>JBAJHW010000001.1:94864431-95464431 GCA_037013535.1 Intellagama lesueurii | reverse complement strand
ACATTTGCTGAAATTTATTGCACCAGCATGAGAAAAAACAACTAGCAATATTTTTTGTTTAGTTTTTGCATGTAGCACAAAATGTCTCTGTGTGGACTGGTGTCTTTGTTCTTGTAAAAGTAAGCATGCACACTCACAGCAAGCACAAATGGATGGACTGATTGATCAGGAAGATGAAAACTACCCACCCAAGGCTTCTGCTTTTTCAAAGCATGCAAAAATAAAAATAAAAATGATAGCCCCTGTTGTGGTTTTGTGTAGTTGTGCAGTTTTCACAATGCACAAGGTGAGGTGAAAATTTTGTGATGACTTTTGTTCCCATCTGCAAGATGAGCAAAGATTTACATTCCTATGACAGAAGTAAACATTTGGTTCAGAACTTGATTTGGTGCTTTAGACAGTGAATTATTTCATATCATTTGGCATGAAGTGTTTAACTTTTGGTCCAAAGCAGAGCCTTGCTTTGGAAATCTAAAGGTTCATGTGTGTCTTCACTGACTATAATGTGTGGTGGTGGGTGGGGGAAGAGACGACTGTAACTTTTTCACTCCAGCACAACTGGAAGTAATTTTCAGAGGTAGCAGTGCCATCTGAGTAGGTAAAGCATGCCAAATTCCAGACAAATTGGTACAGGGTCTTTCTGCTATATGAGTTTTAATTTTGAGGTGGTTGTTGCATTAGTTCTGTAACTATCCCATTATGGGCTAATATAGAAAGGAGGTAATAACATTTAGAGTGTTTAAAAATTAATAGCTAGGCTGAAAAGTATTGTTGTGACTCATGAATTTCTGTGGGGGGAACTAATATGCCTTAAAATTCATGATTGCAGCGGGATGGGGTGGGTGGGGGGCTCAATAACTTTTGTAGTCATTAGTCAAGTAATTTTGTAGCCATTAGCCAAGTGAGGCTAACAATGTTAGTATTTCAATGGGAAGACTTTTTAAAAAGTATTCACTATAAAATGTGTGATTACTGATTATTATTTTTTCCCCTTTTAACATTGTTCCTTTGAAGAGTCTTCTTTGGTCTTGGCACATTGGTTTTGTCCATGTGGTGTAAATTTCTAAATGTTCAATTGAAGTTGGATTTTCAAAACTAGGTTTAATAGCTACAAGTCTGTACTTCATTTCTTGAAATAACATTTAGTAACAGCAGTCAACAGTATCGTATTTGTTAACAACAGTACATAGTTCAGAATACATGTATAAAAGCCATATTTTGTCTGAAGCAGGATATAACTTTGCATAAGCTTACATACCAGTTTTTGAATACTGGTACTTATAGAAACACCAGGTCACATGTTATATGCCCTGCTTCTAAGTCTTGATATTGATTTGATATAGTAGTTGTTAAAAATGTTTGAATGGGACTTGGGAGATATTAATTCAACATTTCTCTCTGGGCATGAAGCTCACTGGGTGGTGTTATATTACATGGCTTGATGTTTCTGGGCTAAACCCAAATGTTAGTCTCAACTATAGCAGACCAATCGAATCATTGGAACTTACTAAAGTATTTCCCTGTGAAGTCCTGTTCATTCCGGGGATCCATTCTGGTTGGGATCAACAACCCAATTTAGTGTTCTGTGTTTGAGGTGGCTGATACATTCTCTTCCCCAAAGTATGACAATTGCCTCTGACAAATAATCCCTGTGGACTAAGAATGCTTCATTTGGTCTCCTGAAAGAATTAGACCAGCTATGAGCAGGGTTAAAAACATGCTTGGTACTAAACTTGGTACTCTCAACCCATTCTACTTTTGTCTTTGGACTAGACAGGGAAACAAAGGCAAATGCCTTTGGACTAAACAAGAAAAAATATATATTAGCAATCAGATTTCCACAGCTGGAACTACAATATGCCTTGCAGTGGACAATAAGAAGTGAACCAGTGACTGAAATCTTGTTGCACAGATCTGCATGCACAATGGGGATGATGTCTTCAGCAGTGGCAAATAGTTGTAATTTCAGGGTGCATGTGGCTCCTACACAATGCAGCAAAGTCACATGCACACCAAACTCACCAAAGGAAACCTTTCATGCATAACAACATTGCTGTTGCATGTATGGTGCTGTGCAACAGGATTTCAGCCTCTAATTCAGAGATGTTCTGGGCTGCTACCAGTGCCAAAGTAGGAGATCACACACTGGCAGGCAAAACAGTTTGATAGGCATGTAGTAGCAGTATCCCCAGAGTGCAGGTTTCTTTTTTTGCTCCAGCCAGAACTCAGGAACACTGCCCAGCACTTCAGTTTTGCATTCCTTTTGCTAATAACAGCCAGAATACTGTTGGTGATTTGCACACGTTGAGTTAAAGACTCACATGATAAATTGACTGCTTACTAACTAGGCGTCGGTCACTTTACTAGGTGTGCAGTTGTTGCACAATAATGCAGTATCTCATAACACCACTGGCAGCTTGTTAGTTAGCCACAGTTTGCTTTTGTTTGTTATGCAGTTCAATTAGCACACACATAAATCACCAAAGGTAGATGGAAAATGGCAGCAGATTCAATAACAAACTCACTTCCTGTGTTTTTAAAAATGGTCTAACAGGGCAATCCTATTCAGGTCCAATCAGAAGTAAGTCTCACTGTGTTCTGTAGGGTTTATTCTCAGGTATCTGGGTATAGGGTTGCAGCATACATGTCTTCTAATCACAGCTTCCCTGCTTCCACACAAACTGCCTCCAGAAGTATGTATTTACTGAAAACTAGACATGATTACAGAAAAATAAATATTTAGGCGTGGGGAAAGACCATTTATATACAGAAACTAATAAATAAACAAACCTATACACTGGAGTAAGAACCCAATAGATTTTACTTCTGAGGAAATCTGCCTCTGTTTGTACTGTAAGGCTACTACGTGAACAATTTTCTTCCAGATAAGCTTCATCGAAGATTGAAAGTTGTCCCTTGCTACATGTGCCGAGTGCAGAATGCAAATTAGTGTGTGCAAACCTGGTAACCTCCATTATTTAATTACCCTTGTGGTGCAAGTTAAAAAGATTCCAAGCCAGTGGATAATAAGGGTGACTTGAAAAGGTGTGATGATCTTTTTCAGTATCAAGATGGCGATCCTCATGTTCTCTATGCTAAATACCCCAGAAAGGCTCCTCCTCTGTCCCAGGAAGCTGGCATTTGTCTCCCTGAGACTCCTGCTGAGAAGAGTAATTTGGAGGAGTGTCAAGAAATGAGGATATAAGAGGGTAAAAGAAAGCAAGAGAAGAGGTTTGCTGTGGTGGACAGGAAACAGTTTTTTCAAAAATTCCCGCAGCTGTTTCCCTCTTTCCAGAACTCAAAACAATGAATGGTGGTAGAGGATGGGATTTTTCTATTTTGGGGCAGGATTTTAATACAATTTTCTGGCAAGATTTTATTATAGTCATCTAATTTGCAAGGCAATTTAATATAAATATAAAAATTTTCTGCCAACTTAAACTTAAAGTGAATTAAATTTGTGTGTGTGTGTGTGTGTGGGGGTGTCATTTGCAATTGACTAGACTGTTAACCATTTTCTACTAACTTTCCCAACTCTACCTTTTAATGAAACCACTGCAACAAGGAAATAACTGTGGATGCTGAATTTGCCTCAGGGTGGTGTTCCCTGGAAAACATACCAGTTCTATCTGAACCATTGTAGATATAAGTTATCCTCTTGTGTAAAAAACCTGTTTATACAACATTTTATCTAGCCATGAAAAACATTACTATGAAACATTGGAAATTGTGTCACACAGGATTTTACCATGATTAAAGAAGGACTGAGTTCCTTGAGATTCCTGAGTAACATAAATAAAGAGTTTTTAACCACAGTTTGAATGAAATATATGAGAGCCCTGTTCAAAAATGGAGTTTGAAGACTAAATATATCAGTTTTCAGCACTTTTTAATTTGTGAAACCTGTAGCAATTTTTATTGGATTGCTTTACGGTCTGGTATACAGTAGTTGTAGACCACTGCATCATGTAGATTAGGAATGCTTAATGGATGTCATTTTTGTAGGCAATAAACTGTGGAGGCTTATAATGGTAGACTTTTTTGTGACTCTCCTTAACTAAACACACAGTTCTGTGTCGTTTGAGTATGAGTTGGAATTTAATATTGTAAGCAACTAACTAAGTAAACAAAGACACAGATCTTAGTAAATCTCAAATTTTGGTAAATCACAAAATCTTGATTTCCTGTTTTTTGCTTATATTTTGCGTTTTTCATGCACTCTGTTATGGTGATCAAATTCACTTGCATGACTCGTATATCCAATAACAATTCCCTGTCGGTGTTGTGTACTGATTTAGCTTCTGAGAAAGGATTATCCTAACAACATCATGTCTGTTTATGTATCAGAACCAAGGGCTATTGATAGGGCTTCAGCAGCAAAATAAGTCATTACTCAGTGTGTGTGAAGGAGAGCAGGGAAATCAGAGTATTTGCCAAGTATTTTATTGCGATAGATTCTTAAGGCTTGTAACCTGTCTGTTTAGGGTCTGGATAACATAGCAATTGAAAAGAATGCTCAGTCATGTCCGTGAAATGTGAGGTTTGAACCGTCTCTACTGAAGTTAAGTAAATGGGCTTTTTCCACTATAGTGGTTTGAGCTCATAGACTTACTAAAACAAATAGAAAACTGGATTTTTTCCATTAAGGGCCCAGTGTACTGCCTGTGACCTTATAGGCATACATTTGTCTAGCCACTGAGTCATGGAGCATATACAGTATTGTGTAACTTTCATTTCTTTGGAGGCTTGTTATATTAGAAAAATTGTTCCAAAGAAAGCAACAATTATGACATAAGCACATCTGGCTCTAGCAAATTATTCTTTATTAAGCTTTCATTTAATTGCATGTGATGAAAGGTCTGCTTTTGATTACTGTAATTTTTTTTATTTGTCCATCTGAATGATAGTAATACTGGAAATTACATACAAACCACCTGTTTTTGTTTTTGTTGTTCTTTTTACTAATAAAGCAAATTTTATACAGATTTATTTGTGAGAGAAGGACTAGGATCTTCTCTGTTTATAGTGGCTGAATTATTACTTGTGCTAATTCAAAGTGAGGTTTTAAGGTTGGCTGCTAGAGGAAAATTAAACCTATTCAGTTTGTTCAGGAAATGCTTTATAATGTTTTAGGAATATATGACTTAATTAGACATATTCTGACAGGGTCTGTTCAACTTCTGAAATGTTCAGGAAGTTGAATGTGAGCTACATAGTAATATTTAAAGTTGTACTCATTTTCCTATCTTTATGAGTAGGGATTTACACTTCTAGTCATATTAATACTAAAAGATATTAGGTATGTAAAATCTGTATACTTAGAGGTAGAAATAAAAACAGTTGACGACTTCATATCAATGAAAAACAGTATGACATTAAACAAAAGAAGACCTGGGCAGGTTACTATAATATTCTATGATACTGAACTGGTATTTGCAACTCAGTGTTAATATATTTAATGGGTTTTATCTGGTTTGTGGATTGTAATAAACTTGATTTGACTTAACTGTATTGTATAAATTTTGATATGTGTTCGTTAATAATGAAGTATGCCATGCCTCTTGTAATAATTTATCAGCTCTGATATGTTACCGGAGAGCTCACATGTTTCCCTAATAAGCTGCAACTTGGGTGTGAATCCTTAGACTTGTCTTCTCAAATGACAGTATGTTAAGTACTTGCAACAAGCTGTGTTTTCACTCAAGGGTCCTATTCAGGAACAACTTCAGAACTTCTTAAAGAGCAAAGTTATTCTTGTTTTCCAGCAACTCTATGCTGCTCAGTTGGCCAGCATGCAGGTTTCGCCTGGAGCCAAGATGCCCTCCACCCCTCAGCCGCCAAACACAACAGGGACACTCTCACCTACTGGGATGAAAAATGAAAAGAGAGGGACCAGCCCTATAACTCAAATTAAGGTATTTTGTTCCTTCTACTTTCATGAACGTTCCCTCTGCAAAACAGTACCCTGTAAATTTACTGTACCCTGTTGTTTGTTTGTTTGTTTGTTTGTTTATATTTTGGGTGGTGAGAGGCAATTACTCTCATCCCGGTGGAGAAGGTCATATTTAATTTTCCTTACTGAGTTGGTTATTTTTGTAACTAGTTCTTGGAAGCCTGGTTACACTATCAGGACTTAGAGATAACACAGAGATCTCTAGTGATAATTCAGCTTTGCCGAGCCATTTACAGGTATCTGGATTTTTTTCTGGCACAGTAGCCCTACTAAGTCACTACTTACGTGGTTATCTCCAACACATTTAATGAGACAGCCTAGTTTTTCTCTTTCACTGTCTGTTTCTCTGGAGAGTTATATGTCTGCAGAGACGTTCCAGTTCATGTGTAGGCTCTCCATGGGCTTAAGAATTTCCAAGGTTCTTGCTCTCATGGAGAACATGCACAGGAGGAGGAGAACTTCTCCTCAACAGACACATTACTCTCCAGTTTGAAAAAGAGACAACAGAAAGATGGGAGTTACTTCTTATAGAGAACTGGGTAACAACTAAATAGGAGTAGTGTCTATTATCTCTTATCAAGTATAGTTATCAAGATTCCCTGATCTTGCTGAGGGTCCTTGGTATTGACTGTGGGTCACTTTGATCTCAGCTTATCCCCTCAAGTGTCTAAACAAATCAGATGTTAATGGGACCAGATCTATTGTTTTTCCAGGATAAGAGATAATACAAATTGGATTTTTTTTTAAAATTACATATGTTGTGGCAGCAGATTACCATGAATTTATAAGCTTGGTTGTGTGCCTGAGGATACAACCAGCACCTTGTTAATTAGCAACAATTTGCTTTTGTAGCTTGTGTAATTTTCTGTACATACAATACAATATGTGGAAAACACCAATATATTTTTGGCCTCTGTCTACTACTTGCACTCATTCATTATTTTGGATGAGTGCAACTTTTTCTTTTCTTTTTCTTCTTTTCTTTTCTTTTTGTATAAGATATGGTGAGCCTTCTTAAGAGTATGTGTGTAGAAATGAGCCAATATATAGTCAGCAGTTTGATTCCCAAGCATAGGACATACCAAAAAGCCTCCACGATTCTGAAGTTGTATGTATCACTGTTGCAGGTTCTGTGTTTGGCATAACCTGGGCAGGGCATCTGGCACATGTGATGTGTAAAAAGCGTGCTGCTGTAATTTGATAGTGATCTCATAAATCTTACTAATACTGCAGTAAACATGTCCAGTATTTTTTTTAATTTTTTTTGGCTTTTACTGTGTGAGATGGCAAGGGAAAGCACAGCACTTTTACTTATTTTACAAATCAATCATTGTATTGAAAGAAACCTCAGATAAAAATATAAAATAAAGGCGGGTGGCTGGAGGGAAAAAAGAACGAAGACTATCACTGGTAATTGATTGGGAGGGAAAAAATGCCATGGCTGCAGATTGATTGGACCCTTGCTGATATCACAATGTTGCTGGTATTTGGCTTGTTTCTAATTGGTTTTGATGTATTGTCAAAAGCTCATGCATGCTTAATTGTTACTTTCTCCAGAACTAGGAAGCTGCAAAGTGGTCCTTGGCCCATGGTATGAAATGCCAAGCTCCTTTCCAGTCTTTTGTGGGCAGCTGACATATACTTGTTTGTTACATCCCATATCATTCTTCTTTCCCTAAGACAAGTATCAATACCATCTATAACAAAGTGAAATAAAAATTATAATATATATTCACAGTTAACATAGACAGTGCAGTGGCTGAAATAATGTCTTTTCTTTATCTTGCCAAGATTGTCACTTTAACCATTAGATGAAACACTAATGAACTTTAAGTGTTTCTTTAAGTCTTTCATTGCTGTGATATTATATGACTATGAAACCACTGCTTTTGGACAGTAGCTCATTTCCAGTAGATGGTTCCAACAAGAGTAGCAAAATTTCCCATAGGAATGCATTGAAAACCATTTAATCCGTTCCGGCTGTTTTTCGTTCTTATCTAGAGGTGCCGTTCGCAAGTAGAGGCATTAGTTCCCATAGGAACTAATCTCAAAGCCGGTTAATCCATACTCTACCACTAGGGGGAGAATTTTTTTTTTTAACCTAAGATGACCTAAGGTTAAAAAAAGGGCAGGAAAGTTTTTTTTCGGTTCGTAAGTTGGAGCTCCGTTCGCAAGTAGAGGCAAAATTTAGCGAACGGAGCTGTTGGTAAGTTGGATCGTTCATAGCTAGGGACGTTCGTAAGTAGAGGTTCCACTGTATACAAATATTAAAAAGGAATTAAACAAATATATTAAAAATGGAAAACAGAATCAATACTAAAAACACATTTTAAAGCAACAGAGCATAACAATCCATCTAGAAAACCCATCTCAAGACAACCAGTCACTAAGGAAAGCCTTGCTTAAACAGAAAGGTCTTCACCTGTTTGCAGAAGGACAGCAAAGATGGAGCCAGCCTGGCTTCCCATAGGAGAGCATTCCAGAGTCTGGGAGCAGCAATAGAGAAGGCCTTCTCCCACATCGCCACCAAGCACACCTGTGGAAGTGGTGGGACAGAGAGAAAGGTGCCCCCTGATGATCTTAATGCCCGGGCAGACTTATAGATAGCTTGGACCAAAGCTGTTTAGGGCTTTATCAGTTAAAACCAGCACTTTGAATTGTGCCCAGAGATGATGAATATATAGCAATGGCCTAGAAATAACGTAAACTGCAGACGGAGTGCAATGGGACAGCTATTTGTACATTTGTTGCATTGGCCTATTTAATACACTATATATAACAAGATGTTATGTAGAAGCTCAACTTGACAGAAGAATGGCAACGATAAGATAATGGAATACATTATTGTATTCTTTCATATATTTCTAAGCTTCACACTATTCAGTGGTGTCTGTTAAAATATAAATGATGCACCCTTATATCCAGCATGCCTCAGCTTTGGGCATATTTTAAATGAGAAAGCCATGTTACCAGGCTCTTTTTCATTTTAATTACAGAAAATCCGTATTCTGCTGTTCCAGAAATGCTGTGCCTGGCTGATTGCTAACAAGTTCAATGCAGAGTACAAGCTCTCCAATGAACAGAGTGAGGTTGTGTCGTAAAGGGGAGTGCTAGATCAAAAGAGCAAGTGTCTTAGATTCTTCATTTCCCAGAAGTTAGATGGTCCTTAATGTAAGATCCGTATAGGTTTTCCCTATATGAGTTCTTTAGCCCCAGTTTTATCCTTTCACTGGCATACAGCACACCACGAAGCGAGTGGATATAGGAGCGCAATATCTTTGAAAACTAGATGAGCTTTCATCCACTGATGTCAATACCAAATTCAAAAATTTACATGTCACCCTGCCTAACTTACACCCTGCCTAACTTAAAAATTCTTTGTGTGTTCTAAAAATTTAGTGGCCAAAAGGCTGCTGGGATTTTACGCTCATGTGTAACTTTGTGCTGATGTAAACTGGATTGGAGTGCTGCAGATGATTAATTTAAATTGATTTAAAGCTTCCTAAGCCCCCCACCCTGTTTCAGCTTCCCAAGGATCCTCAGGGCCCCCTTTTGCCATGGGGAAGCCTTTGAGAACCTTGAGATAGAGAGGGAGGAGACTTTAAAAGTCAAAAATCACTGCCAGATTGCTGCCGCTGTGGAATTTTCAGGTTTACTTGTCCGTGTAATATGATGTGGACTGGATACAGTGTTTACTCTGCTGTTGCATATAGGAATTGGGTCCCTTGGGGCTACACACATCCTAATAACTAATAACGTTATCCTGCATTCTGATGCAGTGAAACACAGCGCTCACACTCTGGCATTGTAACCCCTGTGCCATGCACGGGGACAAATGCAGCAGCACTGGTGCAGCAGCAGCAACGACAACTGCTGATTCAGCACTGTTTCTAAACATCGCCCAGCAATTGTATGCATGCTTTTTGCAGGGCGAGTCTTTGATAACTCCTCAGATTGCATTGAAAAGGTTCCAGTCATGTAATGGAGGCCCAGTGCACTGCCTTGTACCTGTAATACAAGGGAATGCAATGAATTGAACTACATTCTTCAAGCTGTCTCATGCTGCGTTAGCCCTAATATGAATCACAGTTTAGTACAACAGTGATTGGAGGATGCTCTTTACTTTCACTAGCACTACATACTGACTGCTTGCAAGCTTCATCCTTCATTTAGGCTGTTGTGCCCCTCTCCTCACTCTTCCATGCCTTCCATTTCTACCGAGGTTATACACATGTTCAAAACATATGGTTACAGTAGGGAAAGATGAATATTAATGCTGAAGTTAATAAGCATTTTTCCTTCTTTAATATTGTCCATAGCCTCTTAATGAATGCATACTTATAAACAACTTTAACAGAAACTTCCAGGAACTTTTCAAAAAGACCCGGGAAAGCAACAGAGCTATTAGATTTTTATTTTAAAAATAAATTCTTTGTATCTGGCCTAGGTTAATTTAGATCTCAGAAAACACATTAGGAAATTAAGCAGTAATGTGAGCTAATTCAGTTTTTAATTTGTCAAAAAGACTCATCCAGCCACATAGTTAATGTAAACAGAGGCACAACACAGAGAAATTAATGAGGGCTTCCTTTCATTGAATCTTCAAGAAGTGTAGGTAATTAGCTTCCTTTGTTATTATTGCAGGAAAGTACAGCATTGTCTGGGAGGTGTAAAATAGCTGTGGCTTGCTAAGTGATAATGTGTTCCATCTGACTTCTTCTAATACTTATTTACATTAAACTCTTCTAGGATGATGCCGCACAGCCTTTGAATCTCTCTGCGAGACCGAAGACAGCAGAACCTATCAAATCCCCAACATCACCTACCCAGAGCTTTTTCCCTACAAGTAAAACCAGCCCCGTGAATGTGGCCAATAAAAGTGGAATCCCCAGCCCCATTGGCACAACTCTCGGAAGAGGATCTTCTCTAGGTACTCACAAGGGGAGAAATATATTTTGAGTCAAAATGGAGCCTTTTGTGGTCTACATCTTTTGTCTATCACGAAATAACAGTTGGTGCATTTCCTAAAATCCTTGAAACTAGCATCTGCCAGTTGATCTGCCAGCAGTTAGTCAGTGGCCCACAGTTGCCATTGGAATTTGGAAGAAGTTGCTGATTTCTAAAGGAGTATTTCAAGGTAGTTTCTTGATGCTTTTAGTCTCCCTGCCAAACACATACCAAGAACATCTCACGCTGATCACCTGTTCTGCACAACAGGAGTGGGTAGCAGATGTATCTAGATCTCCTAGTTGATCTTTGCATTAGGCTTGTGACTCTAAGCTGTTTAAGATAGCTGTTACAAAATGACCATACACCCCAGTTGTACTGCTAAAATGAAAGGAAATTGGTGGTAATCATGGATGGTTTTGTATGTTGAAGGACTGTGACCTTTGTCTGTGCTGGCACTCAGAACTAATTCCCGAGATCTGTTTTTTTATCCTAAATGTAGGGTTTTCTGCTCTTGGATGCCTTATAAAGTTAAGGAGATCCCACAAGCCTGAAATCTGTCCATGTCTGCTCTACAATGTCAAGAAGAAAATACGGTGGTACAACCCACCCAGAAAGGCCATAAAGAGATCCAGCACACTAGTATTCCTCCTCAGGTTTTCTTTAGCTCAAGGCTGTGCCCTAAGAGTAGGAAAGCCATTGCAAAAGAGATATGCCTTAATTTTCAACATAAGGGTGAAAACGCTCTTGTAGCCACTCTGTTTCTGGTCCTTGCACTGTTGTAACCAGTATTATGGGACAAGACGTTTTTTATTTAGCATTGATATCAAAGGGGCAAAAGAATATAAGTATTCTGTGTTATATATAAAATCTAGTTACAGTATCATTATTTTTACTAGCAGAACATTTATATAAAATGCTTACATATGCACATACTAAGGGTGGATGGATTTGTTCATTGTAATTTCCCTAGGCTTCTTATTTTCTCAATCATTCACAAAAATTTACATGCATTGTTGGTTGCACTTTCTTGTGATATACATATTTACACAAGAAATTTTATCTGCTATTTTATTTACATGGATTTTATTCTGCCATCCCACTAATATGTGTATATATAATTATTTTTAATAATATATGCATTTTTGTGTGTAGTTCCCCCTAATATGTATATTATGATTAATGTTTTTGTTTGTTTGCAAAACATGAAGAAATGTGCATTTTGTGTTTTAGTTAAAGGTGTGAATTGATTACATTTGCTTTAACATGTGACCCAAATGAATTTCTCCCCCATTCCTGCTATACTGTCAGATCCCCAGATTGGCTAAATACAGAACCATTCTGCTTCTTTAACAGAGTTGAGGCTACATTGGCTTCAGTTGCTCTTTTCTTCTGTTGTCAGGTCACAGCCTGCTGCACTAACAATCACCTGCTTGCCAGAGATGGCAATGGGAATGACTCTTAATAGAATCTAATAAGGTTCTGCAGGCTGGATAGCTCAGTGGTTTAGGTATCTGGCTGCAGAACCAGAGGTTGGGAGTTCGATTCCCCACTGTGCCTGCTTGTGAGTAGAGTCAGCCTGTTTGGCTTTGTGCAAGCTGTACTGCCCAGTCCCAGGGCGCCTCCAGAGAATGGAATGGTAAATTCTGGGTATTCTCTGCCTGGAAAATCCAGAATTGACTTGACAGTACATGATTATTGTTAATAATAAGGTTCTGTCCCTAGCAAGAGGCCCCTGATGATCTCTGGCACTAGCTCCTCTTCAACCTTGCTGTTGCTGGCTGTTCATGGTCCCAACCTGTATTAGGAGAAAGGAAAAGGAGCCGCCGCTGCCATTTACCTTTCCTTTCCATACCAGAGTAGTATGGATTAGACCCAGAGGAGGAGGGCAGGTGAACAGGCAGTGCTAGCAGCACACACAAGGAAGAATGCACCAGTGAAAACTTACAGAAACTTACCTTCCTCCTCCTAATCAAGTAGTCACACGTAACTCCTGTTAATAGCTTGGCTGAACACTGCTCACCAATTTTAGCTACTCTTCATATCCTATGTAGCAGGCATTGAAGTAATCTGGATGTGATGTGATGGAGGTATGTGTGACCCTGGCCAAGTCTGCATTCTTTAGGAATGAGTTTAGTTCAATCAGAATACTGACGGGTTTTTTTTTTAATCCTTTGGTTTAAATATAGAAAGCTCTTCCAATAGACTAATATTTTCTATTGTAAAATCTATCAGTGAGAGGAACAGGAGATTATTTCACACCTGAACCATGATCAGAGTGGAATCAAAATGTATTGTCTCAGTTTATTTACACCTTTCTGGCTTACATTAAAGTGATAATGCACATAGTCTTAAACACATGCTGTAACATGCCATCCCATGACTAGAGAATTTTGAATTTAGTAGTCTTCAACAACAATGAAAGACTAATTAAATTTTGCATAGTGTTTAAAGCAGTGTCTCCTGGAGCTTGGAACTTGGTAGCTTTTTTCATTACTGTTTCAAAAATTAATTAATCAGGCAGATATCATTCATTAGATCCTCTAGGAGGAAAATAACTATCACCCCCCTTGCTTTTCAGTAGCAAAATCCTAAATCACTAAGGAATTATTAAGTGATATGGTAAAATACAAAGTAAGGTCACATTCTGTGGACTAGATTCCAACTAGAGTGTGCCCACTGAGTCAATGAGATCTACTTATGTGCTGATTTAACAAATCCCATTCATTCAGTGGATCTGCTGTAGTTGGGATAAGTAATTGGATTTGACTTGTGTCCTTTGTAGGTGAATATAGTAGCCAGGAGCAAGGCAGTATATGGGGTTTAACCTAGTTCACAGGATTGTATGGCAGTAAAATAACCAGGAGTCAATTACTTATGTTATCCACAAGAATTCAGAGTAAACAATACTTCTTAAAAAAACAACAAATACAGACTACTAGAGCATGCAGTAAACATAAAACTACTGTATGTCATGCATATATATGTATAAAATAATTCTGGAAAAAATATGGGTCTGTCTTCAAAGATGATTTAGAAACCTAGGAATAGGCACAATGCAGCTGTTTGAGTTCTTGCTGGGGCCATAGAAAAAGAGAATGGTAAACCACTTCTGAGTATTCTCTACATGGAAAATCCTGAAAGGGGTCACCATGAGTCGGAATCAACTTGATGGCACATGGTCAATACTGGCATAGAACTGCATGTTGGGCTTGGAAAGAAGATAGTCTTGATGGGCAGCTGTTAATGCAGAAAATAAATAAATAAGTCAGTCAGTCTTTTTTCCTATATGTCTGTATAAGCATACTGTGAGAATTGGTGGCAACCTGTTCTGATCCTTAGGCACAAAATTATTTTAAACAATGGTTTGACTAAAACCATTCATATAACAAATGGCTTTACTATGCTGATAGCTGTAACGAGATGATTTTCAGCTAAGAACACATCAGTCTGGAAAAGAAACAATCTGAATTGCTGCCCGTACCTAATCATTGGTCCTCATGCCAAAGGGAAGACTTCACAGGTTTTTTCAATTAGCTACAGATGAAATAACTAGCTTGTTAACTCATTTATTGGGCAAGTGGTTATGTGTATTTGTTTGTGCATGTGTGTGCACATGCCCGTGGAGCTTCTCTTATAACCAAAGAAGACATGTTAATATATTGTTTTAAAATCTGATTGTTTAAACATGGCCTTAAATGAAGTTATTTCTGTTATTTCTAGACATCCTTTCCAGTCTTAACTCGCCTGCCCTGTTTGGGGACCAGGACACAGTAATGAAAGCCATTCAGGAGGCTCGAAAGATGAGAGAACAGATCCAGAGGGAGCAGCAGCAGCAGCAACCACATGGTATGGATGGAAAACTTCCCTCCATGAATAACATGGGTCTAAACAACTGTCGGACTGAAAAGGTACTGTGTTCCTCTCCTGTCATTTCAGCTGCTCCATCTTATTTGAAGCTATTACTCGGCCTCTGTCCTTTTAACCCTATGCAGCCAATTCTACCACACACTGTTTAAACTTCTTTGGTGCTGGCATAAATAATCTTCAACTATGTCATTTAGCTCCATTAAGAAATAAGAAGAACTGAGTATGAATTAACCAGAATAACTTTGCCACAGGAGAAACAAGGCGTAGGCTCCCAGACATACAAATATAAAATATGGTATATATGCTAGGAGAGAGGGCTAGCTTACATACTTATTTAGTCATGTCCAGTGTACCTAATGAACATAAGAAGAGGATAAACTTACCTTTATTCACTTTCTCCATACCTTGCATAATGTTGTCAGTATTGCTAAGTGTAAACTTAGTCATTTGTGTTCTGAACTGAAATATATCCAACGCTTATTTGAATTGATTTGAAGTTTTATATATATATATATCAGTTTCTGCTCCTGAAATAGCTGTAGTGGTTCACATGGAAATGATAATTATCCCCATTGCAAGAGTCTCCACAGCACCTTCCAATCAGTACAATTGATATCCACTTATTTACTACCCCTTCCTTTCACACCTCCCTTCATCTGTCCTCTCTTCTCTCTCTTTTTTTTAAATTGACAGGTGATGCAGAGCTAAGTTCATATGACAAATAAAGATCCCAATTGTTAAAGAGTCCAGCTTTGCTGATTGCAGCTCACTTCATGCATTCTTGGTTTTAGTTTTGCTTATTTTTTTTTAAAAAAGATACTTCTTATACTGATACATAGGTTCCACTCATAAATTGCAAGCCAGACAAAGATCCATCTGCAAAGAAAGGAAACAGGTACCCTCATTTACCTTCCTCTTCCCCTCCTTCCTCTTCTACCATCCTCCATCTCCTTTTCCTCCACCTACCCAACTTTCATTACATCAGTGGGGTGGGGAGAATAAACGGGGAAGAAATCTTTCCCTCTTTTCTCCAATCAGATCTGCTGCAAATTACAGGACAAGTGTTTAGCTGACACAGTGCTGACCTGAAACAGTGCTTAAATATACAGAGCCATAACAAAAATCTTCCATGAAAAGGGGAGAAGAACTCACTGGAGGAGGAGGGGGTGATCCAGATTACCTATCAAAACACATCCCATTGAAGACATTACCTAGGATACACCAGTATAGGCAGTTTTACATACCAGAAACTAAAGCTAAGCAGTTGCAGGGATAATCACAAAAAGGCATAAGCCCTCTGCCAACAGAGCAAAATACATTAGCATGAAAAAGAATGGGGCTTATTCACACCTACTTTTACATTGTGTCGTTGGCAATAAATGCTACAGTTGATCTACAGTTAATTGCTGCAAATACTGTGGGATAAATTGTAATATCGTCAAGCCCTCAAATGAGCAAACAAGCCACAAACATATTCCATCAGAGGGCATGTACTCAAGCCATCTGATCAAATCCAGAACCATTTCTACCTCCCTAATCAAAGTTTCCCTTTTTGGGTGTAATAGGAAAACTCTTGTTTGAAGTAACCAAGAGAAAAGTTTTTTAAAAAAAGAGTGAGGACCAAGGAAAGTGTATATGAGCAGAATGCTCATTTACAATTTAATATGTCATGGTTGAAGTAATTGCATTGAACTGGTGCATGGGCTTACACTCACTCTGTTTAACAATTTATTTATTTTACTACAGAGTAGATGCACTTCTTTTGGTACACATGTACACATTAATTCATACATACAAATTGAAATTTGGTTTTAGTCAGAATTAATTTTAGCCATGCAGTTTTTCAGATTGTCAGATACTCTGATCTGGCCAATACAGAAGACAATGGCATTTTACACAGTAGTGCACAGATTGTAGCTTGCACATTTGGTGAATGAAATAGAAAAGCTGGATAGGTCCAAGAGGCAATGGGTATAGAAGGTGTTCATAAGTATAATGATCCATTGGAACTCAGTTTCTTTGTTGGTTTCTAGATCAAGATTTGCCAGTGCTTCATAACTAGCAATCTCTCTCTGCTTTTAGTGGGTTTCTTTTTAAATCATGAAGATTACTAGGTGGCTGTGCCCAATTTACTTTGTTTCTGCTGGATTTACAGTGTTTTTGAGAATATGACCTGTGATAAGGGTCAGTTGTAGAGCAGTAAAGATGTTGGGAAATTGTCTGCGGGGCATACCAGTGAATATGACCACATAAAGGAAGTAACGTCAGGTTCAGCATGCCTGTTGTTTGCCACCATAGCTTCCTGAAAGTGATTTGTGAGAGCTGAGTGACACATTTTTTTCCAGCTGCGACACTAATATATATCACTCCCATCTTTAACTGTGTATGTGCCAGATAACATGATACTTCCTTTGTGTGTTGCTGTCCATGCAATGAGACTGCATGGAAGTTTTCCCAGTCTCTAAACAGAGTGTCAAAGGTTTTGTTGGTGAGTCAGGGTGGCTGAAGAAGAAACAGACTGAAGAACTATGGTGCACCTGCATTGTCCCTTGCACGGTGTGGGTCCATTTCACCAGGAAGTGGGCAGCGTATTTTGATCTTGTAATGAAGGCACACATGAATAAAAGCATACATAAGTGAAGGACTGACCAAGTTACAGCATGCTGGGAGAGAGCAAAGTGAGAACCTCTGCTTCATTTTCAACACAACAAAAGCATATAGATTTTTACATTTTGCTTGTATTGACTTTTCCTCCTAATCCAAACAGTATTTGTCAGCAAGCTGAGAATCTGTGGCACTGGCAGCTGTCTTTGAACCATTTCCTCAGGGAGAAAGATAGGGGTCTGAGGATCATTTCGTAGAGTCATATGCACAAAGAGAAAATAACCCTGCAAATAGAAAGAGATGTCTTTTCATTTGCATTTTATATGGTACCTTATTACATTTCTCAGAACAACAAGGGGAAAAGGATCTGTGCTTGCAAAAGCGTTTTCTTTCCCGTTGTCTCTAGAGAATTAACTGTGGCTTGCCAAAAACAAAACAAAACAGAACCCTAATAAATATTTATTTTCACAAAGGTTGGTTTAAGTGATGGTATTTTAAAACTCACTTAGTAAAGATTACCACTGTGAAAGAATTCTTTGTAACATGAAAGTGAAAGAACTGAAGCTTTGATGTGAAGTTTTTTTTTATTAAGGCCAATCTTGTGCATAAGGACAATAGGATCTGTCCATCCTTCAGACTGCTGACCTCCATTTGGAACTGGGAACTTTTAACACTTTCTCTTTAAGCTTACAGATGAGGAAAGGACTGAAAACAGAGAACTAATTCTACCTGTTTACACCTCTGTGCATGCATCTGTATTATTATAAATAGCACTGGTTACATTGACAGAACATTAAAGATCAAGTTGCTTGATTGTGGGTGGACTAATTCACATGCAGCATGAAGAGTTTTTTTGTGGGGGGGGGTGGAGATTCTGCTGTCTTGATCATGGGAAACTGGCTTGTTCTGAAAGAAATGGGTGTGCCTCAGCACTTGATTGTCCTGATACATAACTTGTATTGTGGACAAGAAGCCACTGTTAGGTGGAAAATGGAGAAACAGAATGGTTTCCAATAGGCAAAAGCATCAAATGAGGATGCTTTTTATCCCCTTTTCTATTCAGTCTGTATGCAGAACATATATGGAAAGCCAGACTAGATTCAGTGAAATTGGTGGAAGAAATATAAATCCTTTAAGATATGCAGATGACACTTTCTTACTGGCAGAAAGCAGCAGTGACTTGAAACAACTTTTAGTGAAAGTGAAGTAAGTAAGTACCAAAGCAAGACTGTAGCTGAACATCAAGAAGTTCAAAAACATGACTACAAAAGATATACACAATTTTGATGTTGACAATGAAGAAATTGAAGTGGTTAGAGATTTTGTTTACCTTGGTTCAATCATCAATCCAAATGGAGACTGCAGCCAAGAAATCAGAAGAAGAAGTAGTCTGGGAAAGGCAGCAATGAAAGAATTAGAAAAGATCATCAAGTGTAAGGATGTGTCACTGCAGATGAAAGCCAAGGTAATCCATACTATTGTATTTCCAGTCACCACGTATGGGTGTGAAAGCTGGATAGTAAAGAAAGCTGACATGAAGGAAACTGATTTGTTTGAAATGTGGTGCTGGAAGAGAGCTGTGTGGATACCGTGAACTGTCAGAAAGGCAAACAAGTGGGCCATAGATCAAATCACACCTGAACTATCTCCGGAGGTAAAAAGGTTGAAACTGAAGCTGTCCTGCTTTGGACACTTCATGAGAAGACAGGATTATCTGGAAAAGACAATAATGCTGGGAAAGGTGGAAGGCAGAAGGAAAAGAGGAAGACCAAATATGAGATGGATTGACTCCCTAAGAGGAAACCACAACCTTGATTTTGGAAGAGCTGAGCAGGGCCTTTGAGGACAGAACAGTTTGGAGTTTGCTCACTCATACAGTCGTTATATGTGAGGGAAGATTTGATGGCATGTAACAACAACTGTCTTGACAAAAGTAGAATGTTCACACCTCTTGAGACTTGTTGCAAGAAGAGCTTCACTGTGCACATGGCATGCATACAGTTTAAAATGTAAATGCATACATTTTTTAAAACTGCACAACAAACGTGCTTTTGTTGTGGGAGGAAGTAAATTAAGAAAAACGTGTAACTAAATGCATATATTTGGCAGATTACATAAATAAATATGCACATTAGGAAAACATGTAAAAATTATGTATTTCAGTATGGGAAGAAAAGCAATCAAGTGCAGAACAAGGATGGGGAAAATGCAGGTGAGACTTGGAAAAATCAAAGCAAAATCAGTCAATTTATTAGGGATGAATACTTGCTAACCTCATAGTTCTCAGCAGTTTAGACTCCCTTGACACAATGAAAACAACTTGAAAGGGAATTTTAAAACTCAGTGAGATTCCTTGCTTCTAGCTGAGAGTGGGGAAAAAACTCCTCCTTCCACGCAGGACTCTGTTTTTCATGCAGATTGTCTTCAGTGTTTTCCCCCTTCGGAAGCAAACAGCACATACAGACATGCACACTAAGCAGGGACAGAAGGACTGTCTGATAGTTAAGAAAGATGAGAGCAACCCAACTTGTGATTCAAACTCTTAAACAAAGCTACAGTAGTCGTAGTTTGAGAAATTTGTACAATTTGCACAATTTCACAAAATTACATAGTTCTATGCTAAAACTTGTGCAAAATTTGGAAAAATTTGTGCAAAACATCTTAGTGCCAAGAGATTCTTCATCATCCTCACTGGTGAGAAGAATGCTTCTTTTTGCTTCTGAGGACAAAATGAAGACTTGTATTTTGAATTTTAAGATCCCCGAAAATTGCTGATGACCTGACCACCATCAGCATGAAACGTGCTGTAAGTTTTGAATTTTCTTAGACCAAATTTCAGCAATAAAGAGTTTCTGATGAGGATGCAGAGAATTACATTTGTTTCTGCAAGGGACTGCTAACTCTTTCTTAAAAATTATCATCCAATTGTGTGATGACTAGAATTCAGATAATAGGTATGTTTCTACTGATCATTTGCAGGTTTAACTTCAGATAAACTTGTAAATCTGCTGTCAAGTGAATATTCATTGCATCTCAGTTACAGAGCTAAAAATCTCAAATGAATGGTAACTTTGAAATCATGACATTTAATCATGACATTTCCTTATTTGCTTTAATTATATAACTTTCTAGCAGAATTATAGCTCTTACAGTGACTTATGCAAAAAAAATGCTTTTTAAAACAAAGTTGACAGTGAGATTATTCTGATATAGTCTCATTGTCAACCTTTTTATTTAAAAAGCACTATCATTTTTGCATACATCACATCTGATTTCTTGATTATGGAGTAAGGTTTACATATTCTAATGAATATGGTGCACACAATTTAAAAAGAGACTGGAAAGGGACCGATAATCTTTGGAATTCCCTTCACTGAAATTAATGACAATATTTTTTTCTTTCTTTGGTTTTTTGAACAATGATAAGGAGAATGCCGTAATTTTGACACCATTGGTTCCTTGTTAACTGGCTTCTGTTCTGTAGATCTATACATTTTAAAGTACTCAAGGAGAATCAGCAACATTAAATCTAATCTTATTTCTCTCACAATCAGGGGTTCTGTCCACTGAAACATTTGGTTCCTCTCTCTCTCTCTCTCTCTCTCTCTCTCTCTCTCTCTCTCTCTCTCTCTGTGTGTGTGTGTGTGTGTGTGTGTGTGAGAGAGAGAGAGAGAGAGAGAGAAAAGTATATTGACATTTAGAATTGAATCAACCATCAGCCTTAATGTTCTTGAGATAAATCCATGCTCTTGCAATGAATCCATGACCCTAATTAGCAGCATAACTAGGTGTTGCACCCAGGATCAACTCCAGAAACATTATGCAGCTATCATCAGTTTCCCAACGATATCCAAAGTTTGAAGTTGCAAAGTACCTTAATTGAATCACTAAAATTCAATTTTAGTGATTCAATTTTTGTGATTCAATCACTAAAATTCAATCACTAAAATCACTATGCTTATTGGTTTTATTGGTTTTAAATTTGTAAACCGCCCAGAGTAGATCTTTGGTCTAGATGGGCGGGATAGAAATCTAATAAATAAATAAATAAATAAATGTTACAAACACAAGTTGTGCAGAACTTGCCTCTGTCTCATGTAAAAAAAAAACCACACACAACACAGGTGGATGAAAAAGGCAAAAATGAAATAGGCAGGTCTTTTTTTTTTTTTTTTTTTTGCAGGAAGCTGGGAAATGTAGCTGGTGGGAGAGAAATCTTGGTGAGGAGTCTCTGCGTGGCAGGACTCAGGAAACCACTGAAAACAAAAAACAAAAATGTGCAAGTTCTCTCTGTACCCCTACTTCTAAGTATATCTCCACATATTCTTCCTTTTTAAATAAAAAGCCTACCATAGGTCATAATGATTCAAATGGAAAATGCAGCTTAGACATTTTAAAATATGAATTTTTATTTTTTCCCATTGGACATGTCATAGTCTGTTGGTCAAATGGAGTGGACTTGATAGACTGTAACGGCTCCTTTGGAGGAGACAGAGCAGCACAGAATATGTAGGGACTATTTTAATGGACAAATTATTTATGGAGTTGACTGTAACAACTTTTGGGAGCCTTTCGTTCATGTGTAGCTGTTTACTAAATCTGAAAAAGTTTACCGGAGAAAAATAGTCTTAGCAAGAAGAGATTAATCCTTGTCGCACTGTTAATTTTCAGTGGAACAAGCCATATTTTCTTTGCATATTTTTCCTGTAGTTTTTATCATGTTGCCATTTATTGTATTTTTTTTTTTTTAAAGAAATACACTGCCCAACCTTGGATTGTTATCTTTATGTTTCACCAAATTTATATGAACAAATACTCAGGGTGGCTTCTAAGGTTTTTGAAACAACATCATATTAAAAAAAAAAACCCATAGCAACAAAACAGGAATGATTTAAAAAGCAACAATTTTAAAAAGCTGTTAAAAGCTGTTAAAAAGAGTCTGCTGAAATAAACTTAATTTCAAACCACATCTAAAAATGAGTAACAAAGGTTCCCCACATACCACTGCCATTCCACAATCTGGGAACCATTAGCCTAAACATTGCATGGCTTGTATCAGGCATACATATCTGTCTATAGGATATATGCATATATGTGGAACAATAGGTTGTGGTTAATATCTTTGTTACCCCCCCCCCTTTTTTTTTTAATGGTTAAGGCATGATTGGTGGTAATGATGGTTGGTATAATTTCTTTCCTTTTTATAGTTATAGTCAGGCCCAGTTCATGACAATACTGCTGCAAAGTGTCTGTTGGCTTTTTGGCATAAGACACAACGCTCACTTAATGCAGACATGTTCATAGTTTTTGACATTACAGAGGAATGTAAAGAGAGCTATGCTTGATCAGACACAAGGCCTGCCTAGTTTAGGATTCTTTTTACACTATTATTTGTGGGAAGCCCACAACAGGACATGAGGGTAATAAACACCCTTCTACTTGTTTTCCGTAGTAGGTATTGAGTGACATATTGCCTTTGATACCATAGGTAAGAAATAGTTATTATGTACAGTAGCCTAAAAGAGGCTTATCTGCCATTTTAAGTCTAAGTTGGTGGCCATCAGTACTGCTTACAAGAGCAAATTCCAGTTCTACTATCTGTTGTGTAAAGAAATGCTTCCTTTCATCTGTCCTGAATTTGGCCCCATTGACCTTCAGTGAGTGATCTTGAATTTGAGTGTTAGGAGAGGAAAAGCCCTCCCCATCTGCTTTCTCAATTTTATAGTTGTATATGTCTTCATGACTCCCATTACTTCCCTTTTTCTTAGCTAAAGAGCTCCAAATATTGTCATGTTTCCTCATGGATTTTAATACCCACTGGTTCTGCAGTGTTTAATGTTTTAAAGCCAGAACCAACATCAGCCAAGAAGCAGGCAGGAAGTGAATGGAACTCACATGAGATCAGGCCTATAGGAAGACCTGGAAGAACCAAGCAAAAAAAATTGGCTCTGTTTTTTGGACCATTGGTTTGTCTTCAAAGGCAGTCCCATGTAGCGTACATTTTAATAATCCAGACTGCTAGGCAAGAGTTCATATATATGATGCCCATTCTCTTTTTGGGCACATTCTGGCCGTACAGGTACAGCTTTGTTCCTGTTGTTGCTATACTTTGTTAAGCAGCAAGTACTTTAGTTTTGCATTTGGATTTCTAAGCTACAGTTCTGCAGCTTTAAATGGCAGCATTTCAGACTGTGTTTCCTGTGTAATTCTGTAAGCAAAACAAATCATACCAACAATAAACCAGTGGTTTATTGTCCAATGTAAGAGTGCCCAAAAATAGCAATTAAAATTCTGTTGAACACTTGTGCTTTTGATTCTTCATCAGCCCCCTTGACACATATTTGGGTAGTATGAAACTACTGGTGTAATACTGCCCCCTTTTATTAGAAGTGTAGAGCTGGACTCTTGAAAGCTGTTTAAGTCTCAATAATTTAGATGTATGTTGCTGTACAGCAGTATTTAAATTAGGCACAGGATTAATGTTAATGTTCCCCAAGATGGAAAACACATTGTATGGCAGCAGTGTATCTGGCTTTGTCTTAAGTTTGCTTTGATATCGTGATATGGAAGATTGATGCTCTTTTTTTTATGCATGCACGGTTCCAGGGAAAAAGGTTTGCTTCTTTCATATGCATTTAATTATCATGTTTCCTTGGATTTTTTTTTTTTTTGTCTAAACCAGCTTTCTCCTAGTATAACAATAGGCCACACTGTTTTTAGTGGCCTGATCAGGAATTAAATTTTCTTTTGAATAGCTAAATGATTACAATACCACTCACACACGGTGAAACGCTGCACCGAATGTATCTCATGCAATTAGAATTTGATCATGTAGAAACGCAGAATGAAGTATCTTATGGAAAGGTGAGACCTGTGACTTTTGCTGTGTCTTTTTTAAAGAGAGAGATTGTAGTCATGGAGACTTCTAGCAAAGAGGTTTATGTTTGTGTTTCCTTTTAAAAATGTGGTAGTAGCACGAACAAGCAGGTCCTAGAGCAAATCAAGCCTGAACTATCTCTGGAGGCAAAAATGAAGTTGTCCTACTTTGGGCACATCATGAGAAGCCAAGGTTCTCTTGAAAAGACAGTAATGCTGGAAAAGGCAGAAGGCAGCAAGAAAAGAGGAAGAACAAATATGAGATGGATTGACTCATGAAAGGAACCACAGGCTTGTGTTTACAAATGCTGAGCAGGGCTGTTGAGGAGAGGACATTTTAGAGGTTACTCATTCATAGGGTTGCCATAATTTGGGGGTGATTTGGCTGCACATAACAACAACAACTAGCACTGCCTAGAAATAGTTTAATTTCTGATGTTTTCACAAAAAGTATTCTTTGTTTGCATACCTGAAGCTGGAAAATTAACAGCCTTAATGTCTAACTATATGGTTGGAGGTTGTTGCTGGTCAAGGAACCTGGCTTCCTATGGAGGTGATGAAGGGGCCATGTTTTGCAGTAGAGAAGAAACTGGGAGGTTTGAATATTTTCTTGCCCCCTACTCACCTATGCACTTCAAATTCCCCACATTTCTCTGTAAGGTGGATGTTTCTTTGTTACAGTAAAGAACATCCAAAATGTTTTGCAGTTATTGACACATTATGAATTAAAATGAGAATCCAAATTTTATAAAGTTCCACCTTTTAAAAAAAACCTTGTATCATCCATGGAAAACAGCCAGGCAAAGTACCTGCTGCTGACTTTGATCATATCTTTAAAAGAAGAGAGAGAGAGAGCAAAGGCAGAAGTGATTCATCATGGCTGAAACACAGTTTTGTGGGAAATGACTCCTTTGACCAAAACAGGATTTTCACCTCCTTCCTGCAGCCACCCTCTGGCTCCTCCCAGCTTCCAGGAGCAGATTTGGAAGGAGCATGAGACTAGGGATGCAGGGGCAATGCTAAGAACAGCCATAACATCTGTTCCACTCACAGGACTTAATCTGTTAGCAGAGGAATACAGCTGGGTCCTTGCCAGTAGTACCCTTTCAGATCAGACATCTGAGATATCAGTATTTTGGCTAGTATTATTTTCAGTCTACTTCAGTCTGTATATGCTATATAGCTTTATTTTTTTCCCCCTGTATTCAAGTGAAGGTTGAATAGTGTGATGACTTACTCCTTTTATTTTATAATATTTAAAATAAGGGTGCACAGAGGGTTTTGGAATCTACCCTTACTGAATTTCACATGCCAACCCACTCCTTGATGGACAGCATCCTAACAGGTTTTTTTTCTAAAGTGAATGGAATGCTTTTCCAGGTTTTGTAATTGTAATGCCCTGAAAGTACAAATCTTCCTTCCTTCCTTCCTTCCTTCCTTCCTTCCTTCCTTCCTTCCTTCCTTCCTTCCTTCCTTCCTTCCTTCCTTCCTTCCTTCCTTCCTTCCTTCCTTCCTTCCTTCCTTCCTTCCTTCCTTCGACCTTTTGGGGGCTGCATAGAATTGCTAGGCATGGGTAATGTAAATACTGTCCTTGTGTTGAATGGAGCTGTTCTCAGGTCAATATGGTCAGGTGGAAGCCACTACTGGTTCTTTGCTCCTTCACAGTTGCTCTTCTCATTTTTTATATTAAAAGCCATGGACTGACTAACTATTCACACTTGTCAAAAAACAACCTGAGTGTTGATAACACCAATGGCAGCATCAAGATAGTCTACAGGATACCCTACAGGATGCTCACTGCCATCCATGCTTGTTGAAAAACAGCCCTGACAATGGCTTTGTGTTTGGGTGAGAAGTGGTTGACTGGTGAAAAATGGAATCAGCTTCCCTTGCTTGATGTCACTTCATGAATGGTAGCGAGTACAAGAGGATGTCCTGTAGACCATCTTGACTGCTGCCAGACTGTTAAGTGTTGTCAGCGTTCAGTCTAATCTTTGCTGTGTAAAGTTTGGCATCCTTTTCCTTGCTGGCAGTGCAGGCATGATACTGTGCAGTAACATCAAGCTGTTTCTGGCTGTTTTGAATCATGGATATAGAAGCACAATGTCCCACATTCATAAACTGGAGGTTTTTGAAGAACTGAATATTGTTAGTCAATCCATGGCTTTTAGTATTAGAAATGTTGTGTGGCGGTTTGTCATAGACATTCCTTAATTCAATGTTTAGTATAACTTTGCATACAATAATGCTGCTTTTCTGACACCAGCAGCAAGCAACACATTTTTCTTGAAGCAGAATTAATCACAGGAAAATGCAGTGGTGATGTAGATACAAGAAAGAAACATGGCATAATGATGTTAGCATCATTGTTCCATTGTCATCCATCCTGTATCTTTAGAGGCATTTCAGGCTTCCCCCTGAGCATTATCAGAGCTTCCTGCACATGTAGCTTAAATACATGACAGGTAGGAAATATTATAAACTGAGACAGTCTTCCTGAAATGAGGCACTTCCTACTCCTCGCCCCCCCCCCCCGCTTCAGATGCATGCAAATTGTTTATTTAATAAAGTGAGCATTTTTGCAACCCAGTGGACAGGTTTTAGCTGTGATTCACCCCCCCCCCCCTCAACTCCAAAGGACAGCATCAAAAATTGTAAATGAAAGATGGTTGTGTAACTAGGGCTTAACTGGATATTAGAACATGAAACTTTTTGTAACTATTAACATACCTTTGCTCCTCCAAATGCTCTCAAGTCATCAATGGATGGATGGAATGAAACTTCTCTCTACTCTTGCCTCTCCCAGTGAAGCCTCTTCTGAGAGGCAAGGAAGTCTCCTTAAGGGGACAGGATATTGCGCTGGAAGCTGAGGGGTAAATCGATGAAAAGTGAGTCCAAACAGGTTTACTGAGCAGGCAAGTGGGGGGGGGGATATTGCCTCCTATCCCACATAGAAGGGAACACTCCTAAGAAGCACACACGTGAGCACTTCTTAGGTTCTAATAGCCAATGATGTAAAGCCAGTCACAGAACAGTACATACTAAAGTGTGTATTCATTGTGTTTATGAAGGTGCTGTGAAGAAGACCACAAAGAGATTTAGGCAGCAGCAAAAAAAGAATGATTAAGAACTGTGGAGACAGAATTCATTACTTTTTGCAAACTTTTAACAGTATCAGCCTTAGTGAAGATGTATATTTAAATCTCCATATAAGCCTATTTCATTTGAAGCACGCATCAGCCCTTCCTCCATCTTGAGTGTCATACTTTTATTTCTTGAACCCCTGTAGTCAAGTTGCTAGCTCTGTAACTGTTATTCTAAGCCGTATGGTGGACTTGTATGTCAGTTGTGTATATGCAGTTGATTTTTAGAATGTGTGAAAGAGGCCACTTGATACTACTGCTAAATTTCATTTCGAGGTACAAACTTTGTTATCACATGTCTCCATTTATATGTATCTGACCAGACATGTGTATCAGAACTTCTAAGGTTGAGAATACAAGCTTTTGCTCAAAACATCCTTGGTAATTACAAGGTGTGCCTAACCCTCTTCTGGAGTTCAGGCCTAGGTCCAACTACTTTTGACAGCTAACATTACTTGCCAATCCACCATTTTTCCTAAGCAGTGCTGTTCTTGCAGCAATAGGGAGCAATTAGTGCTGAGGGCTCACAAGAGATAGAAGATGCTTCTTGAGCCTCAAATGTATCTTTTCTTGCTTATTCATGACCTTGCCTTTCTTCTCAATTAATTGAATTGGGGCATAACAAGATAAAATTCCATGCACACTCATAGGAAGCAATGTTATGCAGCATACTCAGGAGCATCCAGACATTAAGAATGAGGCTCCAACCGTTCCTCCTTTCTCTTGTGAGCCTTGCATGCTCACCTTCTTAAAGGTAGTTTGGGAAGAAGACCAAGGGAGGCTTACCCCAAGGCACAGTCTTTCTGAGCTGGTCATAAATAGCTTCAAAAGACAAACCTCGGAAGAATGAGACTGATTATGAGGAGAAATAGGGACAGCACGTCCGTCTTTAGATCCAAGGAAGCATGTTTAGGATTGCATACTTAATGTTCTGATGCACATTTCTATAGAATAGTCTTTGTTGTTCTCAGAATTGCAACGCTGAGTCACACAGTCCGGTGTTGTAGGAATTTGGTAAATACCCCAAACCATATCATATCACACCTTGTGCAGATGCAGTGATAATACTTTTCTACAACAGATACGTTGTTCTATATTATATTAGAGAATAAATTATAAGTTGCCTCTGCCATTGGTTGTGGATAAGTTGTTCACTCCTATGGATCTGAATGGCATACTTATCAAATTTCTCTAGGCAGTAATACTTATGCAGTGAACCTCTGGCACATGGGAATCTCTGGGTTCACCCCCTCTGCCTTAAAGATATGCATTTCATTATGTACTTACATTCCCACGCATTAAGTTACACTGCATGCATGTAATCAGTCTGTCTTCTAAAATAAGTTCTAATTTTTGTGGAATGCATGCATATTATCAATAATATGATGCAGTGTGATTGAAACTGGTGAACCTACATACAGTGAGAGGAATCATGTGGGTTCTTTCCCTTTCATTTTAACGCATTAGTCAAATATACTTATTACATGTTTTGAAGAATAATGTGGTCTAGTTGCTAAAACACAACAGCAGGAGCTCCCATAAGCTCTTATTTTAAAATGGACTTTTTAAAAAAATGCTACTCAGTGTACACCACTTATAAGAGCTATATTAAATCACAAAGAATGGCGGAAACTAATGAAGTAGTATCTTGTACTACTTATTCCTTGTGTCTTGTAAATAAAATGGCTGCTGCTTTTGCTGCTTGAGATGTATACCTTTAGGGGTCCACAGAAGCATCCTAAAACAAGGAGGATATCCTGGCTAGTATAAAATAGGTTAAGCCAATTGGTCCCTAGTACAGCCATTGATGAATGAGTAGGACTGAGGTGCCACAACATAGATAATCAGTTGGCCATTTCAAAGAATGGTCAAAAGACAAGGCATGTTGTTCTATTGGTTAAAGTTCGCCCTGGCAAGCCCTATAAATCACCTTTATTGGAGAAAGCCTGGAAACCTCACGTAAATTATTCTGAATACTTTGGACTGAACCATCAGGGCTCAGGTGTAAGAAACTATTAATAAACTAAGTGCTGGAGATGGCAAGAAATGTCTTCCTTGAAATTTCTGTATCCTCCACTGGGAAGAAGGAAGGAAGGAAAACATGATATTAAATCCTAAAGTATTCTCTAAAATGATGCATTTGGTGGTTTATTTATTTACAATATTTTTTAGCCGCGCCATTACCAGTGGTCTCTGAGCGGCGTACAACAATATTAAAACTTTAAAAACATTAAAACCATTAAAAATAGGCAATATTATAATAATATCCTATATTAAAAACAATCATTAAAACATTAATATTAATAAATCCTGCTGCTCATATGGCCAGCTAAAGAATACTATTTAATTAAAATGCTGGCTAAACAGAAAAGTCTTTGCCTGGCGCCGAAAAGCCAAAAGTGTTGGAGCCAGGCGGATCTCTATAGGGAGGGCATTCCAAAGTTGGGGGGCAACAGCCGCGAAGGCCCTATTTCGACATGCCATCCCCCTCACCTCTTTCAGGAATGGCACCTTCAGAAGGGCCTCCTGGCCTGATCTTAGAGGACGGGCAGGCTTGTATGGAAGAAGGCAGTCCTTTAGGTAACCAGGTCCTAAGCCGTTTAGGGCTTTATATGTCTAAGTAAGCACTTTGAATTGGGCCCGAGCAGCAACCGGCAGCCAGTGTAAATTTTTCAGAACCGGCGTGATATGAGTCCGTGTGGTGGCACCACTTACCAGTCACGCAGCCCGGTTCTGTGCCAGTTGCAGTCGCCGGACCGTCTTCAAAGGCTGCCCCACGTATAGCGCATTGCAGTAGTCCAGTCTGGTTGTTACCAGTGCATGTGTGACTGTTGCCAGGCTCCGCTCATCCAGGTAAGGGCGAAGTTGATATATTCTCCGCAGCTGTAAGAAGGCACCCCTGGACACCGAGTCCATCTGGGCTTCCAAGGTCAGACCCGGGTCAAGGAGCACCCCCAAGCTGCGGACCCTGTCCTTTAAGGGGAGTGTAACCCTGTCTAGGGCAGGGAAATGGCCCTTTAACCTATCTGGCGGAGCACCTACCAGCAGCACTTCGGACTTGTCTGGATTGAGCCTCAGTTTATTGACCCTCATCCAGTCCATTATCGAGTCCAGGCACGAGTTCAGAACGGCAACTGCCATACCTGGATTGGTAGTGAATGAGAGGTAGAGCTGGGTGTCGTCAGCATATTGCTGACTCCTCAGCGCAAACCTCCAAACGACCTCTCCCAGCGGTTTCATGTAGATATTGAATAGCATGGGGGACAGTATAGAGCCCTGAGGAACCCCATGACACAACCACCATGGATCAGAGCTACTGTCCCCCAGCACCACCTTCTGGACTCGATCAGCCAGGTAGGAGCGGAACCATCGTAAAACGGTGCTTCCCATCCCAGCCAATCTGTCCAGAAGGACACCATGGTCGATGGTGTCGAAAGCCGCTGAGAGGTCCAAGAGAATCAACAGGGATGCATTTCCCCTGCCTTTCTCCCGGCAAAGGTCATCAAACAGGGTGACCAAGGCAGTCTCCATCCCATAACCCGGCCTGAAACCCGATTGAAATGGATCTAGATAATCCGTTTCATCCAGGAGAGTCTGGAGCTGCTCAGCCACCACACGTTCCAACACCTTGCCCAGAAAAGGGATGTTCGCTACTGGTCGGAAGTTGATCACTAGACCTGGGTCCAGATTAAGTTTTTTTAGGAGTGGGTGAATCACTGCCTCCTTTAACAGGGCGGGGACTCATGCATAAAAAGAATATAATGTTTGTTCTACATGATCCATCATCAGCCTATCAAATCTAGTTTCCTGGCCTTTACGGTAGCCCAGATGCTACCAAGTAACATAAATTTCTAGTCTTATGCATGTCTACTGATGAAAAGAAAGGGAAAGAACCTCTGGGGAAGCAAGGAGGGTTTTTTGTATTGGTGCACTTGAATAGCTTGTGCTGCGAAACAATGTGTCATCAAACCTTTTTACGTGTACAGAAACATTTCCTTCTATGAAATCTTTGAGCAGACCTGCGGAAAGTCCAGGTTTCTGTTTGGTCTTGATATTGCAGTATGTTACAAATCATCCTTTTTCCTTTCCTTTCACTAAAAAGGAGTTAATTTTTATTGGCCTAAACCCTTCAATCTCAAAATTAAAGGGCAGACTTCATTAATATAAGCAAAAGGTTGCAGTGTATTATCATCCATGAAAATTAACCAGTGTGAAGTCTGGAACCTGAAATACATAAAGCAATTCACATCTCTAATTGAAAACAAAGAGTTAATCCCAAAGTGTTTTGATACTGCCATGGATTATGCTTTTGTGTGTAAATAAAACGATGGAAACCACATGAAGGCAGTTGTTGGGTTACCACACAACTGGATATGCTTAAGACTGAACGCTTTGTAACTTTAACTACTGGGGAGCTGCAAACTTTATAAATAGCCTTGCAATTGGTTGAAACCATATTAAAACCAGCTGAACAAAGACATGAAACTTTCTATTTAAAGAGGGGTTCACTGAGCGCCATAATCTCGATGAAAGTAATCTGATGGGAATAGGTCTGTAATTTAGGAAAGACTGCAAGTGTGGCAGCTTGTCAGGATTTGTGAATATAAACTTGGAGGCAAGGAGGGATTTTAATAAAAAAATGTTTCATAAAGGCCCCCCACAGAGTAGATAGTTTTTAAAAATATAACTATTCTCACTATCCATCTTCCCACCTTGAGCTTCGCTCCTAGCCAACAAAACTAACCTTCCAAATCTTTCATTTACAATATTTTCATTTATTATCTTCTGGACTTAGCACATGAATGTTGCTAAACATGGGGTTGGATCCAGAGAACTGTAAGCAGACCTCCCTTCACTCACACTCACGTTCATAGAAAGAGAGGGGTGGTGATTTTTTAATGATTCTCCCCCCACACCTCTTTGCATTCCCTGAAGATTTGCAGGGAACTTTTCAGAGGGCCCCCATGGTGCTCAGCCTTGCTCCACTTCCTTATCTCTCTTCCCCCCCCCCCAAAAAATTGGGTACGTTAAGGATTGACTTTTCCTTAGCCGCTTCTCTAGCTGAACGGACTACACTGGCTCAATTGCTTCCACTGCTGCTTTAATTCCTTCACTGATAGGATCCTCTGTCCAGTAACCTTCGAACACTTCTATATCTTTCAGTTTCTTGACCTGTATTTATGAATGAATGATAGTCAAGGAATGTTTGTCAACTGGCTGGTCAAAACTTAGTGTTTTTTAATTTCTTGTCCAGTGTATAAATGGAGGGTTAAACTAGACATTATGGGAATGCATATTTCCGGAGATTAACACAACAAGATTTCTTCAGGTGTATTTGCCTCAGCAATTGAACCTGCAAATTAAGCCTCTGTTTATCTTCCAGCATCACAAAAGAAAGCATGCCAAATGCCAAATAGATAGGTAAGGAAAAATACATGCTATGAATAATAGACATACTTTCCCACCCAAGAGAGCAGCTCCTCTACAAAAAATTGTCTAAGCCTCTTATTTCATGTGACCTTGACAGGGTTAGCTATAGATTGCTAAGGTGCTGGTTTCCAAACTGAGGGGTGGGGGCAACCCAGTGGGGGGATGAGGAAATTCCAGGAGTGTGTATATGGCTGTGAGTCTTCCATAAGAACAACTAAAGTCAGTTGAAATATTTTTTTAAACCTTGCAAATTGGATACGACGAAATTAATATAAAATATTTTTAACAGAGTTTTGTTAGGTTTTATTTTAAATTATGTTTCTCAGTTTTTTAAAGGGTATGTCTAACTTTTAAAAATACTCAAGGGCCCTGAAATTTTGCGTGGTTGCTACTCCAGACATTTCTGGGGACATGACTGCTGATTTTTGTGCTGAAATATTGTTTTTTCTGGTGAGGGGGTATTGAGGTGCAGGCAGATCCTTGGAGTGGAGGAATGGGCTGTCAAGGTCTGGGGAAGGGTGAAAAAGCCACAACCCTGACTTGGCAAAGCTGTGCATCCCATTTTTATTATCTCAATGGAAAGGAATCCAGTATAATCACCACAATCCAAATATAGGCATAATATGCATAATTTTCATTTATTCATTCATTATCCTGTCTTTCTGCCAATAAAGGGATTCAAGACACTTTACACTATTTTAAAAAGACAAATACAGTTAAAATTCATTAAATGATAATACTAAAAAGCAAATACAGGAACAGGTGATACCTTTAATCAGCCATTAAGAGTATAAAACAAAAACAAAAAACAAACGTCAAGCTTTTGATGTTAAATTATCTTCTTCAAGGCTGTGCATCAGGTTCTTGTGGGCAATTCCAATTTATATGCTGTTATTAATCTCCCAAATTCACGCGGTTGTCAATTAGAGGTATCACTTCCCCTATTTGTATTGTTTCCACGACCATGCGGCCTTTTCTTGATTTTTCCTGAATTAATAAGATGCACAGCCTTGAAAAGATGGTTTATCATCAAAAGCTGAGGGGTTTTGTGTGTGTGTGTGTGTTTTACTAAAAAGCAGTTAATCATATTACATATTAAAATATCAACTAATAAAACAGTTTAAAACTATTTGACAGTACATTAAAAAGTTACAAATGCAATATCTCCCATTAACAACTCTGGCAGTCAATTACTTGCCAAACTTTTGTACACGAATGAAACAGTTATTGTCGGTCAGCAGAAGTCAGCAAGAAAAGGATCAGCCTGACCTTTCCTGTGATGGAGTTCCACCTTCAAAAAGGCTATCTCTTTTGCCCTCAGTATGCTTGTGAGGGAGGTGGGACCTCAGACTTCTTAAAATCGGGAAAGGATGCTATAGGGAGAAATGGTCCTTCATATAGTCAGGACCCAAGTCATTTTAGGCTTTTTAGTTCATAACTAGCACTTTGAATGGCCCCAGAGATGGACCAATTTGCATTTCCTTTCCCTTCTCTTGTAAAAGATATATGAAGTATCTTGAAGAAACCCCTGCATCTTCCTATGGTTCTAATATTATACATATAATTTAGAGAAAACCAATAATAATTGCCACATTTATCAATCTGTCTAACCTTTTGCACCCAGAAGCAAAAATATATGCGTCCACAGACAACAGTTTCCTAGGCAACTTTACTGGTGAGGTCTGATGTGAGAGCCAAAGGCTTAATAATCTTGTGTTAATTTTTAATTATGCTTATTGTGCTTAGGACATTCTCAGAAACTCTGAACAGAGCCTGATTTAATTATATAAGAGCCTCTGTTGCAAAGTAAAGGAACACTTTGGACAATGCCTGCCTTGACCTTTGCAGGGAAAAGTGGAGGCGCTTTTCCATTTCTCTGATATTTTTTTCCTTGTTTCATACATAACAGCAATTTGGATGAGAAACCACAGGCTTCTCTGCCTGTTATAGGACACCTTTCCAGACATGGCACTAAGTCTGTGCTTAGCCACCTGATCAGTTGATCTTCCTTGGATGTGGGATTCGATATTCTGTGTTCTGGACTTAAGGTTCTGAGTGCAGAAACTGCAAACTAGAAACTGCTCACTCTAGTTTATTATTTCTGTGCTTGAGGAGAGAAGCTACCAAGTAAGAAATAAGCTACTAGGTGTGTGTGTGGGTGTGTGCGTGTGTGTGTGTGTGTGTAAAAAATAGTTAGCTATGATGCAGCATGTCTATGTGCGCGCGTGTATACAGACAACATGCTGAAATTATTTGCATGCTTTGCAACTGGAATATTGTCCACAGGGTGTGTTAACTGTCCCAGAGGCATTTGTTCTGCGGTTCCTGTAAATGACCCACATTAACAGGGAGCTTCAAAACTTGCTTTAAAAATAACTGTTGGTATGTACTAAGCTAGACTCTTGAAATAAAAAGTATTACCTCACTGTCCAACTATGTCTCCTTAATCAAAATATATTTGTTTGCAAAGATTAAGCGGGAGAAGAAAGCCCTTTGACACAATGATCAGCATGTATGCCATTTTCCACTCCACGCTCCACATAAATTTCAGATGTGGAAAGGGGGTGGGGAGGCATGTTGAAATAATTTGAGGAATGGTTATAGTCTGATCACTTGTGGTAATCCAAAAGGGAGGGATACCTAGTGTGTTATTACATTTCATACATTGTTTTTCAAGAGATGTGTGTAATCAGTCATCTTTTATATGGTTTAAAATGTGTGCACGCTCTCTCTGTCTCTCTCTCTTTTCTTCTTACTACTTGGCTTGCTAGCATGTAAACTGTTATTTAAGTACACAATCCACTGCACTACTGAAACAGTTTTGCCAAACTTGTCCAAGTATTCTCACATGCTTAAAGATGGTATAAATATCATTTATGGCAAGCCGTTTACTTCAGACTGTATGGAATGGTTTCCTGCTCCTCTGATCTAAGTGTCCCAGTTTACATTATGGCCTTTATGGCTCCTGTTTGATGGAGTGATCAGTAAAAATTTAATGACACTATAAAATAATAAAAATGTCATTAATTTACCACGGATCTTGGATGCAGTGGTTGTAAAGTTACATTAATAAACAGAATATTTTTTACAACAAAAAGCATTGTTACGTGGGAACGAATAAATAACACACATAAATTTAGGAGCAATTTTACTGTTAGCGCACACATTATTATGGAATAGCCAATAAGTGTATAAAACATAGTATATAAAATTTTATGAAAATATACTGTGCACATCAAAAATTCAGCTTTTACCTAAGTGCAGAGAAAAGCCATTATTGTGTGCTTACTGTTATCATTACTTTTCTTCCCCGAGATCACAATTTTATATTTGTCCTACTTAGCTGAAGTTTCCAGCATCAACTCCCTGCCCTTCTTTGCTGTCTGCTTTCTCCAGTGGATAACCCGACTCCCTGTTTGCCTTCTATCAGCTGAGTTCAGTAGTCCATTTTCCCTTTACACACAAGAGGAAAGAATTGATCATCCCAACCTCAGAAGTATAGAGAAAGTTATTAACGTAAAGCAAACTTAAAAATAATGCTTGAGGAGTTGACTGATTTGGTGACTTTGGAAATAAGGGGATAATAATCTCACAGTCCATCTGTCTTCGCTGGGGTTGCTCCATCATTGACTGTGATACCCCCCGAACATGACGGATGGTGTAAGCTTGTGGCCTAGAACATTTATCATTTATCAGTGCTCACTAAAGGGAGCTTTATCATTTAAATATCTTTATTTAATATGCAACATCTAACTCATACATCATCATTTCAAAGCACTTAGCCAACAGTCCTGCGACACAGCGAAGCAGGCTTTAATTTTTTTCAATAACTTTTATGCTGCCTGCATGTTTGTGCCTGACAATGCATAAATAAGTGTCTAATCGTGTCACTGAATGGAAAATGAAGGTTTGGCTGTTAGCAAAATGAATCCTGTCCCTGGTGTGCTGACACCTCTCCACCTTTGAAGAAGCAATGAAAAAATTTCCTGTGTACCCAATGAGTCAAAAGAGTCTGATTTGTACTTAGAACAATATCGTGATCTTTAAAAATGTTTTAGGACTCTTGCTTTTCTAAGAATTCCATCTTGGTTAGGAGGCCACTCTGTGTTCAGCATATTTGTGGAAAATTCCTAACTGCAGATATAATTACTAGAGCCTTATGCCTGGAGCATGGTTGGGCAACGAAGCCCTGGGATGGCATCCAGCCCTCTGTGACTCTTTTTGGTAGCCCTAAGGCCTCCAACATATCTTCCTTCCCTGGCAAAAAAAGATGAATTGCAAGTCCCCAAAATCACCAGGAGTGAAGATTCACATTTTAAAAAGGTCACAGACCCCTTCCCGAAGTTGATATTACAAAATACCTACTTTTGCAAGTTGGAGTTTTATATTTCATTTCATTCATTATTCTTGTTTATAGGCTGCCCTTCTCCCCAATAGGACCCAAGACAGCTTACAGTATTAAAACCGTCAGTATTAAAAACTAAAACATAAAAGCAATTAAACATTAAAAAATTATTAAACCTAAAACAGTTTAAAACAAATTTTAAAACGTATTAAAAATAAAAAAGACATACCACCTTGTTTTTAAAAGCTCTCGTCATAGGCAGCCATTTGTTGGAGAAAAGGCCTCCCTGAAGAGAAGGGTCTTTGCCTGCTTGTGGAAGGAGAGCAAAGATGAGGCCAGTTTGGCTTCCTGTGGGAGGGAGCACCACAATTTTGGAGCAGGAAGAGAGAAAGCTACCACTCCCCTCTCCCCACCCCCCTGCATTTTTTGTCATCTAAGTGGCCCCAGATGTGTCCAAGTTGTCCACCCTCGTCTACAGAAAGTAGATTAGTTTTATACAAACAGAAGTAATTCCAGGGTTTTCTCAACAGGGGGTTGAGGGAATGGAGGTATAATTTTATTTTGAAAAATCTCGTGTGATTTTGGATGGTGATTCAATGGGCATCAATTACTCCATATACGTGTGTATGCATTCATATGGTGTACATTTGATAAATTTGATACAGAATAACAATTTATGAATGTACTTCTGTGGATGTATAAATTTATATGTTTGAAATAGAACAGAAATTTATAAATATGATTTCATGAAGTTCTGTCACTTTCTAGTAATTTTCATGATTTAGTTCCATTTAAAATGTATTTATTTTCCTAAATTATCCTTGCCATCAGAATCCACTTGCATCTGTATTCATGATTAATATTGTAATAGATATTTTTTTCTCTTCACTACTTTCCTGTTAAAATTAGGAACTATTGTTGTGAAGTATACTTTTAAGAAGGAAAATACATGCAGAATTGTCAACGTACCTTAGAAGGACGAAACATTGCAGCGTATCACAGAATCATAAATTCACCTCTGTTCTTTTAGGTATTATTACCATGTACGCTTCTCTTCCTTACATCTTCTGTGCCTTATCATGTAATTTTCCCTTTTCACTTTCAATGTCAAAATATTGATATTCTTTCAGAAACTTTCTTTTTAACACAGAATATTTTCTGGTGAAAATCAAAGGGAATGAATGACTAGAAGGATACTTCAAATGTGCATATTGATATATAGAAGGTTCTGTTATATTTTTTTTTAATATAACAGAAGCTCTGTTTTTCTCATACCCACCCCTCTCCACACAAGTAAGATTTTTTTTTTTTTTGCCATGAAAATTGCAGGTTTCACATTAACACTCTTTATGGAAAGATTTTAAATGAAAATATTTGAAGAACAGAAACATAGTGTAGAAAATGCCAATTATCTTCCAAGTAGAAAAATGTTTTTAAAAAAAGAACGCTAATTTATCTCTTACATTTTAAAATATGAGTGACTATGAGGGAGACAATCATTCTTTTCCTCTAGCCATGCAGGGTCAAATATAAGTTTTGGAAGTAACTTGCCATTTGTAATTTAACCTTGTACTTTTCCTGCAAAAACTGAAGCATACCTAAGGCACTATGGATATAATATAATGAGGGGTAAATGTACCTCTTCTGCATAACGACTTTAACTGTTTTAGTTATTTTTATAATTACACGGTATAAAGCCTCAATAGCTGGCTGGACAACTCAGTGGTTTAGGTATTTGGATGCGGAGCCAGAGACTGAGAGTCCAGTTCCCCACTGTGCCTCCTGTGAGCAGAGCCAGCCCGTGTGGCCTTGGGCAAGCTGCACAGTCCCAAGGTGCCTTCCCAGAGGAAGGGGCTGATAAACCACTTCTGAGGATTCTCTACCTGGAAAACTCTGAAAAAGTTTTCTTTTTCGCCATAAGTTAGAATTGATTGGATGGCACATGATTAAGATTATTATCATAATGCCTCACTGCTAAAGTATGTTTTGTAGTACATGACAGCAGCTTGTAGCATTCTCTTGTTCTGCACTCCAAATCTCATTGCCCACCCACTCCTGAAATAAAGAGATGGACACAGGTGATGGAGTTAGCTAGGGCCACATTTTATTAAATAATTTTAACTTTTAACCACCCTCAACTTGCAGAGGGACCTGAACATAGAGCAGGTTCCTGGGGCAGCCACCAGAGGTACTCTTTATGCCTCACCCCTTCCCTAACCCTCAAACAGGCGAGTCCCAAGCTGGCTAAAACTGGGAAAGCCTCCCCATCTGCCAGACATCCAATCCTCTAGAACTTAGACAGGCAGCATACAAGGCTACCCCACCATGCACCCCTCATGCTGGTAAGCGAATCACTGGATCCTGGTTGCCATGATGCTGGGTGCAGTAGCACCCCGTGTGCTTCTTGAGAACTCAGTGATACTCACATATCCGCCAATGTAACATATTTAAGCATGACTCAGCCAATTAAAGCTGTGTATGAGTACTTTTATCGGTTCTGCAAGCAGTAACAGGTCCGTTCTTAGGCACCCAAGCCATTGTGCACTTGATTATTATAGGATTTTACTGGGGCTGTTGCATACATTGTGAGCATTAATTATTGATCTTTGGTTTTATTGTTTCAGTTTCTATGTTTTCTATGTTTTTCACTATGCTGCTTTGGGAGTTTTTACTCTAAAAAGATACCTGTAATTTGAAGCAAAGAAAGAAAGAAAGAAAATAAAAATAGTACCTCAGGAAATAGAGGAAGCATGCTTTTTAATACCAACTTTTGGTGAACATCATGTTTTGTGGGTTTCTCAGACGCATTGAAAAGGATCCTGGACAAGGGTCTAATCCAGCAGGTCTCTTCTTTTGTTCAATGAATATCAGGCCTCTTCTTATGTTCAGTGGATATTGGTTTGGTATCATGTTGTTCTTTTCATTTTGACTGTTTCCACGTTAGGAATGTAAAAGCTTCCTACAACTTTTGTTATAGAACTTTTTAGTAAATATCACCAATATTCACAGGTTACAGCAAATGATTCAGAGGTGTGCTTTGAATAACTCACCACTTAGTTTTTAAAGCAATGCCATGATCCTTAGACATTTTTCGGGGTGGAGGGTGGGAGATTGTACTGTTTTCTTTCCAGTGTCTAACATGCTCAGCACAGAACTAGGTCATTGAACAATAGAATGAACAGCACTCTGCACTCTTCTGCTGCATAATGCATCAAGTACACAGTACAGAAACTGTTCACAAAATTAAAAGCAGGTATTTCATGTCTGAAAATTGAAGATGACATGACATTTAATATTGTTTCACAGCAATGAACAGCATTTTGTTCATTCACAACACAATGCCAAGTTCAGTGTTAAGAAGTACCAACAACACATAAGGGAAAACACGTCGTGTTTTTTTTCTTGAGAACAATAAATTAATGATAACCATTTAACACTTTGCTACGAAATGAAGTTTCAACAGAGCTATGATTGTGAAAGAATATAATGCTGCCATATTGTTATAAGGCTCTTGTCCTTTTGTATTTTGAAGGTCCTGTTAATGCACACACTGTTTTCATGACTGTTTTGTTCCGGCTTACCAGCACTCAAAAATATTATGTTTTTCTAGGAAGAAGCAATGTCCTTATCTTTTCTTCTTGCTCTCTTTTTAAAAATTCCCATTGAGGTTCAGTTCAAATTCCTAGACAAAATAATAGCACCATTTCTGTCATCTACTATTCCTTCTTTGAAATACTTGTCTTTGAAAGTCTCTTGCATAAAAATCAGACTTGTGTTTTCTCAAGGGTTCCAATGCAAACGCGTGTCTCTAAGAGTGGGATAGTGCTTGTGCCACTGGTGATGTTTTCCATTAAATTAGTAGGAAGTTTTAATGGAAAGTCCTCTTCACATTCTGAATTCTAGCGTTTCTCAAACACCAACATCTTTCTGATAAGCTAATTTATGAAATATAGAGCAAGGTTTAACTATTCACAGTTGCTTCATTGTAGTTTCTGTTTTAATCCTTTTCAACTACATCCCAATACTGGTACCTCTCCTACTTCAGACAGCTGTAATGGATTGTTTAAAGTTTCATTTCAAGGACCACCAGTAGTTCAGAATACTTTGACATGTTTAGAGTCATGGAGCATAATTCCGCATGAGTGTAGTGCTCCGCTTTGTCTCCAGCTTTCAGTTGTACAAACCAAGGAAAGCCCTGGTTAAGGCAATGGGGTTTCTGCTTGCAAAAGAGGGACATCAATACCCCCATGTGCAAGCATGACCTCTCACACAATGGACTGTTGTACAAGCAGCAGAAAAAACTAGATTCTGCCCACTGAAGAAAATAAGCACTTTAGAGTTGGATCTGTGGAGTGCCTTCTACAACTGAAAGGTCTCTTCTTGATACAGGCCAGCTTCTGACCTTGTGAAGGGTCCTTCTGCGTTGCTGCATTGTGCTGCCAAGTTTTTTCAGACTTATGGTGACCCTATGACATAAGAACCTTCAAAATATCCTAGCGTTAACAACACTGCACAGGTCTTGTGAAATAAGGCCCGTGGGTCTTTCTCTTGAGTCAGTCCATATTATGTTGAGTCTTCCTCTTTCATGACTTTGTTCCACTTTTCCTAGCCTCGTTGTCTGTTCCAGCTCACTGAGTAGCTCAATGGCTTAGGTATCTGACTACGGAGCCTAAACCTAAGCCCCACTCTGCCCCACTTTACTCTCTCTCTCTCGGGAGAGAGTAAATCCAGCCTGCATTGCCTTGGGCAATCTGCATAGTCCCAGGGCACCCACTTTTGAGTATTCTCTACCTAGAATATCCTGAAAAGAGAACTGACTTGATGGCACATTGTTGTTGTTGTCTTTTCCAGTGAGTTTTAGCTTCTCGTGATGTGCTCAAAGCACGATAGCCTAAGTGTAGATATCTTTACTTCTAGAGAATCAGAGAATAATGAAGTTGGAAGGGGCCTATAAAGCCATCAAGTCCAACCCCCTGCTCAAGGCAGGAATACAAATCAAAGGATATCTGCCAGGTGGTGGTCTACGTTTCTCTTGAATGCCTCCAGTGTTGGAGCACTCACCGCCTCTCAAGGTTCCACTGTCGTACTGCTCTAACAGGACATTTCCCTGGTATTCAACCAAAATCTGGCTTCCTGTAATTTATCTGGCTTCTCTCAAGCTTGACTTGATCTAGCTCTCATTTATTTGTCTTTTTGGCAATCCACCATATCTGTAAAGCTAACTTCAAACATCACACACCCATGTGTAGGAACTAGGAATTGAATTGCTGCAATGAATTGAATTGCTAGCACAGTTCTGGATTTAACCCATGGTGGTTGAGGATTTTCTGTCTGTGATAAATGCAGTGAACCTAGAAGATCATGTGGGGTAGCGTTGCTATTACTATACATTTCTTCCTACGTTATTGTATGTATTAGGCTGAATATCAGGAAAAAAATCTTAACTGTTAAAACAGTACAACAAGGGAATCAATTACTTCGGAAGGTGGTGAGCACTTCAATGCTGGAGGCATTCAAGAGAAAACTAGACAACTATCCATCAGATCTACTTTGATTTGGATTCCTGCATTGAGCAGGGGATTGGTCTCAGCCTTATAGGCCCCTTCCAATTCAATTATTCTATGGTTCTGTGTAATTGGGAGATGATATGCAGGCAGTGTATCATAGGGTTACTTCTACACTGGAAGTATGGCTTCCCTGCAACCAACAATGTTGGCATGGGAAGCAATTTTCTTGCTTATGTATACCTCCCATATGGGCTTCCCGTTATACAACTTTAGCAGCACAGGAAATGGGCACAGGAAGAGGCAAACAGGCAATCTATCATAGTAAGAATTTCAAAATAACTTGTGAACTAGCTTGCTGATTCAGTATATAGCTTTATATTAACCTCGTGGGGCAATTTTCTTTGAGGATTATTTTCTAAATATTACACTTCAAAAATTAGATTTTAGACTCTAAACTGTGAACTGAAGCCTATAATTTTTCCTTCCTTCCTTCCTTCCTTCCTTCCTTCCTTCCTTCCTTCCTTCCTTCCTTCCTTCCTTCCTTCCTTCCTTCCTTCCTTCCTTCCTTCCTTCCTTCCTTCCTTCCTTCCTTCCTTCCTTCCTTCCTTCCAAGAAATCCATCATTTTTAAAATTCTTAGTATTACCAGGTGCTTCATCATCTATAGTAGTATTAGCCAGAGAAGCACCTAACCTTATCGCATGTAGTTTCAGTCAAGTGGATAAGGCAGTGATGGAAGGCAAAGTCATGGGAGGACTGGCAGATCATCAGTGATGACAAAACAGAAAAATGAAAGCCAGGGGGTGAACAAGAGAAGAGTAACACATGACTAGAGCAATATCAAATGAACATGTTCAGATATGCAAACATGACTAGACTACTATTGTCCTTTCTCTTTGGCAGGAAAGAACACGCTTTGAGAATTTAGGCCCACAGCTATCAGGGAAGCCAAGTGAAGATGGAAAACTAGGCCCAGGAGTCATTGATCTTACAAGGCCAGAAGATGCAGAGGGTGAGTTGCTGTTACAAATCTACTGAGTCACTGAGCATTGCTTTCTTTCAGCACTTTAAAGTTGGATGCTTTAAATGAGCATTGTGCAGCTAAGTCCCCATGCACAGCTTTGAGGCATTTTCCATAGATTTTAGTGACATGTACAAGTGTAAGACCTGGTTTTAAAATGGTGTCATTCAATATGCATTATTTACACTCAGCTTCAAGTCTTCTCATAAAGCTCTGCCCAAGTCATTTTGCATGCTACCTCAGCCAAATGATAGATACATTTTAACTGCTCACATGAATCCTGTAATGCTGGGCAAGGTGACTCACAGATACGTCGGGCTTCCTGAGTTGGAGGAAGATATACTCACAGCCGTATTATGAGCCCCTTCTTTGTGTTACTGTGGTTTTATGGAGAAACATTCACACAAACAATTAAATGTGCATATGACTTGGAGGATATAAGGAGAAGATAGCTGCCTGTTGTCACTGTCCACATGATCAGTCCCAACACTGCCACCCTCTGCTATCCCAGATAGAAATGGCTGTTGAGGAGTGGCAATAGTGAGTTGAACTGTATAATGAGAGTTTGCAACTGAGTATTTACACACATATGGGCAATATTCAGGAACCTGTAAGTATGGCTCCTGGATATTCCAATGTACCCGACAGCACGTTTTGATATATATTATTGTTATTATTACGAAAGAAAGAAAAGAGTAAGGAAGTGGATTATTGTTATTATTACGAAAGAAAGAAAAGAGTAAGGAAGTGGATTATTAATTCTGGAATTAATTAATTCTGTAATTAATTCCAGAATTAATTACAGTGATGTTTTCACTGGATATGTACAGTATGAAAGAATATACCATGCTAGCAGCTTTACTGGTCAGTTAAGGGGATATGTTGTTTTCATGAAAACATTACGTCCATTGACAGCTTATAGGTTACAGTCTGGATTCTATTGAAATTGGTAGAAATGTTCCCATTGATTTTAGTGGCCAAAGACTGCATACTGTCTTGTTTATTTTAATTAGTTGCTTGGATTGATCAGTTTAAAACAATGGCATTAATCAGCTAAAAGCCTTTAATTTCTTGACAGTTCATATTGTTGATAAGAGACTGAATTGGCCTTATTTCAGTTTAAAATTTTCACTTGGATGGAAATGATATCAAATTTTAATTTTTTCAACCTTTTTTGTTTAGTGGAGCTTGGCAGAATAATAGAGTAACAAAAATAAAAAATAAGCAAGCCAACAACAATGTAGAAATGTATTTCCACCTCATTCTTTCCTTCTTCTTTTGAGGTGGCCTAAGCTGGTGGGACGTGGTGGTGCTGTGGGTTAAACCGCAAAAGCCTCTGTGCTGCAAGGTCGGAAGACCAGCAGTTGTAAGAACAAATCCACGCGATGGAGTGAGCTCCCGTTGCTTGTCCCAGCTCCTGCCAACCTAGCAGTTCGAAAGCATGCAAATGCGAGTAGATAAATAGGTACCACCATGGTGGGAAGGTAATGGTGTTCTGTGTCTAGTCGCACTGGACACGTGACCACGGAAACTGTCTTCGGACAAACGCTGGCTCTACGGCTTGGAAACGGGGATGAGCACCACCCCCTAGAGTCGGACACGACTGGACTAAATGTCAAGGGGAACCTTTACCAGACACGACTTAATGACTAAACAACAACAAAGCTGGCTACATAGCTCAGTGAGTTAGGTATTTGACTGTGGAGCCAGAGGTTGGGAGTTCAGTTCCCCACTCTGGGTCCCAGAAGGGCTGACCTGTGTAGTCTTGGGCAAGCTGCACAGTCCCAGGATGCCCCCAGAAGAAGGGAATGGTAAACCACTTCTCTGTATATCGCATGCAGTGCAGAATGAAGAGAACAGAAGATGTCCTTTCTTGCTTTGTGGGGCTTCCCTAGATTTATTCTGTTTCTTCTCTCATCCCTTCACATTTCCTTTACATATGACTTAATACTTTGATGGCTGAAACATCTTGGGATGGCCCTGTCATTAGGTACAATGAGGCAACTACTTGTAGTAATGGATGGTGGGGAGAGGACAGTGGATTCTCCAACTGTTGCTCTTTGATCCTGTCTGTTTGAGAATAGAACTGTGGGCGCCATGAAGCCTGACTTTCCTCTTTGCTCAGCAATAACCTGCTGCTCTCATGAGCCAGTGGAGAGAATTTCACTAAAAAGCACCAAATTTCACTAAAAAGTAAAGCAAAGTGTGCTGCTTATATATATTACTGCCCCATAATGCTTAAAGCTCTCTCTGGGTACTCAATTTACCAACCTCAGAAAGATGGAAAGTTGAGTCAACCTTGAGCCAGATACCTGAGCCCATCAGGATTGACTTAAGGTTGTGAGCAGTCTTCACTACAGTACTGCAGTTTAACCACTGTGCCACGAGGCTCCTTTCACTAGCACTGAAATACAATTCCGTTGTTAGTCTCCTGGGCTTTTATACATTGAATGTCATCTTTTCCATCATTTTGGGCAGCAAAATATTTTGGTCCAGTGCTCAAAAGCCCATCCAGTTACTTCAAATTTTGATATCGTTTGTGTTAGGTTAGGAATGCAGCAAAACTATTTTCTGTCTAGAGCCACTATGACAGTTGCAACATACTTCTTATCTCACAACCTGATTTCATGAATGGGTTCAGGTTACTTAATGATGGCAACAGATTCATGTCTCTAGATGGGAGAGAGAGCTAAATGAAGATCTCTATTGATTTTGGAACAGGAGCTGGCAGGTATCCAGGAGCAAGTCTGCTGGTTTGCTTTTAAGTAGATATTAAAGTGTATAATACAGAGTCGGGAATGTATGGCCCTCCAGACGTTGATAGATGGCAATTTCTATCAGCCCCTGCTGTTGACTGTTCTGGCTAGGACTGATAGGAATGATAGTCCAGAAAATTCTTGGAAGGTCATAACAGTAGATTACTGTTAGGATGGAGCTGCCTGGATCATAAATAGCTAATAGCACTAGGTTGTATTTTTGATTTGTTTTCAACATGTCTGCAGTACTTTGGCAATTGACCGGAGTTTGGCTTCTAAGTGTTTTCTTTTATAGGGAAAAATTATATAATGATAAGTGCTGAAAGACCATTTATTTGACTCTAATATGAGTCTCAGACAGAAGTTTGGATGGATTTCATAGTATTATGTAGTAGATTTAAACATGCAGTCTTCAATCAATATATGTCAGGCCCATTAATGCAAATTAAAATTAAATGTTCTTATATATATATGGTTTAGAGATGACCTAACATGAGAAAATGTTGTTTGGAGCTCTTATCATTCGTTACTGTCATGTAGTCTTTTGCCCAACGGCCTGTAAAGTGGTTCCAACAATTAGCCTTATTAACATATATGGAGGACAAACGATTTCATATTGAATTTTAAAAATCTGAACAGCATATGGAGTACAAATGTCAGTGTCCTGTAATTATCCTTCCTGCTCTGATAAGTTCCACTGAATAAATAGAAATTTTACTTTAATTTAAAAATATTAAGACATAGCTTCCTTCTGAAAAATAATACTATTGTTTTTCCATTAAGGAAGAATTTCTAAACATGTAGGATGTTTAGTTAGTTGGTTAGGCTGTGGTTTTTTAAATTTGCACATAAAAAACATAAGTAATGAGTGTAATGATACAATTATTTTATAGTGACCTTGGGGAAGTAAATGGAATCAGTTTAACAGTTCATGGATATGTAGCTTTTTGCCAGTACCCTGATCGTTATGGTCCATGGAGAGGGATAAGGATAGATACAAACAAACCAATTATGATTTAGACTGGGTCCTATGGACTGCTCTGAGTGAATGGACATGCGATGTCCAGTCTTCACTCCTTTATTTTATTTTTATTTTGATTCTCGTTTTTCCTTTTGAATTTCCTTGGATCAATTTTCCTGCAGATTTCCCTGAGTCTTCAGGAACTTGTTCTTTGGAATAGGTCGCTGTATTTTCTTTCCCAGTCTTTAGGCTATAGGCTGCTAAATGGCTGAGAACATAGTGAGATTCAACTAGACGTCTGATGAGGGATATGGGCAAATGCTGTGTTTTATGATGGCTTAACTGCTGATAACTTTGAATGTTATAATTTCACCTGATACTTTGATTCAGATTGTTCTGCACTGCATGTTGCATTTCGTAATTGTATTGCATTGCATTAGAAATCCATTGATTTTTCTTCTGATTTCTTTTATATTGTCCCTTCATTTTGTGGATCTTCTTCCCTCTTTATCTGCTGTGATTCAGGCTGTGCAGGGCAGAGGATTTCCCTACATAGCTCCTACAGTTGTGGAAGTTTCTCCCCATTTAGCAGGTGTTATGCTCTACAGATGCCCTCTCAGAGGTCTGTCAGGGTTCTCCCAGGTAAATGTAAGAAAAAAAGGGTTTGGCCTCTGCCTTTGTTTTTCAAATGACCTGCATATCTGGCTCTGTATTAAACACAAGTAGTAATTTTAGTCTGTTCCAGCATGATTAAAAAAACAAACTTTAGTTTTTGTCTTTGGTTATTATATTGACTGGTTTAGCACTTCTTCTCATGATTCTAATATGCTAGTTTAGGTTTTTTATTTTAATTTTAAAGAGGAAAATTGACACTCAGGTAACAATCATGTGGCATTTGTTTGATGTGTTTTCTTCTGAAAATCTAACGATTCATTTTGAAGCTGGGAAACTGCTTAGGAAAGAGGGGGTGGTCGAGTGTCCCAGTGACTTAACATGTCAGTGCTCCACACTGCTCCACGTGACAACAATGTGATGAAGGTACTTCATAAGAGAGGAACGTTTCCTGATTGTATGTGTATCTATCTGGATTCTCCCTTCACTTTTCAATAATTCTCTTCCCACTGACAAATGGTTTAGTCTCACAAATGTCAAATTATCTCTGAGACCTATGGGAAAAACATCATGCCCTCTTGTCAAATGAGAATGAACCAGGGCACAATTTGCATCACTAAATTCAGATGAGATTTTAATAGAGATAATAGAGATGCTAAACTTATTTGAGAACAGCTTCCCCGTTTTTCCTTTCCATTCTTAGCTATAGTTGTGCTCTTCAACAATGCTAAAATTTCTAAGGAAATAGTTGTGCAGCAAGAGCCTTGTGGTGCTTGAGAGGTATGTGGAGGGCAGAGAGGTTGCATAAACTTTCACAGATTGCAGCCCATTTCATCAGATGTTTTGCCACTTTTGGCAAAATATACAAGAATAAATGATCAAGAACATCCTAGCATGTAGAGTTTAACACAAGAAGGGACTGAAAAATTATTCAATCAAAATACAAGAGGCAGAGGGTGTGATCAGACAGCGAGAAAGATGTGTGTGTCGTCTCACTGGGAAGGGTCACTGCCCATCAGGAAATGGCTTCCACCAGGCCTCAAGAAGTAGTAGCCCCACACTGGACCAGAAATGTTCAACTTGGGCATGGACTGGGATCAGGCTGAGCACTATTGCCCATATTTTGTGTGATTGACGGGAAATAGCTTGCACCAAACTGTGCCACAAGCAGTTCAAAATGCAAGCTGTATGTCCATGTGATTGTTCCCAAAGTTTCTTTTCTGCTCACCAGTGATCTGGGTTTTTAAAAAACCTGTTTTATGTTCTGAGAGAGTATGGAGTTTTCTCATAGAACTGATGCTTGTATTCTCATATGTAGTGATAGATAGGCATGTAAAATGTGGCCATAACTTCTGCAGACTGTCAGCCAAGATTTCCAGTTGCTGCCAGTATTTGCCGTCCCCATCACTCTAGGCTGACAACCTCAAGGTGTCAGTTGGCACTTCAGTATCCCACTGTTAGGTGGTCTCCATGGTCCAGTCATAAAAAGTGAAAAACATAACTAGATGTCCTATATTTAATTTTAAAATCCCAATAATCCTGGTACCGTATGGATAAAAATGTTTAAATAGAAACATATATAAACCTCTGATCAGGAAACATCATGTGCCCAGAAATCTATGATGTGAATAGCAGTTATCATTGGTACATATATTGTACAGCATTAGTGGAAGAAGATGCTCAAGTCATTTATACTTCCTGTGTGAGAGTCAAGCAAGTGGAATTCCATTTGGAAAAACGATTTCAAGAGAGCTTCAGGCTCTCTTGGATGAAACCGATGCCCTGGATCCATTTCAGTCGGGCTTCAGGCCATGCCATGGCACAGAAACAGAATTGGTCGCCCTGCTGGATGACCTACTTAGGGAGGCCGACAGGGGCAAAATGTCCTTGCTCGTCTTCCTTGATATCTCAGCCGCCTTTGATACCGTTGACCATGGTATCCTCCTGGAGAGGCTCTCCAAGTTGGGGATTGGTGGCCTTGCTCTTGCTTGGCTCCGGTCCGTCTTGGAGAGCCGTCCCCAGAAAGTTCAGCTTGGGGAGAGTGTATTGGCCCCATGGTCCCTCAATTGTGGGGTCCCGCAGGGTTTGATCATCTCCCCAATGTTGTTTAACATCTATATGAGGCCGTTGGGGGGGGGGGGTCATCCGGGGATGTGGAGCTTCGTGTCACCAATATGCTGATGACACCCAGCTCTACATCTCCTTTTTTCCATCTGCAGAGGATGTCGTTCCGTCCCTTGGGCGCTGCTTCGAGGCCATTCTACAATGGATGCAGCCCCACCCTGGCCACCTTACACTGGCTACCTATCCACTTCCGCATTGATTTCAAGGTGCTAACCATTACATACAAAGCCTTTAACGGTTTAGGCCCTCGATATCTGGCAGAGCTCCTTCTTCCACCCAGTTCTACCCATATCACCTGTTCCAGTCAGGCTGGGTGGCTGAGGGGCCTAACGCCAAGAGAGGTCCGGTGGGAAAAAACTAAAAATCAGGCCTTCTCCGCAGTGGCCCCTCACCTATGGAACAACCTACCTGTTGAGATCCACCTGGCTCCCTCGCTGAGGGCCTTCAAGACTAACCTGAAGACATGGCTATACAGGGAGGCCTTACCTACAGCTATTACCTAGCCTATTTCCCTTTTCTTTTTTCTCTTTTTCTTCTTCTTCTCTTTCCCCATCTTAGATTCTGTGATTAACTTGGATTTTACCTTAGTTTATTTTTTATGTTATATGTAAACCACCCAGAGTAGACACGTTCTAGATGGGTGGTATATAAATAAATAAATAAATAAATAAATAAATAAATAAATAAATAAATAAATAAATAAAATAATTCCTTTGACAAGACAAAAAAGGCTGGGTCTGCCAGAAGAAGAAAGAAAGAAAAGGAGAGAGGAGAGGGAAACAGACACTGTGATCTGTGTTGATCAGTTATAGCAGCTTGCCAACAGAATCCAAAACCGTGAGGTAGCTTATTTAACACCCCACTCTGTTGAGATATAAACAGCACAATGTACATGCATGACAAAGCATCTATTTTTGTGGCAATGGTTCATAAAATATGGGAGGCGGGAAAGTCTCTCGTAGCCAGTACCTGTCACAGATAAATATTTGTGAGAGTTGAGAGTAGAAAGATGGATAATATGAAAGAGGAAAAAAGCCATTTGAAGACAAAGAAATATTTCCAGAAGGAATGCTGAAAGACAGGCCCTTGGCCATTTTGCCCTCCATGCGCTATGTATATCTCTTTTTGTAAATGACTCCCTAAATATTTGTTAAAATTAGTACTACAATTTTAAAATGTTTCAGATAAAAGATCACAAGGGAGCTGTACTGAGGCTTATCCTCAGATTCGCAGTCAGAACTACTACCCTTCCTGCCAACAGCACACTTCAAATGTGTTACACCCCATAAAGGACAGCTATTGCATTTCCTTACGCTGGTCCGACTTCTGATCTTGGACAGTTAGAAAGACAGGCCTCTTTGTCATGTCATAAAAAGAGAGTTTTTATTTCTGGAGATCCAGAGAATCTTAAAGGAGTTCCACCAGGCAGAAGCATAGCTTCTGGCATGGGAAGTTTGCTGCTAATTCTATAGTAATCTTCTGTTACAGCATACTGAGCATAATGATTAGTTCAGCTCTGAGGCTGCATCTGCCAATTGATCATAGTGAAGTACTTTCTCATAGGCTGTGTACCAACTGTAGCTGGCCAATGACTTTAAGAGAATACTAGAGTTCTCAGTATCACAGCAATAGATGTTCTTTTGCCCTGCCCAACAGTTATATTTATGTAGGAATGTTAATTCTGTTCTCAACAATTACTTGTGTCACTTTTTTTGTCACTGATATGTGATCGCCTTCCAGAGTGGAAACATTATCATGTGCATCGTGATGCCTGCGGAGTTTTGGGAGTTGTAGTTCAAAAACACAAAGCTCTACGTCTCTAGATAACACTTGGCAACTACTTCTGGAAAATATTAATTTTAATATTTAGTTATCAGTAACTTGTTACAAAACACAGCAATGGGAGCTTGGATTGTGCCTTTTTGTGGAATTGCAAGGCCTTTTCTGGCATTAGATATTTTACAGCTGTTTGTTGAATTGGGTAAAGAAAATAGACAGTCCCAGCTGACATCTTGCAGACTGTGGGTAAAGTTTTGAGGGGGACGCTGAAACACCCAGGAATGTTGGCAAGTCTTTGGGTCTGAGTCCCAAGTCTGAGTCCCTATTAAAAACAAGCTCTCCCCCCCGCCCAAAAAAAAAAAAAAAAGGAAGGGAGGGAGGGTGGGTTCCTAATCGCGAGATGAGTCTGAGTCACTGAAAAAAATCAACCTATGTCAAGTCCAAGCTGAGTCACCGGTGCAATTTAAGCCCAACTTGACAGTGGGTTTCTCAACATGAGTCCCCATTCCTCGAAATACCACCTGCCCTTCCAGGTTTGGGGCCAAGTTGCTCCTTCCATATCCAGTTATTCCTACTCTGAGTTTATTATCCAAGACAGGTGTCCCACAAGATGAAGTTAAGTGGGTGGCTCCAAGAGGTAAAAATGAGATGAGGCGAGTGGTTCTCTTTCAGTGGTGAGGTGAGGTGGCTGGCTAGGTTTCAATATGAGGTAAGGTGGGTGGCTACATTTCAGTAGTGTTTAATTTTTATACTTTATATTTTTAGTGTATTGTACATAACCAGAAAATCTTGGTTATCAGTTGGTCTAAAGTTACAACCATCAGTCCACTCCCCCTTTTTGCCTTTGGGTGATTGGTATACCAGAAATGAGCTCAAAATCTTCATATAATCATTATTGCATTTATTTCAGAGTATGTATTACCTGTGAGAGAAACAAATATTTTGCAAGTTTATGTAGTCAGTTAAAAAAAAAACTATTTAGACAGTGGTGTTTTCTTGCCACCAGTGATACTGCATTGTATAAATGGACTCTGAAAGGCACTTGATTACATAAATGCATCCAGTAGGAATCAATAATGCTGCTGGTTTATCACTACCACTCTAGCTATATATTACTAGGGAGCCTATTCTCAAAATGTGGTCTTTTTGTAGGTGATCTGCATGAGATTGGCAGGAATTTTGAGCACGTTTGACCAACACGAGGCTACAGTACTGACTGGCTGATTTCTTGTTATGGCCAATTTGTGTGAAACATTATAGACAAAATTGTTTTACCACCATAGACACCGTAGGTCCATGGGTGATAATAGTCCATTGATGGTCCAGTTATAATGAATACTTTGCTAGATAATTTTTGCTGGAAATTGGACTTCTTGGCAGCTTTTGAAACCACTGATTAGCCAAAATCCTGTTCTATATATTACACCTGCATAATGGTGATGACATCACCTGAAGGAAAGATTTTGTAGTTAAAGAGTTTCTGTTTCTGTCTTGCAGCTTGCTCAACTCAGACTCATTGCACACCAGTCATGTGAGGCCTGGGATGAAAGCAGCAATCTCCTCCTGCCCAATGACATTCCCATCAGTAAATTGCCAGTAACCCAAGAGTTCCTGCTTTGATCCTGAGGCTCGCACATCTCCTGTTCAATGAAACATAGATGTGAGTCAGTTGAGCTGCAGGGCAAAAGCTGGAACTCTTTCACTACCAAAAATCACCTGCTAGTAAGGTGGATGTGATTTGGAAGTTTAGCATGGTTCAGCTCCTGACTGAACAGCTGATCCGTGGTTTCACGCCACACCCCCTCCAGTGAGTGCCCACTCAAAGGCAGCATTCCACCTTGCCTCCTCCAGGCAGTGCCTCTGAGTGCCCACTGGGGGGGGGGAGGGCGGAGCACTGAACCATGGATTAGCGGTTCAGCCGGGAAAACCATGCCGAGTCACCGACCAAAGGTTTATATCCATCTCTAAACATCATGTCATCAACTATCAATTACTGCTGTCTACTTCTTTTATTGCTGTGTTTTCAGTTGAGTTGGGATTGGTTGTTTTATGGTGTGCTTTTGATCAGTCCTTTCAAAACTGTCTTCTTACTGCCATGAACACTATTTGTGGTGAAAAGGTAGTATATCGACAATTAGCCAGTCAGAAAGTCTACGTATTACATATTATGAACAAAAATTACTTTTACTTTTAATTATATTCAGGAAATCTAAACTTGTTTATGAAAAAGGACAGTGTGCATCAGTAACCCATACAAAATTCCTTTAGCCTTTATGGAGCTGAATATTTCTGGATGGTTTGAGTGAGAAAGTAGTTTTACAATTTAGTAAAATAATTATTCCCCTCCCCCACTCCCACCACTAATAGAAACTGTGGATGTGTGACAGATATTTAAAATGCTTTAAACTTTCTTTAACTTGGAGGAAAATAATTTTGATTTCTGCTTTCCAAACAGTCAAAAGCGGAATAATTCTGTACGTATAATGTTTCCCTCTCTATGAAAGAGCCTATTCTCAAGAACAAAAAGGGTGGGGCAGAGGGGGAGTCATATATGCCAGTGTAAAACAAATGTAATTCTATGACAACAGTAAATGCATTGCCATCAAAACTGAGCTTCAGGAACAGTGGAAAATATATGCTGAAATCTAAGTGGCTAGAATTTCCTTCATTTTGCAAAGCCACGAGCCACATGCATCAGCTCACCGCAAAGTCATTAGGTCTTTTTAAGCTCAGATGAAAAACATTAACAAATACCACAAAAGGCTTTAGTATGGCCCCTTTGTTCATTCACATATGGCAGTTTATAACTCCTGTGCCACTTGGGCTGTGTGTTTGTTTAAGCCGCCTCCATCAGAGCAGCCCTGGAAGAACAAAAGACATCTTGAGCGATCCTAAGCAGGAAATGGTCTAATCTAAACATGGTTTGTGACACTATAAGTAGAATAGAAAGGGGAGGGATTGATTAGTCATTAATGTCCAATTGACTCCATATGGATGTTGCAATAATAAGGCCTTTTTCAGTGCAGTAGCAGAGTTTATTGAATTAGAGGTTTATGTTTCCTCAGAGTTGACCTTAGGGAATTCCCTTTGGTTCTTCTTGTTGATGTTTTGAGAGAATGGAGTCTGTAACAGGAAAAATAGACGGCTTCTCTGCTGTAATGCCTGTTCAGAGTATCACAAGTGCTGCATATACATTTTTTTAAAATGCAGCTCCACTCTGTTACATTCTATATTATGTTGCTTGGATTTAGTTTACATATTTTATCATCTATAGAGGTGTAGGGCTTTGCAGCTTGTGTGTTTGTATTATTCACTTGGTTATTAACACTTCTGCTTTAACGTTTTGTTGTATTTGTATTTGAATAGTTTTCATCCATGTTCATTGTTCACCACCTTCAAACTTGGCTAGATAAAAGCCATTCTGGAACTCTATAAAATAGAGTAAAACAGAGTTGCTTGGATGTTGTAATGATTCCAAACAAGAGTTATATAGCTTATTCAAGTTTTAAATGAGGTGTTCTTTCATCCTGAAACGTTTGCTTTTTGAATCTCAACTCAACAATACTATCTGGCTATTAAGCATGGAGTTGGCTGAATAGCTCAGTGAGTTAGGTATTTGGTTGCAGAGCCAGAGGTTGGGAGTTCGATTCCCCACTGTTCCTCCAGGGAGAAGAGCCAACCTGTGGGGCCTTGAGCAAGCTGCACAGTTCCAGGGTGCCCACCCCTGGAAGAAGGGAATGACAAACCACTTCTGAGTACTCTCTACCTAGAAGACCCTGGAAAGGGTTGCCATAAGTCAGGATTGACTTGATGGCACGTGATGATGATGATATTAAACATAGTGTAGTATTGATAGTGACAGAACAAATCTGATACCCAGAGCAAGCATCTGAAGATGTGCCCCCAATTCATGTTGTGAAACTAACACAAGAATGAACACCTTGCCAGTATCTCCCCCTTTCCACAGAGAATCAGCAGAACTGTCAGAGCTACAAAAATAAATAAAAAATGTGTTTGGCAAATACATCCCCACCCCCACCCACTCCATATTAGTAAGTTGCAGATCTGTCTGTCCAGCTCAGAGGCATGCTGTGCCAAGTCCTGAGAAGACCCACCCTCCGACAGGGGAGGCCTAATCTACACACATGATCCAGGTAAACCAGCCCCCAGTCTGGATGATGCCTCATTGGGGCTTGGTATGCTGGCCATCTTTCCTCTGGTCTCCTCTGGCAGGTTAATCTAAGGATCATGCAATTTACCCAGTATGTTCCCCAGAGGCCTGGTCTACTGACAGCTTTTCATACAGCGATAGACTACGTTCTTGAGCCAATCTGAGCACTCATACCTTTAGATGCCAGGGAGAAGATGTGTGCCCTTTAAATTCGGCACCCTGGTTGCCCTGCCCTAGTTATGGCCCTAGCAGTAGGGATGCATGCAGTCTTATCCAGCGCATTCATACCTTTAGAATCTCTTACTTTGTAACCTACCTTTTTTATTATTAAAAAAAGAATCATTATGAATATTTTGGAGGAATTGATGAGCAAATGTTCAACTCCCGTTAAAAGGTCAGCTTCACACTTTACACAGTAGTTGTGTTTACTGCAGCTATGCAAATTTTTCACCCATGTTTTTCATGCTAAATACTAGGGTTAAGGGAGAATTTTGTCTCAAGCACATTTTTTTAAGCAAAGAATCCTGATTCGTATGTCTCAGACAAAGATGCAGGCTGGAGCACAACTATGGTTCTGACTGTACTGTCTTTGAAATTAGTGATGCAGTTCTCTGCTCAAAAATTGTGTATATAACGTATATTAGAGACAGTTCCGCAGTGTATGTTAGGCTAATTTGCATACAAATCTAAATACACTTTTTTGTGCAGTGATGTGAAAACTAGACAGATTATATGATTGAAAACATGAGAAACTGACGTGCTGGATATAAACTATTTGTCCTTCTCAAGTGAATGGCTAAAATCTGCAGGGGTAGATATATATGTAGGGATAGATACATATTCTGTACATAGTGGACATACATTGAGGAGCTGTGGCCCCAATACATCTTTTCCAGAATGTGCATATGCCCATCTCACTTTATACTGATGGCAAAAAAAATCCTGCATAAAGTATAAATAATAAGTTATATTCTAAATTACAATGGCAATTTTATACACTTTCATGCCCTGTAACCCAACTTGATAGCTGGAGTACAGGGCATGAAAGAGGCTGAAAATTGTGGGAGCAGAAACACGCCTTTTCATAAACATTTTCCTATAATAACAATGTACAGTGGGTGAGGACACTTCCTAGCACCCTCTGGAATCTGAAAAATGTGAAGATACAGAAAATCCTGTACAACCAGCAGTTAATCTCACCATACACTGACCTGTGTACACTGCTGTTGTTTAATAGAAATCAACTATTTGAGACAAAGGGAACTTTTGGACCATGATCCTAAGAATGTTGACATAGAAGTAAGTTCTAGTGGAGCTGATGGGACTTGTTGTTATTGTTTAGTCGTTAAGTCGTGTCCGACTCTTCGTGACCCCATGGACCAGAGCACGCCAGGCCCTCCTGTCTTCCACTGCCTCCCGGAGTTGGGTCAAATTCATGTTGGTCGCTTCGATGACACTGTCCAACCATCTTGTCCTCTGTCGTCCCCTTCTCCTCTTGCCTTCACACTTTCCCAACATCAGGGTCTTTTGCAGAGAGTCTTCTCTTCTCATGAGATGGCCAAAGTATTGGAGCCTCAGCTTCAGAATCTAACCTTCCAGTGAGCACTCCGGGTTGATTTCCTTCAAAATGGATAGGTTTGTTCTCTTTGCAGTCCAGGGGTCTCTCAAGAGTCTCCTCCAGCACCACAGTTCAAAAGCATCAATTCTTCGGCGGTCAGCCTTCTTTATGGGATGGGACTTACTTCTGAGTAAATGAGTTTATGATCAGGGCATGAAAGTATGTTTCATTGAAATTGATAAGACCTGATTCGAAGAAAAGGCTTCAGGTACATGTATACAGTTAAATTACAGCCTGTGTCCACCAGTCTGGTTGTGTGCCACCATGGCATTGAAAAGCTCTGCTAAAGGAATACCAAAGAACTAAAATAAAATAGATAATACGGAATCACTGGGGGAAAGCTGTGGATTTTCCAGGAGTGTGACACAGAATTCTAATTCATCTGCACAGCCAAACATTGCTCAATCCTAACCAGATTCTGAATTCTGGAAGTTGAAGTATACTTCTGTGACCGCATTATAAACAGTACACGTACAAATGGCCTGTTAGTCATTAAGGAAAAACAAGTGTTTTTATTTTGTCTCCAGTGAGTGCAATTTCTTCATACTATTTGGACTAGATTTTTTTTTTTAAGACACCAGCTGCGGTCCTCCAAGTACAGGCCTTCGGGAAGTGTATTTAAAAAACCTGTTTCCTGCTGGAACTCCTCCTTTTTCTGGAGCCAGAAGTAAATCTTTACCTCCTTAAAACTTTCCATTGTTGTTTTTCCTCCTGTAACTCATTTATATTTTCTCCTAATTGTTTGTGTTTTCTGAATAGCCTGCTGTTGCAACAGGCAGCTCAGAACAACACAGATTGTAAGACTTGCTGAAATTACATAGACATTCTCCTTTCAAGAATTTTGATTATTTGACATTAAGGTGCTCTAGTGATGATTTATAATCATCTTATTGTTATAGGTTTCAACTTGCAAGAATCAGACATTGTGCATCTGCAATTTTATAGCCTGAGTGAATAATATTAAAATCTTGATCACTAGTATAAGAAATGTTATAAAGAAGTATTCCTTCTAATTTACAGTATGTTAAATTTGCTTCTTGAGTGGTAAGATGCTTAAGAGCACAGGCACATTACGTGACTGTTAATTACTTGCAGAAGCTCATTTAACACACATTCTTTTGTGGCAGCCCTTGGGCCAAGGCACAGATATTCACTCAGAGATCAAGCAGAGAAGTTCAAGGTTTTACTGGCTCTACTTCCAACCCTTCAAGTGTAGGCTTGCTGAAGGCAGATGGAGATAGAAGTTTTCTGACTGTCTTGGTCTGTTTGTAATTTATGACTCTAATTAAGAATTGTTTCTTAACAAAAGAAAACTGAAATAAAATAAATGCCGGAGGTGGGGAGGGGTTCATCTCTTTTTACTTTCATAAATGTGCCTCAGGATATAATCCTTTCAAATACTTTACAGTTTATGTTCTTCATATATTTCTGTCATTTTGATTACCACAGAAGTGAAGAAATATATACTGGATAGTCACCTGTATTAAGCCTGAAAAATTAGAGTAACATAATTGTAAAGAGTGGATAATAAACACAATGGCCTCAATGTATTTGTTGTTGTTTAGTCGTTAAGTCATGTCCGACTCTTCGTGACCCCATGGACCAGAGCACGCCAGGCCCTCCTGTCTTCCACTGCCTCCTGGAGTTTGGTCAAATTCATGTTGGTAGCTTCGATGACACTGTCCATCCATCTCGTCCTCTGTCGTCCCCTTCTCCTCTTGCCTTCACACTTTCCCAACATCAGGGTCTTTTCCAGGGAGTCTTCTCTTCTCATGAGATGGCCAAAGTATTGGAGCCTCAGTTTCAGGATCTGTCCTTCCAGTGAGCACTCAGGGTTGATTTCCTTTAGAATGGATAGGTTTGTTCTCTTTGCAGTCCAGGGGACTCTCAAGAGTCTCCTCCAGCACCACAATTCAAAAGCATCAATTCTTCGGCAGTCAGCCTTCTTTATGGTCCAGCTCTCACTTCCATACATCACTACTGGAAAAAACATAGCTTTGACTATGTGGACCTTTGTCGGCAAGGTGATGTCTCTGCTTTTTAAGATGCTGTCTAGGTTTGTCATCACTTTCCTCCCAAGAAGCAGCTGTCTTTTAATTTCGTGGCTGCTGTCACCATCTGCAGTGATCATGGAGCCCAAGAAAGTAAAATATGTCACTGCCTCCATATCTTCCCCTTCTACTTGCCAGGAGGTGATGGGACCAGTGGCCATGATCTTAGTTTATTTAATGTTGAGCTTCAGACCATTTTTTGGCGCTCTCCTCTTTCACCCTCATTAAGAGGTTCTTTACTTCCTCCTCACTTTCTGCCATCAGAGTGGTATCATCTGCATATCTGAGGTTGTTGATATTTCTTCCGGCAATCTTGATTCTGGCTTGGGATTCATCCAGTCCAGCCTTTCGCATGATGTATTCTGCATATAAGTTAAATAAGCAGGGAGACAATATACAGCCTTGTCGTACTCCTTTCCCAATTTTGAACCAATCAGTTGTTCCATATCCAGTTCTAACTGTTGCTTCCTGTCTCACGTATAGATTTCTCAGGAGATAGATAAGGTGGTCAGGCACTCCCATTTCTTTAAGAACTTGCCATAATTTGCTGTGGTCCACACAGTCAAAGGCTTTTGCGTAGTCAATGAAGCAGAAGTAGATGTTTTTCTGGAACTCTCTGGCTTTCTCCATAATCCAGCGTATGTTAGCAATTTGATCTCTAGTTCCTCTGCCCCTTCGAAATCCAGCTTGTACTTCTGGGAGTTCTCGGTCCACATACTGCTGAAGCCTACCTTGTAGGATTTTGAGCATAACCTTGCTAGCGTGTGAAGTGAGTGCAATGTATTTACTGCTCCAGTAAAAGCATTGAAGGAATTGGAGTGACATTTCTCTAATCAGAAATTTTTGTGATCGCTCAAAGAGTGATTTCAGCTGCTTGATACCTGCCAAAGGTTTGGTGCCCGTCTCGTAACTGATTCTCTTCTATAGATGGGTTGGGTGGAAGATTAAATTGAAGCATTGGAATAGGCTATGATAGCTCTTTCACATCTTCAACACCTCATACACCTTATGCCCAACTAGAGACCACAAAACAAGCTATCATTAAATACCTGAACTATTTCATATTAAGCTAGTCTTTAAACAAATTCTTTGGTTTGGATCCAGAGCAAGCAGAGAGGTAGTTGTGCAATCATTATTATTTTTTAAATTTCTCCTGCAGCTCTGTGCCTTTCACCCACCCATAATGAGGATGGGTGGGTGGTCCTCCTGCAAAGCATGGCAGGACACTGAAGCTAGGAAGTAAATGTGGGTGGAGTCAAGGAAAAGAAGATAATATTTAGCCCATTAAAAAAGGACCTCTGTTTCATTTTTATACCGGTTACTAAAGTTGTTTTCCCATTTTCCATAAACTTAGTATAATATCAGAGGAAAGCAAGAAATACAGTATCAGCAAGTGGCAATTCATTAATTCCCATGGGCCATGAAATTGTTATTTTTACAAACTAGTCTGCACAAACCTTCTGATTTGCCTTCAGTAGTTTTTTTAAAATTCTTTGATATTATATTTTAATGCTCTATTTGTTTATGAGATACCCCATCAAAGAACTTCATTTCAGGAGCAACTACATTTATTCAGGTTAGATCCAGAGTCTGTCTCTTATGGATGGAAAAACTCCTTCCATGTTAGGAAGATTCTGTGGAATCCCCCTGCCAAAAGGATAGTGGTAGCAATCTTCCTTGATCCCTCCAGTTGTTCCCCTCTATGTCCCCTCAAAATCTGCTCCAGTGGGGGAGGTGGGTGCTGCAAAATGAAGGGGGCTTAAAGAGGATTGTTTTCTTGCACCCACACAATTTCTGTCAGTTTCAGTGTTCAAAGTAAAACTCTGTACAGGTGATCCTCAGGTAATGCTCCCATCCCTAGAATAGACCACACTATAAGTCAAATAAATAATAAAGAAAAAATACTGTTCAGTTACTGGAGAGTCTACATGTTGGTTCAATCAGAGCTGGCTTTGTAACAGTGAGGAGTGCACCATGTTGCACTTAATGTTGGGCTTTAATAACTGCTACAGTGCTCTGGAATTCTAAAGCAAAAAAGAAGCTGATCTACACAGAGTCACACACAAATAAATACACAAGTAAAAGCAGTATGTATAGAATGAGTGGTCATGTTATTCTGGCAGGGGTGCAGAGGTTCCACATCAACACCAAGTGCTACCCACAGCAAAATGTTGCTAGTTGGTCAGAAGAGCTACATGATGATTGGCGCTATGAGGGACCATTCCCATCTTCCTGTATATAATAGCAGCAATATTATTAATTAGAATATTTCTGTGCTGCCCTTCAGTAAAAATGTTCAGTGTACTATATAATAAAATATTACAATCAATAAATAGGTAAAGTCTTTAAAGAATAAAAGAGCATATTCGTTAAATCAAACCAGTAACAATCAGAAGAGAAAGATAGGTAAAACCAAACCAAGATCAGCCTACACTAAATGCTAGATACCCTGGCAAATAACTTCTTTGTTTATTTTTATTTATTTATTTATTTATTCGATTTTTATCCCGCCCTTTTAGACAGAGTCTACTCAGGGCGGGTTCCATAAAACATCAAATATAAAATACTTGAACAATTAAAATTAAAATGAGACAATTCAAAACAATAATATTAATATTAATAATACTCAAGATGGAGAAAAAACAGAAATTATAATAAAATAAAATCAAATATTGACAGGAGGGAAGGCCTGCCTGAAGAGCCAAGTTTTTAATTGGCTCTTAAAAACACCCAGCGAGGGAGCCAGGCGGATCTCTGATGGAAGGTTATTCCAAAGCCGAGGGGCCACTGCCGAGAAGGCCCGGTTTCTTGTTCTTTCTTTCCGGGCCTCTCTCGGCGTTAGGCCCCTCAGCCGTCCCTCCTGGCTATGACGGGTGATTCGGGTAGATCTAGGTGGGAGAAGGCGATCTGCCAGGTATCGAGGTCCTAAACCGTTTAGGGCTTTATACGTCATCATCAACACTTTGAAATCAATGCGGAAGCGAATGGGCAGCCAGTGCAAGGCAGCCAGAGTGGGAGAGATATGTTGGTATTTTCTCACCCCACTAAGGAGTCTGGCCGCCGCATTCTGCACCATTTGAAGCTTCCACAACAATCTCAAAGGTAGCCCCACGTAGAGCGCATTACAGTGCTCTAATCTCGAGATTACAAGCGCATGGACAAGAGTGGTGAGGGCCCCACCATCAAGATAGGGTCGCAGCTGGGCAATCCGCCATAGGTGGAAATAGGCGGAGCGGGCCACGGACGCCACCTGGGTTTCCATGGTAAGCGCCGGGTCCAGATGTATCCCCAAGCTGCGCACCTCACTCTTTGCGGTGAGAGTCACCCCCCCCAAAAGAGAGGGAGTTTCCCAAACCGCCAACGGAGGGGCCACCCACCCTCAAGACCTCCGTCTTGTCCGGGTTCAACCTCAGCCCATTCAGCTGCATCCATTTCAGCACGGCCTCCAGACAGCGCTCAAGGGACGAAATGGCTCTGCAAAACATCATTATTGATGCAGAAGTCACACAAGTGGGGGCATTCAACAGACTGAGCGCTAAAACTATGAAAGCCTTCACCCTGCTCACTTCCCACCTAACATCAAATGTCTGTGGACACAGAGGAAAGACTCAGAGATGATAGCAAAATTTGGGGATGCTCAGTGACCCTTTAATTAATTCAGTTCCAAGTCATGAAGCATTTGATCAGTAATCAAATTAAACAGTGCCCAGAAGTAGAATTATTCTGAATGTAGCTTTTAAGTCAATATCAATTATCTGGAAGCTCTCTTATTTTTGAAGGCAAATTTGAGGCCTTGAAAATGGTGGAGGAGAAGGAGAAAATCTACTTACATATCTTGGGGCCTGCTGGAAAAAAATTATGGCAGCACTTCCTTCCTTCCTTCCTTCCTTCCTTCCTTCCTTCCTTCCTTCCTTCCTTCCTTCCTTCCTTCCTTCCTTCCTTCCTTCCTTCCTTCCTTCCTTCCTTCCTTCCTTCCTTCCATTTACTGCAAGTAAATGTAGCCATTTTCCCCAAAACCATTTTTTTTTTCTTGAGGGAAAAAATACCAGTCAGAAATCTTTAGGTCAGAGATAGTTTAATCAATGGTCAGCTGGAAATAATAACTTATTTCTGTTTAGTAGTAACTAACTGAAGAATCCAGGAATTCCCCAGCTAAGGTGTAATGCAACAGTGTAATCTGGAGGTAACCAGGGTATAGATAACTAACAATAGGTGGACTATGTGTTGATTCAGGAGAACCTTCGGCTGGTATACTGACCTAGTGAAAGGTTCTATTCTACACTGGATCTTCACTGATGATGCTCACTGTGGATCCAACAGCACCCTAAACTGATCACTGTGACCTCATCTAAAACAGGATGAAGTCTTCCACCTCAGGCAAGCTTAACTATCAAGAGAAGCTCTGCCTTTGAAATGAGGTTAAGCTTATTGACTTTCATGCTGTCCATTACCAAAAATAGTTTCAGTAAACGGAGCCTGAACAAGGTTCTGAAGGATACTATCTTATATCTCAGATATAAGGAAGTCTGTGTCTAATATCTGAGATTCTATGGTAACTCTTGAACCTATTCATATATATATGATTGTAATGTCTCCTCCCCCCACCCCATACATGCACAAATGTGAGTTCTCCATAGTGAGAAAGAAGAGTCATAGGAGTGGAAGATCACTGGTGTGCTAGCTCTGTGTACTAGAAATTAATGCCTCATTCATTCCGGAATTAATATTGCATTCATTCTTGTTGCACATTTTGGAATTTAGAAATGATTGTGCAACAGATTTCTGTAATGTCTCACTTGTTAGACAAGAAAACATAACAAGCATACTATCCTGTTAGAATGGCTGTCATTTTGAAACTATGTGCATGGCTGAGTCTAAAACATACTGAACCTCTGTAACAGCCTCTACTTTGACCACATTGGTTTTGGATGAGTTGCTGAGTATATTTCAGTCTACTTTGTGTTATGATGGAGAGTAATAGTTACAGCTAGTAAATGCCAAACAGCCATGGCACAGTAGTTAAATTTAGGCTACTATTAAAATACTTCTGCATTTGACACTCACAGCAGACCTGTCGTCTTTTATCTGCCTGCAATTGCAGAACTGGTGTCAGTTCTAAAGTAATGGTTTTGAGGACTTCATAAATTACCCTGGTGATCCTCAGGAGAAGACAGTGTCACATCTAAATAAGTGTTTTGCTTCCAGGATAATGTATGTCTTCATCTGGTCCAGCAGTCAGCATATTGCCCTCTGTTGATGGATATTGTCAGCTTGAAGCTACACTACATTTCACTGCACAATAAACATGGCTGTCAACGGCATATAAAGTGAAATCAATTTATCCTGTATGGTCAGTGCATTTTAAATAAAATTAATGTACTGTGGGCACAGTGGCAAAAGGTAGCATATTAGTTATGCATCCTCTGTCTTAAGATTTTACCCATAAAAATGAATTGCCTACATAGAACAACAAAAATAATTATTGTGTACCTTAAAGTACAGATATTTTTTTAACAGCAATTTGGCAGAGTTAGGATTCTATGCAATTTAAAATATGGATTTCAATCCTGAGTTGATGTAAATCATTCCTCCGCAGTGAAGTCAACAAACCTTCACTGATTTACGCCAGCTCAGGATTTATCAAACTATGCCATTCCACAGCCACTAAAGATTTGTCATATAGATATTTGAACTGGTAGGGGGAGATCTGAAATGCAGTTTACTTTGATTTCATCCTGGTTGTGATTGTTTCTATGTGTGGAATATTATTTTGACAGCCACTGAAATTAAAAAATTAAAAAAATAAAATTAGAAATATTTCTTTTACTTTGTTATTGTGGAAATGCAGTCTAGTCTCTCACAATAGATCAACAATAGTTCTCAATTGTTTCCAAAATATTTTCAATAAAGGATCATAAGGCTACCAGATTTAGAGCTGAGATGTATGACTATCACTACTACATGTGCATTGTGTATGTTAATCTACATGAGTATTTTTTCTACATCTTTTTAAGTAATCTGGAAGAAAAGCATTTTAGTCTATAGTCTGATGCCCAATCATGGTTTTTGAACTACTGTTCTGCTCCAGTTTACTTGCATACCTAGGGCATCAAAACTGTAGCCTTCATATTTGAATAAAGGCACTTTCTATCCCTGATTTTTGAATAAAAATGAGTGATTAAACTCAACTAAACTGGAATTTATTTGTTTCATAAGAAACAAAGCAGAAATGTGGAAATATTTCTGGAAAGAGAAAGAGTTTGAAACGAGCAGGACAAAGGTTGTTATCTCACAATACAGATACTTTAATAATGTTTGCATCCATCTTGTTTCTTCCTGCTCTGATATTACAGGAAGTAAAGCAATGAATGGCTCTGCAGCTAAACTACAGCAGTATTATTGTTGGCCAACAGGAGGCGCCACAGTGGCTGAAGCTCGAGTCTACAGGGATGCCCGAGGCCGAAGTAGCAGTGAGCCACATATCAAACGACCAATGAATGCTTTCATGGTTTGGGCAAAGGACGAACGCAGGAAAATTCTTCAAGCTTTTCCTGACATGCACAACTCCAATATTAGCAAAATCCTTGGTAAGTAATGGATCATAAATAATGGCACAATTAAAACTGGTTATTGCTTTGCAATTTCGAATGCAGTAGATAGAGGAAATAATATCTTGGATGTATAAACAAAAGAGGGGTACTGGACTCTGGAAGATTACAAACATGGAAACTCCAGTAGCTTGGTAGAGAACAGTAAATGATTGCTACACAAGCTTGGAAACTTTCATGGGCAAATTGATTATGGATAGTGTTAATAAATAATATAGATTCCATATAGTCTTGACAACTTTATGGAATCTATATTATTATACGAACAAATTATGAAAGTAAGATTTAAGTATATAGAATGCTTTGAATTTTCACTTTGGGAACAGAACAAATTCATACAAAATCATGATGAATTATAAACATGAATTTTCTGCCAAAAAAATTGACTTGAATTTGTTAGGCTGAGGGATCTGTCACTTTGGCAATATGAGCCACTGCTGAATCACTTAAATAAAATAATTTTTTAAAATCCCAGCTACACAATGCACACGGAAATGTGGAGGAGTTTTTGCCCAAGAATCATGTTTTTTAAAAAATCAGACACGAGATATTTTACTTGGCTGGTGGAGGGTCCCTTATTTTAATGCTGATGTAAAATCAATTTATTTTTTATTGGTTTGGCATATGTGAACGTCTCTGTCAGTATAAACTGTATCTTTTGCCTCATACTTGCTGTCTTCCACAGCCACCCACTGCTTCTGCTGTGGGCTTGCTGTTAATTACTTTTAATTTGTAATTTTTCCCCCCAAGGGGGATAGGGATAGTCTGACATGACAATGGAAATTTAAGAGCCAGCAGAGAAAGGGAGAAAGCACTCTCTCCTCCTTCGGAAAGTGAAACTGACCAGAGAAATTTACAATATCGGGAACTTCTTCATGAAGGAGGAGGGAGTGATTTCCCTTTTTCTCTCTCTGCTGGCTCATAAATCTCCACTGTCATGTCAGACTATCTACCCTCCTTTGATTTTTTTTTAAAATTAAAAACAACCCCACAGCAGAAGCAACAAGTGCTGTGGGAGGCAGCCAACACGAGGGCGGGCACACACAGAATAAAGACTCAAATGCAACAATTCAAAATGGTTTAAAATTTTGAAAACATGTCTGCAAACATGCTGGTTAATAGAACGATTTAAAAATCTCACATGTAGTTTCCAAAGTGGTTTTAAGCCCCTATTTTATATCGGAGTAATAATTTTCTAAATGAATGCACACAGTGATACAAAAACCATGTGACAGTAAATCAATTTAAAATACATCAGAGCTGAAACCGATACAAATCAGCAGTGTGACTGAGTCCTAAGAAAATGTTTTACTGGATGCCAGTGCAGGTCTTTAGAGCACTCAGCACAACTGTCTGGTCAGCACATAACATAGCATCTAAAGGATTATCAAGATTGAATTTTTGTTTAAGAAAAATAAAATGTCTTGAGAAAACAAAGGTGGAATAACTCAACTTTATTTAGTTCTTTAGGGGGGGGGGAAGAATTTGACCAGCGTGACATATGTAACTAGTATTCAAGTTTTATCTTGCAATAATACCTTTGCTGAATTGAATCTCTCAGGGGAATTAAAAACACAGAGGAAAACATTTAAACTGATACTTGTCCACCAAAGTGTTTGAAGTGAAAGACAGATTTTAAATGTTAGCTCATCATAAATAATAGTGACAATATCTGCAATTATTTCACTGCACAATATTTCACATTTCAACCGAACGGTTTCTCTTTTTCATTTTATTTTTCCCAGTGGCAAAAAAGCCCCCTAGCCCTCCCTCCTGAGAAATAAATGTAGCCTCGTTCTTAAAATGTGCAGTGTTTTACATAGACGTTCTCATATTTGTTTACCATTTTTAGTAAGTTATATGAATAGCCTTTCAGTTTTGTATAAACCCTGTACTGTTTCAGTCTTGGCAACTATGTGGAATCTATATTATTTGTGTGCATTCTTTGAAGAAAAGAAAACTACTACAAGTATAGTAACAGTATTCATTGAAATGTAAATATTCAGTATAAATACTTCAGAAGTTCCAGCAATCGTATGTTCTTTAAAAAGTGGTATAACCTGCCAGGAATTGCACCACCACCACTAAACAGAAAATCTTTTGCTCTTTTTCTGTGTTAACATATAATATCTGTACACATTTTTTAGGACAATGACAGGAGAGAAAAGGAGTATGAAATATCCGAACTGACAACAGAGCATTGCTGATTCAGGATAATATTTATACAACTTTTCCATTTGTTGATATATAAAAGCTCATGGTAGAAGAATAGCTTCCACCCACTTTTACCGCAGCTGTAGTCATTATAACCAGCTGAAAGTTCCTTTAATTTTTTTTAAAAAATTGTCTTTCTTCACTGTTTAGGTAGCTGTCTATAAACAACATAATAGACCTGAATACTTTTCTTCCTTTTATGTAAACTGTTCTGTATTTTTTTGTCTTTTATTAGTGTGGTTTGTGATGAATGATTAGCCTAATTAAAGTAGTCAAGAGCATTACAAACACACTTTCCACTTTGTTTCAGACAGTGTCTGAGGACAGCTCAGTGTTCTTTTTGCATGCGGCTGGACAATCATAATATATGAGATATGAAAGGTTTAGGGTGTCAAAAGGAAGAGGCATTTAGATCATATATACTAATAGCACAATCCTATACCTAGAAGTAAATCCCAGATTACTATAAGGTAATGGTTCCCAATTTTTTTCGACATGTGGTTCCCTTGATTTATTGGCTACTGGGGGGGAAGCCTGGCTTGAGAAGTACTAACATGGATTACGCAGAAGTACTTCCAAGGATTCCATGGCACTCCTGGCTGGGCTTGGCAGCACCCCAGGGCACTGCAGGGCACAGTTTCGGAACCACTGCTTAGGGCTTACTCTTAAGAACTGCAGCTGAAGATAGCTAAAGGATTTTCTCTAATTTGCAAATAAAAAAAGTTTTGCTTATTTTCATATCAAAATACTGATCATCCAACATGAATTCTTCCTAGCCATATATCCATGTATGAGTGATGTGGAATAAAGTTTGAGTGCAATAGCTGTGGACCAAACATGTTTCTAGTCATGTCAACCCATGAGCTGTTTATGTACTTAAGGGCTAGGACATGGCCAGTGAGATATTTTTCTCTGGACAAGTCCCTTGTGTATATTTAAAACTGCTTTTGAATATTATCTCAGTTTCAAAAAGGGAATACCATGTACCACTAAGGGCTGATGCTTTTGAAATACAGGCCCAGAAGCACTGGAATGTATGGTACTGTCGTGCAGGACTGTTGTTTTTTGTTTTTTTTTCACCCATGCAAGTAAAAATATGAATGATCAAAAATAATTGAAGACTTTTTTTTTGAAAGAACAAGAACTTCATAGTGATTCAAAGATACAATCCTATATTCAGTCCATACATGAAGCAATCAAGATCTCACCAGAACATCTTGCCTACTTAGGCTGAAATCCCAGCAGAACAGTAGTAAAGTGAAAATTCTTACTAGTGCCAGGCATCCCACTGTTCTTGCTAAGGTAGTTGTGCAAACAATTGTGTGAGAGATTGTTCACTAAAAACTGTGCTCAGAACCACAGTAGTGAAGATGTGTAATTAGTGGCATAGCAGGCCTTCTTTTAGTGCAGTGTTTTAGAATATAGATGCTTCTCTGGCAAGCATTGTAATATCTTTCATGATTCATGTTTGCTGCCTCTTATGGTATCCTTTTCGTAGTCTGTTGAGCTTCCACTAGTTGTAGATGTAGAAGAGATAGCCGTGTTCGTCTGTGCAAGCTTTTCAGGCAAAGCCCAAAGGGAGGAAAAATAATAGTATAAAATAAGTGGCACTTTAAAAACTAACTTTATATTTTAATGTGAACTTTGTGGACAGATCCATTTCTTTAGACATATGGTAAAATATGGACTCCGAAAGTAAAACATCCACGCTGGCTTTGAGAGTCAGTGGTGTATGGTTGTAACTCATATGTGTAGTAATGTTTGGCCTATGTTTGGTATTAGGTTAGTCTGGTTTGTAAACATTCCCACCAGAGAAAGAAAATAAGGCAAGACCAACAAGGTGGAAGGGAGGGTTGTATATAACAATTTGTCTTTAATTGTTCAGTAGTAAGCAGGAATAAGGGAAAACCTCAGTCTACCAGAGAATCTGAGAGAGTGATTGGAGAAGTAATGAGATTGGTCGCATAGAGTACAGAGAATACTCCTGGCCTGTTTCAAATTTCAGAATGTATTCCAGATTCATAATGTGAAAGGGGCTGGCGGGGCTGTACATTCAGATGAGTGTGGCAGAAAGAACTATTTAGCGCAAGCATGGGGAAACATGTCTCTTCCACTGTTGCAGGACTTTGTCTTCCATCAGCTCCAGCCAGAATGGTCAGTCGTCAAAGGTGAAGGGATTTATAGTGCAGTAACATCTGGGGGGAACTTCAGGCTTCGTTGAGAGCTTTGTGGAATTATTTGACCCATAAACCAATTTGAGAACTCACTGATACCTTGTTCTTTTGTAGGCTCCCGCTGGAAATCCATGTCAAACCAAGAGAAACAACCTTATTATGAAGAGCAAGCCCGACTAAGTAAAATTCACCTAGAGAAATACCCTAATTACAAATATAAACCTCGACCAAAACGCACCTGCATTGTCGATGGAAAGAAACTACGTATTGGAGAATACAAACAGCTCATGAGATCTCGAAGGCAGGAGATGAGACAATTTTTTACTGTAGGGTAGGTACTTGAGTTGCTTTCAATAGAATTCTTTGAGTGTGAACACTGCTATCACCCACATATTTTCCTACCAACAGTGTTGGGGCTCTTTTCCAAGATTCCCTTACTTATCATAACCTGCATTCTTTATGAGTGTACTTCTTTTGACAGTCACTGGTGACAGTTTGGTAATCTGCACACCAGACCCCTAAAAATGCATGTGCTGGGAACTGCTTGCATGTTCATTTGAAATAATGTCACTCCATGGTTCCCTCTATTGTTGCTGCTAAATAATAATACACTTTTCCCTTCAACAACGCTGGGGCTAGGGGCGCACAACCCCCATGTAGTTCAGAATCCATGTGTAACTCTTATGCCCCCCCAAACCTCTGCAAAGTCTCTATCAGAGGAGGAAAACGGGGGTACAATCTCTCCCCACCACCGCCAAGTAGCACACAACTATGACCTCCCCTGACCTGCATCAACCTCCTGGCATGCCACAGCACCCTTCCCGGCTGCCACATGGAGCCATCATGACAGGAGATAGGGCCAGCTGGTCTGCTGCCACCAGACTGGTTGCCGCTGCACCACCAACAAGAGGGCCTTCGGTAAGTCTGAGACCCACATTTCTCAGGCCACTTCCTGGAGACGAATAGCTGCACAATATTTATTGAATATTTATTTATTGAAATATTTATTTATCCATGTATAACCAAATCCATGCTGCTTGGACCCGTGCAATACAAGGGAGAAGTATATGGTATAACTCTCGATGACCAAAGTATAGTGTAAACTGCTTCCAATGGATTCTTCCATTCAGATGGCTCTTCTTTAAGCTACTGTCTACTAAACTACATATCTCTAGGAGTTTCTGATCTTTGTTCACCTCAGCTTTTCCTGTTGTTCTTTTCCCCTTGCTGTTCTGACTCTTCCTGTTGACACTTCTGCAGTTGCTTTTAATAACTGAGGCTAATTGTTGTTGTAATGAGCTCATAGTTTCCCCTTAAAATGGGGAAAGCCCGCTGCTAAAACCATCTGGAATGGAAGTCCAGGACATTCACAATCCCTGTTTCTTTGACTTCAAATGCTGAATTTCAATGCAGGAGCATGAACAGAATCAGCAGGGTCCACATCAGAAATCATAAGAAGAGCCACGGGTATACTTCCATATCCAGTGATGTCCTTTTATATCCAGTGCCAGTATAACTGGGACTCCCTGCAGCCTTCTGTGGCATGAAGAAGCCAACCTTCCTAAAGCAGGTTTAAGAGTCCAAAGAGAGTGAGGTCCCCATTTGTGGACAAAGCAGTGGGACCTAGCAGTGGGACCCAGAGAGAGTACACCACTGAATCCTAGCCGTAGCTTTCTAACAAGAGCAGTAGCAGAACACTGGAAACTGTGTTATACATAAAACGAGTATAGAAAAGACCTTGTTGTTCACAGGGACTGCAGTACTGCTTTGCTTCTGCTGCTGTTTTCCAGATTTCAGATTTTTGTCAAAGTCTATAGAAATCTAGAAAGCCCATTTGCCCCATGGTCATGCATTGAAAGAGAAAGAACTTATCTTCCCTTGCTGTTCCAAGGAGATATAATTTGCCCATTATAGATTCTGCCAGGGTGTGTGTATGGGCCAACTGTGTGTCTGTCCATATGTACTTTTCATATTGCATATAATACTTAGTCTTTAAGGTGCCACATGGTTTTTGTCCTTTGTCTGTTTGTTTGTTTTTCCTTTGGAATTTGCCTGACATGTTTCCAGATGGCAGTATTCTATTTCTGTGCAAGTTTCTCTTGACTCTGAATAGAATCTGCAGATCCCTAGCAGACAGAGCTATTGTATGTCTTCAGTCCTAGGTTAGAGGATCACTAAAGCAATCGCATCTTAACTGATTTGTCTCTGTTATTGTCTCTGAAACAACAAAACAATCTTGATGCATGCTATGTGTCTGGGAATTTCAGGGAGAGACTTCTCTTGCCAGCCCTTCTACATTCATAGTGTTCTGTTTATTCCGCTAATCGCGATAGTCTTCTTTTATTGTGGACTTCACAACCAGATAATTGACCTTGACTGCTTGGTTCTGTGCCTTGTTTCTGGTCTGGCATGCAGAACTCGCATTGCAGTCAATTATTTTGTGGTACAGCCCACAGCAATGTGGGTTTTGGTCTAAATCAGTTCTTGATATCTGGGAATATGATGGAGGTTTGAAATATGATGAGGCAATAGGCCCAGATATTCTATATTAGGAAATAGTTGGCTGACTTCAGCCAGCAAAGAAACTATTTAGAATATAGAGTTTGAGATATTCAGACCTATCAGTCAAACCTTCTAGTAGCTTAAGGGCATTGCTACCAGTGATGCCAGATAATCCAGTGAAATAGCAAAATTTATGGCAGCTGAGGGAGAATAGTGAATAGTTCTAATTTGTCTCGCCTTTGTGAGGGAAAACACGAAGAGACAATTGTGTGCATTTATGCATTCACTCGTGTATAAGGAGAAAGCATGGAGCTTTTCTATAATGAAAGAAACAGGTAAGTGGAGGGATGCAGAACTACATGCACGGGAAATGGTATGAGGAAGAAAGAGAAATTGAAAAAAAGAATGAATATGATAGGCAAATGTCTAGAGTTATACACAATTTCCATTCTTCCCCATTCAGTGTTGCTGAAAACACTCAAAATGTAGCTTTGCTTGGTTTTGAAACTGACCTGGAATTTCTAGAACTGGCCAGTCAGATGCATCATGAATTACCTGATACAGTTTATAAAAAAAAAGGGCTTTCCTGTTGTTGTCTCAAGAGATACTCTGAAACATCCAGAATATGAAGACTGAGACAAGAAGACTGTTTCAGAAACTGCCCGGTATTTTCAGTTGGACAAAAAGATTGTGATCTGGTCATTGGGCAGGGGGGGAATTTGTTTCTGATTCACTTGTCATGGTCTGATCACTTCCTCATGAGAACTGGAGTTGCACTAGTTATTTTCCCCAGCAGGCCTGGCAGACCCATTAGATCTATCAAGCTAATGGATTCTGATGGATTCCTGAGAACCCAGCCTTTCCAAAGTTTCTTGAATGATTTGGGTGGCAACTAGAGATGGCCACAAGTCAGAAAAATTGTGATTCGTTTTGATTTGTGTTTTGTCAAACTCAATTCGGCCACTCCTTAAAAAGCCTAACCTGGACCCAAGGCTGGTGGTTAACTACCGACCAGTGGTGAACCTCCCTTATTTGGGCAAGGTGTTGGAGCGGGTTGTGGCCGGGCAACTCCAGGCGCTGCTGGATGAAACGGATTTTCTGGATCCATTTCAATCGGGTTTCAGGCCGGGCTTTGGTACAGAGACTGCCTTGGTCGCCCTGTACAATGACTTTTGCCAGGAGAGAGACAGGGGGAGTGTGACCCTGTTGATAATCCTGGACCTCTCAGCGGCTTTCGACACCATCGACCATGGTGTCCTTCTGGATAGGCTGGCTGGGTTGGGAGTTGGGGGCACCGCTTTACAGTGGTTCCGCTCCTTTCTGGCTGACTGTGTCCAGAAGGTGGTGCTGGGGGACAGTTGCTCTGCCCCATGGCGTTTATGTCATGGAGTTCCTCAGGGCTCGATACTGCCCCCCATGCTGTTTAACATCTACATGGAACCGCTGGGAGAGGTCATCAGGAGGTTTGGGCTGAGGAGTCAGCAATATGCTGACGATACTCAGGTCTACCTCTCATTTTCCACCAATCCAGGTGAGACGGGTTCTGTGCTGAACTCGTGTCTGAACCTGATAATGGACTGGATGAGGGTTAATAAATTGGAACTCAGTCCAGACAAGACGGAAGTGCTGTTAGTGGGTGCTTCGCCAGACAGGCTAGAGAACCATTTCCCTGCCCTGAATGGGGTTGTACTCCCCCTAGGGGACAGGGTCCGCAGCCTGGGGGTGCTCCTGGACCCCGGTCTAACTCTGGAAGCCCAGGTGGACTCGGTGGCCAGGGGCGCCTTCCTTCAGCTGTGGAAATTATACCAGCTATGGCCCTACCTGGACGAGCAGAGTCCCATGACAGTTACACATGCACTGGTAACATCCCATATTGCAATGTGCTGTACGTGGGGCTGCCTTTTAAGACAGTCCGGCGACTGCAACTGGTTCAGAATTGGTGAGTGGTGGGGCCACTAGGGAACACATCAGGCCGATTCTGTTTAAATTACATTGGCTACCAGTCGCTGCCCGGGCCCAATTCAAAGTGCTTGTTTTGACGTATAAAGCCCTAAACGGCTTGGGCCCTGGATACCTGAAGGACCGTCTCCTTCTATATGAACCTACCAAGCAATTAAAATCTAGCCAGGGGGCCCTCCTGAAAGAGCCATCCCTCAAGGAGGTAAGAGGGATGGCTTGTAGACAAAGGGCCTTTTCGGCAGCTGCCCCCAGACTATGGAACACCCTCCCGAGGGAGATTCATCTGGTGCTGACATTGATGTTTCGGCGCCAGGTCAAAACCTTCCTATTCCAGAAGGTTTTTAATTGAAATAATATCAACTGTGGATCCTGATGGCAATTTTAGAGCACTTTATTTTTAATTGTATTTTAATTGTTTTATCTTTTTATCTTTTTGCTGTAGTTAAATTATTGTAAGCCAGCCAGAGACCATTGGGTAGTGTGGGCGGCATACAAATTAAATAAATAATAATAAATAAAATAAATGACTCACAAATTATGAATTTATGATTTTTTCTGATGAATCAATGAATTGATTAAATGAATTCAATGATTCAATGAACTGATCAATGAATTAATCAGTTTGTTTGTTTTTACTTTAAAACCCTGTAAAAAAAACCCCAAGCACCTAGAGATACCAAAATCACTGATTCTCCTCTACAATCCTCCACGTTTTGTGAAGATTGGGTTTCAGACATCCAAGTTATACATCCACAAAGTGGGCTCCCCCAGGAAATTACCCTTGAGCAGCTGGCTTGGGGAAACCAAAGCATCACCAAACTTGGAGGGATCGTAGAGGAGACTCAGTAGAAGTTTCTCTGTGATTTTGATGTCTCTAGGAAGGTGGCTGGGGGAAACTTTCCTGAGGGGACTTTTTGTGGGTATATAACTCAGACATCTGAAACCCAATCTTCAGCCAACTTGGAAGGATTGTAGAGGAGATTCATAGGAAGCTTTCCTGCAATTTTGGTGTCTCGGGGCATTTTGTAACCCAACAAATCAATGAGTCAAAAATCACAAAAAAATACTGAACCATATTCATCAGGGGCATTGATTTGTACAAATACGAACCAACGAATTAGCATTTTTTGAATGCATTTGGTGATTCATTTTTTTAAAATCTGTGCCCATCTTGAGTGAAAACATCTGTCAAAACCATAGTCACTTGCTAAGACAGCGAGATGTCTTGCTGGAGAACACAGTCTCCTACTTAGCAGTCTTTTCAACATCTTAGTCTACCTGAGAATTGAAGGCTATGAGACAGGTAGGGGAATGCCTTGAACTTGCAGGACAGAATACCTGAGGTGAATATGACCAAATGCAAGTAAGGCTTCATTAATAAAGTCTATGGCAGTGATACTGTCTTAAGAAACAGCATTTCATACATATACATGATTCATACAGTTCCATTTATGAGTGGGCTTTTTTTTGTTTGTTTGTTTGTTTTTTTGGTGCTTTTTTATTTTTTTTATTTATTTATTTATTTTTTTTTGGAGTTCCCAAAGCTTTTGGAGGTCCAAGATCTTTTTCAGCTTGACACACAAAGTGATATGGAGGAACACTTAGAGGGACACTGTTCTCACTGTTGAAGATAAAATTGTTCACATCTACCATGATGTGGATGCCTCTCATTTTATTTTTGAGTGTATGGTTATAGCTAAAAGAGCAGCTGGTTTTCTTATGCCAAATGAATTTCAATTATTCTAGTCTAAGATCATGGACATAATTTTAATAATATAATTTCAGTAAGTCCTTACCTTTTTGATTGCTAAGGAGAGATTCTTGCTAAAAAAAAATTCTTCCATTCCTTTTTGAAAACATTTACTGGAATTGAAAATGCACTTCAAGTCTTGTCACTTTAAAATTCCTGATGCCAAAGAGAGAGAGAGAGCCCTCAGAGGCCTCTGAATTAAAAAATATTCTAATACTTTGTCCTACAACTTATTCCACTGCCGTCCCATTTTAGTCAAATAAATAAATAAATTCTGTTCATATATACATCTCACCTTCCAGTTTGAGAAATAATGTGAACATTTTTTGTATCGTTTAAGATGATGTGGAAAAGGCATCCTTGTATTTATGGCTACTAGACCTACAGAAATATTCTGAATATTTCATTTCAAATACGTCTTTAAAGCCACACTGCCGTGGCAAGACTGAAATGTATACAGTAGATACTTTTATGGGATTTGATGTTACATCTTTCTGTTGGGACTGTGCTTTTCAAAAGATTTAGAAATTTTCCTTAATGCACTCAACTTAAGACTCTCTGATATAGAGAGCTGTCAGGAAAAATGGATCAGAAGAAGCAGAAAACAATGACTATTGCCATTTGAAATTTTAAAGTGGTTTTAGAGGATGGCAGCTCTGTGTTTTTTCGAGTCAGAGTTTTCTAGTGCTAAAGTAACTAATTTCTGTAGCCAAAAGAATTTCCTCTACCATAGTGAGGGACTGTCCTGTGCATTCTTTGATCTTGTGTAACCTAACACCTGGCAAAAAACACTCTTGTGCTGTTCACACAGAACAGAAGTGAAATTCAGTGCCAAGGAATACATAGACACAAGTCTCACATTAAAAAATAGCAGTTTTCAGGAAGTATCAAAAGAATATTTCAGTTTCCCAGGACACTCATATGTAGACCTTACAGTATCCACAGTTCAACAAAATAACTTTAAGGAAGAACTCTCATATGAGCAACTGAGCTAGGATTTAGTACATACATACATACTTTATTGTTACGGCATCGAGCCATACATAAAACAAAATTGAATGCAAAACTTCAGAAACCGGCATGCACTACAAAGAGCCATACCAGACAAACAAAATGGTAAAATATCTAAGATAGCAAATATAGCAATATAAGACCGAGGTCTAAAGGTTTAGCTGTCTATTCTGGCTACTATAGCATGCCGCCCAAAATTTCGCTACCAGTTCCGTAGTATTCCGATTTTGGTCGATTAACAGTTGGTTACAATAGTCCTAGTCCGATTGACCTGCCATATCTTTTAAGAGAGGTGTAATATATTTTCCTCGAATCTTATTATGCCTGTTACATCTGAGCATCATATGCTCGATAGATTCTATCTCATCAGATCCACAAGGGCAGAGTCTCTGTTCCCTCGGGATCTTCTTAAATCTGCCTTCCAACACCATAGAACATAGAACATCTAGCCAGAGTAAAGGCTTTCCTAAACTTATACATCTCAAGCTGTGATAGATAGGCCATAGGGAGCGGACGATATTTATGTGTGTCTATTACTCTAAAATTGGGGCATCTACTAAGATCTACCTGTCTTTCCATGTCCATTATTCTCTGTTTAAGGACTGATTTCGCTTCATCCCATTGCATGCTCAATATTGCTTGAGGAGAGAAGCCCATTGCTTGCAATTTATTTAGGACCGCTTTTAGCCATCTCGATTGAAAATTGTCCTCTAGGAGTAAATGAGTTAATCCCTGTAATTGAAAGTTTATTTTAAGCCAGTATTGAAGGGAGGCTAGTATAATTTTGGCTACCATTGTTAGTGAGTCTGTCTCTAAACGAATTTGTGTATTCGTTACACATCTTGGAACTTAAAGTATTGCTCTAAGGAATTTAGACTGAACCCACTCTATCCGGGCAAAGCTGCTGGATGGAGGCCCCATAAAGGTGCCATAAAGCATCTGGCTGACCACCTTTGCCTGAAAGAGTTTTTGGGCTGCTGGAATATAATGACCCCCTTTTGAATGGTAGAACCTTAAAATGGCATTTGCTGTTTTTTCCCCTTGGGTGGCTGCATATTGAATATGGGCATTTCTGTCCCCCATGGATTGAAGGGCCATACCTAGGTATTTAAAACAGGAAACCTGTTCAAGAGACTGGATTTAGTAACAGATTCATTTTGATTGAATTAGGTATAAAAGAGGTTGAGGCTCTTTCTTATTTCAAAAACTCAGTTATTCCTGGTGATAACACTGGCACACCAACAATACTAGCATCATGTGCTAGTAGACACTTCATGTGTGAGGAAGTAAATTTTGATCCACAAAAGGTCTCACTGGAATATACTGGCTAGTTCTTAAAGTGCCACAATTCTTCTGTATCTGTTTTTGCTATAGATAATGACACCAGCAACCGCTGTATTGAAATGTGTCTTTCAGTGTCCTAAAGGTTTCTGTCCCCCACAAATGATTCCTCTGTTTTTTCATTCCTCATTCTTAGGGTGCTTCAGAATTTCTTTTAATTTTCTTTTGGCTATGTTTTCCAGCTTGCTATATTGTTGGGAGGTGTCTGAAGGTACTGTGCATACTACCCCCCTTTCCTTATATATCGTTCCAGTGCTCTGCAGTCTTTCTGACTGCTCATGCTTCTTCATCTGAAAAAGTCCTAAGAACTTTTCATTTGAACTTTCACTGAAGTGTGGAAAGCTGGAGGAGCTGCAGAACAGGTGGAGAGATGAGCATACAGTAAAAATGAAGAGACTTAGATCCATATCTCAGCCTTTATCACCAAGATCTTCTAACCCTACCCACGAAAACTCCACTGGAAATTTTCCTCTTTAGACAAGTCTTTAAAAAAGAAGTTATTGTTTGGAAAAAACAGAAATAATTTTGGATTTGGAAATATTTGGAATTCAGCAAATAATGTCATATTCGGATAGTTCTGAATATATCCAAATCCAAATTTGATAGTTCCAAATATGTGCAATAATAATCTCTAATTGTTATTGCACATATCTCCTGATTGAGGTTGCCATGGGTTTCCCAAGCGGGGGCTGGGGTGAGAGCAAACTCTATAAATGACATCTGTCTGCACCAACAAAATCTAGAAGCAGGTATGGACATCAGAAGGTATTTTTTGACATTGCTTCTGTTCAGTTGAAAAGTGGGCCTTGCTGCGTATAAGTCCCCAAAGCATTTGCTGTTAGGATATGCTGGGGTACAAGCCTGTACTGCAACAGTTTTCTCTGTGTCCTTTTCCAAAACCTCAACTTTCGTTTCCATTCTCTACATCAATTTGTATATTGTTTACTTATTGTATTTACGAGTAAGATTTAGGATTAGTAGATTCATAGATTAATACATTATAAATCAACAGAGAAATATTGTATTAGATTTAGGCCCCTTTGGGGTATATTAAGCAGGGGAATAAAATTTTGAGATATTTAGATATATTAAGTTAACAGTTGTTGCGTTTGTCTCTCTCTGATTTTCATTGGAAGGGTATTCTACTGTATTTATTTATTTATTTATTTATTTTATTAGATTTATACCCCGCCCATCTAGACCAAAGGTCTACTCTGTAGCAGAATCAGTTCCTGTTCCTCTTTGGGTAGCCTGTACACAGTATGAAAAGTGGGTGCAGTAAAAGAAGTAGGTACTTGGGAAAAGCTGTAGGGACACTGCCTGCACCCACTGCAGCAGCTTCTACTGAGAGGAGTGGGAGAGGGAGAGGAAAAAGCTTACAACTGCTATTATGAGCCAGCCCCCCCCCCCAACAACATTGGTCATCCAGCTGCCTTGTTCAGCACTAACACTATGAAAAAGCAGCAGGCAGAAGTACAGGTTGTGCATAAGGCAGCACACAAGGGCAGCATATAAGTCGCCCCTGTTGAATGTGGCTGTGGTGGAGGCAGCCATACAGCTCACAACGTTCAAGAGGCCCTGAGGAACATGCTGCAGCAGTGGAGTCTAGCTACAGAAAGGCAAGGTCTGTTTGTCACAGACAATGGGGTAAACATGGTGGCAGCCCTGGAGGCTGGGAAGATGAAATGGGTGGGGTGTATGGTTCAAACTTTCAACCCAATAATTTCAGGGTGCTTTGCAGCCTGCATACCTAATATAATTTAGTGGGCTAGAAAGGTGGCAGGGCATTTTCATCACAGTGTCCAGGGCAGTGACCTGTTTTGTTTTGTTTTTTAATAGGAGAAAATAATGATGATATAGTATTCATATTGACTGTAATAGAGTTTCAGATATTCTGAATTTTTTAAATTCTGAATTGGGACGTCTGTATTTACAATTTCTGAATCTGAATTCCAAATCCAACTTTTGGGGCTAGTGCATAACCCTATTTTAGTGTGCACCAGAGGCCGCGGGAAGTAGGTAGGAGAGATCACCAATGGAGGGGGGGGGGGAGGAGATATGAGATCGGGCAGAAGTGCCTCACTGGCTGCATCCTGGCCATAAGAGCCAGAAATTCAAAAGAACTGCTGTGCCTTTTTGTCAAAAGGAAAGATACATATTTCTCATTTGAACTCAAAGAAAACTTGTGCTATATTTTTGTTCCCTTGCAGGCAACAGCCTCAGATTCCAATCACCACAGGCACAGGTGTGGTCTATCCTGGTGCTATTACTATGGCAACAACCACACCATCGCCACAGATGACATCTGATTGCTCCAGCACTTCTGCGAGCCCTGAGCCCAGCATCCCTGTCATTCAGAGCACTTATGGCATGAAGACAGACAGCGGGAGCCTGGCTGGCAACGACATGATAAATGGGGAGGACGAGATGGAAATGTATGAGGACTTTGAGGATGACCCCAAATCAGACTATAGCAGTGAGAATGAAGCCCACGAGGCTGTCACTGCCAACTGAGGATGTTAGCTGGATTAAAGTACTCTGACTTTTTGTTTTTGTTTTGTTTGTTTTGAACAAAAAGTTCTTAAGTGAGCCTGCATGCATGTGTGGCTCCAACAGTTACATCTGCAGAATGGTCTTAAATGTTTCTTAATGTGTGACACAGATTGTTCCCTAATTTTCATGAACTTTTTTTTTTAAATTTAGGTGAAAACATTAAGTATCAGACATCGGGACTTGAAAACCTATATGAATCAGCTCTCTTACAAGTCTTACTTTTTTTTGGTCTTTTTGTTTTTCTTCTCCTGGATGCTGATAAAAAAAAAGGTTTAAGTTACTGTTTTAAATGGGGGTTTTACATTCTCACTCAGGTATGCTGTGCCAGCCTACAGGTTGTGAATGTGTTTTTATTCTGAATTACTTTAGAAAACAAAAACAAACAAAAAAAATCTGAAGTTTTCCTATTATGAAACAGAACAAGTCATATATGTGTCTTAGCTCATCTTTTTTAAACAAGATCTCTAAATTCCATTTTTTCCCTTTCTCTCCACATGTTTATTTGATCTTCTGATGTGCCAAACTTACAGAACTTTTGAATCTTAACATTTTGAAAAGTCTTAAGAGAGACACTGTAAAGTCTTAGACAATCCTTTGGCCTCATAAAAATATCTGTCTTTTGAAATACCAACCACCTTTTTCCCCCCCAGAAAATGATTAAATACTCAGGAATCTGGAGATAGGATATTCTTAAAATAGTGAACATAATTGCCACAATGCACTTGCCCATTTGTGTCTGCCTCTTGATATTGCAGCAGTATAAAGTATTAAAGAAGCACAAAAGAGCGATCACCAGCTACAGACAAGCCTGTCTTAAAACATACAGAGCCACTTCCAAATCCAGTCTCTTTCCTTTGGCTTTTAACCCTTACATTCAGTCTTAACTAGACTTTCTCTTAAACAATTTATTCATTCCAGAATGTCAGGGGTCCATATCCATTTTTTTTTTAAAAAAAAACACCTTCAAAGCTAAGGTTGTGATGGCTGTTGACTTCTTTATTTAAAAACAACAACCAACCAACAAACTGTTACCTTAGATTCTGTGGGCATCGTAAAAAAGGAAAGGCGTTTAATATTGACAATGAGCTATATGCTCTTATGGGAAATGAAGTTTACGCATGTCAGCAAGACTTAGAAACCATGACCCCAGGCCTTCTAAATGTACTGGATTACAACACATCCTATCAATGGTCATGTTGGCTGGGGAAGATAGGAGTTGCTGGCTAGGAACAAGGTGAGGCACCAGATTGGGCAAAGTTACTCTGTGACATGCAGGGACAAAAGGATGCTGAACCTTTCTGGTTTTGTGTAAAGTATTTGGTCTCTGTGTCTGTCATGGATCAGAAACCAAAGAATCACCCAGCTAGGTCCAAAGGACCAGTAGTTTGGCATTAGGTTTCTTGAGGCATAGTCCACCCTGCACAGCAAACTGGTTCTGAAATTAAGGGAAGTTGTTTCAGAATTTGTTATTTGACAATGATAGTCGTAGTGCTTCAAAGGAATAGCAAGGTCAATGTCCCATGAGAATGAAGGCTGTAGTCCAGGATAGGTATGCATCTTTTTTACTCCAGCACCTGGAGCCATACCAAAGTGGGTAAAAATGCCCCCCTCCAAAAGACAAAGAAGTGCCTGGATGGCCATGCCTATTCTTCATTTGTGGGTTTGATCCCCTGAGCCTTACAGCACAAGCCACAATTTTATATATATATATTATATATATATATATATATATATATTTCATTGACAGGCCAGGGGTGTTCTTGGATGCCTGAACAGGTTGCAAAAATGTCCCTGGGGCACCAAGGGCAGACTGTGGGCTGCACCAGGTCCATCCTTGCAGGAAAGGTGTTGACAGTGGAAACTCCATTTAATCTTCTACAGAAATTTTGGAAGATATAAAATCCTAGTGTAGTTTAAGATTTCCTGTATTGCTATTAATATAGTCAATTTGAAGGAGCCTGTTGACCATAGTCAGTATGTGACACTATCTATGAAAAAGTCATAGAAAAAGACACAAATAGCTGAGATAAACGAGATATCAAAGAATTAAAAAGTTGTAAAGGATTTAAAATCCCAAACCCATCCCTTCAACTCACATATTGCCATTAATATAATTGTAATCTTTTAGGTCTCATCCACACTGGCATGTTTAATACACAGAAAAATATTTTAAAGTTTGACTGCTTTATGTTACTTTGCCTATAAAAGGAAAAACAAAACAAAGCAGAGACATCTATTTCTCAAGCATAATATGAAATTATATCAATATTTGTGAAACATTATCAATGTTGTGATCAAAGATGTTAAAGGAAATATGAAACTGTACTCATTTCATTGCTAACATAGAATTGGGTTAATTACACATCTGATTTCTAATTAGTCTGAGGTGGGTGGTGATAAAATACAGCTTCCCCAGGTTAATACTCTTTGTCTTAATAATAATAACCTAATGGTCCAAATCAAAACTTGGTGGATGCCAGAGCTTGATGCAGAAATTTGAACCTGATCAGTTTTCTGCAGCAGGAACACCTAGCTTAAGGTCTATTGTATGGATTACATACATACATACATACATACATACATACATACATACATACATACATACATACATACATACATAGTCTTGACCATCAATAATTGTAAGGATTTCAGGTTACTATATACTGTAGAAATATGGTGATTTGTTCACTTAAGATTTTGATGAATTAAAGCCAGCTTTGCACAAGTACTTCACAGTGAGGGAACCCCATTACACTAAATCCATGTAGTGGCCACTTTAGGTGTCACAGTACTTGTGTGCAATATACTTTACATCAGCACAAACTGTCAATGGGAATTTTTTAATGGTAGCAGTGACAACCATGTGCAATACTGATACAGAGCACGTCCATACAAGTGTATTTGTGTGCAGTGTGGAATTATGTTAAGGATTCTGCTTTGTAATTCAAAAAGTCCATCCATAATGAAGGAAAAGGACTATATTTACTGAGAGAAAATAGTGACAGGATTAAACATTTTGTGCACCCAGTGTGATGGCAAAGATGATAAACCAGCAGGTGATTAATATGAGGCATGATCTAGTTCTTCCTGAAATTGTGGCCTGCAACCCACATCCTTATATATCCAGAAACCTTTCACTACTTTTTATGGCAGACAGGATTTGTTTTGGCTTCCATCAGCCAATACATCTGGCTTGCACACAATAGACTTTACCTGTAGACTAATCCCACCTTTTGGTTTTTCACTTCCTTGACTTCAGCAGCTTCAGAATTGTACTCCTAAACAGTATAATCTGTGCAGAGTGCTGTCATGCTATCAAACAACCTTCAAGAGTTTTTCAAAAAAAAGAGGGACAAATAATGCCAATAATGCCCTGGTACCAACTACTGCTGGAGACATCTAGGGAGTTTTTGCAGTGTTAAATCACACAATTTAAACCACACAAATAAATGAGGACTGCTGAATCTGCAAGAGTAAATAGAGCAACAGCAATCTGTAGCTATGTTAGAATAAATATCTGCACTTATTAAACTTTGGCAGCCATTTCATAATTTGGATACAATGACTTATCTTTACTATTTTTGAATAGTGTTCCCATGTCTACATCTAAAGCAATAAAACTGGTTTAGGCACTTGTTGTCATTAGCTGGTGAGCGCCCTCTTTATCTAGTCAAGGTACTGAAGGAAAATCCTTTGTAACTAAGATTGCTTGGGAATTTGAACTGATCTAATACATATAGCATAGAGCAAGGGTACCCATTCTTTCCTTAAGAATAACTATTTATTAATTTCTCACACATTTCTCCTGCTATAAATCTCTCTCAGTTCTAGAACTAATTTCTTTTCTTTCCATTTCTTCTTGGGTTTTGTTGTTGTTATTGCTTCATATGGTAGAATGCTGTATTGCTTGCATTGTATTTTGTGTAATTATTTTTGCACAAACGCAAACATTTAGTTTAGTGGATTAATTTCTTTTTATAAATTTTATGACCATGCCAAAATAATATTCTGCAGGCTGGCGGAGAACAAAGGACTGTTCTTTATGACTGAAACTTGATTTTGCTTGTAGTACAAAAACACACCCTCACAGATGTTGTTTCGTAAGTGTTATAAGCACTGGATATAAATGGTATTTTTTATCACTTCTAACTAATGTGAAACTGTTGTACAAAAACGACACGAACAAAAGTCATCTGTTTCGACTCGTGTGGGCCTGCCTCACAGTTGCCGGATTTGAGTCATTTTTATGTCTTGTTATTTCATTTATTTATGCAAGATTCGTATATGTATGAATACTTTGTTTTAGCTCCAGCCCAGCATCTGTGTTGATGCTCTGTAACTTAAAGGTGCATTTTGAACATCAGTTGACTCTTCATGAATCAGCAGATGGTAGAATGCTATGTTAGACAAGAGGGATGAAAACATATTTGAATCTAAAAAAGGGCAGAAGCAGATTATTGTATTTATTAGCCAATATTGGCTCTAAAGTGTCAGTGGAAACCGAGGAAGGACAATCGCTTGGAAACAAAAACATTCTGGGTTTTTTTTTTCTTTCCTTTCCTTTTCTTATTTCTTTCTCTCTTTTTTTCTTCCTTTGCATTCTTAATTGGAGCTCAAAACAAGGTTTTTGATTAATCACCATCTCATTGTAGGTTTTTTAAAAAAATGTGTAAATATAACATAGGAAATAGAAATTTATTTTTTGTTCATGGATCCTTAGTAAAGTATAAGTTATGTATTTACTTTTGTTCTGTATCAGTGTACATTGGTCCATATTAAATGCTGACAAATCACTGTACCTCATGTAGATACTGAATTTTCACCTGCAGTGCGAGAGCAGTATTGTGGACCTGTAGCTAGGATGGCAAGATGCCTCACTTGTGCCCTCCTTGGACTCTGAATCCCTTATTTCATAAACACAGGCCATTTCAAAATATTGCACCTTCTTATAGAATAACAATCCTCATTTTCTTTACTCTTTGGTAGTGGCATTATAGTAACTGGGACTGCTAAAACATTAGGCAGAGAGACCCGATCTAATAGGCTGGTCCTAAGAAACGAGGGCTTGGGATGTGGAGTGTCAGCTCGTCCCCTTGTGCAACATTAGAGACCATGAGTCTAACCCAAAGGAACATAGTCACCTTTAACTCTCCATTTACATTAATGGGGCAGGTTGGTCACAACTAATTAAGGCCCATTGAATTCAATGAAACTATGTTGCTCTTAATCTGAGCTGTGATGCAGCACTGCTGTTGGTGGCTGACAGAACAGCCAATACTCTGGTACTTCTGCAAATGCTGAACAGTGAATTTCTCCTGTCTTCAGAGTCTGCCACAAAAATAGTTTCCTTCTCCCCACCCCACCCTCCCCACCCCATTAAGAAGGGTTACTGTAAAAAGCAACTGCTTTTAAAAATTGATTATTTTAAGTGCCAGATTTCTGGTTTAGCTTGTAGTCAATTTGCTTCATAATTTGCAGTTTGTTTGCAAGCAAAACTTCTTGCTTGAAAGCAACCATTGTGAATAACAAAATGTGTCCATGTTCATGACAAATGAATAAGTAAATATAGATGCTCTAGAAGTTTGCCATTAACCAGGCTTTAGTTCAGTGATACCAGTTATTAAATACAGTGCTGAACTGGATTGATCTGTGTTTGGTATCAGCAGTACGGGCCTGTCAAGGTAGTGTATATCCTTGTGGCCTAGAACAGCCCAAGGGGAAAAAATCTAATGCCCCCAAACAGTGCTCATTTAAAAATCAAAACCTGCTGCCATGCACATATAATAAGTGTATGTGGACTATGAACAGTTGATCTTTTGTTTGCACTGGTGATCATCAATATATTACCTTAGCAAAGTAAAGATGATAAAAGATTTTGTAACTAGCTAAAAAAATCCCTCAATAACATGTTACCTGCAACAATTCTTTTTTAAAATAATTGTTCCATTGACTTCATAGTGGACAAAATGCAAAATAAAGTCTTAATGAAAGTGAAACACAACTTGACAGGGTTTATAAGTATAAAAAGAAAGAGACCACAGTTCTGATTGAAGGTCTCTTTTCTTAGGATCTCAGTAGTCGTCTTAGACTGAATCAGAACGTTTGTTCATCTAGCCCTTCAGATCTACGGACAGCAGTTTTCAGGCAAAGGTCTTTTGCCTTTCCGGCTAGCAGGCATCTTTTCAACCAGAAATGCCAGATTTTGAACCTGGGGTGATATATATGCAGCACGTGTGCTTTGCCACTGAGCTGCAACCCCGCCTCTCCTTTTTTAAAATGTGTGCTAGTACCAAATATGTGTTATAGGATTGCCATCTCATCCCAAACGAGTGTGCTCCAGTAACAGTGAGACAGTGGGAGGGTGAAAATCAGAAAGGATTACATGGCAACTACTCCAGTCCCTATGTCTACACCAGTGTTCATTGAGATGTGTGTGTGCATTTTTATTTACAATTAATATAGAACCCTGTGAAAAAAAGAAAGACAGCAGTAACTTGAAAGTAAGGATTGTTTAAAATGATTGTGTAAATGAAACAATGATTATGTAAATGCAAGCATCCCCCGATACAAACGTAAAGCATGACCTCCTACTGTACCTACTGTTGCTCTTTGTCTTATTGAAGCTTAATATTTCTTTCTAGTTTACTGCAAATAATTTCCCAGTAAGAAGTACCACAATGCTCCAGACCAGGAAAGCACTTAGAGCTGGAATCCTCAAACTGCAAATTCTGGAATAGTCCCAATGAAAATCCACGTTACTACTCCAGAGTAGGTGGTATGAAGACCTCCAGCCTCAGGCACCCATTTAACTTTAAGCAACCGAGCCATTCTACTGAAATCAAAAATATTTAGGAATATGTTTGAAGTTAAGCAGAATTTTATGTGTATATCTGGATGGGTTTCTCAGTGCCAACCATGGCTCTGGAAATGCAGCTGGTAGAATGTATAATAGAGTACTTCATATTTTCAATAAAAGATATTTGCATGTGTGTTTAAAAGACTGAAGTTGGCACTTAAGCATGTCCTGTTTAAAAACTAATATGTGACCTCATTTGATGATTTTTTAAAAAAATAAAATAAAGGCACTTAACTTTTCCACCTCAAACTCACTTCACTTTCCTCTCCACCCTTTCTCCTGCCATTACCTTTTTCTACAACCATTGTTCTCTGGTTTCTTTTCTTGGACAATGCGTTTGAGATACTGTGATTCCTATGCTGGAACACAAAAAAAGCATTCAAATAAGTGTCAGGTTTTCTAGAGCCAAGTTGATGTCATTTGATTCAATCTCCCACCCACCCCTTTTAAAAATCCAAGATTAATTTTTCAAAGCTGTAAAAAAGAAAGTATTCTGAGGAAGTTCACTCGCTCTGTGCAAAGAGGAGGAGGTGGGTCTGGAGTATATGTGTGAAAGGAAAATATATCCAATTGGTATTTATGGCAATATGAAAGCTATAAAGCAGCTTAGTGACACAGCTTGCTTTATAACTTCTGCCTTCTTCAAAAACCACAAGTGAGGTCCTTGGTGCTCTCAAAAGTTTGGGGAATGTGCAAATATTTAACTGTTTGTATGCTGCACATTGCAGACCTGCTAGCGTGCATTCTCCGTTCGTCTTCCTTTGTCATTTGTGTTTTGCTTTCTCAAAAGCACAGGGTTATTTTTCCCCCCTTGGACCCTTCATCAGCCTGTAGCAAATGTTAGAATGTTATAGTATTTCTGTTCCTTTATTATTGTATTTGCCATGTACAAATGTTTTTTTTATTACATTAAGACGAGCTTATAAGCTGTTACTTACTGTAACTCTTTTCTTTCCTGACATTGTAATTTGTTTGTGATGTATATTGTGAGATTGTATTCTATGTTAATTTAATCAGCACAATTCACTGACATGCTGGACTGACATGCTAGCTGCTGTTTCAAAGTGTAAAGTTTTTTTGTGTGTGTGTTTAGAGCTGGTGGGGGGAAAACGACCGAGACTCCCCTTATCAAGGTACTATGCTTTTGTTCCTATAGCAACAGAGTGGGTGTGGCTCTTAAGCTAGGGCTGCTGTTTCTGCACCCATAAGCAAATTTTTTAACTGGCAGGTTTTCTTTGTAGAAATTCTATATACAGTGCAGGTACCTACCTGGGCCCAGGGCTGGTAATTATTTGGGCATGTAGAGGGGGGAAAAACCCTAGTGTCTATTGCTGCTTTGAATATGTTTTAAAAGTCTGAAAATGTAAATAGTTTATCAAAAAAGAAAAAAACCTTGTACAGTCCAGTGTAAAGTTTTTAAATGAACTTAGAAGTTGCCATCACATCTCCTTCACACTCTCCTCCTGAAGCAGTTTGAAAAGAAAAAGAAAAGAAAAAAATTGCTGAGGATGCTGTTTTTTTTTTAAAAAAAGTATCTGTGCTCTTAATTTAAGAGAGAAAAAACAAAACAAAACAAAAAAAAGAGGAATCATTCTTAGCTTTGTTTCACACCGTAAGCAGACTTCTTGGATTTTGTTGTGCAGTATTGACGTGAGGTAAATTAAATAATTTTTTCAGTGGTACTTTTAAAGAGTCTTCTCCTCTTCTCTGCCTCAGAAATTAATGGAAAAGACAAACGGAAAGATGCTGTCTTTATATCATATATTCTGGTGTATGTTGGCACCTTACCTATATATTTGAGGGGATCCTTTTTTTCTTTTTTCTTTTCTTTTTGCACAAGGTGCTTTCCTGATATGTTAGACATGTCATCATTGGGTGATACCATATATGCCATGATAAGGGGTTCTGACCCCTCAGGGGAGTGTCTATAAGACTGCCTATTTATGCTCATTTACCTCAAGACTGTCCTCTCTACCCTTAATCTATTCACCATCACTCCATCTTTTGTACTGCTGTTGACACTTACAGATTAAAGATAAATTTTGTTTTATGACGTGTGTGGCTTTTTCTGTGGAGGCTCTTTATATGTAGGTTGGCTTTGGGTCCCAAGGAGATCAGTTGGCCACTGCCTTCTTCACCAGGCTCCAAACTCTCTCCTCCCTCCTGCTTGTTGTCAGTCTATTGAATGCTTTCTTGTGTCACATAAGCAGTTTGGTTTCTGAACTGTTGGTGCTTTTCTGTCTTGACAAGCTCAAGCTGCTTGTTTCTGGTATGAGTGATGTGCTAGTAAGCAGTGTTTCTAGAATCAGACTAATCTGAGGCTGTTTTGAGTAGTAATGAGACAGAGAAAAGCTTACTCGTAACTCACCTTCACTTTTATTTCTCTTAGAACCCCATTAGACAAACTGACTGAATTTGTACAGTGAAAACTATAGGTTAGGTCAAGAACGGTACAACTGCTTTTTTACATTTGGCTTTTGGAACAGCAGTTCTCAGCCTCCACACAGTAAACTAATAAACTACACTGAAATGTCCTATAGTAATAGAAAACTCAAGTGGAATCTAGTCGACTCCCCCAAACACTTATTTTTTAAAAAATAAAAAGTAGGAGAGAGAAAATGTATTGTTCTCTGTAGCAGAGGTGGACAAATTCCAGAGATTTTAGGGCTGTATACATTCACCCCAGACATTGGATGGCTGCACCAGCTTCCGTGCCCTGCCCACCTCCCAAATATTTTCTCTTTTGGAAGGCTTTTTGTTCATAGAAAAAAAAATGCTTGCACCCTCTAGTGGATAAAAGTATTTTAAAAAACATTTAAAATGTGTGGGCCAGAGTGCTGGGAGGCAGCAAAGTATGGAAAAATGAAACCTCATCCTTTTTGCAAGCTCCCACTGCTAAGAATCTTCCACCCCTTCAAGCAAAGGAGGGGGGAAAGGGAAGCCAAGCACTTTCCTGGGCTCCTCCAGCAGGAGGAGTGTGTCTGTGATTGTATCTGTGTGTGTGTGTGCGTTTGTGAGAGAGAGAGATACTGAAGGGGCATAAAGGGGAGGGCTAGAGAGAGAGAAAGATGGGTGGGGGAGAAGCACATACGAACCAGAATACACCCTAGGACACATCTGGTTTATTATTCATTACTGACCTATCTCTATGCTTTTTGGTGGGGAAGAAGAGACTCAAACACACAACCCCACACAGGAACTGCTGTTGCCAGCAGTCTCCCAGGTGGGAATGCAAACATCATTTCAAGTAGTCATGTGATTTTAAATCAAATCCATTTAGAATAGAGCTTATCGGGGGGCAAATGTAAATGTAGATAAGCCCTCATGAGCGCCAACTGTTTTTGCAGAAGAGTCCAGTTTTGGCCTGATGCTCGTAGCAGCACAATGGAGGAGCCTCACACATCTCCCTTGATAGCCAATTCCGTTAAGTTTTGTTCCTATGTTAAAAAGACTCTCTTTGTTTCACATATGAAAGAAATGAACATATAGGAAGGAACATACAGTGTAAGTATATAGGGACCTCGTGGTGTAGTGACCATCCTTCTGAGGTCAGTAAAATGAATACCCAGCTCACTGGGGGGCAATGTGTAGCCTGCATAATTAACTTGTAAACCTCCCAGAGAGTGCTTTAAGCCAGTGGTCCCCAACCTTGGGCCTCCAAATGTTCTTGGACCAACTCCCAGAAATCCTGGCCAGCAGAGGTGGTGGTGAAGGCTTCTAGGAGTTGTAGTCCAAGAACATCTGGAGGCCCAAGGTTGGAAACCACTGCTTTAAGCACTATGGGGCAGTATATAAGCAGCACACTTTGATTTTTCCTTTTTTACAGGTCCCAAAGTATTTGGGGTTTTTGGCCAATACCTTAAACTAAGTCAACAACAAATAGGCAGCCAGTGTAGCTCAAACAGATCTGTGTAATATGCTTGGAATGACCAGCTATACCAATAACCTGACTGCAGCATTTTGCAATATGCTGAAATTTTAGGATGGAAGCTGAGCCATTTATAATAGCCTAATCCATCCATTCTCAAACTTTTTTTTTTTAACCACGGCCCTTTTAGGCGCTCTTCTCAGGTTCCAGGCCCCCCTGTCAAACAAGGATATAACACGAACAGATGAAAAGAAAATCCTCTTCTCATATTTTTCAGTCTGTGGCCCCCTTCAAATGTGCCAGGGCCCACCAGGGGGGGTCACATGGCGCCAGTTGAGAATGGCTAGTCTAGTCTGCAGTCCCTCCCCCTCCCTCACTGACACTCACATAAACAGGCATGCTGTTGAATGCAGCAGTCAACCACTGAGTTGCATATTTCTATTTCATTTCAGCAGAAAAGCATTTATGTAAAGCCATGGGTGGCTTATCAAACATTGCCATGAGCGAAGGAAAGGTTTAGCAGCTTCAAATATTTTAGAACATTTCATTGTGACATAGGTCTGAAAATCTACCATTTGACATTTTCTCTCTGTGGTAAAGCAAAAAAGCAAAATGTGCTGCTTATATACCGCCCCATAGAGCTTAGAGCTTATAGCATGCTCTGGGCGGTTTACAAGTTAATTATGCAGGCTACACATTGTGTCCCCCCCCCCCCCAAGCAAGCTGGGTACTCATTTTACCGACCTCGGAAGGATGGAAGGCTGAGTCAAACTTGAGCCAGCTACTTGGGATTGAACCCCTGGTCATGAGCACAGTTTTGGCTGCAGTATAGCAGTTTAACCACTGTGCCACGAGGCTTGCAACTGAAGGCAATACCTTGCAAGTATGTAAGTCTTCTCTTTCACTCATGCATTTGCTCTGCATAAATAGTATCTTCATCCCACATCTCCTCAGTTTTCCTCAGTTTTCCTCATTACATTATTTCCTCCCAGCAACCATTTCACATCTGTCATAACTCAGGTACATAGCCAGTATGAAAAACAAATTCAATCATGCACATTCAGACTGGGAAACAGAAAAGTAGCCAATATTCCTTTTTTGTTATTGTTCCTCTCCCAGTAGAGGTTAGCTGTCAAGATGGCTGTTTTTAATGTTGATTATGTCAGCTCTAAACAATGATGCTGTGTTACAGCCAGACCAGCCTCCAGGTTCTTCGCCTAGTAAATTCTTTATGCTTTTTTTTATTGTGAATGAACATCTTAACAATCTGTACCTTTTGTTTCTCATCGTATGACCCAAGGTATTCTAATGTTCTAAAACTAGTTTCCATGCACAGTCAAGAGGAATTCAGGAGAAAGTCTTTTTTTTTTAATTTGGGGGGATGTGGAAGACCTAGGAGGTTGGGATCTATATTTAGGCCCAGGGCCTGCATGAAGCCCACCGACTGGCCCACAGACTGCCTAACCTGGTCTACATTTTCCTCAAGTAATACTTCATCAAGTATTGTCTGAATATCATGTTATAGATGACAAAGGACAATAGCACCACCATTTGAATCAGCAAGTGCTTCTCTAAAGATAATCCCAGAGTACATGTTGAAAAGCATTAGCAAGAGTGTACATCCTTGCCATATACTGTAGAAGTACAGTTATGCACAAAACACTTTGAGCTGCTTATTAGATTATATGATAATAACCACATTAATCTGTATAGCAACAGTGATAAAGACGATTATAGAAACTACCATTTTACTAAAAATGTATAATGGCATGATTTTCATAAACTGAGCTCTGGCTAGAATCACAGAACAGATTTACAGAATAATAAGTACCTTACTTCATTCTTTGCTAATGCAAGCAATCTGCTAATACAGAATCCCCTGTAGGTGGTATCCAGCCTCTTCCTGGAAACTTCTAATGTTGTAGTATCCACTATATTCTAAGGCAGTCTGTTCCATTACTTCAAGAAATTATTACTAATATTTAGCTGAAACTGCCATTCTTGTCAGTTATACCCATTGATTCAGCTCCTAGCCTCTGGAGCAAGAAAGAAGATCTGAAGACATCTGAAGATGCTGGCCACAGAGACTGGCGAAACGTTAGGAAGAACAACCTTCAGAACACGGCCAAAGAGCCCGAAAAACCCACAACAACCAAAGAACAAGTTTCCTCCATTGTCTAAAAGTGTAAGTTGTTTAAGTGTTTGCTCAAGGCTGCCTTACCACTTTTCAACTGCTCTTGTGCAAGGTAAATACATCTTCCATCTTACTTCACAAGATTGGCTCTTTGCACCTCAATTGTTCACTGGCTGCATTGCTTGTTAAATTCTTTACATTCTCTGCTCTGTAATACTTATCTTGAGTGTTCTAGCCTTTTCCAAAATTCACAAGAGCATTCCGCTGATTATTTTTCAACCACATAATTACCACAGTAAACAATATTGCAAACCTTTATTAAATATGAAAATTAAAGTTACATATCTAAAGACAGATATTCCTCAGCAGTTAATGGCCAGTTGGATTTAAGGATCTTGAGCTACTGCACTGGACATTAACTGTCAGAAAAAGCATCTCCAACAATCAATTATTGCTTGAGACCCACTGAGGATGAGGTCTGTAAAATGTTTAGATTAATTGGACTATATTGACCCTTAATTGTTAAAACTATCTATCATATTATGACTACTCTAGGCTGAAGGAACAGTAGCCATAAAAAGTTCCCTCAGAACTGTTACAATATACATTATTATCTCTTGGATGAGTGGCAGAAAAAAACATAATTGCTCTCAAGAAACGAATAAAGTCAATTGTATTAAGAAATGCTTAGGTACATTTTAATTCACTTTGATGTGACAGACTGTAAAAGCCTCTAGGATGGTGTTTAATATTGCTTAGAGAATACATCACTGTCATTTATTAGGCAGCTGGTGAAAATAGTAATTCTGCATATGCAGAAACAGCCTTTAGTTACTGAGCTTACAGTACAGTACTTTTGTATCAATCAAGCAGAGTTACACAGTGGTCACAGATGCAAACATGAGGCTCATGCCATCTGAGTGGAAACATGGTGTATGGGATCCCTATGCCTGCCACTGATGTAGTAAACTCTCGAGTGTTTTCCTCACTCTGTTCCTTGGATTACATGATCCTTTTTGAAATGTATCAACTGCAAATCTACATGCTGGTTAGGGAAGTTGGCCACCTAGTGAATGAAGAAGCTACAGCAGGCTTCAAACATAATAATTAAAATTAATTAATGTGTTTTTTTTAAAAACTTTACCCATAGATGCACATTGTTGAGCTTTCCCTGCATGTTATGTTGCAGGTGTCTCAGTTTATGGTATTGGTCTTACGGTATAGGTTGACACACCTCTCTCTCTTTTAATTACTGATGGCTCTGAGAGCAACATATCCTCTTTCTTATTATAGCTCAGGGGGTGGGCAGTTCCTTAGCATCAGATGACTGTACTGGACTTCCCAAAATACACAGGTGGGAGGGGCTACAATGCCATCCTTGTTTTGCTGCTCTCACTCCACTCCCTCCTCTGTCAAACCTGCCACTGAAATTTGGATGCTGCAGCAATTCTCTTAGAGGGATACCAGTTTATTATCCAGCACCACAGAGCTCCGTGCTTAGAGCAGTTCACAGTCTTTTTGGCTACCATTCAAACTCTTTTGTTTGGAATGAGAAGTTTGCATAGTTATTGGTGGTTGGTACATCTATCTGTTTTGTGTTATAATTTAACACTCAATTTAACAATTTTATATCAGGGTTTTGGTAACTATGCCCCCCCCCGACAGATGTTGTTGCACTTCCACTCTCATCAACCCAGCCACCATGTCCAGCAGCATCCAAGGGCTACAGGCCAAATGAAGATGAAATGGAAATAGGTATTTGAGGGCCTTCTGAGACAATTAGGTATGAATAACCAAATCCCAAAATTTAGTAGCAGTTAAAAAACACACACCCTACTTCAGTGTTAACAAGGCATGGTAAGTAAAAAATAATTTGATTGGCCTGACCAGAGAACTAAAAGGCAAGATCTTTCTCGGCCCCGTGGAGCCTCAACTGTGGGGTCCCGCAGGGCTCGATTATCTCTCCAATGCTGTTTAACATCTATATGAGGCCGCTGGGAGGGGTCATCAGGGGATGTGGGGCTTCCTGTCATCAGTATGCTGATGATACTCAGCTCTACATCTCCTTTTTTCCAACAACAGTGGATGCTGTCTCGTCCCTTGAGCGCTGCCTGGGGGCTGTTCAGCAATGGATGCAGGTGAACGGACTGAGGCTGAATCTGGGCAAGACAGAGGTCCTTCGGGTGGGTGCCCCAGACATCAGTGGTCTGGGAAACTCCCTCTCTTTTGGGGGGGTGACTCTTACCACCAAGAGTGAGGTTCGCAGCTTGGGTGTACATCTGGACCCGTCGCTCACCATGGAGACCCAGGTGTCGTCAGTGGTCTGTTCCACACACTTCCACCTTCAGCGGATTGCCCAGCTGCATCCCTATCTTGATGTGGGGGCGCTCACCACTTTGGTCCATGTGCTCGTAGTCTCAAGATTAGACTACTGTAATGCGCTCTACGTGGGGCTGCCTTTGAGATTGACGTGGAAACTTCAGATGGTACAAAATGCCGCGGCCAGACTTTTAACTGGGGTGAAGAGGCACCAACATATTTCCCCCACGCTGGCCGCCTTGCATTGGTTGCCCATTCGTTTCCGCATTGATTTCAAAGTTCTTACGATGACATATAAAGCCCTAAACAGTTTAGGACCTCGATATCTGGCAGAGCGCCTTCTCCCACCCAGTTCTGCCAGAGACACTCATTCTAGCCAGGCTGGGCGACTGAGGGGCCTAACGCCGAGGGAGGCCCGGAAGGAAAGAATGAGGAACCGGGCCTTCTCGGCAGTGGCCCCTCGCCTCTGGAACAACTTGCCCGTAGAGATCCGCCTGGCTCCCTCTCTGGGTGTCTTTAGAAGTAAACTTAAGACATGGCTATTTAGGCAGGCTTTCCCTCCTGCTGTATCTTAATATTTACATTTTTACATCTTGGATTTTTGCATGTTTATTGGTTCTATTGTTTTTAAATTTTGTAATGCCGCCCAGAGCAGACCATTGGTCTAGATGGGCGGGGTATAAATTTAATAAAATAAAATAAAATAAATAAATAAATCTTTAAAAAGTTTTTTAAAAGTATACTTCATATATTATTTTCATTTATACTACATTTGTTTTCCATTGGCTTTATGCACATTTTCAGACATCTCTGATGTCTCGGACACAAGACATCTCCCTAGTAATGATGATAAAAGAGAACATTGTAGGAATACTGTTGGTACAGTATTTTAACCTTCAAAGACCTTCATGGTTATTAATGCATGAGAACAGGCCTGTAAACCAAAATTGTACTATAGCTCCCATTAAAAACAGGTTGCAATAACCATAAGATTATTAAAGATTGAGACTAACTCAGATACTCTCATGAAGCAATAAACATTATATATTCAACCAGTAACAATACTGTTCCCCAACAGTAATGTATGTTGTCAGGCACGGCTAGTAGTTAAGAAAATTACAAAGAAAGAAAACTGAATTCTGCACTGAACATCAAATTCTAACTCAGATTTGGTGAACTATGGAGTAAATAGATGTCTGCGTATAGACCGTTATAGGAAAGTAAACTTCTCCATTGAATTACACAGGTCTGAACAGCAGTTTTGGTTATACACAGATTTTTTAAAATAAATAAATAAATATTCAATACATACTTTGCCCTTGGCCTCTCAGAACCCCATGAGTTCAACACTGAAGTGGTCTATTTGTCCCCAAACACAACATCTCTAATTCAGCCTCTAGATCTGGGGAGCATGGAAAGGATTGTCAGTGCTATGCAAGGGAACCCTGATAGAGAGAACTGTTCTGTCTCTCTCTCTCTCTCTCTGTGTGTGTGTGTGTGTGTGTTAATCAGCTATTTATGCTTTGCAGTTATGTTTAAGAATTACACATGGATTTTGAACTACATGGGGGTCTGGCACCTCAACTCCAGTGTGGTCAAAGGGAGAAGTGTAGATTCAGGCTGAAATCCTGTTGATTAATGTAGTAAGTCACACTAGGTTTGCTCCCTGAATCAGCAGGGATTCAGTGAATGACCTCCTTTGTAAATTCCATTGATTCAAATGGGCCTACTCAAGTTGTAATTTGCTGCAGCACAGTAAGTTGCAACTAGAGTGGGCTAATATGAGTCAATGGAACTTATACTGGAGTTGGCTCACCAACCCCCCACTAATTAAATGGGCCTGCTCTAGTTCAGTTTATTATATTAAGTAACAAGATTTCCACCTCAAAATATCAGTCTCAGGCTGGGCAATCCTGAAGGGGGAATAGGTTTGTTGCAGAGGAACCACCACTTCCTAAGCCCAGCTGGCTCATGTTCACCAGACTGGAAGGTAAGGAGATTGTTCTTCCATTATGTCCAATGGGACGAAATTTACAACACCAGTCCCTAGGTTGGCATAGCAAATTCCCTCTTTGTAGGCCTCTTAAGAACTATCCCTCTATCCTTCCCACAGATCCTTCTATAATGTCTACTCACAAGTAAATCCTTTCCCACAAAAGGTCACAGCAATATTATTTTAAAATGTTCTCTTTTTCGGCTACGCTCATGTAATTGCTTCCTGAAGTGTGCAGATGAGGGATTTGTCTATTATTAACCCTTGAATAGAGTCTTCTAATTTCCCCAAGTTTGTTTCCTAATGTCACAAGAGTGGGGAAAACACTTTAATTACTGTTCGCCTTTCATTACTGCTTTATTTTCCCTAATTTAAAGCACAGCGTTTAGCCCATTCACTCTACAAACCACACCAGGTTTTTTAAAAACCTAAAGCCTAAATAGCCTAAAGGGTATTGCAGACATAGATCAGGAGTATTCTCGAAGGCTTTCATGGCCAAGATCCGATGGTTGACCGAGGTTTCTTCCGGGAAGAGTTGGCGTTTAGATAGGTTGATGATGATGATGCGCGAGGTGTCTAGTGTAGGTTTCGGTTGATTTGTTTGGCATTTGTTGAATTTCTGTTTTTGTCTGGCTGTGTGGTTCACCATTTCTATTTGCATCTTTCTGTAGGTGAGGGTATCGATTTTGTCCCAATTATGACTTCTGATTTTTTTTGGCTGATATTGATGTGATATTTAGATCAGGAGGCCTGGATGCCCACTTTGAACTCTGAAGTGGAACCACGATTAGAAAGGAAGTAAACAGATCTGACATTTTCCATCCTGTGGCCCTGACAGCACCTTTCTCTTGTGTAAAGAATATTTTGGACAAGATTTCATTGTCAGACACCCATTTGCAGAACTTGAACTTTGCCAGCCAGATCTGCTCATCAGCCCACCCTCTTGCCTTGCCTTTCCCCAATTTTCCGTGACCAATCTTAGGAAAAGGCCATGCTTTCCCAAGGAAACCCGTAGCAGTTGTCACCGATGGATCTGAATGCCTGAAGCTTTTCAGCCACGCACATTTTCTGAAGTTATCCCAAGAAAGCTGCCAAATGTTTGACAGCTGTTCTATTCTGCAAATGTTTGCAAAACTAAAGAGTTTCAGAAGGCTCAGATTCTTGAGCACAGCTTCTGGGGACTCCAGTTTATACAAGTATGCACTTGCTTGTGCCTAAAATATGGATCTTTGGAATGGTATCAAAGTGTTGACTAATTAGCATATATGTTTGGGTGGGAGGGCAGTATTTCTAGCAATGCTATAATTTATGAAATGATGTAATGATTAAACAGGTGGGTAAGAAGGGTGAGTTAATTACATAATGTGTGAAAAGGAAGACTTATCTGGGCAAAGGGCCAGCTATATAATAGATTTTGTGCTCCTTCTCTTGAACAATTAGGCATTTTAAAACTGGATTCCAAGAGTTCTGTTTATTCTAAATATCCCAGTGTCATAAGCTTATGTAAAATGTACTGGTCTTCATTTGCTATGCTTCTTGCCAAGCTAATGAGCAAAATGCTAGTAGCCTTTACTAAATGTTATATATGTTTCCCAAAGACACAACCCATTGTGCTACGTCACATGACAAAATCAGCATGTGGAATGGCTACATTTGGAGTATTTGTTTTGCCTAGACACCTCAGACTTTCCAAAAATGGGTTGCCTGCTGATACTGAAAATATGGATTGAGTTGAGAACTGTTAGAAACTAGGTCTAAGTCTGAGAAAAAAGAGTCTTGACCAGTTCTGCAGCAAATGAGGTATTAGATTATGGTTCTCTTGCCTGTCAAGCTTCAGGGCTGTCCTCAGCCAGGTCCAACAACAACCTTCTAAGATTTTCATTCACTCATGTTGGGTAGACTGTAGTACAATAGGACAGCCATATTTGTGGGATCAGGAACCAGGGTTTCACTTATCTGCTGGCTGAAAATATTAAATAAAACCTCTCAGAAATACGTTTCCAAGATGTATTACCAGAACTGGCCACTAGATGGAACAACGGACTATGCTTTATATATATAGGGTTTGCTTGTCCATTATTTCTGGCATCTGCTGGGGCGGGGGCTTGGAACCAACCCCCTGCAGACCATGCAGTCCTACTGTATATGGTGATACTATCTTTTTAAGACGATGATTTCTAACTTGGGTACAGACCAGGACATTTAGGGGTACATGAAAAGAATTGAATAATGGTAGGAAAAGAAACATACATCAACTGCTTTTGGTTTGCTGACTCCTAACAGAGCACAGCAGAAGAATAAAACTGAGACAGATCAAAGGGAGTGAGCGAATGTAAGCAAGCGAACAGGGAGAATAAACTGGAGTTTGATGAGGGAGTTCGGTGGGGGAGGCCAAAGGGGAAACCTCAATATTTTTTCTATTTTTTAAATGGGTTCTGTATATAATTATATATTAGTGGATTTTCCCAGCAGCCTTTAAGACAGGCAAGACAAAGGAAAGGGCACTTATAGACAAAAAGAAGAAAGCCAAAAGGTAACAGGGATTATGTGGGGAAGAGACACTTCGGTGGTGGTGACTTGCAAGTTGTGTGCAGTGTTTGTCTTCCTGCCAGAGAACAACACAGCATACACAAGTGCAAACTGGTATACTTTTAGAAGGAAAAGTGAAAGAACTGGAGGAGTGAGTGACCAGGGTTAAGGCTATAAGAGAAGTGGAAGAGTACATAGACAGAACAGAACTCTTCAGCAGCAGCACGTGGAAGAACAGCAAGACAGCAGTGGAAAGCAGAATGCTGAGGAGAGTACAAACATTGCGCAGGAAGCACAGTGGGGAAGTGTAACAGGACACTGTTTATCAGTGCAATTGCAATTCTGCTTTCAGATTTTTGAAAAGGATTTTGCCAGACAGCATGTAAAGGAAGACATACAGGAGACCACAAAGGAAGACATGAGAAAGGCTGAAACTCAGCAAAGCATAGTCACTGAACCCACACCCTACAAAAAGAAAGAAGAGTAGTTGTTGTGTAGTTGTTGAAGTAGGGAGGAGATAGGTGAAGGCTTATGTATAAAAAGAGGAAGAGACTGAGCACCTCTAATGGTGACCAATAATAATCTTTTTAAAATATGTAGGGAATAAAGCAGGCCGCAAATTACACAACCTCTTTATACGAATGCCAGGAGTATGGGAAACAAATACGCATTAGAAATCTTAGTTCAGGAGGGTAAATATGACTTGATAGAGATAACTGAAACTTGATGGGATGATTCCCATGACTGGAGTACAGCAATTGAAGGATATAAATTGTTCAAAAAGAACAGAAAGAATAGAAAGGGAGATGGAGTCACAATATATGTCAAAAACACATATTCCTGCATAAAAATACAGTTGAATGAACTTGTTTGTACCATCAAGAGCATCTGGAGTAATATAATTGGGGCAAAAAACAAAAGGAACATGGTAGCTGGAGTCTATTACCCACCACACAATCAAAAAGAAGATGCTGATGAAACATTTGAAGAACAAACTGCAGAAACACGGTGTAGTAGTAATGGGAAATTTCAGTTATCCTGATATCTGTTGGGAGACAAATTCAGCAAAGTATGGATCTACCAAGAAATTCCTGGCTTGTGTGGCTGATAATTTTCTCCTCCAAATGTGGAGGAAGAAACTAGAGGATTAACTACTCTGGACTTGATGCTAACCAATAGAGATGACTCGGTGGAAGGAGTGGCAGCAAGAGGAACTCTGGGGGAAAGTGACCATGTTCAACTTGAGTTCTTGATTTAAAAACAAAAACAAAAGCAGAGCTGCATGTAGCTGCATGTATATGCTGGATTTTAGAAAAGCCAATTTTAATCAACTCAAAATAATCATAGGTAAGGTCCCATGGCAGGAAATCCTAACAAGAAAAGGAGTCCAAGATGGGCGGGAGTTTTGAAAAAAGGGAATTCTAAAGGCACAACTGCAAACAATTCTGGTAAGGAAAAAAGGTGGAAGACGGGGGAAGGGGGGAAAATGTGGCTTCACAAAAAGCTCAGAGAGGATCTAAAAACAAAAAAGGGCACATATAGGAAGCAGAAGGAAGGCCAGGCGGCAACAGAAGACTACAGATAAATAGCAAAAAATTGCAGGGATGGCATTAGGAAGGCAAAAGCTGAGAATGAGCTGAGGTTAGCAAGAGATGCTAAAAGCAACAGAAAAGCATTCTTCAGGTATGTGCATAGCAAAAGACGGGGGGGGGGGGTGTCCGTGGCTCAGCAACTCAACAGAGATGGGAAAATGATAAAATACAACAAAGAAAAGGCAGAAGTGCTCAGTTCCTACTTTAGTTTGGTCTTTCCCCAAAATATACTATTTGACTCTCCAAGCAAATATGAAATAGAAAGGGAGGGGTCAGGATTGCAGCTTGAGATCGATAAAAAAAAGTTAAGGAATACCTTATTACTTTGAACGAGTTCAGGCCTTCAGGGCCCAATGAACTGCATCCAAGGATATTGAAGGAACTTGACTGAAGGGATCACACAAACACTGCATTTTATTTTCTTGAAATCATCGAGGATGGATGAAATGCCGGATGACTGGAGGAGAGCTAATGTTGTCCCTATCTTCAAAAAGGCAAAAAGAAAGAACAAGCAAACCTGACAATCTGATCAATCAATCTGACATCAATCCCAGGGAAAATTCTGGAGCAGATTATAAAGCAGTCACTCTGCAAGCACCTTGAAAATAACGCAGTAATATCTAGAAGCCAATATGAATTTATCAAGAACAAATCTTAGCCAGACCAATCTTATCTCATGTTTTGATCAGGTAAGCTCCCTGATAGATGGTGGGAATGCTGTAAGTGTAATATATCTTGACTTCAGCAAAACCTTTAACAAAGTGCCCCATGATATTCTGTTTAGCAAGCTAACTAGGTGTGGGCAGGATAAAACAACTGTTAGGTAGATACACAGTTGCTTACAGAATCATACTCTGAGAGTGCTTACAGTGGCTCCTTCTGAAACGGAGGAGGTAACAAGTGGCCTACCACATGCCTCAGTCCTGGGCCTGGTGCTCTTCAACTTTTTTTTTAAATGTATGAGGGAGTGCAGGGAATACTCAGCAAATTTGTGTATGACACAAAACTGGATGGAATAGCTAATATCTTGAAAGACAGGAACAAAATTCAAAAAGATTTTGATAGGCTTGAGCACTGGGCTGAAAATAACAGAAAGAAATTTAACAGCAATAAGTACAAAGTTCTACACCTAGGGGAAAAAACACAAATGCAAGATAGGGGATACTTGGCTCAGTAATACTACGAGTGAAAAGGATTGTTGTAGATCTAAGGCTGAATATGAGCCAACAGTGTGATGTGGCTGCAAAAAACGCAAATGCTATTTTAGGATGAATTAACAGAAGCATAGTCTTCAAAGCCCATGAGATACTATTTCCACTCTTTTTGGCACTGGTGAAGCCTCATATCGAGTACTGTTTCCAATTCTGGACTCCGCACTTTAAGAAGGATGCCAACTATCAAGTAGGCATCCTTCAGTCTCAAGAGACTATGGTAACGTGCTCTGAATAGAGGTCTTGGAACAGCGTCTAGGGTGGCTGTTCCACACTAACTAACTGGAGCAAGTTCAGAGGAGGGCAATAACGATGATCAGGAGACTGGAAACCAAGCCCTTTGAGGAATGACTGAAAGAACTGGGCATGTTTAGGCTTGAGAAAAGAAGACTGAGGACAAATATGATATCATTCTTCAAATACTTGAAAGGTGGTCATACAGAGGAGGGATAGGATCTGTTCTTGATCACCCCAGAGTGCAGGATACATAATAAGGGCTCAAGCTACAGGAAGTCAGATTTATGCTAAATATCAGGGAAAACCTCTTAACTATTAGAGCAGTATGATAATGGAACCAATTACTTTGGGTGGTGGTGAACATTCCAATGCTGGAGGCATTGCCGGAGACTCTTGCAGAGTGTGGGCGGCATACAAGTTGAATAAATAAATAGATAGATAGATAGATAGATAGATAAAAAAATTGGACAACCATCAGTCAGATATACTTTGATTTGGATTCCTGCATTGAGCAGGGGGTTGGATTTGATGGCCTTATAGGCCCCTTCCAACTCAATTGTTCTGTGATTCTATCAGACAAGATACAGGGCAAGATATAAGACAAGATACAAATCACAATTTGTGAAATTAATTGACTGTTATGATGAGTGGCAGAGTGGATTTTCTTCATTATTTAACTTTGAGAAAATCCCTCTTCCCTTGATTTGTTATTTTGGTGAATGATGGGGAGTCCCTCCCTAAACCATGAGGTGCACCGCTCACAGGATCAGCTTTAACACTTCTCCACTTTGTGAACATTCAACTGTTGTTGTGCCATTACTGGTATATATGGTGATACTGTTCCTTAGTCAGTCCTGTGAGTAGCGTTCAGTGAGTCAGTTCTTCTGGGTTTTCTGTGATGTATTTACTTAAATGCACTTTATTCATTCTCATGATGTTTTCAAAGTATGACAGCCTCAGTTTCATCATGTTTGTTAGAATATATAATTATGCAACACAATGTGTATTTGTGTATCTATATGTTTAAATGTGCTTGTTATGAAAGAGCAGAATGTTGTATTTGTATAGCATAGGATTCTAACCAATCAGAATGTGTCTGGAGTCAACCAGGCTGCTATATAAGGGAGGTGTCAGTCAGAAGTCTGTCAGACAGGGTCTCACACAATATGTAACACAGACAGAGTCCAATATGTGACAGAGACAGAACCAAATATGTAATAGCCTCAGACAGGGTCTCAAATTATATGTACCTCAAACAGGAATAAAGATGTAATCAAACAATATGTAATAGGGCCACATAGGTTTTACAAATATAATAGTATAACAATGAGATAATTAATTATTCACCAGAGAAAATATGGCTGTCATACCAAATGTCTAAGCAATATAAGCTATGTTATATTTTACAGATGTTTATAAGCAGTAAAAGTTATGTCATGTTTTAACCAAGATACAAGTGATTATTTTAATATCAATTGCTGACACAAAAACACATATGGGAGAACATATAATTTTACTCTTTACAAAAGTGGTTTTTTATCTATACATGTCAAGCTGCTGTATGCAAACTCTGCAAAGTTATAGGTTATATATTATTTATTATAACCAAAAGCCAACAATTTTTGTCTCCTGAGATAGCTCAGGCTTCATTTGTGCTAGGACCCACTTGCTCCTCTTTCTGACAGTCCATGGTATCTGCAAAGCTCTCCTCCAGCTCCGTATTTCTAACAAATCATTTTCCCCCCTGTCAACTTTTGTTACTGTCCGGCTTTCACATCCATACATAGTGACTGAGAATACAAGAGTGTGGGGAATCTTGGTCATGGTCTCCCTCATTACTGCCCTTTCAAGTTTCAGTCTTTTTCTGATTTCTTGGCTGCAGTCTCCATTTGGAATGATGACTGAACAAAAGTATACACAATCTTTAACAATTTCTGTTTCTTCACAATCCACATTAAAATGTAGTTCTTCTGTAGTCATAATTTTGGTCTTCTTGATGTTCAACTGCTGTCCTGCTTTACCACTTTCTTCTTTCACTTAGTCCAGCTTTTCAGTATGATTTGTTCTGTGTACATATTAAACAGATAAGGGGATTTCCTTACACTTACTGAAACAATGTTTCCATAAACAAGACTTCTGAATTTGGAACTGTATTGGAGTTGCCCACTTTGGTTCCAGTGTTTCTGCCCTAGTTTATTATTTATATACTTATTTATTCATTCGTAACTACCTCAGAATTCAGCTGAATAAACAGTAATAAAAGTCAGCATAAAATGGGATGGAATTGCTTCTTTATGTTGAAGAAAATGTGACAAAAACTTAATATCTCTTTTTGGGGTGTGAATTCTTGGTTCTAAATTATTGCATGGAATCATGGCTTTAAAACATACAACTATAAAAAAGATGCAAGCATTTGAAATGTATATTTAGAGCAGATTCCTAAGAATTTATTGGCTCATGGAATGAGAACTGGAGAAGTACTAAGGCGAATGAATAAAGACCAAGAAATCATAAAACACATAACATGCAGAAAACTAGAATACTTTGATCAGGTAATAAGAAGTACAGATTGTTACAACTGATCATTCAAGGTAAACTACATGTTAAAAGACATTCTGCTTCTTCTTGCACTTACTGGCTGAAGAATCTGACCAAAAAGGGATGCAGTCATTCACTGTAGGATAGCAACAAGAAATGTAAAATTTAAGCAACTGATCACCTCTTCCCATGTTATACTTGGCATTCTAGAAAAGCATAAAAATGTACATACAGATTCATCAATTTAAATATTCCATCAAGTGCTCTTCTGCTTAATACAAGTGAACAGAGGCCCACTGATCTCCTGTTGCCCCTCGCAAACGATTTGATTGACATTCATTGGTATATTCAGATCCAGGCAGGTACAGATTTTCATTTTGAAATACTATTCCTTCCTCCTACTCCTTTCTTATTTCCCACTCCGGGATGCTTGGTCTTCCTGCTCCACTAATAAGGTTACAAAGCACTAAGGCGCTGAAGTCTGTAGACTGTAAAATCTGTGCTTGCACGTGTGGACTTTTAAAGGAGGATTTTCCGCGTGGCTTGTAGGGGGGAAATGGACAGGGCTCGGAGGCTGTGTGTCATTTACCCTTGCCTTTCTTCATGCACTGGACATGGGGATGCTGAGCTGTAGTGGCACCAAGGGCATTTCCTTCTTGGTGTCTGGTTGAGACAGAAAGCTCTTGAAAAATTGAAGCCCTTGCTCATAACTCCAATGAACATGTGGGAGCAAGGATGGACCCCTCCCCCCAATTTTGGAAATTTGTTAAGAAGTGGGGTGGGGTGGGGACAGAGAGGGGGGGTTTCCTTACCTTCACTCCTGGTCTACTTGCCATGTACAATATATTCCTGTCCCAGAAAGTTTACATAAAAACCACACTTAACTTTGAATCAACAATACATAATAGAGAGTCTGTTAGTTCCCACCCATGAAGCTTCCTGGTAACAGACTGAAAAGCATGCATATGTACACATACACAAATACATGCACATGCAAACTGATTTATAACTTGCTTAGTTCAGACACTGATAAACATTTGTCCCAGTTTTGAAATGATACTTCATGATACTGTTAAAGAAATATGAGTCATTAAAAAGTTCCATTTACTTTTTTCTTTTTCTTTCCTTTTCCTTTTCTACTTCTTCTGCTTCTTCTTTTTTGTTATAAGATACTTTTTACTGGTGCCAGCTGGAAGGAAAAACGCTTCAGTTAGATCTTAAAATTATGATGTAGCTTTAAGTGCTATGTTTAGATTTACTGCCAAAATGTTAGTACAAAATGGTAGGTGTTTGCACTGCAGATAATAACTAATGTGCCGTTGGTCAAGATAGGCCACTGTTCTGTTATTATTGTATGGCTCTTATGACTAAACATTGGAGTGAGCCTGCTGGAACAACAATATTTTACTGGGCCTGGAACACAGGCTTGTCAGAATGTAAGTAGAGTGCCAAAAATCCAATGAACCAGAAGGAGGTGGTGTGGTTTTTCTTCAGACATCGATCTTTATTTGCTTCTTTTGCAGAATGGAACTACTTTTGTCAGGAATTATTTGCAATCATATTCCTTTGATCATCCAATTTTAATGATCTGTTCAGATACACTGAAAACACTCCCCCCTGCAAGAAATTGAAAAAGAGCACGTTAAATGCATTGACCTAAATCCTGTTGTGCAGTTCCACCAATGGAACACAAATGACATCATTGTCAGTGGCAGTTTGCTGTTGATTGCCAATTTCAATTTTGGGGTGCACACAGCTTGCACACAATGAGACCAAGTCACCTGCAGCTTGAAACTGAAAAAAGGGAATCTTTAATCAGTCGTAACCTGCCACTGACAATGATGCCATTCCCATTGCACAAGTGGAAACTACCTGACAAGATTTTGGCCACTGTATGTTTTTCATGATAGCCAGTGTAGTGTGGTAGAGAAAATGATGGGCTAGGACCAAGGAAATCAGGCTTCAAATCACTGCTCGGCCATGGAAACTCACTTTGGGGGAGGGGAAACTGGAACTGGCAAAACCACTCCCTCTCATTTGCCTTGAAAGCCCCTATTAGGATCGCTGTAGGTAGGATCTGACTTGATTGCACATAACAACAACAGCAACAACATTTTAAAGGGGTTCAGATCCTTCTGAAAACAAAACTAAGAACCCCCCTGGAATTTCTCAGTGTTCATAGAAGATGGTACAGACAACAGTTGTGTGATGAAAGAGGATCAAAGGGCTCAGATACTCTCCTGTGACAGCCTCCTCTCTGACTCCAAAAATAAGAGAAAACAGAAGCCTAACTTGCCCGGGAAGATGCCTTGTGACATGGAAGTCCTCCCATTAATCCCATTGCTACCTAGTAACCCAAAATGATACTGCATTCCCCCGAAAAAGTGATGATTGGGCAAATCTGGCATGCATGACATTGCATGTCCGCCTCCCCGTATAGCCACCTAGTGGTGCTAAGGATCACAAAGTGTGTTGTGAGGGGCGGCCAACCACTGTGCATTTCAAAGGCCACATGTGGCTGTGGGTAGGTTGTCAGTGACTATCTACTAGTGGCCAGAGTGTGCTGGCAGTGGGTAGGGCTAAGGCTTGCCTCCTATTTTCCGCTCATCTCTCTCACACACACACAGACAGAGACACAGAGACACACACACGCATGCACAGAAGATACATTTCTTTGGAATGGTGAACAAATTCAGACTACCTGCAAAAAGCTCCCTACTATACACTAGGTAATTGTTTTGAATTGCAGCCATAGTTGGGATTATGGGATTTTTACACAAGTGAGGAGCAGGCAATCAGTCTACCTCAAAGACCACATATAGCAGTGGCAGGCACCAGGGGGCACATGAGAGTGGTCACAGTGAGTACTACAGTGAGCAGGGCTAGGCTCTCATTCCCTCCCTGCTCAAGATATTGTCACAGAACATCAAACTTCAGTGCTTGAATTCACACCCATTACAGAACAGCTCAGGAAGATGACAACAGTTGGGATACATTCTAACTGGCATTTCTTCATAGTCCAAATTGCCTGCATGGAGGAATGTCATGCATTGTACATTCTCTCCATGCAGGTGCATGCCAAGCTAATACTGTCAGCTGCTAGTCTGTAGAAACTGAGGGACTGGGTGGTGTATATTGTCATTTCCTTAAATGTGCTGATTAAACGGTGCACTTCACTAATCAAGCTGCAAAGTTAAGTAGCTAAAATGTAATACACTTTGCTAATCAAGGTACATTCATTGTTGAGTAAGCGGATTTTTTTTTTAAAGGTAAGATTCTTTTGTGGTTTAGTTCCATTTCTTCCAACTCAACATGGTGAAGGCTGACCACTGGAGAAGAGTATAGAGTGAATACAGATGATACACTGGAATTAGACAAATATATTGGATGCTAAACGGTTGCATGCAGAAGAAGACAACATTTAATTCATAGCATAGCAAAATATCTCTAGGCTATATTCAATTCAATGAATTAAAGTGATGGTTGCAACAAAAAGTCAGTAATCTAGCGTGATTTAGAGCTGAATCATAAATGATCCCAAAACTAGCAGCTGCTCCTCACTCACTCCATAGCATCTAGGAAAACTGGCCTGATGCTATATGCAGTGTCACCAAAGACCTATACTTTTCTTCATCCCCATTTTCACAATCATCTAATACTGCTAGGGTGTGTGTGTGAATAGCAAAATCAATAGTATTGTAAGTCGTCCTAGGGTAGGACAATTTATTTATTTTAATTTATATACCATCCATCTGACAAATGGCCACTCTGGGCAGTTTACAAGCAATCAACCTCATACTATTGACTTCAGTTGTTTTGGAGAACATCTCCATAATCCCTGACTATTGACTACGACCCTGGTCACATGAGAGGAATGTTCTCCCAGTTAATTTGTTGCTTTTTTTTTCCTGTCAAACAATGCAGAGACAACATCACGAGATTTTACCAGCCAGCAGTGTAATTGTGGAACATTTCCCCATTGCCAGGAAAGTTGTGTTATTTTGTACCTTTGTTGTATTGGTGCATTCCTTACCGGGATTGTCTGTGTGCACGCCCTGCTCAGCTTCTTTTCAGAATCAAAGCTAGGAAGGTGGCTGTCATTACTGCGGCATACACATTATTATTTTTTTAATTTTTTTGTGCCCAATGCATCAATACATTGGTAAAAGCATGTCACTTCTGCCTCCACCATTACATTACTGGCGAGTATTTTTTTAAAAAAATTCTATGGGAAGATACATTGAAATGTTGGTATGCCAATGTCACAGGAGTGGGTGATCACCAGTACTGCTGTGCGGATATTTCAAGTCGACTGTGTGCAATGCATTTCTGCAGGAGCAGCCAGTGCAACAGAGGACAATTTCCCAAACAGAACCCCCTTCCTGATCAATGTTCCCTCTAATTTCCATTCCCCATGTGCAAGTCCGCCCCCCCCCCCCCAGTCTGGGGATCCGTTGTGACTGGAACAAAAGGGACTGGAAACAATTGCTACGGGTGCTCAGAGAAGGAGGAAAGCTGTCCAAAGGTGGAGTGGAGTCAAGCCACACTCGGGCAGTCAAGCACCTTAGATGGAGCCTTGTTTCTGATATATTAATGTATTGATGAATATTATTTTAAAATATGTATATATAAATCAAGGGACTAAATTGCTCCTTGAAGGAAGAGGGAAAATAAACCGGGTACCATGGGAGTAGCTGACCATAATGACTCAAATAGGAGGAAATGAATCGGTACTGCTAAAAGTTCCTGGGACGTTTGTCCCGGGATATACCATGTGACCATGATTCAGTACAACAGAGGTATGGAAAGTATCAGAAGAACTAGAAAACATTTCTCTCATGTGACCAGGGCCTAAGATGATGTAGCGTTCACCCTGCTCCTTAATATTTATGTGGAGATTTGCATGCACCAATAGGAATTGGTGAGGGGCGGACTTAAGTGGGGTGAAAAAAAGGAGGGAGGGAGAGAGTGAGGGTAGGTGGTTGAGAGTGAAGAGAGAAGGTTGTTTAGTTGAGAGTTAATGACATTGACTGGACTGTTATCACCTGTAACAACAAACAATTTCTACTTGGTTCTTAAATGATACGTTGCCTGGACCTCTGTCATTAATAGTGAATAAAGTTGATGTAATCAACTGGTGCAGCTGAATTACACATTGATTGTGCCTTTGCTTGGTGAAACAACCAAGGGACAGGCGGGAATGTGACAGATGATTATGGGATTTGTACTCCAAGAGATCTAGATGGTATCAATTCCCTACTGCTACTTCTTAGGATAAGGCTGGGGAGCTAGATAGGTATTTGCCTTTCGGGGCAACAGTTCTGTGTTCTTATATTTCTCCAAACACTGGAAAAAAAGTCTGGCCAAACCATGAAGAAAGCTAAATACAAAAGAGGGCGGACAAATTCTGTCCCAAGTATGCTCCCCACCCTTTCCTAACAATGATATCCTAGTGTGGCAACGGGGGTTAAAAGTGGCACACATACATTGCATTTGCATGCATGAATCTTCTAAGAGCTGCCAAAATACAGAGCCAAGGACAAGTGGCATCTGACATGGCACCAGAGCAGCCAGACACTATGATGGGGCTCATATTTTGTCTTCACTGCCTTTATGGAGAAACAAGAACTTAGAAATTCCATTCTTCCCTACTAATTCCAATAAGCTAATTATGGGTAACATAAACAATGAGCCAAGGGAAAGAACTGCTAATTCTTTGCAAATATAAGAAGAGTCAGCAAATGGTATGGTGTCAATCATTTTCATAAAAGAAAAATGCAGAGCCCTGCATTGTTTCATATGACATGGCAGGAATGTGACTCTCTTGCTTTTGGGTCAGGAACTGTCAACAGAAGGTCTCAGGGACAGTGTGTAGCAAACAAGATTGATGATTCACTGCTAAAATGTGAGGAGAAGCTCCCCACCTGGTTGGAACATGAGCTGCCCAAGAAAAGCCTTCCGTTGCAGATGGCATTAATGACTACAACTGGCTAAAGGGTTAAGCTTATTTTATAATTGTCCTGATGGGTAGCTGTCTAAGTCGGTAGTCGGTGGCAGAAAAAGCAACCAAGGTTCTCATGCCTTGGATGTAGTGGGCCGTAGTCTATGAATACACTTGGCCTTTAGTGTTTGTTAGTCCTTAAGCTTACCTCACTCATTCTAATCCACATCCATCTGTATGTCTCTACATACCAGTGTGGAAGAATTGTCCTTGATATTTGTTTGGAATAGTATTGAATTAGCTATATGGTTGTTACCCCTTCTGTGACATCAAGTTGGAACCAACTTGTAGTAACCCAACTAGGGCTTTCAAAGTAAGTGAGATATTTAAGGAATGGTTTTATCATTTATCACTGCTTGCCCCCTGAGATTCCATCACTGATTGGAGATTCAAACTCAGGTCTCCTCAGTTCTAGTCTGTCTCTCACACCACACTGGATATATATATATTACTGGCTTCTGTTAAATTAAAATGTGTGTACATGTGTGTGCGCACACACACTTGTGTACTATATTATACTCTTTTCCCCTTTATATCCATGAGGACCTTAATGCTAATATTGTAGGATTCCATCCAGGAATGTTATGAACATTGGAGGAATGATGCCCAGCAAGAGGCCTCAAAGATACTCAGAAGCAAGATTTGTAATAATTGCCTTTGTCTGGTGTTGTTCCCACTAACCGGCATTCAATAACACACTGCCTGAGAACATGCAAGTTCTGTAGGTTAAGTATTGGTTGTGGGGTCATCACTGATGTTGTAAAGAGGAAGAAAAACCTCCAGAACACGGCCAAACAGCCCGATAAACCTACAACAACCATCGGATCCCAGCTGTGAAAGCCTTCGAGAATACAGAGAAGGAAAGGTCATAATCAAAAGGGACACTCATGATCTTGTGTTATGTCTCTACCTTTTCTCCATTAAAAGCCTAGATTAAACTTCTTTTTTTAAAACTTTGCGATATATTTTGATGCTTTGTAATTATGCTTAGTTTGTTTTAACTTTATGGCAACAGCATAGATAACTCAAACTTACGTGTGCTGTGACCAGAAGCCAAGTTAACTATATTCATATTTTTTTTAAACTGTCACAAGACAACACAGTTTTATTTGAAACTCGACTCTAATCATATTTTTACCTGTAAAAAGAGGAGAAAAAACTCACAAGATGTAAATTGCACCCAGAATCATGTTCCACTTGATTACTACTCAACATTTACATAGGGCTGCTAATTAAGAGTAAAGGTCAATAGGTTAAATAAGTCAGTTAATCAGACAATTATGCAGAAGTGCCACAAGTGAAACATGCTAGGAACCCTTGGGATCAATACGGTATGCAAATTGATCGGCAAAGTATATACTGTACAAATTCAAGTACTAAAACACGTTGCATGATATTGCAAAACACGGTCACTGGAACAGTGTGCACCTTGTTAGCCAAACTGTGGTTCACACTTATTTAGTATAGCTAAATAAGCACTGTTTTCCTCCTGTTAATGATGCCTATTTGACTTCCAAATATGTCTGCTTTCTTTTTTCATATTGTAATATTTTAAAACTAAATAACATTTTACATTTTAAAAATTATTCTAAAGTTTGGTTCATATCGAATTATTTTTAAAACTATGGCCAGTGAACACTTATGTGTAGATAGCGTTGACATGAAGCTGTATGTACATCATCATTTGTCAACAGAACCAAGAGGTTGATCGGCAAGCCTTCTTCCCCTGTGCTTTAATGCTACATAGGATATTTGTAATATAGTGCATTTCTCCTGGGATGTGTTTATGAAAATTTTCTGTCAGGTATTAGAAATTGATGGCATTAATAGTTGTCCTAAGTACTGCTTCATGAAAATAGTATTTTGACCAATATAAGCATATATCTAATTTATCTGTTAAAGTTTTCACAAACTATATTTTTGGGTTAGGGTGCAAACATGTTTAAATGTGCATCACTCTGGATTGGATCACATGCTTCTCTACCTCCTTTTGCTTATTTTCTAAAGCCGTGTTGTAATGTTTTATTCTGCCACTAGTTGTCATTAGAGAGTTTGGCGGTTTGGCTCAGTATGGTGTGGGGCCTGCACAGGTGTTCCACGGGTGCCATGTACACCTCTGTCCCACCTCCTCAGTGTGCTCACCATTTCCCAGGTGAAGCACGCTTCCCTCCCTGCCTCCTTAGCACAACTGCTCACTCACTGATCACAGCACACACTTCCCTCCTCCACCTCCTATGGTGGCTGCCCACTCAAAGGTAGCACTCTGGGCTTCCCTGCACCACCTCCTTGTCTGAAGAAGTGAGTGTTGGTGGAGGTGGAGGAGAGAAGTGTATGCTGTGATTGGTGAGTGGGCAGTCACAATGAGGAGGTGGAGAGGGGAGTGAATGGCGCCTGTGGAGCACTTGTGTGGGTGCCACGTTGAACTGGGCTGAACTGCCAAACTGTTGTTGTTTAGTCGTTAAGTCATGTCCGACTCTTCGTGACCCCATGGACCAGAGCACGCCAGGCCCTCCTGTCTTTCACTGCCTCCCGGAGTTTGGTCAAATTCATGTTGGTAGCTTCAGTGACACTGTCCAGCCATCTCGTTCTCTGTCATCCCCTTCTCCTCTTGCCTTCACACTTTCCCAACATCAGGGTCTTTTCCAGGGAGTCTTCTCTTCTCATGAGATGGCCAAAATATTGGAGCCTCAGCTTCAGGATCTGTCCTTCCAGTGAGCACTCAGGGTTGATTTCCTTCAAAATGGATAGGTTTGTTCTCTTTGCAGTCCAGGGAACTCTCAAGAGTCTCCTCCAGCACCACAATTCAAAAGCATCAATTCTTCGGTGGTCAGCCTTCTTTATGGTCCAGCTCTCACTTCCATACATCGCTACAGGAAAAACCATAGCTTTGATTATGCAGACCTTTGTTGGCAAGGTGATGTCTCTGCTTTTTAAGATGCTGTCTAGGTTTGTCATCGCTTTCCTCCCAAGAAGCAGGTGTCTTTTAATTTCGTGGCTGCTGTCACCATCTGCAGTGATCATGGAGCCCAAGAAAGTAAAATCTGTCACTGCCTCCATATCTTCCCCTTCTATTTGCCAGGAGGTGATGGGATCAGTGGCCATGATCTTAGTTTTCATGCTAAATTCTAGTTGTCACTATGATGATACCTGATTACCTATTGCACCATCTTATGACCCAGGGCTTGTTTACATGGGCTGACTGGAGTGGGGTGGGTCAAGCTAAATACGGAAACTAGAGGTTGGGGAGAGGGCCAGTATGCCATTTGGTGTAATCTTCACATCCAAATGACATACATAGCTCAAGCGAACGCTATTTGGTCCTGCTCCTTCCACCGTGAATTTCCCGCATTGTGAAGTGGCTTAAGAAAGGACAGAGGAAGTTAATTTTTAAAACTGTATTAGGGTAGTGCAGATGTGCAAGATCTGTCAGATCTGCTTTGGTTTGGATTCCTGCATTGAGCAGAGGGTTGGACCCGAGGGTCTTATAGGCCCCTTCCAACTCCGTTATTCTATGATTCGATGCTGCACCATATATATATATATTTTCTAAAGCCATTTATATATATATAAAGGTAACTCTCCTCCTGAAAACAGGAGGAGACAAGAGGGGCAATAAGAGACACTTTCTTCTTTTCTTTATGACTTTTCTTAAAGGTTGGGCTGAGAAGCTGTCTGCAGCTGAATCCACCACCAACCATAGGTTCTTGAGTCAACCTTTAAGACAGGTCACAAGAAAAAGAAAAAGACATGCCCCTCGTTGCTTGCTCCTATCTCCTCCTTTTTACAGGAGATTTACAATTTTAAAAAAAATTATAAGTGATGCAGCACATTTGCGTTGCCCTAATACAGTATAAAAACAAATTAACTTCCACTGCCCTCCATGGAGGAGAGGAAATGTTTAATTTGCCCATATCCTTAATTGGTTTTCTTCTTCAGCCACTTCATGATATGGGAAATTGACAGTGGAAGGAGCTTGGACAGCCTCAAGCTCACTTTGTTTCATTTCCAGTGATTGCACATGCTGGAAATGAACCAAAAAGGAATGATCCTAACGACACCAAAAAAGTGAAAGCTCCTGACAGGGAGCCTGAATAGTATGCATAGGGACCCTCTGAGGATGAGCTGGTTCACTTCAGCAATTACAGTGTGATTGCCAGAAGAAAGAGTGAACCAATCCGTCCCTGCAGCGGACCAAACGCCAGGCTAAATGCCTGTCTGACTGCACCCGTACTCTCTTCCAAACACACTTTTTGCTTTGTATCTTGTTTTTGATCTGACCGTAGATCACAATGTCTGCTATAACTATGCCTCTTAATGATAGGGAGCTCAAGTGTAGTGCAGGATTGCTTTCAAGAGTTTCCTGGAATGATGTTGATTCTTTCAGAGTGATATTCCCCTTTTGCAATTTTGTGTAGACAAAGTCAAACCCTCACCTCTTTCCTTCTAGGAGTACATTTTATTTCTTGAGAGAACTAGGAGGATAAATTAGTAAAGGATTATTGGAGGTGGGACTCAGTCTGGGCAAGGAGACTGTGAAAAAAAATGTGAAAAATGTGTTTTAAGGTTATAGCAAGCAACAGTGCACTTTTTGGTGGGAGAAAGCTCATGACTAAATCAAGTCTTTCCAAGTAGTGATTTAAACCACAATTTCAAGCATGACTGAAATCAATTTATTTCAGTAAAATTGACACTTGACTTACATACTCTTCCAAAAGAGCCCAATGGATCTTCCTTCTAAATAGACAATGATAAACTTAAACTGTAAGTAAATGTAACTAAATATGCTCATAGTCTTCCCATTACTTTCCTTCTATCTTTCTTCCTTTCTTTTGTTGTCTCCCTGCCACTGGGTCAAAATGTAGACTGTAAACTATGGAGTGCAACAGTCTGCTAGTTTTGCTTCTGCCGTTCTGCAGAGCACCCTGCAAATATGGCACTACTTTAGTACTAGCAGGCATATTAGTTGTAATAGAAGAGCCTCATGGCATTTCTTAAACTTCTATAGTGCAGCCAAAACTATGCTCACAACCCTGGGTTCAATCCCAGGTAGCCGGCTCAAGGTTGACTCAACCTTCTGAGGTCAGTAAAAAAGAGTACCCAACTCGCTGGGTGGAGGGCAATGAGTAGCCTACAGAATTAACTTGTAAACTGCCCAGAGAGTGCTTGAAGTGCTATGGGGCGGTATATAAGCAGCATGCTTTTGCTTTTGTAATAAAATGCAAATAAATTTTATGTGGGAAGGAAGGATGTTGTATAAGTGATGTATATGAATTAAGGGGAAAGTAAGTTTGTTAAAGCCGTTGGCCAATACCTCCTTTACAATAAGACAAAGGGGTTTGATTTGGGGATCCTGTGCCCATGCTGTTCCGCCTTCAAAAACAGTGCCATTTGAAGCTGTTTGGAGTAGCTTGAATATAATGTTATGGGAGCAGGACAAATGGTAATTCATTTCTCTCCTTATACAAGCGATGGACTCATTGGCAGAGGCATCAGGATTTCCTGCCGATAAGCACAAATACAAAAGGCCCTGGTGTTTAGTGCTGGAAGTGATGGATATTGTGGTGCCAAGTGGCATTCTTTTGTGTCTGCCTTATTTTCTCCCTTGTCAAAGCTGTGACTGAGTGACTGGCTTGTTACTAAAGCCCATTGTGTAAGTGTAAGGCTCTAGCTCAGCAGGCAACATTACCAGAGCAAATGACAGGAAAACACCACTTTCACGAAAGGAGTAGCATTTCACTGCACAGTGTTTTGCCTGACCTGGCTTTGCCATATTGCCTTTTTGTATTTTACCTTTTTTTAAAAAAAATATTTCTCTTTCCTTCTCTGCTGGTTGCACGTTGTTAGGCTTTATCTCTTTGCATATCTATACAATCTACAAACAAGCAGCTCCATAAAGCTTCTTAGTAGAGAATTTTTTCCATGTGATTTCAGGGTGGTGTGGCACTGGGAATGAAATTAAGAAACAAGGACCATCTGCACAAGCCTTGGAGTGCGGAGGGGATGCAAACACATTTGATCTCTCTGACCCATTTTGTGTCCAAAGGTCATTACACTGGCCCTTTGACTGTCTGTGTCAGAGACAGAGGAGGGCCACACAGGGGCATGATTTAGGAATTCTCTGGGGATTGCTTCTCTTTGTAGCGAATACTGTGCTAGTTCTACAGCTAAAGTTTTATTGCAGTGGTTCCAAAATATCAGCCTCTGAATATTGATGGACTTCATCTTCCAGAAACACCAGCCAACAAAGCTAATTACCAAGGTTTCCAGAAGTTGTAATCCAAGATTGGGAATCACTAGTCTATTGAGTAGTTTAAACGGAACTGCTGGTATGGGTGCATACAAGTGCAAGTGCTATTTAATTCACTGTGTTATTCTTAATTTTAATCAATTTAACTGTTAGGGATTGTTTTTAAAATGAAATCATGGGATGTGTAGAAAATGACATGCTTGACTGCTGCCACCCCCCCTAGTGGCACATTTTGTTATTGTTGCCTTCAACGATGCTCTTTTTAAGTTGCCGTGCCAACTGGGCAGCTTTCACACACATTAAATTGCAACTCTGGCAATCTGACTGAATAGGGATGATGGGATCTGTGCCTATCAATACTACCAGGTTATAGAAGGCAGTCCTAAAACATGCAATGTTGCAGCTTGTTCAGTTCAGCCCCATTAGTCACTGCAAGGAGTTCAGCTCTACTAGTCACTGATCTGCCTCTTTCTCCTTCACACTCTTCAAATGTCACTGGATTGGAAAACATAAATAAATTATAGGACACTGATATGCTGCAACAAAGATAACTTGGAGAATCAAGGGTGGAGAATTCTTAATTAGAATTATTTTTGGGTGCATGTGAGCAGAAAAAGATTATTAATGTTATTTTTTGCGTTCTTGGATGAATGCAACCCTTTACCTTCTCACGCATTTAGAATCAAGAAATGTGGTCTACTAACATCAATGGTAGAACACCTGTTTTGCATTCAAGAACCGGGATCCCAGGTTCAAAACCTGGCAAAGCTAGTTTGTAAGATCCTACTATTCTTGTCCTTTTGAGACCACTCCTTGCAGTGACTAATGGGCAAAATCCCTTATTCACTGTACTATAGGAAGAGTGAGCCCAGTTAACCAGTGCCACGTTCCCACCTGTCCCTTGGTTGTTTTACCAATCACAGGGCACAAGCTACATGTTGTGTCCCTGCCACCAGTTGATTACATCAATATTGTTTATTATTAATCACAGAGGTCCACACAATGTGTCATTTTAAAAAGAACCAAATAGAAGTTGTTTATTATTACAGGTGATGAAGGTACAATCAATGTTGTTAACTCTTAACAAAACATCCTTCTTTATACACTCTCAACCGCCAACCCTCTCTCTCTACTCCAAACTCCCAATTCACCCAATCCTCCAATCTCCAAAAACACAAATCCTCTAATCTAATCTCTCCTCCCCCTGCAGAGACTCTTATATCTCATGACTCCGCCTCTCCAGCACTCTCATTGGCCCATGCAGATAGCACATTAATATTCATGACCTGGGCGGACGCCACACTCCTCCCCCCTTAATAAGTTTGTGATAGGAGGGGAAATGTAATGGTTTGCCCTCATAAACAAATGAAAATACATGGAAGAATGCAAATATTAACCTCTTACATTACTTACATTACTAAGGATACATTACTTACATTAATAAGGATTACATTACATTACTCTTACATTACTAAGGATACATTACTTACACTAATAAGGATTACATTACATTACTCTTCCATTACTAAGGATACTTACTATTCTTTTTACTATCACTATACATACCTCTTTGTTTATTAATATCCAAGCAAATTTTGCACTTTAAGTATATTCCAAAACTATTACACAAGCAGAACAGTTACTATTGAACTCAGATAAAAACAAAGAAATTTCTCTAGTCATTTCGCCTTCGAGACAAGGCGTCAGCAACCACATTCTGGATCCCTTTTACGCTGCGGATTTCAAAATCAAAGTCTTGTAGTATCAGCACCCATCTCATCAATTTTCTGCTGTTGGCTCGAATAGTCCTTAGCCATAGAAGAGGAGAGTGGTCGGTGCACAGGACAAATCTTCTCCCCCAAATGTACAGCTTCAGCTTTTGCAGCGTCCATACGATAGCTAGACACTCTTTCTCGATGGTAGATAAATGTTTCTCACCAGGCTGGAGTTTCTTGCTGATGTACGTTACTGGATGTAGACTCCCGCTGTTGTCTGCTTGGCACAGCACGGCTCCCAGTCCCACGTTTGATGCATCCATGTAGATTATTAACTCACGGTTGAAGTCCAGTGCAATAAGTACAGGTCCTGAAGTCAGAGCCCTTTTCAGACAATCGAAGGCTACCTAGCACTCTGACATCCACTGGATGTTTTCAGCTTGCTTCTTTCGGGTTAAGTTTGTTTTCTATTTGATTAGTGGCTTCATTTTCTCAACTGTAGGAAGGGTAGGCAGTTTCTTCAACTCCTGCAGAACAGCTATGGCTGCGTTCTTCTTTGAAATTTTCTTGCACTTGCCTTCACCCTCACCCATAAACTCAACCACAGGTACTTTTTTCACAAAGCTTTTCATATGAGGGTGACCACTTTCCTGGGTCACCTCAAAATTCACAGTTCCTTTTAAGTGCAACCTCAAACACTTGGCTTATTTCAGATTTATTGAGATTTTCATCATCTGGTTCTCTCCTGTTAATCTCTGGTTTCTCAGGTAGGGGCTCGTTTTGCAGGATTTTCAGTGCTTTTGCAGCTGCATGTTGAGCCTTCTTAATACTAGTTCCTTCAGCTTCCCAGTGCTGTCTAAGTAAATCTACAGGTCCTGACTATGCTAACTGCAATTTATTCCCCTTTATGGGTCTCAGCATCAGTACTTCATCCTCAGGACAGAATGTTCTTTCCTGGGCCTTTTTATCATACCAGCTTTTCTGCTTTTCTTTAGCACCCTTTAAGTTTTGCTCTGCTATTTCTAAGGACTTTTGCAAAGTGTTCATTAGATTATCCATGTACTCTATAATGGATTCAGGATCACCCTCTTTATAATCTTCCCAGTTCTGACAAAGTAAATCTAGGGGCCCTCTTACTTTGCACCCAAATAAAAGTTCAAAAGGACTAAACCCGGTACTTTCTTGAGGTATGTCCCTATAAGCTTATAATAATGACTGCAATTTATTATCCCTATCATTTGGGTTCTCTGCTACATAAGCACGTATCATTCTCATTAAGATCCCATTAAATTTCTCCACTAGACCATTGGTCTGGGGGTGATAAGGAGAAGAAGTGATGTGGGAAATTCCGCAGACTTGCCACAATCTCTTCATTATTTTGGAAGTAAAAGATGTTCCCAAATCTGTTACTATTTCTGAAGCAAAACCCATTTGGCACATGTAGTTAACTAAGGCATCTGCCACAGTTTTGGTCTCTATATTTCTTAGGGGTACTGCTTCAGAGTATCTAGTGGCATAATCTATAATAGATAGGATGAATCTATTTCCTTGTCTAGTCGCTCTGGGTAAGGGTCCCACTAGGTCTAGACCCAAGCATTGGAAAGGGATCGAGATCACTGGCAATGGGCATAGCTTAGCCCTCGTCTTGTCATTTCCAGTACCTCATTTTTGGCAAGTATCACAACTTTGACAATATTGTTTAACTTGCTTCTCCATCCCTGGCCAATAAAAGTTCTATGCCACTCTTTGCTTAGTGCGAGAGATGCCCATGTGTGCTCCAAATACATCTTCATGTGCCTTTTCCAAAATCTTTTCCCGGTATTTAATCGGTACAATTAACTGTTTGTGGGGTCCTTCTCCTCCCCTATGAGGAGTCATTAAAACCTCTCTATACAATAAATCTTTTTCCACACAATACCTCTCTGGATGTTCAGGGGTCAGTGAATGGGATTCTCCTTAACTTTTTCGAAGCAATCAGTTAAGGAGCTATCTTCTTTCTGTTCCTTAATAAAGGAGGAACTCTTAGGATTTCTCAACAGCACTAAATGAGCTGTCTCCCTCATTTCAGGATGTTCCCCTAAAATGGGTCTTTCATCGATAGTTTCAGTGCGTTCCTCAGTGGCTTCAATCTGCCTCCCCTGAGAGCGGGTTACCATTAAAACACTCTGCACATGCTTAGATAAATCTAAACCAATCAGATAAGGAGCTGGGATTTGATCTGACACTGCTACTTTCCCTATACCAGACCACCCATTGTACTTCAATGCCACTCTAGCCATGGGCAGAACTACAGAGTCCGAACTGAAACCTTTGAGCGTGATAACCTCATGTTCCAACAGGTTTTCTTTAGGAATGATGTCTGGGTGACAAATAGTTATTTGGGAACATGTATCTCTTATACCTAAATACTTTATGTTGTCAATAAAAATCATTTCCCCAGAGCTTTCCATTAAAACTTGATCGCACTTGTTAAAAAAGTACTGTATCACTTTAGCCTCAGGAAGTTCTGGGCTCTCTGCCAAGTCCGTTCCCTTAGCAACAGTGCTGCCGCCAGTGGCTTCAGCTGCCGGAAGCTGAAGTTTTTTAGGCTGATTGTAATTTCTATTTTTAGGCTGACTGAAATCCCTATTCTTTTGAGTTTCACACTGGGCAAAAAAAAAGTTCTTGTTTACCACAAGCATAACATTGTTTATTTGCCCTATGTTTAGCATAAAGGGATCTATTAATTTTTCCCTCAGAACTATTTGATTTCAGGGGACTTTACTCTGGGAATAAGGGTTTCGCTCACCATCTTTCTATAAGCCTCAAAATCTCTAGCTTGTTCAAGAGTCATCTGTGAATAGATGTCAGATAAAACTCGCCCTATCTGTGACCTTAAAATTATCATCCTCTCATCATCTTTAACCCCAAAGTCCCAACAAGCTCTCTCAAAGGAAATCAGGAAAGATTCAGGACAAACTCCATTCCGATATTGGGGAAATTTCTTCAGGTTGATTTTTGAGGGCTTTACTACACTGGAATTATTATTATTATTTGAGCAGCTAATTCCAATTTCTTCATCTCTATTTGGAATTGCATTTCTCTTTGCCTGGTTTCTTGCTCAAATTCCCTTTTCCTTTCAAGTTTTCTGTGCTCAAATTCCCTTTCCTTTTCAAGTTCTCTAATTTTTTCTTTCCAATTCTTGCTCAAATTCCCTTTTCCTGTTTTCTTTTTCCAATTCTAATTGGTGTTTCATAGCTAGCTCCTCTAATTGGTTTTTCATAGCTAGCTCCTTCAGTTTAAATTCTTGTTCTAGCTTCCATTTTTCAAAATCTTGGGAGCTTTGGATTTTTCTTCTTCCTCTGAGGCAATTATTACTGAGCCCTCAGTTTCTTCTTCACTTGGAATTTGAGGGTTCCCATTTCCCTCAGCACCCTGGGGGTCAACTGCCTCTATAATTGACTTTTTACTTCATTTGGGGGGCATAAAAAATACAATTTCTTATTAAACTGGACTGGTTCTTTTCCCTCACCAGAGTGAAAAGGACCTTTCTGTCAGTGGCTTTCCTTATAACTAGGTTGCACTTTTCCAAGCAGCTCGATTCGGCTACTCCCAAGCTCGCAACCCTTGCCACAATATTTCCCTGTCTGGGTGATTCTTGTCTCCAGACACAAGAACAGCTTTCTGCTTAGCTTTTCTTTACTTTTAGCTTTTATTATCACCTCAGATCTATTCTGACTTAGGCTTCTACTCCATCCGCCACTGCTCTTTGCCCTCAGAGCTTCGGATTTTGAGCTAGTCACTTGGTCTTGTAAATCCTGAGGTAAATGGTTTCTCTTGAGTAGGTATTTTCCCTTTCTTAGGATTCTCCAGATCTGGGTTCAGAAGCCCCGAAACTAAGTCTTCCAGAAGACTCTAATGGGTAACCACATCTTACCACAGATCCTAACCCCTCCTAGCTAGGAACACCTTCAAACTCAAGCCAATTCAATTTTTCACTGAATTGTTTCATATCCCAGCGCTGTGCCACCAATTTGTCACATTCCTGCCTGTCCCTTGGTTGTTTCACCAATTACAGGGCACAAGCTACGTGTCATGTCACTGCCATTAGTTGATTACATCAACATTGTTTATTATTAATCACAGAGGTCCAATTTGAAAAAAAATATTTTAATCTCACTGACATAAATCGTAAAACCCTCATTTTCCACATCTTCATCCATTCTTCACCATTTATTCTTTTTCCTAAGTCTTGTTCCCACACTAACTTCAATCCTTCATTCTCAGTCTCTTCTTCTTCTAGATCTAGCAGGAATCTAAAAATTTTACTCACTACACCCTTCACTGAGTCAGTCATCTGAATATCTTCATATGATAAAAGAAATTGTTCATACTTTGTATATTCTCTACCTTTGTTGTACTTCTTTACCCAATCATTAGTCCATCTTTCTAATTGCATATAATTCAACCATGATATATTCTTATTTTGAAGGATTTGTTTCATTTGATCTTTCAGTCTCATTTTATCCAACCAGTCTTTTAATCTAATCCCTTTTTTTCTTTAAATAATTCTAAATAAATTTTCATATTGGCAGGAAAATTCTCCATTTCGGTCACTAATCCTAATGGAGAGTTAGACGGACATAAATTCTTTTTATACTTGTACCACACGTTTAACATAGCCTTTAAATAGGGGTTATTAATTTCACTTATTTTATGTTTTTTAATTATACCAAATAGATGTTTTTCAATATCAACCTGTAGTTCTGATGATTCCATTTTCCACCAAATTAACCTTTCTGGGTTATATATAATTTCCCCAATAAACATCAACTGGTTAGCCATATAATAATTTTTTTATATTTGGTATACCTATACCTCCTTTTTGTTGTTGTTTTATACCAATACTTTTTATTTATTCTGGCTTTCCCCCCTTCATTACAGTATCTATTAATCATTGCTTGCCAAAGTTTAAAATCATCTTCTGTTAACTGTACTGGTAATATTCTAAATAAAAAATTAATTTTTGGTAAAATCTTCATTTTTATCAGCGCAATCCTTCCAAACCAAAAAAGTTTTAAATTAGAATACTCCTGTAATTTCTTTTTAATTTCTCCTTTTAATTTATTATAAGCCAGAGTATAATGGCTCCTTTATTTTCTTTATTTTATTATTAATCACAGAGGTCCATGCAATGTGTCATTTAAAAAAGAACCAAATAGAAGTTGTTTATTATTACAGTTGATGAAGGTACAATCAATGTTGTTAACTCTTAACAAAACATCCTTCTTCATACACTCTCAACTGCCAACCCTCTCTACTCCAAACTCCCAATTCACTCAATCCTCCAATCTCCAAAAACACAAATCCTCTAATCTAATCTCTCTTCCCCCTGCAGAGACTCTTATATCTTGTAACTCCACCTCTCCAGCACTCTCATTGGTCCATGCAGATAGCACATTAATATTCATGACCTGGGCAGATGCCACAACCAGCATTTCTGTTTTTCAAGTTTTGTTGTGGGGAGAAGAAAATGAGCTAGCACATATAAATAAAAATCTAGGTACTATTGCTAAGCCCTAATACCGAGTGCTCTTAACCACCAAATTAACTCACTAAGTCTCATTGGGTGAAGAAGGTAGCTAATTTGCACATATTTACAAATTAAATGTAACTAGTTAATTCCAAATTCAAAGCCAAACAGTTAAGAAGTATCAGGCAAAAAAGAAGAAAGCCATGTGGTTCATGCATACAATTTGAAAGCTATGGTGGCTGATACCTTTATTAGACCACTTGTGTTGCAATGCCTAGGCTGATGAAGAGTTCTGTGGGACTGAAAAGCTAACAACTGTTTGTGAGATTTAAGTATCATGGATGCCTGAAAGGCTAAATGTAATTGTTCCCTTCTCACTTTTTTCCATGTGTACTGGATGTTATCAGAAAGTAGTGCCATCAGTGGGGTAGACATTGGGGCCTAGCTTTCAGAGAGGAGCGTGGGGCCTATGTGTGGGTGCTCCTCAAGGTATAGTAATTTATTTTACTATCTGGGGCTTGCCAGCTTTAAGACTATTAACTTTTTAACTTGTAATATTAGAAATTTGGGGCAAATGCTGAAAAAAATTAAATGGTCTGATTCTAGAGAGGTCTTTTGACCATAGCAGCTCCCAAAAATGGTCCAATGTGTTGATGGGTGTGTGTGGGTAAGCTTATAATGTATGGCAGAGGGGATGATCCCCGAAAATCAGGTGGAAGCATCTTCCTCAAGCATAGCTCTGTTGCAGTATTTTTGAATTTCTGGTAAAATTCCTTTTTTTGCTACATAGTAGAAGTACAGAGATCAACAGAGTATAATGGCTACAAGTTCCCCAGAGTCTACCTCTTTCTCATTAACTGACACTTAGATGCTCAATCACTCACTCTCAGACATTTGTAAGAGAAAAGATAAGAAATGTTTCTTTACCTACAATTGCTTGAAATTACAGACCTGTGCATGCTGCTTTCTTTATTGCACATACATGTACTTAGCAACTGATCAAACAGATCAACAGCAAACAAAACAACGGTTACAACAGATGAAAGAGAGGGGGGGAAAGCACGCAGGTAGGGCTCTCTTTGTATTCAAAGGCCTGAAGGAGCAATTAACCGATATGCTCGATAGACAATCACCCCAGCCCAGAAAAATCCCTCCCAGTCATACAAACCACAGATAGCATGCAAGGTTGCAAATAAAACTCCAAGTCCTGCCTCAGCAGATGGTAAATCCTGGATCCATTCCAAAGTTGCTTTCAGGGGTGGGTATGAGTTGTGCACAAATAACCTCTCAACATTCAAGAGAAAGAAGATGGACTACACTTAGGAAAGGAGAAATGAAATGTTCAGTATTCTCTATTTATGTACAATTAAAGTGAGCAAAAACACATATATGGTCCACTGAGCTACTGTACCAGTCTTCAAGTAATCCTTATTCTCGCCCCTTCTCCTTTGTGTGTGTATGTGTGTGCCTGTGCGTGCATACACACCAAATTCCTAACAGTTTCCAATCTTTGATCCCTTCTTACGTTGGCCTCTGCTTCTCATTACCAGGTGAAGGTGGCATCAATAAGCTTGATGATGCTCCTTGCCTTGATGCCTTGTGGGTCACATGCAGTTTTAATTAGAGAAGGGGCTCTTTGGGGTGAGCTGAGTTTCAAGGTCAAAAATGTTCTGTTTAAAAGTTTGCATTGAGACAATGAGTAAAGCTAATATTATAATGTATGACATCTATATTGTTTAAACAGCCAAGCTCATATTACTGGTGGCTAATCTAAAACCTTAGAATGGAGCAGAAGAAAGCAAATGTGTTACATTATGTGATTTATGTGTAGAGTTCCTGTTGATGAAAAGAGGAAACTGAAATGGATATTGAGCCCTTAACCCCAAGGCAAACTTTGCCAGCTGCCACCTAATTCCATAAGGAATCTACAAACAGGGACAATTCCTGGGGAGCCTGCTGGGATTCATTGATAGCTTCTCTCCATTCCTTAATCGAGTTGAGTTAAAAACACAGGAGTGTCATGTTCTGTGTATTTTTAAAAGAAAGGGAGTAGATTTTTTTAATTTATTAAGCCCTTTGATTTTTGTAATTCACTATCCCAACCTATCCTAGGTTGTTTAGTCGTCTCAGTAATTGAGACGCACAACAGGAACTTGCATTTGCCATCACAATTGATCTTGCAGTCTTTCAAAGAGGCAAAATATGCTATAATTCAATACCACTAGCTTTGATAGATCATGACGGAGATGCTGTTGAAGATCAGAGCCCTGCAAGCTAAGCTATATTAATCACAGCCTGGCTAGAGCCATATGCCTCCATAAAAGGTCTAAAAGGCCTTGTCCTTCCAAAGCAGGCTGCTTAGAAGGTGCCTTAAGCCCAAATATGGTCAAGCTGAACACGGAACACATTCATTCATTCATTCATTCATTTCCAAAAACTATTTCCAAAAATTTATGGCCCGGTCTCCTGGGTGAAGAAAGTGAAAGCAAGTTTAGGGTTTTTGAATTTGTGCAAATTCTAGATATAATGTGCAAAACTCCAAGACTATCCTGCTCTCTTGAAAGTTAACATTGGATTTTTCCATAGGATAGCCTCCAGACTTTGGACATGCAAATACATCTAATGCTATCTGGTCCATGCAGCCTGCTTTTCTGTTAGACACAAAAGGATGACAGGGTTCAAAAACCTATCATAGATTATCTCTACTTACATCTGAAGGCCACAAGGGCATTTTGTCTGCCCACCAGCCTCTGTGATTGGGAGAGGGCATGAAATATAGGACCAAAGGAATTGTAATGTTTCTGGTAGATCCATTCCATGATCTAGGCTAGGTTAAGTATAGACGGTCTGCCCCAGATTTTCTGTTCATGAACTAGGGGATAAATAAAGTCTTTCAAAGCTCACTGTGAATCAGAATTCTCACTTCTAAAATTTATTAGCCTCTAAACATATCAGGAACCTTTGGTTAGTCAACAGCATTACCTTCTGCTTCTTTGAACTAAAATGTATGGACCTCGATTCCAAAGTGAGGAAGCCCTATCCACAGGCTATCTATGGTTAAACAAGAGTTAATACATCGCATGAACAGAGCAAACTCCTGCCACTGCTTAGACTCATAAAGCTGGATTGCATTGACCAAACATTCTCTACACATGGCAGGGAAGCTAACTGCACAGTTCAGGCTAACTGCCACTTGGTACTGCAGATTCTGGTTACAAATCAAAACTACAGTCATTATTGTGGTTGCATGGCTATGAAACCTGTGGCGTCCTTATATGCTTCTTCTCTTGTTGCTTATCCCAGGCTACAGTGAAGTGACATGCCCATGTGATTCCATTTTCTACTCATTTGTATCTCCCTGCCCAACAAGCAGATGTAGAGAAATACATGTCTTCACATTGCCTACTGGATATAATAAACTGGCTGGCAAGTTCAGTGGTTTAGGTACCTAGCTGCAGGGCCAGAGGTTGGGAGTTTGATTCCCTACTGTGCTTCTTGGGAGAAGAGCCAGCCTGTGTGGCCTTGGGCAAGCTGTACAGTCCCAGGGCACCCCCAGAAGAAGAGAATGGTAAACCACTTCTGTGCATTCTCTACCTAGAAAACCCTGGAAAGGAACTGACTTAACGATATGCTATTATTATTAATTATTATTATTATTATTATTATTATTATTATTATTATTATTATTATTATTATTATTATTATTATTATTATTATTATTATTATTATTGTTGTTGTTGTTGTTGTTGTTGTTGTTGTTGTTGTTGTTGTTGTTGTTGTTGTTGAATATAACAGCTAGCATCCTATTGCTTAAAGATGGAGCAGAAGGGAAACCACATAAGCATATCTTCCTCCTGCCCACAACTCCAGCAGGCTTCCTGTCTTGTGATCTGTAGCACAACTGACCATACAAGCAGTGTGTGAGAACAGGCGCATGAAGGGGAGCCTTCTAGAGCTGCAGGGTGCTTATGGGATTATCCTTTTGCTCCACATTTAGGCAACAGGACAGTGGTCTGTGAGTTTCCAGCAACCAGTATTCCTTCTCGAAACAGAAAGATTCCTGCAGTTTGAAGGAGCTCATCCTCTACTTTAGCTATCTGGCTCAAGGGGTAATGGAGCTGAATTGCCTCCATTCCTGCAAGGCCTTGTTGGAAATACAGGCTTGGTGGTGATTGTTTAACAATGAGCTTGGGTGCCTTTTGTGAATGGCTGCTGACTACTCCACATAATCAGGATGTCTGTAATCACGACACCTGCGTTCCTGGGACGTTGCCCAGGGAACCAATTTATCCTAATGATAGTGGAAGACACTGACTGCTGCACAGATGCCTGCTTCATCAGAACAATGGTGCATTAGCAAAAAAAATTTAAAAATGGAATAAAACAAATCCCTCAACAGTCATGCATTGGACTGGAGCCAGTGGGTTAAGTGGTGTTTAATCAGGTGCTAAATAGGTAATAATGTAATAATACTTTGCACTTACATCTTCCTAATAGTTTTGTACCTGTAATCCCAGAGTGCATTAAACATAACTAAACTTGGTAGGGATGAGCAAATCTACCATTTTTTGTTCCCTACCACATTTCAACTGTGCACGTTTTAATAAATGCTGATTGAAAGAAACAAACTGGAATAAGTTTCTCATTCATCCCCAAATCTGTAAGTTATATTTTCTCTGACATCTGAATTCTGCACATTTTGGTAAATTTTGATTTTCAAAAGAAATTAAATTCTCACCCATTTCTAAAACCTGGACTTATCCGTGCATCTACAGGCATGGTGGTATCACTGCAGTCTTAAAGGAAGACATTCACTAAAGAATAGGAATAATTCACCACATGATAACAAGATATACCTGATTAATGAAATTAGAACAAACAGTTCCCCAGCCCCAACTACAAAAGAATAGGCTGGTTATTACAAGCTGAAAAGAGCCCAATAATGCTACTACGTTTACTCATCTATGCAACAAAGCAGCTGTTATTGTGTTTCCCCCCCGCCACGGTGTGCATTTTATAGAAACACACAAAAACTAGATCCATGGCCAAATAAAGGGTGCAAAGATCAGAGCTGATCCCCATTAACTCTTTACTAGACATTCCAACTGGAGTCTACATTATTTGCACAATTTTCATAGCATTGTCCTCTCTCTCTCTCTCTCTTTTTTTAAATCCAATAAATGGGCAGATGTAGCCAGAGTAATGTAGCCAGCTATGCTCAAGCAGGCAATACATTCATTCTGAAACCCTGGTAAATAGTGAATATAGTGGGCTATATTGGAGCAAGCACTTTTTCAAACATGGAGTCCAATTTCTACTAAAGTTATATCTGCATTTAGATTAGGAAAGGAAGAATAAGCCATGTGTCTTTAGTCACTGGATCCCGTGTAGGAAAAGCTCTAGCCTGTAAGGTCACCCAACTCTGCTTACTGCCAGGTCCTACTTCCTTGGGTACCACCTTTGCAAATATATAGTGCAAAGAACATTGTTGCTGCCAAGGCCAGTTCCTTTCCTTCCCCCAGGACAAAGTCCATCCTTTCCACTTGACTCCTACCCTTTCCTGGATATTTGTTAAGGGCCAGCATGTCTTACTCAATCCTCTGAAAGGAAAGGTGCTATCAAAGGCAGTTCGTGTCACCTCTCCTACTGGGAAGCAGCCACTATTTCTGAGTTTCCATCCTTTCATGGATCCTCTCCTTTCTCATGGTGTTCTTCACAGGACCTCCTTTTCAGAAAACTGTAGCCAAGGGCATCCCGTGTCAATGACTGTTGGTTGGGCACCACTGCCTGCCCCCACCCCCCACTCTGCTATCACTGCATCCTCTGCAAAGAGAGGTGCTGCCAAGGCTAGTGCCCACTGTGCTCCCTTGCTAGTCTCTTACCTGGTTGCTACTTTCCTTCAACCATATGAGCCAAGCACTAGTTGCCTCCCTGCCAACCATCACTGGACTCTCTGAAAGGAAATGCACTGTCTGTTACTATATTTGCTTCATTTTTCACCTTCAGAGAGAGCTCTTCTTGTCTTGCCTGACTACCACTTTTCTCCAGGATCCCAGGAGTAAGACCTCCTCAGCTTTCCTTACCCCTGCCAGCCTCTGCCTTGTTGTTTGGTTCCTTTCCAGTCATGGACCAATGCCAATAAAAGTATCATTATAAGGGCCCATCCTTTTTCACCTTGTGTAATGTGCCTGGATACTTAAAATCTGAATTTCACAGCCTTTGGCTCTTGGAGGGGAAACAGACCTTTCACTGAGATTTTTCAGAGTAATATTTTTTTCAGAAAGATCTTGAGAATATTTCAGTGGTATTGTGGTCATTTTCTTCCCTGGAAAAAACATTAAACTGCATAGGATTATTACAGTTCTTACACTCAAAGGCATCCTTCCTGTGTAGGATTTGCCTGGAAAGGTCAGAAGAAACTCCAAGCTGCACAGCATTGTTACAGTTCCTCGGCAGATGGTATCTTTCCTGCACAGGAATGACCAGAAGGAGCTTTAAAGAGCACAAGGTCGTACGGTGCGGAACAACAAACAAAACAAAGAGGAAAACGAGAAGGGGGTATTATTTTCTCTGTAAGGCAGAAAATTTTGCTGATGCAGGGGAATCTCACAGGGAAAGTCATCATGCTGTGACTTGAAAGATGACCGAGAATGAGATATTGTGAATACTCATCCCATCTGTATTCTGCAAGCAAAGGCACCATGAAGCCGGTTGTAGCAAGTGCTGTTCTTGGTAGATAAGGAACAGCTGCCCTTTGGAGCAAAGATTATATCTTGAGGGGCCAACACTACATCAATGGGTTTCATAGGAATTTGGCATGGGTTGAAAGGGATTTGACCATCCATGGCTTGCCTCCATTTTCAGTACCTATGGCTGAATATGGCATGAGGTAATCTGGAGGATGCATGCAGAGTCTAGAAGAATTTCTAGAACAAAGAGCAGATACTTCTTTCTGTTACCTTCATCAAAACCACTGCACGCCCAGGACCTACAGTGGAGATGAGCCTGTTCACTTCTCTTGTGCAATGGACAGGGTTACTAAATGGAGAACCTAAAGGAGTGTGCAGAGTACAGCAGGCTGAAGTCAATTTCATAGCAAAGAATGGGTAGAGGCCAGGACTAGCTGTGCTGAATAAGACCCAACAACAACAAGCTACAGGTCACAAGACAGTAACGGGCCAGGTGTCTTCTCAAAAATGGAGGGAGGCAGAAGCAATCGGGGGGAGGGGAGAAGCAGTTCCACAGTGAACTGAAAATTGAACTTGCTCTGTGTAACTCATAGGTATACCGAACAAGGGATTTCCTTATTTCCTGACCTCAATTATGCAGCCTTATGCAACACATACAAGATATGCAAGATAATCACAGCTCTGCTCATCATAGGTGGAACAGACACAGTGACTTGATACTATCCTAGAGATGGAAGGCCATTTTGGTCACTGCCAAACAAAAAGCAGAGCATTGTGTGGGGGCCCTTTGTTTGAGGGAAGAGCCCAAGACTACAGGCAGAAAATGAGCAGGAACATTGTGCTTTGGGAACCAATTCATTAACACCCCCAAGTATAAGAGCTTCTTCCTGTTTTGGTGTCACTCCCATACTTCCCCAAATCCCCACCAACTGAGAAAAGTCATGATGGTCATGTCCAGAAGGATTTTGCCTGTGCAGAATCAAATGGAACCCAAACTTCCCCCATCCTAAATTGTAGCATAGTGCCTTCTTGTGGTCATGGCCAACACAATATCACAGGACATTGTGGAAAGGACCCATGTAAGCCTTGTGTTGAAAAAGAACTGAAGAAGGATGCTATTTTACTGGTCTTTTGCTCTGTGATTTACCAATACCTCCTGGCTCACCACTGTGGGAACAGGTTGGAAAATTTGGTTACTGCAGAAGGGGTCTTCTTATCTCGTGCCCCTTGCACAACATGCTCCTCTTTTAAAGCTTTTCATGTACCTAACCATGAAGATGTAGTTTTGGAACTTGACTGCTGCTGTACTAAAAAAAGCACCACACGGAAGAACCAGATGCAGGGCAGAAGTAGAAACCGGGAGGCTGCAGACAGCTTGACACAGATGCTGACAGCAGGCAGGCAGGCAGGAAAGCAAGCTGGCTGGTTGTTAGAAGAATATGGTACACAATATTTGTTTGGGGTCTTTTCTGTTGGTGTCACAGAAGCCTTACATGTCAGTCTTCAATTACCACACAACACAAGTATTATGCATATTAAAGAAGTATCAGGGCAGGAGAAGGCATGTGTGGCCAGATCCCAGGAAACCACTGAGGGTGAGAGACAGGCAGCAAGCTGCCACTGAGCAGGATTTCCTCAGGACCTCAGTCATGGCTACTGAGCCATGAGGTGAACTTCTGGGATACCTGAGTAAGAGAAGTTTACTCTTCTGCACAATCAATTTCTCTACCAAGTTGGGTTCCAAACTAGAGTAGTGAGGTCTTATTTTGTTACCTTTCACGAAGATGTGCTCATTGGGGATGTCAGCAGGACAGCAAGACAGGATTCCCCTTACTACTCAGGTCAAACTAGGGTAGATGTGGCAGCAAAATGCCCAGTACTCATGAAGATTGACACATGGGTCTTCCACAGACTTGGAGAGGGAACATGTGACCTCTATGACAGCATTACCTTGGCTCTGGTCTTGACAGCCCACTGTTTTCCCTAAAGTCATGTTTGAAAAAATATTATCGTTGTGAACAACCCTGAGTGACCATGTGCTGGTACCTTCAAGTTTTGTGCGGCCACTACTTGCAGTAGGACAGATGTTGCTGCCGTTGCTGCTACTGATTATGGCGATGGTGATGACCAGTGTGCACTGAGAAGAGGGAGTGGAGTCATGTGGCTAAGCATGAGAATGACCATTACATTTGACCTCTGCCTGCATAGGACTCCACATCTATGTGATATTGAAATGCCACAGAAAAGGTAAATTTCTGTACTCCTTTTTGTAGGCTTAGAATCTGTAGAGGCCAAAGACAATCAGGCTAAAGGATGTGCATCTACATAATGGACTTTTCTAAACCAATTTATTCCAGTGAGAGACTTTCAGGAATCCGGATGTTTCTTGGAATGTGGCTGGAATCACTCTACAGCAGAGAAGATTCTCTAAATATCATTTGCTTAGGGCTGAATTGTGCAGGCACAAGACAGCATCGGTTGTGCTTTCAGGTGCTAATGCAGAGAAACAATGAGACCAAAATAGCTGGTGATCAGTGCTCTGTGTAAACCAATTAGAGGGCTTCAAACACACACTTCTAAATTTATCCCCAATCTACTTGCCTGGTGCCTCACTGCTCCCATCTGAAGTGCGTAGACTGTCGAATTGTGTGATTCCTTAGGACTCATGCCAAAGCACCATGGTGGAGTGTTTGCTTTGTAATATACACAGATCTTGGAAATCTTAGGATATGGTCAACTAGCCCACTACCTATTAGACAAACATAAAGAAGAGAGGAATCTGCCTTATACTGAGTCAAACCATTGGACTATTTAGTCCATATCAACAACTCCAGCTGGCATCAGCTGACCAGGGCTCCAGTCAGGATTCTTTCCTAGCCTAGCCTGAATATCCCTGGTATTCACTGGTGGTCTCTCATCCAAGTATTATGCAAGTCTGACTCTACCTAGCTTCCTAAATCAGAAAAGAGCAGTGTGTTGAGGGTAGCTGCTTTTAACACTGCTTTTAGACCACAGTGTAATGACAGGCATCCCATATGATTCTACACTTAAGTTCAGAGGCCGTCATTTCAGACATTTTCTGTAGTGAAAGAAGAGTTTTGTGGTTACTTGTTGTGTTGGGAATAGAAGAGACCAAGTTGTGGAACAAATGATTAACTAGCCAAGATATCTGAGATGAGCAGAGCTCACTCTTGGCAGGCAAAGGGAATACAAAGCCAGTCTTTTCCCAGTCCTATGACAGCCTCACCCTGCTCTGAAGCAAAATTTAGGGTACACAGATGTTTCCCCCTAGAAGTACTCAGAAATGCTTATTTTAAATAAAACCAAAATGTTACTGCAGTAAATGATTTCATTCATACAGCTGGCTAGAAAAGGCAGAAAAGAATAAATGTTAATGCTGATGTTTTCATATGTCCTTGTACAGAATGTCAAAATCTGAAGTCCATTTCAGTGTCCAGAGTCTGAGTCTACAGCTTTGGAAAGTACAAAGTAGTATTTTGTTTTCCATTATTCCTCAAGTTTCTGTTTAACATTCTACCTTGTATATAAGAAGTTCCCACATTGGAATAAACCCCTCTTTATATGGACTTGTCTTGAATGTTGAAATGCATGATGGAAAGGCAAAACGTCCACACAAGAGAGCTTTAATTTTGCATTCATTTTCTTGACTTTAGCAATAAATTGCTGAGTTCTTTAAGGCTTCCATAGTAACACAGCACACTTAATTTCCATGGATCACTCTCCAGGATGGAAACAAGCCACACAGTATCACATAAACTAAACAAACTATTGAACTGACAATATTTTTTGAATACATTCTGCCGTAATGTCTCACCAAGTACTTGTACCGTTGACATGTACAGGAACCAAGTACAGAACTAGTCTGTGCAAGTCCTTTTCCACAGCAATAAGCCTAATTCATATCCGAAAATTCCTGAAACACTGGAAATAGTACCTGCCCATTCTGGGCTCTTCTCGTACTTTTGGAATAGAAAAAAACCCAGAGATGACCAAGAGGTAGACAATGAAAAGCATGTGGTCTCACAGTGACTGCCTGCTCTGACTCGAAATGAAGTTGCCAGTTATTACTGCTTCTAGATATGATGGCCAATGTACTGTGGTAGATGTTATGGCAGCCTGTGAGCTGGACTGCTGAGCATGGGACAGAATGTGATTCCTGTTTAGACATTTCATGTATGTCACAAAAATTTTATTAGGAGGGAAGCATCAGTTCAGATCCAGGAAACCAAGGAGCTACCAAGTTGATCTCCAGCCAAAGCTAGCAAGTTTAATAGATTATGTAGAAAACCCCCTCACATAATCTGTGTATATAGGTAAACAACTGCAAGCAAATGTTTGGTCCTGGTTTATTTTCCATTCATCTGTCTTATTTATGGATTTATGTTCCCATGGGCTTCTCAGTCCTGATTTACTCTCCTGTCCTTAATGGCAATCATCATTTAGTTGTATGCTCACTTGTATTCAGTACTAGTTATGTTAATACTTGGAATCTCTGAAGAAAAGGAACAGAAGAATCTCCAGGAGCTGAACTCTTGCATTTTTATTGTTTCATTTACACATTTCATATCTTCACTTTGCAATTCCTTTGTTATACAAAGAATATTGGATCTTAATTGCTAGGAACCTTTTGTCCACATGGCTTGTGAGGTACAGGGTTGATCTTGTGGTGTCACAAAATCCTTAACTTTTTGACATCTCTAAGATAGACTTAGGAAAAATGCATCAATTCAGATAAAATCTATGGTAGCTGATACATTTTTGGTGGTTTTTATTTTCCTGTCCATACATGGCTCTCTTTATTAGCATGGATTTGTATGCTCTCCATCTGATCAAACACTTCAGTCTGGCGATAATTGAGGAAAATGTATTTCAATCCCACTGTTCTCCCAAAGTTCATATGGTGAGAATTTCACTGAGGTGCAAAATAGGGTAATGGCAAATGGCTTTCTCACTGCTGGGATCTGGGATCTGAAGCAGAAAGTGGTACCTGTGCATCAGTGGCTTTGCAAAGCAAGTCTTCCTTGTTTGGAATCTGATGCAACAGTCCCCTTTGACTTTTTGAAGCAGCAAAACTGAGGTCTTGACAACTGCTTTGATCTCAAGCTGAGAGTACAATGAGTATCATGGAGTTCAGAAGCTCAGTGCATTCAAGTGTAGCGCCTTAATGTTCTCAGCCCTTACGTACAAACACAAACACAAGGCTTTTTCCTTCCTCTTCTTCCTTTAAAATCCATTAGTAAAATAACAAGAGCAAACCTCCCCCTCCTAGATGTTCTATTCTTAGCAAAATTAATGATGACATTTATGCAGAATGAGATTTCAGAAAGGCCATGAGAGAGCTATCATAGAGTCATAGAACTGGAGAGCTGGAAGGGATCCCCAAGTGTCATCAAGTCCAGCCCCTGCCAGTGCAGGACATCCATAGCTAAAGCATCTCTGATAGATGGCCATACAATCTCTGTTAAAAAATCCACATTGAAAAAGAGTCCACAGCCCTTCAAGACAGTCAACTCTATTGTCAAACGGCTCTCACTGTTAGGACATCCTTCCTAATGTTTATTCAAAATCTCCTTTCATGTCGCTTGGATCCATTACTTCTGGTCCTATCCTTTTAGCTGTGAAAAACAAGTCTTTGATGGTTTTGGTAGTAATTCTATACACACCGTTAAGAGTAAGTACTATTGAACTTAATGGAACATATTTCTGAGGAGATATGGCTGGATTGTGATGTTTGTATTTTTGCCAACAAATTGTCTCAAGGGTGTTGAAACTGTTGCCCCATCTTGTAATTAAACTCCAGAAGAGACTTAATGCTGATATCCAGATTCTGATTATTATATACAAACAAATGTTAGAGATGTCTTGCTCAATTTCTAAGCTGTAGGAACCTGGAAAAACAGAATCCACCCACAGGAAATATGGTTGGTTCTTCTACTCAAGAAGATCAGCATGCCACCATTAGCTGCTGCTTTGTTGCTCCTCAACACCAGCAATGAACTAAACTAGGATGCAGCAGTTAACCACAGCTTTTTTCTTGTTACTGAAACAGGAACAGTGATTAAAAGCTGTTGAATCCTAGCTTCTTTGGGAAGCAGTCAGTAATGTTGGAGGTTGAAACTCATAACATCTATGAGAGAGACAGAGCCATTGAACCATCCTGATTTATTCTGGATTCTAATGTCCGGCATAGGATACCCAGTGTGATGTAGTGGATAGAGTGATAGACTAAGACTCTGGTTTTGAATCCCTGCTCAGCAATCGAAGATCACTAGGGGTGTGGAACTGGTAAAACTACTCCTTAAATACCTCATTTACTTTGAAAGCCCCATTAGGGTTGTAATAACTAGACTTGACAGCATACAACAGTGCATAATGCCTGGCATAAAAGCAACCAGTCTGAAAACACCAATCTTGCCTAATGTTGGAAACTCATAAAATCACAGAATAATGGAGTTGGAAGGGTCCTATAAGGCTATCAAGTCCAATTGACTGCTTAATGCAGGAATCCAAGTTAAAGTATATCTAAGAGAGAGCTGTCTACCATCCTCTTGAATGCCTCCAGTAGGCATTAGGGCACTCATTACCTTCTATAACCACCAATTGGTTCCCTTGTCATCTTGCTCTAACCGTTAGGAAGATTTTCCTAATATTCAATTGAAATCTGACTTCATGTCACTTGAACTCATTATTGTTCATGCACTCTGGAATGATTCAGGACATCCTCTGGTGCACGACCTTTCAAGTATTTGAAGAGTAGTGTCGTATATCCCCTCAGTCTTTTTTTCCCCTCAAGGCTAAACATGCCCAGTTCTTTCAGTCTTTCCTCACAGAGCTTGCTTTCCAGTCCCTCCCAATCATCCCTGTTGCCTTTTCTGAATGTGTTCCAGTTATATGGGGTCAGGCTTGCTTGGCACCTCTTAATATGAGGGACACAACGTGAGGATAGCATTGTGAATCTTTTCAAATAAGCAGAAAGAAATGTTGACAATAAAGAGAAATGCTCAGGGAAAGGAGCAGATGGAAGACATGAGTCCACCTCCCATGACTGTTAAACCCACTGGTAAGAATCTGTTTCTTTGAATCCCACTTGTATCCTTGTCCCCTGCTTTATCCATATCCTCATTCTTTCAAGTTAGGTTGTTTTCCCTCCCACAGGAAAGTTGACATGCATGTTTCATGCTCATGTATACGTTTTTATACACCTTCTTGAAGGTACAAAATATGCATATTTTCCCCCATGTGCACAGTTGCCAACTGTTCATTTTTAGCCTTTCCCATGTCTAAAGTGTATACATTGTGTGATTTTTAAAAACTTCTCTGAAATATACTGCAAACCAGGCAGATTCTCCATTTCCAAAGTGTGCTTTGTTTTGCATTGGGAGCTGCAAAATACATCGATAAACTTGACTCCAACAACATTTTCTTCCAACCTTACCCTCAGAGGGTTGTACAGAGAAGAGCTAACAATGTGTGTCTATTCAACTTGGACACTCTGCACTGGATGGATTGTCATGTACTGTAACATAATTTTTTCCTCTTCTCTTGTTTTGTTTTTGTTTTTACATGGAGGACTTACTGTCTGATTAATGTGCAGAAAAAATAATCTAGAAGCCATTCAAAGAAACCTAGATTGCCAAGGAGAAGGGGAGAAACATTAACAGAATGTGAAATGGATGGGTACAAGAGGCAAACTGGCACCATAGTTAGACATCCTTGTTACAGAGAAGGGAACTTGCAGCTAGCAGTTGCGGTGGAGAAATTTTTGGTTGAAAAGATTGACATTTTAATAAACTGATCTTAATTAACAGTACTTTGAAATTCTGAGTTGTGCACTGCCTATCTCAAAACAGTAGAACCAGTGGCTTTTAAAATAATTTGCTGCTTGTGGGTGATCTCTATTTGAAACAAACCCGGACCCTCCAGTCACAATTTATTTTTTATTTCAAAAATGATTTTTACGAGCAAATTTTGCTTTGGTTCAAGAGAATTATAAATCATTATTACGCAGCCAGACACTTCAAACATTTTGTAAGAGCTTTGTGCCCAATGAAGCATCAAAGGCAATACTGAAATTCATGATTACAGCACAAGTGCATGGCCATTCATTAATATATTACAGTTCAGGACTCTCTGTATTAATAAGAGCTCCCAGATTTGTTGTGGATTTCTTCCTTAAAGAACATATCACTGCTCCTCTCAAAAGAAAAGAGGAGTGTGTATAAGGGAGGATTACAGCCTCTTGGTGAGAGTTCCCTGTCGCCCCTATTCAGTTTTAACACTGTTTTATGCTAAGAGCCTGAGGGCAAAAACTACATGGGACTTTTACTGTATTTTTGAATTCAACAACTGGGATTCTCTTCTCTCTCTTTTTCAGACAACAACAAAAATCACAGCATTTGCCAAGGGCTGAAATCTGGATCAAGACTGTGCCATGAAGAGAGGAGCTTTTAACCTCTGTACCCTTTTCCTGTTTAAAAAACTGCCCTTCCATGAGGCTATTTGGAGTAAATAGGGATGGTCCGAGGACTGTGATTTTCATGAACTCCACTATGAGGTAACCTGATTTGCACCACCCAGACTAATATTTTGCCTGAAACCTACCTGTCATTAGCTCTCATACTTCTCAAATATTCTGGCTGGAACTTAGAGGTAACCAATTGCAATGTTATCTTTTTGTTATTATATATACATTATGTATATGTGTATATATATATAATAACATATATATAATAACAAAAAGATAACATTGCAATTGGTTACCTCTAAGTTCCAGCCAAGTTGGGTCCTTTTTAAGGAGAAAGGCAGGGTGTGTATATATATATATATATATATATACACCCTGCCTTTCTCCTTAAAAAGGACCCAAGGTGGCTTACATCATTAAAAGACAATTTTAAAAAGCTAAAAACAGTAAGTATTCAAATATTTAAAAGAATTAAAACAAATAGTAATAATAATATAATCAAACAAATCATCATCATCAACACCATGCCATCAAGTCAATTCTGACTCGTGGCGACCATTTTCAGGTTTTCTAGGTAGAGAATACTCAGAAGTCGTTTACCATTTCCTTCTTCTGGGGGTGCACTGGAACTGTGCAGCTTGCCCAAGGCCATACAGGCTGGCTGTTTCTCCTGGAGGCAAAGTGGGGAATCCAGCTCCCAACCTCTGGCTTTGTAGTCAGATACATAGAGCTATCCAGCCAGCTTATTCAAACAAATACCACACCAAAAATGGCAAACAAAATCAACACCAAAACCAGATTCAAAGCAACAAGGCATAACACTCCATTTAAAACCCCTCTCAGATAGGCAATCACTAAGGAAAAGCATGTCTGAAGAGAAAAGTCTTTGTCTGCTTACAGAAGGGCAGCAAAGATGGGGCCAGTCCAGCCTCCTGTGGGAGGGAGTTCCAGAGTCTGGGTGCTGTGGCAGAGAATGCTCTCTCCTGTGCCCGCATCAAGTGTGTCTGTGAAGGCGGTGGAACGAAGAGAAAGGCCTCCTCTGATGATCTTAATGCCCAGGCAAGCTGATAAAGGGAGATACAGTCCTTGAGAAAGATTATTTTGTATACATTTTAACTGTAATGCTTTATTTAGTTATTTATTTATTTATTTATTTATTTATTTATTTATTTATTTATTTATTTATTTACTTACTTACTTACTTACTTACTTACTTACTTACTTACTTACTTACTTACTTACTTACTTACTTAGTCAGTCAGTCAGTCAGTCAGTCAGTCAGTCAGTTTGTATACCGCCCAATAGTACACTGGCTAGTTTCTAACACATTAAAACATATACAGTATAAATACAAGAAATACCCAACAATTAATATTTAAATAGATGAAACACTACTAATATCTAACTTTCAACAAAATTAAACAAATTAAAACCAATTTACACATCTCATTTAATTAATACAAGGAAGCTTTGAACAATATGGCTCTTACAAAGAGGGAAGGAACCTGACTAGCCTCTATTGGAAGTTTATTCTAAAGGAAAGGGAACACAACTAAAAAAGCAAGTTCTTGTATTGACTCTTTTGAACTTCTTCAGTGTCATCATTTTTAACATCATGGACTGTGAGGAGCAGGTGGCATGGGTAGCTGTTTGAGGGAAATATGTTTGACAACTATTGAGGTCTTAAACTGTTAAGAGCTTTATAGGTCATGACCAGCAGCTTGAACTGGACATGGAAACCAACAGGGAGCCATTTTGTGCTTGCTGAAGTTTGCATACTAACTTCAAGGGCAGCGCTGTGTAGTAGTCTATTTTAGAGATTACCAACACATGAACCAGTGTTGTTCCACATCTCTTCTCCAGGAAGGGACGCAGTTTGGCAATCAACCTGAGTTGATGAAAGGCACTATTGGCCACAGCAAATATATGTGCCTCCACAGAGACAGCTGGATCGAAGAATGCACCCAAGCTGCGAATCTCATCCTTCAGGGGAAGTGTAACCCCATCGAGGTCAGGTAAATATCGCTCCACCTGGTCTGACAATCACCCAAAAGCAGGATCTCCATCTTGTCTGGATTCACTCTCAGTTTATTAGACTTCATCCAGTTCATTATCAATGCTAGACAGTGCAAAAGGACCTCTACTGTGTCACATGCAGATGAGGAAAAGAAGAGATAGAGCTGCATGTCAGCTGCATATTGATGACAATGAATTCCAAATCTCCGGATGACTTCTCTCAACAGATTCAGATAGATATTTAAAAGCATTTATTTAAAAGCAAATATTTGGTCTCCCTCTCCCAGACCCCCCCCCCCCCCCCCAAATCCTACCTATTAAAAGCATGAAGGAGAGAATGATTTTCACTCACTTTTAACTTGGGGTGATGACTGAAGCAGAGATTGTTGAAGTATGGTGGGGAGATTCTGCCCACATTCAGTATAATGTTATTACACTGCTTCATTTTGATCTGTTGTTTGTTTTCTTATTCGAATTCTTTGGAAGAGAGAAAGCAACTTTAAATAAACATCTGAGATTTGAAATATGCTCAGACTGACTCTAAAGAGGAACAGTTTTATGCCATGTGCACTGAAATAAAAAACCATTCAGATGGTGGGGAGTCATGAGAAAATATATTATGGTAAATTACATATAGTTTTTACACTTGTCTTCTCCAACTTGGTGTGCTCTAGATGTTTTGGACAACAATGGTTATAGTTTGCAACCTCTGGGGGGCATCAGGTTGGGGAAGCATGTTATGTGGGACTCAAGTTGTCCCATGAAAAACCAGTTTAATCATCTTTCTCAAGCCATGCATTCTGCACTCAAAAATGGACAAAGCTGTTACAAGAGTCATGCCCCAACTAGGTAAGATTTTAAAAACATTCTTAATATTTTCCCTTTCCAACTCACAAGAAGCTCAGAAATCGCCGGTTGGATAAAGGGGCTCTGATCCATACATTATATAAATATTCACAGAAGAGATGAGAATTAAAAGCTCCCCTGCATTTGTCTTTTCATGTGTGTTGGTTTTTAAAACTCATTTGAAGTCACTCTTCTTGCTTCCTGCTACTGACACTGGAGGTTTGACGTCAGCCAGTCAGGAGCCGTGAAACCTTCTGTGGAGACAAAATAGGAGCTCTGAGTGTGGATCTCCTCCGACAAGGACAGATGCCTCTCTCTATCGTCAGAGAGGAAGAGCATATCTATCATCTGTCCTCCCAGAACTTTGTCCCAGGAGCCACAGAATTACAGTGGTGTCTCGACTTACGAACGTCCCTACATACGAACAATTCGACTTACGAACAGCTCCGTTCACATAATTTTGCTTCGACCTGCGAAGGGAGCTTCGACTTATGAACAAAAAAAAAAAAAGCGGAAAAAGCGGGAAATGCACTTTGGACTGCCCGGTACTGCCTGGTACTGTAATTTTAAAATGCAAAAATTGGTTTAAAAGGTGCTTGGTTTGGTTTAAAGCTGCTTGGTTTTAAAGGTGTTTTGTTTAAAAGCTGTTTGTTCTCTCCCTCCCTCCTTTCCTGCCCTTTTTTTAACCTTAGGTCATATTAGATTTTTTTTAAAAAATTCTCCCCCTAGTGGTAGAGGATGGATTAAACGCTTTTGCATTAGTTCCTATGGGGACAAATGCTTTGACTTACAAACCGTGCCAGGACATAAGAACAAAAAACAGCCAGAACGGATTAATCGGTTTTCAATGCATTCCTATGGGAAATGCTGATTCGACTTACAAACGTTTCAACTTAAGAACATCATTCCAATACGGATTAAGTTCGTAAGTCGAGGCACCACTGTATAGTTTTTAAACTGAATGAGCCAGAGGTTCTAAAGCAAGAGTGGGAAAACCTTTCATGCATTGGTTGCTGTAGGTTTTTCGGGCTGTTTGGCCGTGTTCTGGAGGTTTTTCTTCCTAACGTTTCGCAAGTCTCTGTGGCCTTTCATGCATTGATAGACTTCAACTCCTATAAGCCTTAGACAACATAGCCACATACAGCAAGCAATGTCCCCACCCAATTCTGAAGTGTCTATTTCTAAAAAGTCATTTGGCATGTGTGTTAGTAAAAGCTGCTAGGTGTCCACACAGAGCTTCCCTTGCCTTTTGTATCTAGACCTTGGCATACTATGGCTGAAATCCAGTTGTTGGTGTTAACTGGAGTAAGCCCATTGAACCAGTGGAGATGGGGTGAGTCAACCCCTATCTAGGTTCCACTGAATCAGTGGGCCACCCTAGTTGTGACTTACTACTGGATTTCAGCCACTGAATAAGATTCAGTGTCATTATTTTTTAAATGGCAGTGCTGTGCTCAGTAATCTCACAGATTATATCTATTTCAGACACATTTCTTTCTAATGCATCAGGGTAGTAGATGTTTCTTGTTCGTTATATTCTCTGTTTGTTCATGCTTAAATCAATAAAATATTTAGTTGCAACCAAAATGTTTATTATATGCAAACACTAAAGAATTCAGTAAACAACCATCACCACATAACAAAAAAAAAGGGGGGGAAGCACAGCAAAACCCCCTGCAGTGAGCAAATCTTACTCTGAGATGCCTTCTTGATGCTAACCATAAAAGCTAGGAAAATATTCATTATAAAGTAGCAGATCTGTCAAGATCAAGCCGCGATTCCTGGAGTGAACAGTACAAAAGGCAGAATAAAAAGATCTCCTTTGCTCTTTCAGATAGTTCTGGATATGCATATGGATAGGCGGCATTGCATAAAAATGCAGGCTTTTGTGATTGTACAGTTGTTGTGACTGTTTATGTTTAACCTAGGTGTAGATGGATTTTTCTATTTAACGACATTCACAAAGGCACTCTCTTTGAAATGGGAATATCAAAATAGTTCTTTTTCTATGTCTCCTGCTGTTACAATACAAGGGCAATAAGGAGACAATGGTTTCTCCAGGTTAATAATGCTGTCTTCACACACTTAGCCTTTAATCACAATAATATAAAGTTTATACTTCTGCGAGGGTACTTATGCAGACATAATGGGCTATTTTCACAATTTTAACTCTTTGGGTATCTCTCTTCTCCTCTTTTTTCTCAGCTCATCAAATCAGCCGGAATCTCAGAATGATTTTTCCTAGACATTGGCACAATACATCTCATAATAATAATGTGCCATCAAATCAATTCTGACACGGTGACACTTTTTGAAAGTTTTCTAGGTAGAGGGTGCTCAGAAGTGGTTTACCATTCCCTACTTCCAGGGGCATTTTCGGACTGTGCAGTTTGCCCATGGCCACACAGGCTGGCTGTACTTACAGGAGGAACAGTGGGGAATCAAACTGCCAACTTCTCGCTCCATAGCCAGGTACCTAAACCACTGAGCTATCCAGCCAGCTACAGCTTGTCTTGGCCATATTATTTTGCAAGAGGGCAGTTTTAGCCTTTGGCAGTTGAAAATTAGGGCTGTGCTGAAATGAGGCAAGAGGGGGCTGATGGCTCTACCTTTCAGCACGCTTCTTTTTTTGTGGAGGGGTGTACTCTCAGTTTGGAAAGACAAGGAATGTCCCCATTTTCAAAGCAACTGCTTGACAGTCCCTCTGCTAGTTTTACTGCAGGCTGCATAAGTTCTGGTCCTGGTTCATTGCCATGGCATCCGTTCCACTTCCCTCTTTGGTGAGGGTAACTGCAGATTTGTTTGCCCTCTGCCATAAAGCTACATTGTCAGTTCTGATTGGTTAAGTACTATGGTATTACCACATTCAGTACATCATTGGTTCCCAACCTTGGGTAATCCTGGTGTTCTTGGATTGCAGTTCCCAGAAGCCTTCACTACTGGCTGTGCTGGCAAGGGTTTCTGGGAATTGCAGTGCACAAACACCTGTGTTAAACCAAGGCTAGGAACAATTGCAGTACATGATTCCTAAATGGTTGGGATAAGAGTGAGAAAGAAGAAAACAGTGTTGAAGGAGGAACCCACTGGTTGTGATCAGATACAAAAATGAAAAAAGAACCTCCCTCCTGGGTAAATTTTTATAGGTGGATATCCCTCATGGCCCTTCTTAAGAGCGACTGGCCCCCATTCAGCAGAAGTTAGTCATGGATGAAAAAGTTAAAAGAACAAATTAGCCATAAGTTGTCCTAACCTTATTTCTTGTTTAATGGGACGTTATGGTGACCAATTGTAACTGGATGGGGGCCACTGAGTTTCCAATCCCTGATTTACATATGTTTCGATTAGTGCAACGTAATTCGATTGGTGCAACATCCTTACAATGCTTATTATCAAACAGAGACTATATGTCAGATGCCTGTGAGTGTTCACTCAAAATAAAATTCAAAAATGTGAAAAATACTTCTATATAAACATGAGCTACTAGGACAAATCTGTTAAGATGTGTCAGGGTTCAAATATCAGTTATATGTGTGCACCTCAGAGCATGTGTGCTTTTGTATCTTTCTCTGCAGAACACCTTTATTACAAATTAGAGGAAAATTTAGTTTCAGCTCATTTATTTCAGTACATTTTAAATTTTAAAACATTTCCAAAACTGCAAATTGTTCACAACTCAAATGTAAAGAATTTGATAGTGTTTTTTTTTAATCAAAGTCTGACAGATTCATCCATGTAAGCCCCATGTTTTAAGTGCTTAACTCCTAAGACAGAACTCCTTTGTGTTCAGCTACGCTAGTGCAGAGTTAAGGTTGCCATCTGTTTTTACTGGGAGGTTCCTCAATTGTAACATATACATGGCAGATGGCTACAAAATGATCCTCTTCATGGTGGGAATAGCTATACTTACTGAATTGGGCAGTGGGGATACTTGAACATTTTACTTCAACTCATAAAAAAAAAGAATGTAAATATTTTGTTTTTTTAAATTGCAGCTCATGTACTTAGGATAAAAAAAAAACAGGTTAAAGAATGATAATTCTGAGACACTCTACTAGGACAATCCTTATATGGGATGGATCCAGATTCAGATTCAGCTAGAATAATTATGGGCCCACCCCTCCATATAGGTTTCCATTTATGGATCAGGCTTGTTGTAACATACCAATAAGAACATTTCTGTCTTTTGCAAGGATGGATTTTCACAAAGTCGCTTTTAGAAAAACCTGTCACTGTTTCATTATCATCAGTGACTGGGACTGTTGTATCTCGCAGTGGGGCCTGCCATGTTAACGATATAACTGTGTATTCCTCAGCAGGTGGTTACATCTCATGGAGACAGATTAAGATGATAAAGAGTTGCTTAGATCGCATTACAATATAGCAGTTCCTACCATTATTTTGGCAAATCGCATTGTACAGAAGTTCAGCTTTCGACCCCTAATACAAGGTAGAGTATTTGGAACACTTTGCCTACCTTAGCTGAGTATAATCAAATTGCTTAAGAAATACAAAATACATGTTAAAAAAATTATAAAGTGACATCTTGTTCTTCAAATTAACCTCTGTTGGTGTAAATATTTGCATTGTGTGTGTGCATGTGTGTTCTGTGCTGTCATGTTGGAACCAACTTATAGTGATCCTAATAGAGCTTTCAAGGTAAGTGAGATATTTAAGGAGTGGTTTTACCAATTCCACTCCCCCAGTGAGTTTCTATAGCCAAGTGGGGATTCAAACCCTGTTCTCGAGAGTCCTAGTCCATCACTCTGTCCACTACACCACACTAGGAATCCCACCATCTGCATTACATTATAAAGTGCTGTTCTCTTTACATCAGGCCTGTAAATGACCTCCTGTCCACCAAGCTCACAAGGTCTCTAATTCACAAGGGAGTGAATGAACTTCTTCACTTGACTGCCTGTTTATAACAACAAAAATATTGTTGCAGGGGAGGGAACCATATGACAATATATGGCTAATCAGCTGAATGTGACTTGGCAAGTTACAAATGTCAAAAGGGTGGATGATACCATAAAGACCTCATGGTCACTAACAGAGAGCCTCAGGACACAGAGCAATCTTGTATGCAATCCGTACTTCTTCAAGTGACCTTACGGTATAAATACCAAATTACACATAGCCTATTATTATTTTAATGATTCATAGAGGCTTCCCTGTATGAGAAATCAGATTTGCAAACAAAGAGGTGTTTAATTTCTGAGGCATAATCACGAAGCAAACCAAGCTTGTTTGCAAACTACTTGGGCTCCCCCTGAGACAATCATATATTTCAGCAGCGAAGAAATCCCTTCTTCTAATGACAGGTTGCCTGTAAAAGAAAGTCCAGCCCTTAAAAGCTGAGTTTACCACACTTAATCTTTATAACAAAGTCCCGAGGGAGGTAAAACAGAAATTCAGTCACTTACCCAAAGCAACCCAATGAGTGTGGGTCACATTAACAGGTGAGCAAGCATAGCTTAACCAAAGCTAGCCCAAACTGCTTCAGAAGAAGACACAATGGTACCCCCCTGCCCCATTTCACATACAGCAGCTGATTGGCAATGGAATGGTGTATTCCTTCACGACTGAGTGCAGAATGTCAATCTAATGCAGGCTCTTTATGTCACCTAAGAAGACAGGGTGTCCAGGAGACACAGGAGGAAAAACTAGGCACCTGCTTCTTCTTCCCCTGCCACTTGAGGCAGTTGCTTCATTCTGCCCAGTGGTAGGACTGGCCTTGGACTTATTTCCTGCCTTTAATTCTCAAGCAATCACTTCTGTATCCTAGCACAGGCATCTTTGTCTCACTCCAGATATGCCAGCTGACAGCACATAGTGCATTAGCAGCATGCGGTACAGCACTATTCTGGGTTACTATCACAGTTAAAGCATGATGACTGCATCTGTGAAAATGTAACCGAGCCATCAAAGATCTTGCAGAATTGAAGTGATGGTAGCATGGAAAGAGATCAGTGATCTGCTTTTTTATTTTTTAAAAAAGGAAACAACCCATATGTATAAAACAGACTAAACAGGATAGATAGAGAGAGAGCCACTGACAAACTCTTCAGCCACATCCAGGAGCACCTCTGCTTACACCGTCACTTTCTCTGTGGTTTCACATACAGTAGATGGAATACCACTCCTGGGTATGTTGGCAGAATGTCTTGGACTGTCTGCAGATTCACGTCTGCTGTGAATCCTGTCACCCTGGCTGACAAAATTTTCTTGCATTCTTATAATCTAATGTAAATGTACTTTGAGCAGTTTCCACATCAGAGTACATGTGCATCAAGACCTAGGGCCAAGGAGCAGAAAGTGGCAGCAGTACTTGGTTAGTTGTGCACGGCTTCTCTACTACAGTTGAGTGTATGTGGGTCCGGAAGCTATGTGGAGACCAGCAAATTTGACATTTCTGATCGCATGTGAGAACAAAAATCTGCGGAATTCCTGGAGGGTAAGTTTTGGAGGGGTCAGTGACGTCTCATTATTTTTACCTTTAGCCAAGACAAAATGAATGTAGACAGCAGGGGGAGAACTTGTAAGCATCATCTTCAGCCACAAAGCTGAAACATTTTAGTTGGGACGCAGTTAAATTTTTAAAAAAACTAAAAATGAACACCATCAATCATATATCCAACATATAAAAGATTTTGTCAAATACAAGATGCTTTGGCATAAAACACCAGCTTCAGCCACAAGCACAGAGAAGAATGTGCTAAAACACTAGCCTTAAACTCGGCCAGCATTTTAGCACATTCTTATCTGTATTTGTGAAAGAAGCTGGTATTTTATGCCTATATATTGACTGATTGATGTTACCATTTTCATTTTCTTTGGGACTATTGTAAGTGTGTGCATCATATCCCCAACATTTGTTTATTCTTAGAAAGACAAAAACGAATGTCTTGGTGCCTTGTAGCCCCCCACCTCTGCCTCTTTAAGTGGCACAGCAGAGACGTGAACGTTCCCCACTGGATTAAGTAACATAATTTTTCCATTGACACTTGCAGAATGAGGACAGAGGTACTTCTGTTAGTAAATACAAAAATGCAAAGCTTGAGAACTGTAGGTTATATAGCGAGAACTTCTAATGAAATGTTCCATTCATTATTATACCAGGCAAAGGATACGCATTTCCCCCCACCTTCCCAAATGTCAGCCTCTGTGTGTACTTTTCATGAGACTCAAGAAGGAAAACTGGTGGACAGATTATTTGTTGGCTTAGTAGATTAAATGCAAGAGCTTCTGTAAATTAAAAACAAAAGCAGCTTTGCAATGTACTTTACTCTTTCGGGAAACAAAGATCATTCTTCTTTTCTTTAGCATAATCAAAGACCAAAAAAAAGTGTGCAGAAGTGAACTAGAAAACTGTTATTTTTTCATTTGTCATTTTCAAGGAAGCATTTCTCCTTGTAAGTTTTGGTTAATTCCTGGCTCTTTCTGGAAATTGTTTATGTGAACAAGGAAACCATCTCATTACCTTTTTTAAAAAAATAGCGTTTAACATGAAAGTGAACACATAACCCTGTTAGACATTAAACAATAGTCCCCATGTATTTTTTAATGTATTGCTTATAGTTCTAACTTCATTAAAGTTTATGTTCTAATTATACAGAATTTTCCTTGTAATTTATTACAGAAAGTGTGAACACATTCTTAAGAGGTAAAGTCTGTTCTTTTGAACTGATTAAATCCCTTGGGCTATAATACATCTCATTAAGCTGGTGACATAAAAAAGAAAGGATGATCTTTAGTAAAGAATGGATTCAGAATATAGTGCTCTGTTGATAAGACAGCTGTAAGGCAGAAGCAGAGGTGTGTGAATACAGGGTTCTGACAACAGTACACTAAGTTATGCAATTACTGAGTGCTGTTATTTAAAACATAAAATTCTTCACAACTCTTAATTTTGTTTTACCTTCTCTAGTGTGATGTAGTTGATGGAATGATGGACCAGGATGCAGGAGACCTGGGTTCAAATTCTCAATCAGCCATGGTAATTCACTGGGGTGACGGAACTAGTAAAACCACTCCTTAAATATCTGACTTAGGGTGTGACTACATTAATAAATGATGTGGGAAGTGCTCCAGGATTGGGACAGTCTTTTTTACATTATTTTCAATTGTCTATAGGACATAAAAAACAAAGCAAACCAGCCTGGAGTTTTTCTCCCCTAATCTGTAGTTTTTGTCCCCTGTCACTGGGGCTGCTACTTTTTTGCTATCAAATGCATTCATATCGGTTTGAACAATGGGATCACTATTCAAATGGTGAACAATCTGCCAACAAGGCTGATTTATTGTGCTCTCTCTCCTGACGTCCGTGTAGCTGGCTGAAGTGAATTCACCTGGAGAAATCTGATTTCCTGGGTGTAATTTCACAGCAAATGCTTTCGAATTTTTCCCACCATGTAGTCACATACTTACCTTGAAAGCCCTATTAAGGTCTCTGACTTGATGGTGCATGACACACAGACACTTGTGTTTCACAAAGAAAGGGTTAGGAGCTATTGCTGAAGAGTCAGTGTTACCCTTACAGTTTTATGTAAGGGGATTACATGCTAATTCAGGCTATAGGAGAGAGTTTTTCCTGGTTTATCTTGTATTTAATTTGATCGTGACAAAAGCGGCCTACTCTAATTGGTTTTTTCTCTTTTTTCCATTTGCTTGAAGAACAGAAAAGGGATGGGAGTTTGATTTCATGAGACATGCCCAAAGGCAGAATCTATAATAAACATAAAAACCCGCATGTATCCATAGAATCAGCTTTGTGATTAACTGATTTTCAGAAGTTAGGTGACATGATGTTGAATGTAAGTCTTCTGTTTATTTAAACACTGGGGTGTTAACATGTTGATAAAATAGCACACTGTGATATTGTGAGGCAATGTAAATAAACATGGCTACTTAGACTGTAATGCAAATATTACATCAGAACTAGATCTACCACTTTCTGATATGCTAGAGAGAAAGCCAACTGTGTGGTCCATGTGCAAAATCCAAAAACAAGGTTGAATAATATCTTTATCAGATCACTAAAGGCAAGCTTTCAAGTCCTGCAGGAGTTTTAATCAGGTTGGGCACTGCAGAAATTGGGATGGAAACAATGCTTCTATAGAAAGAGGACTGCTAGTCGGAGAGTAACACCTTATCTTCAATTTATCTGTAAGACTTTTTATGCTTTCTGCTGCTTCACAACAACCAGCGGTAAGTACAGAAAAAAAGTGGCCCTTTCGGGCATGTTATCATCCTATAACTGCTATAGGTTTATTGTTACAGTAAGGGTGTCCATCACAGTTCCAAGTCTAAGCTGGAACTGATAATCAGACAGAGTCCGAGGACAAGAGAACAAGAGTACTGGCAGAAATGAATGAAGCAGATATTTTTAAATGGAGTTTGGAAAAGTTACTGTTTTCCAAACAGTTTTCCAACCATCACAGGGCTTCTAGGAAGTTTATGTCCCAAACCTTTGTTTTACAAGCTCTACACAGGGTTGGAGTATTCAGCAGAAGTGTTTTGTGGAGCTAAAAAAGGCTAGAGGGAGCAATAGGAAGTTTACAGGATAATGGTCAGAGAATCATTAGACTAGTCCAAGGAATGGTCCTGCTGCATTATTTCCAGTTCTTGTTGGGAATGGTGATTTGAGCAATGTTTATAATTAGTTAGTGCCATCAAGTCTGAACTAACTTATAGCAAGCCTAATAAGACTTTCAAGGTAAGTGAGACATTTAAAGAGTGATTTTATCAGTTTCAGTCCCCCAGTGAGTGGCCAAGTGGGGATTCAAACTCTGGTCTCCAGAGTCCTAGTCCGTCACTCTATCCATTACACCACACTGGGTACCCAATGTTTATAATTAGGTGGTTCAAAATGTAAAGTTTCCTTAGGGCATAATGTATTCTTACGTGAAGTGAATAGTATACCATCCAGTTCTTCTCTGGTTTGGAATATAAAATAAGACTGTCTCTGTGTACAGTTGATAATCCAAACAATCAGGCTTCCTATTGCCAATTGCTATATGGATGGCTTCATGAGTTAAGTATCTGGCTACGGAGCCAGAGGTTGGGAGTTCAACTTCCCATTATGCCTCCTGAGAAAAGAGCCAGCCTGTGTAGCCTTGGGCAAGCTGCACAGTCCCAGGGTGACCCCAGAAGAAGGGAAAGGCAAACTATTTCTGTGTACTTTCTACCTAGAAAGCCCTGAAAAGGGTCACCATAAATTAGAATTGACTTGACGGCACCTGATGATGATATATTTGCATGTGTAGAAATTATTTATTTTAAGCCACAAATGCTTATTGATTGCTGCTGTACAAATCATCCAAATAAGTAAGCTCCTGCTGTTGACTGTTCTTTTGATTCATTCATTGCTTCATTGATTAATTCATTTTATTTTATTTTATTTTATTTTCTTCTAAGAAAGGGACTCAAGGCAGTTTACAAAACAAACATCCAAAGCAGCTAAATGTAAAATAAATTACAATATTAAAAAGCAAAAAAGTGCATTGCAATTACAACAACCAAGTAAAAAGCAAACTAAAACAATGTAAAGGTGCATTAGGAAAAATAAAAATAAAAAGGACAACCAATATAGAACACTTTTCCTTGGCAGCCAGTCACTTGTCAGCAGAAGAGCGGCAGAGCAGGGGAGCTCCACAGTTTGGGAGTAGCCACCAAAACCCCCTCTCTGTGTTCTCACCAGGCTAGCCTAAGAGGGAGGCAAAACCAAGAGAAAGCCCCCCCCCCCGAAGATCTTAAAATGTGGGGAGACTCACATTCTCTGGGTTTCATTGTCATTACTCATTACTGGGAATGTAAATTTTCACATATTTTCTTTTCAGAGATGCCAAACACTTTTCTGTCCTGCTGGGGGAGAGTATGAGGGGGTTTGTGCATATATTTCATTTGGGGACTTCTTTCTGAAAAATTCACAAATAATTTGTATGCACAAATTTTTATTTATTCTCAAAAAACCCCAGTTATTCCATAAAAATACCGATTTTTTCCCCAAAGCATTTTGTAGTTTGCATAAAATGCCATTTTGAAAACATGCAAAAGACAAGGGGAGTTTTGCATGTGCACACACTCACACCAAACCCATGAGGCTGCTGATAGAAAAAAAAAATCCTAAGGCTGACATCTCTCCCCCGCCCCATATTTTCCTCCTCTTGTGCAGGAATGAAAAAAAATGGCAGCAAACGACAATCTTTTGTGAAGGTGCCCGGATATGTTGAGACACCCTTTTTTCGTTCAAAACAAGAACAGTTGTATTTGTTACACCCTTACGTGTTGCAATTTTTAAAAAGCAATACTTGTTGCATTGCTTGTCGGGATTGATAGACATTTAGGACTGATAATATCTTAAATTTAGGATTGTCAAAACGTCTTGATAGATGCTTTTTAAAAGTAACTAGGCAGCATTGTTTGTTACACCAGTAAAGTAATTTCATCCCTCATTAATTATACTGCTTATGAATTATGATTTCCTTCCAACTTCAGTAAACAAAAAATGATTCATATCATTAATATCAGGAAAAATTCAAAGAAACAAAAAAGACAAAAACATGTGGCACCTTAAAGACTAACTATTATATTTTAATGTGAGCTTTCATGAACAAGTCCACTTTGTCAGACATATGGAAAAAATGAAATGCTGGATGAAATTGCAATACACAAGTAAAACATACTAAATGTTCATTGGCTATAAGAATCTTTTCTCTGAATTGGGTATTTTATTACATCTCATGTGCAGTGATTTATGGCCTGTGTTTGGATTTATGTTGTAAACATTCCTCCAAGAGACAGAAAACAGATGACAGGCACAAGCAAAAGGGAAGGGGGAGAACAGGTGGGGGGTGAAGACTGTTAAAAACTCAAGAGAGGGAAGAGTATATAAAAGTAAAATAAGATAGTAGAGGAATCATATGTGTTAATGTAGGAAATATTTACAGTTTTTACCTTTGAGCCTCATGGTGAGAAATGGGCCTGGTGGCGGTGAAGAAAATAACAGTGGCAGTAGATAAACCGCATAAGTTTTACATTTGGTAATGACTTAAGAAACCTAGGCTTACATTCAAACCATTTATATGGGTGTCCATCACGTGTATACATTTTATCTTAGCTGTTTCCCTCTGTATTCTTGATTTGTAATTATTCTGTTCTAAAATAGTGACTTTTAAATCCTCTGTAGAGTGTCCTGGCAGGTTGAATGGTTGAGGATGGGGAAGATAAACTCATTGGTTTCCAAAAACTGGTGAATGTGAAACATGAAGATTTTGATTTCCAGCATGAGATATGGATTTGTACCTCAAGTGAATCAGGAAGCCCCTAAATCAATTCTAGCTGAATTACACTTCTGAAGAACCAAACTGGGCTCCAAGCAGAAGCTTCTGGTCAGTATACATCCCTCTTTTTTTTTCCAGCAGAGTCACTGTGGGGTAGCTCTTGAGAAGACTCCAGTGTTCAAGGGTCAGTGCTGTCAGTTTGAATGTGCTGTGGAGTGGAGTCAGGTAACAGAGACAACTGGAAATGTAGCTTTGTAGGTAGAAGGGCTTCTACGTGTTTCACGTATCCTGGGATACCGTCAGAGGGCTCCTAGTACGCAGAACGTATGGTTGTCAGTAGAGATGGGGGTATTCATATACGTATACGAATATCCCTGCGCAGCTGGAGTTAATGACGGTCTGGCCCCCGGGGCTGGACCGTCCACTCATGCATCCTGCCGCAGCACTGGTCCCATTTATCCTTCCAATTATGCCTGGAGCTCTGCTGTCTTCCCGCTCGGCTGGCGACTCCAGGCAGGGGGAGGGAGGACGAGTCTCCCTGCATGGCTGTTGAGTGGCCAGCCGAGCGGGAAGAGAGTGGTGCTTTGGGTGTGATTGGAAGGACAAGCGGGATCAGTGCTGCAGCAGGACTTGTGAGTGGACGGTCCAGCCCCAGGGGCAGGACCCTTGTTAAGACCAGCTGTGTGGGGATATTCGTATATGAATACCCCCATCTCTAGTTGTCAGTAAAACTCCTAGTGCAGAGAGAGAGAGAGAGAGAGAGAGAGAGAGAGAGAGAGAGAGAGAGGGAGGGAGGACAATGCTATGAGATATGGGGGGGGGAAGGATGTAGGTGTCAGAAATGGGGTGAAAGAGGAATGGGTCCTCCAGAAACAGAAAAGAATGGTAGTGGTGGAAGGCTGCAGAAAGAGATGTGAGGTGGGGAAAAGAAAGCAATGGAACTTCTTCTCTAAACTTTCTTCTTGAAAAGATACGTCTTTTACTTCCTCTCCCCTATATTTTCCTTTGGGCATGCCCCATAAATTTCTCGTACAATCTTCCTTGGATTGATGGCTACTGCTCCAAGCTACAGTTCTAGTGAGAAAGAAGTGAGAAAAGAAAGTGGCATGTACTGAAACAGATGGAGGAAAGAAAGAAAGAAAGAAAGAAAGAAAGAAAGAAAGAAAGAAAGAAAGAAAGAAAGAAAGAAAGAAAGGTGTGTTTTTAAAGCCCTTGACTTTCTTTTTTCCACCTTTCTCTCCTTTCCCTACTTGCTTTTTTCCTGCTGTCATAAAGACTGCATGGTCTATGTGGCAGAGATGTAACTTTTTATTATTCCACTTTGTAAAGCAGAATATAAATTTTATCAATAGTCTTTTGATATGCACTTTGTCTATGTCTGGGACTACTGAGCCTTCATAAATATCCTGAATACTTTGGAAAATATTGTCTTTCTAAGGTTGTATCTATATAACTTTGCATCTACTTTTGCAGTAGTCAAACACAATGCTTGTTCTATACTCTTTTTAAAAAATGAGTTTCCAATGTATCAAGAAAGTGCATCTGAAAAATGTACTGTTATTTCAGTAGATATTATTAAGCTGTTTAGCACTGAGTTTTTGACTAAATCACCACAGAGAACGCCTAATTCCCTCCCATTCAGGAGCCGAAACTATTTAAGACTTGAAGTCATAAAACTTCACAAAGTATATAGCTTGCTGTTCAGGAACACATGGAAAATGTATTAGGAAAACAAGACATCTCTATTTTTTTATGGTTGTGAAGATTTATATGAATATCTCTGACATATTCTCTGCGGCAGCACAGAACAAGTTCAGGTGCAAGGATAAAACTTTATTATTAAACGGCTGGGTGTCCTTTTAGCTATATTAGAAAGATTTAAAAGAAAGATTCACTGTGCAAGTTTTGAAAACAAAAATAAAAAACATAAGTTGCCTTTCAAAGCTAAGCTACTGCTGGTAGCTAAAAGAAATCTCATTAGTAAAATTCTTGCTTGTGTAACACTTTTATGTTCTATTGGGCTATTTGCTTACTTAGATAAGTATTGATGAAACTTGAAAACACAATTTCACAAAATGAGTCTTTTCTTGTTCACAGTTATATAACAGACAACATGAGCAGTTACAACAAAATGCTACAATTTCTACACCCAAGTCCAAAGCAACAGCATCAGTACAGAAGTTGCTTGTAGAAACTGCAAAGTTCAAGCGACCCTTTGAATTCAATTCAGACAAAAGTTCAAGACATTCCTCAAATAGGTTGAGTATCCAATACATGGAAAAATCAGCTCCACATGCAGAATCTTCAAAACTCTAAACCAAATTGGCAAGGGCCTTAGTAGTCCAAATGGCAGCAGCAGCTCTGGCCTCTTCAGCTGTCCCCCTCTTTCTGAGATTCAAATCTCTCATTCACAGCCCTGCTCTTTCTTAGTCCCATCCCTTTAGGCTGAACCAATATTTCGTAGGGGTTACACTTATGTTATATTCCCCTATGTTACTTATCACTATGTACTGTTCTATTCTTGTTCTATGCATATTATGTATAAACAGCTAACTTTCCCCCTTGGAAGCAGAAATCTTTTCCTTTTCACACCTCTTTAGAAAATGGAAACAAGCAAAATTCTGTGATACAAGAAAAAAGCTCTTCTATTTTGGGAGTGTTTAGAAATTAATACTTTGTTAATCCCAACTTCCCATAAACGGAACAAGATCTGCATCCAGTTCCATTAAACTGCATTCCCAAACAAAACACATGAAGCTGTGAGTAAGCAGTTCGACTTTGAACTTTGTGAAAGCTACTTCTTACTAAACATGCTCAGGACAGAGTGTCATTCTGAGGTTGCAATCATACATAGGTGCCTTGGGAGATTTACTTGCCCCAAAGTCCTATTGACATAAGTGGGATTCACTGCTATGCACACTTGGCTGCTTTTTTTTTTTGGTCTGTCTAGGGGTTTCATGAAGTTAAGTACAAAAACAAAAACAAAAATACTGCTTTAGGTAAAGTATTACTTTCTGAATCAAATCATAGCCAATGGCACTGTTAAGACATTCAGACAATTCCTAAACGATTTCCATGTACATTTTATGTGGTCTCTTCTTGGAACCATGCACAATTGCCTTCCTGGACTGATGTTGACACAAATACTCTATCCTTGCTCCCAATTTCTATGAATGGTGAGTAAATTCTGTGTCCTAATATTAAGAACAGATACTGCTTTTGAATAGAGCATTGTTTTCTGGCCTGATCAGTAGCTGCTACCTCCTGTTCCCTTACAGTTTCCATTCAGGATTTAGAAACAAAAGAGGAAACAGAAGGTTAAGCACTACTAGACATCGTATTTGTGCTTTGTAATGTTCACAAATTCTTTTACCGCGACTCGCTATTTTTTCACAGTAACTAGAAAAGAACTGCTATTTGTTGATGCCAGCCTCTGTTCTTTATTTTAATGAGAATGCCAACTCTAAATCCTTTCTGATCACTCTTATTTCTTACTGCGACTAAACGAGGATATTCCCAGTGGTATATTAATCTTGGTTGGCACTGTTTTAATCAACCGATCTCAAAGAGGCCAGCCACCCACTTGGGCTCCTTCTACACTAATAGGGCCGACTCTGTTACATAGAAAGTCTGCTGCTGCTTTCACTGAAATTTAAACCAAGCTGTTTTTGAGTTCATGCTCTCCCTGCAGGCACCAGGAACGACATCTTTTTGTTTCAGTTCACAGCACCAAGGCTGAGGCTGAAGAACAGAAGCAGAAGCAGCAAAACCAAAGGTTTCACAAAGACTTTTACTACCACTTTAAAACATTGTAGTGTAATTACACACACACACACACACACACACACACACACACACACACACACACACACACACACACACACACACTTACTTTACAGTTCTTTGGCAAGGGGTCATGTTTTGTCACAGGGTTCAACCTTGTTTAAACTGCCAGTGCCAATGAGGAAACAATTACAAGATGTTGGCTTTCATAGTGTCTAGATTTGCCAAATAAGTTTATCTCTTTTCATTGTGGGTGAAAACATGCTAAATGTTACCCGAGACAGTTAAACTAAAATGCATGAGTTTCCAAGCTGTTCCCTGGGCTTTTTTGTTTTTCTCCTCGAAATGGGTTTTTTGTTTTTCTCCTCGAATGGGTTTTTCATAGTCCTTCTTTTTGAAGTAGCTCCTTTTGAAAATAGCATGTTTTAAATTGGCTGTATGACCTTAGTTTTCAGATGTATAAAAAGTAATCACTAATCCTTATTTGGAAAAAAAAACACAAAAGTATAAGCAGACAGGTAATACATGAGAAGAGAAGACTCCCTGGAAAAGACCCTGATGTTGGGAAAATGTGAGGGCAAGAGGAGAAGGGGATGACAGAGGACGAGATGGATGGACAATGTCATTGAAGCTACCAAGATGAATTTGACCAAACTCCGGGAGGCAGTGGAAGACAGGAGGGCCTGGCATGCTCTGGTCCATGGGGTCACGAAGAGTCGGACATGACTTAACGACTAAACAACAACAACAAAAGACATGATTATAGTGGGTACTCCATGCAAGAAGAGAGAGGTGACTTTTAAAGTAATCTCAGCAGTCTGTCTGTGCTCCATTAGTTCATAGAAATGCTTAAGCACTCTCTCTCTCTGTGTATGTGCATGTGTGCATGTACTAACATTTCAAGCTTAATTCAGGTCTGGAAAAATTGCCACAGATTTTATAAAACAAAGGCTATGGCAATTTCCATTCTATTTTGATTATTTCCTACAAACAAATCCTTTTACATTGTTTGGTCTAACAGCCTGATGCATATCCCAGTGAAATGGAAGTGCTTGGATTTAAGCCAAAGAAGTCCTCCTGAAATGAATTGGATTAATTTGGTTTAAATCTTCAGATTTCAGTTTAGCTGGATTGGGTTTGCTGGGGTACAAATTAGGAGCAGGTCCAGGACTGACTGTTCATAACAAAATGTCACACACTCTCACAAGCTTTAAAAAATAAACAAGTGGAGATATTGAAACCATCTACTGCCATCAGACTTTGTCCAGTTTCAACCAACCTTGAATCCTCTTGTGTTGGCAGCACAGTCTCAGGTATTCAGCTTTTGTTTCAGCTGCTGGTAACTTAAAGGTTAAGTTTAAGGTTGGCATTTTTGAAGGGATATGAAGGAATCCATACAGGATTTCTGTTCAAACAATCTCAAGTCGTCCTTACAGTCAACTTGAAAGCAATGGAATAAATTCCCATCCTACAACTGGCAGGCCCTTCATGCTCCTTGGATATTCCTTTAAAATTAGTATGGGATAAGTTCTGTGTATGAAAGCCATGTGAGAAACGATGTGCAAGCAATCACATATAATATGTGTGCATGTGGGTCTTTACTGTCATATGAGGAAGTAGAGTACAGGCATCTGAAATTAGCCAATCAATATAAGTGACTGTGCTCATGTCATTAGTACATGGGATGCCTGCAAAAAGTGATAAGCACACTTGGCTCTCCTCCTCCTCACTTTATCCTCATAGGAACAGATCTGTGAGGTAGGTCTGGCTAAGAGTGTACAACTAGCACAAAATAACCCAGTGAGTTCTATGGCTTCCCTGAGTAAAGCTGGTTGTCTCTCAAGCCCTTGTCCAAAATTCCATCCACTATATGCCAGCCTTGACACTCCCTATCCATGTGTTGGAAGGAGAGGGTTTTATACAGGGAGATTGCCTTAAAACTCAAATTATGCAGCCCCATACCCCTTGTTAGACTTCAGCTCCAGAGTCTGGACAGTGGGAAGAAGAAAACATGGGAGTAGGCAGTGAGCATAACCCTGCTGTCCTGCTCACATGAATATACTTGTATGAGAGGAGAAAGACTGAAGGAGTTGAACACTGATTTGTCCATCTTTTGCCCATATTCTGTGCTATGGTGGTTGTTTTTTAGGGACATACGTATGCAGGCCTTCTGGGGGGGGACCCCCCACTAACCACACTACATTAGAAAGACTGGCAGACAAAACATCTTCAGAAAAAGACAACATTCTCATTGTCTTCATCATCTTCAGATAAAGAAATATTCTCACTGTCTTTGGCAAAAATCTTCCTGTGTTTTCAGTGCAGGACTGGACAGTGCTGTGGTTGTGGCTACATTTTAAGACCCACTTCTTACCTCAGGCAATATGGGCCCTTTGCTGTGATTCCTTCAGCCCGTTTAAATAACTCCAGAATCATGCTGTTGTTTCCAGGCTAATGTTAATGATAGGACAAAAAGGCATACATTGAATTTGAGTGAAAATCGAAAACAGATGTCAGGAAGTATTTCTCCCCATCTCAAATGTGCAGAATGATCAGCCAGGTAAGTCAAGTGTTTTTTCTCATTTAGGAAATAATTAGATGGTCCATCATGGACAAAAACGGCTTTTCCAATTTCCCTTTTCTCCAATTTTGGTACATTTTTCTTATATCTCAGTAGCTACTCAGTTTTTCCAAACTGGAAGGCTCATCATCTACACGTGGGTTTTGCCATTATAATAATGAATGAACTAATAACTGTTAACCGAATGGCTAGCTTACTGTGTGTTACTTGTCATGCCATCAACCACTAACAGCCACCGTTTTTCAAGAAACAACAAGGTTCCCATTATTATCTTAATTTTCCAGGATTTGTAATACCAATTCAAGTAAAAAAGTACGGTTTTCATTCTTCAGTTTAAACAAATCTGCTCCTTACTTTCTATGTATATTTTAAAAATATAGAGAACCCAGTTAACAACTGAAAGGTTTCTCCAACAGTTTTACCTACCAGCTGGATAAATTTAATTCAAAACTAAATGTATAAATGAAGCTATTTCAATGCATCAGCATATATGGAGGCATCTATTTACAGAACTTAGAGTCTAACGATCCTGAGCGTTTGTATAAGGATAGAATGAGTAAGCCTATGCTGAAATGTGAATTTCACCCTAGAATAGTGAAGTTAGAAGAGGCCTATAAGGCTATCAAGTCCAACCCCCTGCTCAATGCAGGAATACAAATCAAAGGATATCTGCCAGGTGGTTGTCTAAGTTTCTCTTGAATGCCTCCAGTGATGGAGCACTCACCACCTTTTGGGGTAATTGGTTCCATTGTCTTACTGCTCTAACAGTTAGGAAGTTTTTCCTGATATTCAATCGAAATCTGACTTCCTGTAACTTGAGCCCATTGTTGTGTGTCCTACACTCTGGGATGATCAAGAACAGATCCTGCCCCCTCCTCTGTATGACAGCCTTTCAAGTATTTGAAAAGTATTATCATATCACCCCTCTGTCATCTTTTCTCAAGACTAAAGATGCCCAATTCTTTCTGTTTTTCCTCATAGGGCTTGGTTTCCAGGCCCCTGATCATCCTTGTTGCCCTCCTCTGAACTTATTCCAATTTGTCAGCATCCTTCTTGAAGTGTGATGTCCAGAACTGGACACAGTACTCAAGGTGAGGCCTAACCACTGCTGAATAGAGGGGAACTAGCACCATGCAGGATTTGGAAACTATACTTCTGTTAATGCAGCCTAAAATACAATTTGCCTGTTTTGCAGCCACATCACACTGTTGGCTTGTATTCAGCTTGTGATCTACGACAATTCCAAGATCCTTCTTGCTTGAAGTATTGCTGAGCCAGGTATCCTCCATCTTGTAATTGTGCATTTGGTTTCTTTTTCCGAGGTGCAGTACTTTGCACTTATCCTTGTTAAATTCTATTGTTTTCAGCCCAGCGCTCAAGCCTATCAAGATCATTTTGAATTTTGTTTCTCTCTTCCAGGGTATTAGCTATTCTACCCAATCAGCTTAGTCTTTTGTGCCTGCTATGTGTGTGCTTATATTCAGAATGGGAAAGGGTTCAAGAGGCATTTTGTGCCTTTCCACAATTGGAAAGAAAAGTGATGGGCATCTCAGTCTCAGATGGGAGTTTGCAAATCATCAGTAAGTTGGCTTTCTATGCCAAGCTTTCTGTCTTGAGCATAAACAAGACATTAGCAAGATTTTTTTCATAACTCTAGCTCCAACACCTTTAATTTTTACACGTGCGTTGAAATAAATCCTTCCTTTCTTCTTTCCTGTTCTGGCCAAAAGAGAATTTTTTGCTATGTGCATGTGTATTGTTGTTTGTGCTTCAGCATCAGATTGTTACATTTTTAGTTTTAGAAGAGGTACCCGTATTAGTCTTGTTTTTGTTTTGTTTTGTTTCTTTGGATTTTACATTTTTAGGATGCACAGTTTGACAACATAGACATTAAAGATATAAAACATGAAGTACGTATTATATACTCTCACTCAAGGCTCCCTGTCAGAGATGTTATAGTTATACTCAAATACAGCTATGATGTCCTTGGAACTTAAGAATTGAAATATAAGAATCATGCACTATTATTAAAATGGACATTGTTAAGATGAAACCGAGTTATATGTAGTTTCTCCTGAAGTTGTTCATAATAAGGCTGATTCTAGCAGAAAACAGCATGTTTCCAAGACATGTTGCAGACTCATGGAAGCTGCTATATATTTTGGAAGATCTGCAGACAGCGTGGGCTGTTTTCTTCTCTGGCAGTTTTACTGTTTTTCTCCGCTTTATGGAGAAAAACTCTGGAAAAATTGCATATAGCTCAGCATTACATGTAGTTTGACCATTTACCTACAGGGTGAATACAGAAGCTGACAGAAGACTCCAAAGATCCATAAATCCTGTATATGGACATTGTAACTAGAGAGTAATGTTCTTAATGTATACAATTCATGATCACTATAAAAGTATCATTGGTGAAAATGATCATTTGATCATTATTTCCTTAATACTGATATGTATAGAAAAAATCAGGTTCACTTATGGAACTGAAGGAAAGTTGGAATATTCTGTTACATGTTTTGAGACTTGAACTATTTTGATTTTTAAGGTTTGGGCTTTTTATTTACTCATTCTTAATTGCAAGAAGCCCTAATTAAGTAGTGACCTTGGCATGCATGTTTCTCAAATCCCCAGGCTGCTAAAGGCTGCAACTGTAATGGAATAATAACTATACAATTAAGGCCTATTAGTACTATAATTAATGCAATATCCTAGATTAAGAGCACTACCAAAATCAAGGGGCTGTGAAATGAAGCATCGTCAAAGATATACAGTAGTAACCATTGCCTTTGTTACCTTATGTGAACTCAGTACAATATGCAAAAATGTAAAATATGCATGTTTACATTAATGAAAATGCAGTATAAAAGATAGTTTGGTAAAATCTCTCTCATGTCCTCTCCCTTTGAGAAGCATGTATAGAGAGAGCATAGAAAGAGCAGCTGCCTGATAAGAAGACAGAAGCAACTCATCCAGTGCTTCAGATTCTTAAACAAAGCAGCTGTCAGCCCGGTTTGGGGCAGGCTGGAGCAAACTGCACAATTTCGCTTTCAAAACTGGGCAATGTTGTGCCATTTTTTTTACAGTTTTTTTTAAACAATACATCATACTCACCTATGCAAGAACTCTATCAAAAGCCCAGGAAATCCCTCACTATCCTCACCAATGGGGATTGCATGTTGCAGTCTCTCTCTCCCTTGCCTGTAAGGCTGAGACCAGTACAGCACTTAATAGCAAGTTATTAGGATCAACAGACAGGACAAGCCCCTCTGCCCATATTTCCTAACCGCCAAGTAGGCAGACAGCTGCTTTTTGAATAGCCTAAACTCTGAACAGCCTGAAACAATAGTCCCAAGTGAAATATTTTACAGTAGTTTAGTCCACAGTGGCCATCTGTACTCTTTCAGGGAGGGTAGTCTTCCCTCCAAAAGACTGGAAGAGGACAATCCTTCTGCAGGTGCCCTCCATTTGAGGTGCTTTCTCATCAAGTCTCCTATAAAGAGAAGGAGCCATACGGAGGGAGATTAGGGACTCTGAAGTTGTCCATCCACCTAGCAGACTGAGGTGCACCAGTCAGCTAGCCGCAGTCTTCCCCACTTAAGGGAGAGGCAGTAGGAATCAGTTTAAATAATAAAAGTCATTTCTAATTTTGCATTTAGACAAATCAAGATCCCTTTTGTTTTTGTTTTTCATTATGGATGTACTCCTTTTTGGCATAGGTGATCATGTGAATCTAGCATGAAGCTTACCAAGGCATATATCATAGAGATGAGCTCCCAAATTCTATAGGATCTTGTGTAGGCAGCTAAACTCCAGAAACATATCTTTATAGCAGAATGTATCTATGGTTTGCTTTCTTGGCGTGGGGGATTTCCAAAATCTTGGTCTACCACTTAGAGGCTATACTGAAATGTAGGGCAAATTCCTCTTTTGTGGGAGGCCAAAGTAGATCCAACATAACCCACTGTGGGTTCTACCATTGCTTCCACAGATTAATTCTGTGACTCCTGTAGCATTTGGTGGTCTTGATTTCAGTTCTGACTACCCAAATTTTGCACCAACTCTCCATACTGCAAGAGGGAGCCAAAGCACTCCCTGCCACCCTAAGTCCCCGGAGACGGTCAGGACAGAGTGTCTCTCCTTTTCCAGAGGTGAAGGAAGACAAAGTCCTTTGTGTCAGTTTTGGCAGCACATCTATGCCATTGTATTGGCAAATGGTGGAATGAAGGCAAACAGGCTGAGACTATATATGCTGCCCTAACCCACCCTTGGTGGAAGAAGTGCTGTGGCCATCTCAATAAACAATATCTCCAAATTCAACCCAACTTCTGTATTTGTATTATTCTGGCCAATTTAATATGAAGCTTCAACACAGAGTTTCCTGGAGACATCCAAGATCCAAGCATTGGCATCAGCTTGATTTGATCCTCACTAGACGCTCTAGCCTTCCTAGTATTACGATCACACACAGTTATCAGACTGCTGATTGTGATACTGATCACTCCCTGGTGTGTAGTAGAGTAAAACTGCGAACAAAGAGATTGTATCACACGAAAAAAGAAGGAAGACCACGTATTAACATCAGCAAGACTCGCGATCAAAGAAAAGTGGAGGAATTTGCCCAAGCGCTTGAGGAAACTCTTCCAGGCCTGGCTGATGCAAATGCACCTGAATGATGGGAACATTTCAAGAACACTGTTTATAACACCACCTTGTACACATTTTCAAGAAGACCAAAAATACAGCAGACTGGTTCTAAGCCCATTCGGAGGAGTTGATGCCAGCCATTGAGGAAAAGAGGAGAGCTCTAGCAACATACAAAGCCTGTCCTAGTGAGTACAACTTGCAGGCTCTTCGAGCTGCTCATAGCAAACAGGCTGCCAGGAGATGTTCGAACAGGCTGCCAGGAGATGTTCCAACAGGCTGCCAGGAGATGTTCGAACGATTATTGGCTTCAGCTCTACTCTCAGATACAGATAGCAGCAGACACAGGTAACATCAAGGGAATGTATGACGGTATCAAGCAGGCTTCAGGTCCAATAGAAAAGAAATCTGCTCTTTGAAGTCTGCTACAGGCATGATCATCCAGGACCAAGCACAGCAGATGGAATGCTGAGTGCAGCACTACTCTGAGCTATATTCCAGAGAGAATGTAGTAACCGAAGAGGCATTAAATAACATCGAGTGCCTGCCTGTCTTGGAGGAGTTGGACAGCGAACCAACTTTAGCAGAAATAAAAGCGGCCTTGGATTCCCTCACTTCTGGCAAGGCACCTGGGAAGGATAACATTGCTGCTGAAGTGCTGTAAAGAGATCATCACCACCAAGCTGTATGAAATATTTTGTCTTAGCTGGAGGGAAGGTGGACTACCACAGGACATGAAGGATGCAAACATCATCACATTGTATAAGAACAAAGGTGACAGGGGCGACTGCAATAACTACCGTGGCATCTCTCTTCTCAGTGTTGTAGGGAAGCTGCTTGCCCGTGTTGTGCTGAAGAGACTCCAGGTGCTTGCAGACAGAGTCTATCCAGAATCACAGTGTGGATTTCGAGCTATTAGATCCACCACTGACATGGTATTCTCCCTCAGACAGTTGCAGGAGAAATGTAGGGAACAACGACAGCCACTCTTTGTGGCCTTCATAGATCTTACAAAGGCCTTTGATTTGGTTAGTAGGGACAGCCTTTTTAAAATACTTCCCAAGATTGGATGTCCACCTCGACTCCTTAACATCATCAGGTCCTTTCATGAGGAAATGAAGGGCACTGTAGTTTTTGATGGCTCAACATCAGATCCCTTTGACATCCGAAGCGGAGTGAAACAGGGCTGTGTCCTCGCACCGACCCTGTTTGGGATCTTTTTTACTGTCATGCTAAAGCACGGCTTTAGAACTGCAACAGAAGGTGTCTATATCCGGACTAGATCAGATGGAAAACTCTTTAATCTCTCTAGATGGAGAGCGAAGACCAAAGTCCAGCTGAAATGCATGCGGGACTTCCTCTTTGCCAATGATGCAGCTGTTGTTGCCCATTCTGCTGAAGACCTCCAACAACTCATGAATCGTTTTAGCAAGGCCTGCCAAGACTTTGGATTAACAATCAGCCTAAAGAAAACACAAGTCATGGGGCAGGGCGTGGACTCACCTCCCTCTATTACCATCTCCACACAAGAATTGGAGGTTGTTCATGATTTCATGTACCTTGGCTCAACGATCTCTAACACTCTCTCCCTAGATGTCGAGCTGGATAAACACATTGGCAAAGCAGCTACCATGTTCTCTAGACTCACAAAGAGAGTATGGCTTAATAAGAAGCTGATGGCATATACCAAGATCCAGGTCTATAGAGCCTGTGTCCTGAGTACACTCCTGTACTGCAGTGAGTCCTGGATCCCTTGTGCACGGCAAGAGAGGAAGATGAACACGTTCCATATGCGTTGTCTCCAACGCATTTTTGGCATCACCTGGCAGGACAAAGTTCCAAATAGAGCAATCCTAGAACGAGCTGGAATTTTTTAGCATGTATACATTACTGAAACAGCGACGTCTACGTTGGCTTGGGCATGTCGTGAGAATGGCTGATAGTCGGATTCCAAAAGATCTCCTGTATGGAGAATTAGTGGAGGGAAATCGCCCCAGAGGGAGAACACAGCTGTGATACAAGGATATCTGCAAGCGGGATCTGAAGGCCTTAGGAATGGACCTCAACAGATGGGAAACCTTGACATCTGAGCGTTCAGCCTGGAGGCAGGCGGTACATCATGGCCTCTCCCATTTTGAAGAGACCCTTGTCCAGCAGGCCGAGGCAAAGAGGCAGTTCTGAAACCAGCAAAATCAGGGAGCTGGACAGGGGACAGATTGTATTTGTCTTCAGTGTGGAAGGGATTGTCACTCCCGAATTGGCCTTCTCAGCCACACTAGATGCTGTTCCAAGTCCTCCATTCAGAGCACGTTACCATAATCTCTCGAGACTGAAGGATGCCTAATCTAAAATCTAATTCTGGCCAAAAGGATTTTGGTTTAACTAGACACAGGAGAACACAGTATTCTTAAATATAGCATTGCCTACAATCAAGATGTCTGTTATAGACATGCCATGTGCTGCCATGTTCTACCATAATGATTTCATTTCCTACTATCTGCCTCTAGGCTTGGTAACTTGGGGTACATAAGCAAGTGTGAGAATTCACTCTGTTTTCATGTGGTTGGACTGTTGTGTGTCTTAGTAGTCCAGAATGAGCAACATTGAGAAAATACTTCCCTAAATGACAGTTTTATAAGTGTGCGTGTGTTCTGTGCTGTCAAGTCAGAATCCACTTATAGCAACCCTAACAGGGCTCTCAAGGTAAGTGAGATGTTTAAGGAGTGGTTTTTACAAGTTCCATTCCCCCAGTCAGTTTCTATGGCTGAATGGAAATTCGAACTCTGTTCTCCAGAGTCCTAGTCCATCATTCTATCCACTACACCAAACTGGGAATCCTTATGAGTAGAGTAGTCTATTTATGGATACATTTATAACATGACAACTCCAGCAACAGGAGAAGGAGCAAATAAATGGCAACTACAATGACTACAATGATGATGACAATGACGACGACAACAACAATGACAACAATGTAGATTTCTCTAAGGGGAACTATCCATGAAAGTGTCCTCCAATGAAAATGATTCTCAAATCATATCTCCTACTAGACCTCTCCTCAGCAAAAATGTAATGTGCATTGTAATAGGCAGATTAATTTTTAGCTATTATTAAGACATTTTTTCCATCTTTGCATACTGGAATGTTTAGTGGAAACAGGAGACTCTCTTGCATCATAAAATGTTATCTCTACTATTTTATCAGTTTTCCAGTATTTAAGTCACAAATACATATTCACTGGATGCAAGTCTTTGGTGAAAAATTATTGTATGCATATCAGCCTTTCTTTCATGTGTGCAGCTTATGTGTAAAGCAATAAAAGGCTTTCATAAAGACCCTTGTGATGTTGAGAAAAGGGAGGGCAGGGTGGGTGGGTGGGTGGGTGGGGGGATGCTTCATTCTATCTGAGGTGGCTGAAGAATAACAAACTGAAAATGCTCCTGTTCGCTCAATGACTGTGTAAAGAATTTAAACATTCCCGTTAAATAAATAATGTCTAAGCGAAATGGCTTTAAATGGTTAATTGTTACAAGAGAGTCTTTTGCATTAATGCAAACAGGTCAACTTTCTAAAATGATACTGTCATTTAAATGCAGTGTGAAGGTTTCAGTGCAAATCACTTGAAGGTACATTTCTTTTTCTTTTTTAAGAGCGGGCTAATGCAGTATTATGTTTTATGGTGCAATAAAATTATGTGCTAAAATTATGCTCATAAATGTAGGCAAATGTAAACCAAGCTATTAGTTATGTTTTCTCAGATAAAACTGATTAGCATAGCTATCAAACTCTTTTCCCATTTGAATAACAGAATTATGTCTGAAATCTAACGCTTGTTTGCCGAGGCCGATTCTTTAAAAGAACAAATGTAAATCGAGCCATCAGTTCTGCATTAAATAAATAAATAAATAAATAAATAAATAAATGCAGTGGCCTGGCTTTCTTTCTGATAATGTTCTGATTATTGCTACAGGAGAAAAGAGGGGCGTGACCAAAACAGGGTCAAACAAGAAACACATTGGACGATATTTCTGGCATTATTCATTACAGTTTATCCATAAAATTCTTCCTTGTCAGACACCTTCAAAGACAGCTAGAGACAAAAGGTGGTACGGAATCTCAGAGATTCAGGGCACCATACTCTTGCACCACACCCTCTCATAGAAGAAGAAGAAGAAGAAGACACATGCAGAAGAGAACTCTGGTGGATAGTTCTCAGAGAGGTTTATTCTGTGGACAGCAGCTTGTCTCATCAGATGCTTCAACTCTTTTTAAATACAGGGGATAGGGCCACTTGGAAGGACATCCTATGAATAATTTATGAAGTATCCAGTCACCCTATCAGCAAATTAATTTGTATTTGACAGCAATTGCTATGGTGGTGTCCTGTCAAGAAAGCCCAAGGTATATAATTTAAAACTGAACAGAACAAATTCATGCTGATTACTTTATAAACAATTCCAAAGCTGGACTCATGTTGCCTGTAGTAGAAGATCAAAACAGATATTTCAAGGATGTGTTTTGTGTGTGCGCGTGTGCGTGTGCACAAGCATGCACATCTATCTTCCTCATACAATCTAAGAGCTATCATCATAAGCAGAGTTCAGAGCTTCTTTATTGATGTAAGACATGGTCATATCTGTAGGTACTCAAAACCCTATACTTCCTCTTTGGCCACTGCCTTCTTGGTTCTGTAGGGCTGTTTTCTAAATCACAGCCCCTTTCTAAGGATTTCCCCACCCCCTGGAATGAACCAAATAGCCATGGAGGGACATTTGCACACAGATTCCTAAGCTTTCTCAAGAAATTTAGAAGAGAGGGCGAAAGGGAACTGATCCCATACTAAATCTCACATTCAACACTCTGGTTCAGAAGAGGTTTGGGGGATTTTGAGTGAACTGGAACTGAAGCCCAATCCAACTGCTGAACAAATAAAGCAAAGCTGATCAGAAAAATGGATAAAGAAGGGTAACATGTTTTTTTAAAAAACACCAAAAACACTACATGTGTCCCCCCAACCCCACAATACAAATGCAGGAGCAGGAAATACCACCAGATGCCTTGGGGACCACACAAGCCAACTAGATACCTGTCTCCTGATACCCCTCCCCTGCATCTGGAATTTTGAAGTACCTTCCTTCTAAGCCTGGAGATTATACATCCCTATCATGGTTTGTAACCTGCGATGGACTTTTCCTCCAGAAATCTGTCCAATCCCCTTTTAAAGGCATCTAGGCCAAATGCCACCACCACATCCTCTGGCAAGGAGTTCCACAGACTGACAGCATGCTGGGTAAAGAAATATTTTAGTTTGTCTGTTCTTACTCTCCCAACACTCAATTTGAGTGGATGTCCCCTGGTTCTCATATTGAGTGAGAGGGAATTAAGCTTCCCTTTATCCACTTTATCCATCCCCTGCAGAATTTTATACGTCTCAATTGTGTCCCCCCTCAGGTGCCTTTTCTTGAGACTAAAGAGTCCCAAACGCTGTAGCCTTTCCTCATAAGGAGGTGCCCCAGCCATCATTTTAGTCACACCTTTTCCAGTTCCACTCTGTCTTTTTTGAGGTGCGGTGGCCAGGACTATACACAATACTTCAGGTGCAGCCTTACCAGCATTTTGTACAATGGCATTATAATGTTGGCTGTTTTATTTTCCACCCCCTTTTTTAATGATACCTAGCATGGAATTGGCCTTCTTCACTGCCGCCACACACTGTTGACACCTTCATTGAGCTGTCCACCAGCACACCAAGATTTCTTTGCTGATCCATCATGGACAGCTCAGAACCCATTAACTGATAACTGAAGTTTTGATTTTTTGCCCCAGCGTGCCTTACTTTACATTTTTTTATATTGAAACACATTTGCCATTTTGCTGCCCATTCTCCCAGCTTGGAGAGAGCCTTCTGGATCTCTTCACAATCCCTTCTGGTTTTCACCACCTGGAAAAGTTTTGTGTCATCTGCAAACTTGGCCACCTCACTGCTTATCCCTGTCTCCAGGTCATTTATGAACAGAATCCACAGACAGAATCCACTCTAGAAGATGTAAAAGAAAGGTAGATTTGCATATACAGGCTGAAACTGATTCAATTGAATCAGAGAAGAGGGTGCACTGGTGGTCCCAGATCAATCCACTGCATTGCTAGAGGTGTCTAGGTCCCATTGGAGGGCCTCAATTTTTGATCTAAATGTGCTTCAAAATGTTCACTGGTGTGATCACCAAATTGAAGCCTTTGCAGATTAGTGAGGCTGTGGACAATCCAAAAGAGCTCTGCCTGCTGGCCTCCCAAAAAACCATCAGGTTGGAGAAGTCTTTGAGGGTGGACCATTTTAACTGCTCCAATCTCCCCACATGAGGGGCTACCAAAGTCAAGTTAAATTTCATCAGGAAATGATCTGACCAGATCATACCCTACATGTGCCAACAAGAACACCAGGTCCAGTGTGTGACCTGCTCTATGTGTGGGGCCAACAGCATATTGGTATAGACCCATGGATATCATGGAATCCATGAACTCCAGGGCTGCTCCAGGAAGGTCCACCTTGGCATGAATGTTGAAGTCCCCTGGCAACAAAAGTCTAGGGGGCCTCAACATCACCACTGAGACAAACTCCATCAGCCCTGGAAGGGAAAGCACTGGATCAGGGGAGAATGTCACAACAGTACCAACCTAAATCAATCTCTCTGCTTCACTTTCAGAGGGATATGTTTTAAAGCAAGACCAAGTACTCAAAATAATGTGATGAACACACCATTTAAAACACACACACTCACATTCATAAATATAGCAGAAATAGAACAATGACATGGGAAAACTCCAAGACCATCTATACAACAATAGTTGAGTAGAATTCATGAAAAGAGATGGAATGGGTCATCTCAGATGTGTCAGAACCTGATAAGGATAACTGGCTCCCCTAGGAGTCCTACAAAGATTTATAGACCTTCCAGGCAAAGAGAACAGATTCTATAATTCGTCATAGCTGACATTATCCCAGTAAAGGGTTAATCCCAGAATGAAATCAGGTAAAACGACTAGATGGGCGGGATAAAAATGTAAGAAATAAATAAATAAATAAATAAAGAGTGATAAGCATCTCCAAACTTATCTGGGCATGTGAAGTGTCTTCATTGTTTTTAGAATAATTCCAAGCAAATTCAGAACTTGTTAATTCTGTTCCAGTTCTATTTACTTACATGATTTCTAGGTTACATATGAAAAACATAAAATCCAAACGTATTAAAAACATGTAACTTTTGAGAAGTCACAGGTATGTTGTTTTCTCTTTACAAAATCATCCTAAAAGCTATGACTGTAGGTACTAACACTTAAAAATATGAAAAATGAACTTAAGTTGTACTTGAATATAAAACATAATATTGAAATAGAGGAACTAATACAGCCAAAAACATAAGAACATAATTACAATAAAATATATTTTAAAAGTTTCAAGTTACATTCTGAAATACAGGAGCATCTTCATTAAGAGTACAGACACTTTCAAGATTAAAAATGAAGAATAAGGGCTTATAGCCTAATATGGCAGAGAATACATCTCTAGAACACTTCAGAGTTCTTAACAATAAAATTGTAAAAGCAAAAAGCCTTATAACTTTCGGCATGAAAACAGTATTTAAACTTTTAAACTAAAAATATACAAAGTAAAAAAGCATTATTTAGCTCCAAGCAACTTGTTAACACACAGGAAAATATTTTCTCACCAAGCCTTTAGCCAGTTGGAATAAATATCATGTTAGGTCCATATTATCTTATGGACACTCTCAGACCATCTGTGAGACAAAGCTTGTCTCCTTTCCACTCCCTTTGGATAGAATGTTCCTCCATTATATATCAGTGCAAGACAGCTTTCTTTATATAGTCTAACGCCATGTCATTAATCAAAACAAAATTTATCATAGTTTATACTTTTCAACCAATTAGCAGCCTACATGTTCAAGGTCAGGAGGCTTCTCATCCCAAGGTTCTCTCTTCCAAGGACTTTTGAAGCATAGCTCCTTGCATCTTTAAGGCTTGGCCTGCAAAGCTTGCACCTGGCTGTTCAAGTTGGAGTCAAATTCCCCCTCCCTTCAGCACTACTGGCTAGAATGACAATATAATACATTGGGGACAGTACAATACATACACATATTTCATGTATAAATACTACAGAATATTATATGATTTCATACTCATTGTTGCCACTTTGAATTAGGGAATTATTAATTATTTATTATGAAGCTAAAGCCTTTTGTAAAATGTTTTGGTTTTGTAATATAAACTATCTTCACAGAGTACTTTTCCAAATGTGCTTTCACTTTTAATGTACCTCTCTGAGGCATCTTTTAAAAGGCAGTTTTCAATTTTAGGGCAACACCTTGTACCCAAGAAACATACTTTTTTGAATAGTAACAGATGTAAAGAAACTAAATAAATACTTTGCTCCCCCAGCCTGGAAATAAAGAGGCAAGACACAGGTTGTTGGGTTAAAACTTGGCCACAACTTTATTAACTATTTAAACTAGTCCCCCAATTACAAGGGGGCATGACCGTAGTGCGATATACTTCTCAATCCGGAGTAGCCTATACGTCTGGACCATTCATAGAGCAGGGGGAGCTCCTATTTCTGAATCGTGCTGTCCATTGTACAGCACGCATTCAGGTGCTCTGTGCTAAGGGTACCCCCACCTTCTCAGCCCACCGAGTCTTGTGACCCTAAGTGGGCTGCTGGCTGGGAGGTCCCCCTATGGAAATCCACCTCTCATCCGATGCCTGACTGGCTCCGCCTGACAGAGAGATGGCATAATTCTTGCACCACATGTTCACCGAGAACTCACCCCAACTCTTGTTTTCGCACTACCTGAAGCTGTGACCAGAATGACTTTAACTATAACAATTAAAATTTTATAACCTCACCCGTCAGGTAAGAATGGGATGGGCGAAAACACACCCGCATCCAAAGGCCAATCTAGGATGTAGGCAAAAAATTCCCATCCGGCTCCAATAAGCAACCAGCTAATCTCATTCTAACTTTAGGGTGGGTGGCAGGGTTTGCTTGCAAAACAGCAAAAAGGCTCGAGCTGGAGGGACCAAGGGCTTCTTATAGGCTCTGTCCCTCCTCCCCTCGGAAAGTGGCGTAACACAACCGCGACACCGCTCTCCGGGTGGGAAAGCAAAGCCTCCCTGCAATGGTAACTCGGCACCATGGTGGAGCGATCATTGTGCTTGTTTTCAGTATGGGGGCTGTGGCTTTAAGTACTGCTATATATTATTTGTTATGATATAGACCCCCCCAATTAAAATATTCCCACCAAAACTATCATTATCAGTGGCTTTCCATTTGAATTGAAATGGGCTAATCTGGCACTTAAAAATGAAACTAAGAGAACTTCCAGACGGAATGTACTCAATGATTACTAAAGTTATTGATATTTTCCTTCCATCCATACGACATGTACAGATGTCTCAGTTACAACAGGGAAGAATTCTGTGACTTTGTGAGCTTTTTGTCTCCTCCTGAAAGCATGATTTAAATTTCCCAAAATGACTCTGCCTTCAAAAATTCCCATAATCTCTGATCATTGGCTATGTTGCCTTTGCTTCATGGGAACTGAAGTCTCAAATACCTGGAGGGCGTGAAGTTGTCTACCCTTATACTAGGCCAATGCAGTAAAGTTAAAAAGTAATTAGAACCAGTTTGTGCTCCTTGGAACAAGGTCACCCCAGCCAGATACTAGGGTCGGTGTACAGACAAAGGATGCTCTGCCCACAGCCACCTTAGTCTCTGGCTCTTGGACTTTGGGATCTGATCTCTTCCTTTCTGCTTGTTCTGATCATACCACTGGCTCAAACTATGGCTAGAATCCTCTTGGTGTTCACATAAGGGTTGCATAACTTGTTGCAGCTAATTGCAGCTAACTGGGACACATCTTTGTTATATGCCTGGTAATACACCTAGTTGTGCAACTGACATTCACCTTGCCATTAATCACAATTAGTCATGCCAATTTACATACATTTTATGCAAACATCAGTAGTATTCCAATGTATATGTTACAAATAGCCTGCTTTTAGGACAGTAAATGCCTTACATGCTGAAAATATTTGATTAGCCCAGCTGTAGCTTTTCACATATTCTGTTCTTTGCAAATTAACTTCTTTTGTTTTACAATTGACAGGTATTCACAAGTTTGCAAGTATGACTGCTAAGTCGCAAAAGACTACTGAAATGATGTCTTTGGTGCATTAAGGGATTTCAGTTGCTTTGAATTTCCTACCTAAAACATAAAATTTGGTCAGGAGAAGATTAAGTCTCATTATAAGTGTCTCCCATTCAAGCAGGGGATATATGGGAAACTTTGCTGAAACAGGATTAAAAATAGCCACACAGCAAGGTGAATGTGTCCCAGTTCTCTGGCAAAGAATTTGTTTGTCATCACATTGGTGGATATTCTTCCTTTTTATCACTAAAGGCCTGTGGTCTTATTCAGAATGCTTATGTCTCCCTGGTGTATTTATTTCCGATGGTCAGTTAATGAATGGCAGGAGTGATGATGTTTGCTTTTCCAAGTATGTGCAGCATTTAAAAGTGAAATGTCTCCTTCAAACAGAACTCTGTACTTTGAGAGACTTCTGAAAAAAAAACTTTGAAGTGCTGAATTCCTCTGATGATGAACAATCCTGCAACAGTCTGGAGAGAGAACACGCTTGTTCTCCCCACACTTTTCTCTCTCATAAAATGGCAGCTAATAGATGGAAACTCTGAGAACATGCGAGTCCTGCCAATATGAGGTTGGGATCATGCTGACGGCTAAGTTGCTGAACACCACCACATCTAAGTGCCAAGGCTATTTCCGCTCTTTTACTGCATAATAATAAAAAAAAGACATCTTTTATTTTTTTTATAGAACACCTTTGACATACTTAAAATGTCTGTGACCACTAGATCGTTTTAGAAGCACATGACTGGTGACAAAACTGCTCCCAAATAATCTGTTTCAACTGAATAATAGTTAAAAATGGATTCTTGGAAACACGGCATTCCTTGTTTGATTTTAAAGGCCTTGGCGAACTAGGTGGAGGATCAATCCTTTTGAAGTTTGTGGACTGGACTGGCAATGAAAAAGTGACTCTGTGTTGCTGTATTTTGTAGGAGTAGCTTGTGATATCCTTCAAAATATATTCCACCCCTTAAGACAGGCTGGTGCCCTAATATCTCCTTCCAAGCCTCACCAAAGGAGTTTGGGGGAATGATACCACACAATAAACACTTTCCTAGATGGTAGTTACTCAATTGGCTGCCGGTTAAGGAGCCAAGTGGATAATAAATTGCTGTAAAGATAGCTGTTCCCTTGCCCAGTCCCAGATGCAACTCTGGAGTTCTAAAATTGCTGCTGAAGGAACACAGTCACCTACTGGCACAGCTTGTTCGACTCCTGCTGCAGCTAGATCCTAACAAATTGAAATCATATGGATGCGTTGGCAGAAATAAAAAAAGCTGATTTTACAAATCTTTCTTCAAAAAGAGCAACCAGGCCACAACAGTGTGTTATGCTATGTGGGTGGCCTCAGCCCAGCATCACAGATGGCACTGCTAGAAGAGTCCATGAAATTGCCTAATGGTGATTTGACTGTGATCGTCCCAATGCTGGCTTCATAGGAGGGTAGAGTGGGATAAAATTAGCCTGCATGGGGTATGTAGGGAGGGATGGTAGACTGGTTTGAGAACCATGTTTGCAAGTTGAATCGGTACATCAAGAGGGATAGAATTCTGCTCTTCAAAACAAGTACATGTCGTAGTTATGTGCCTTCAAGTCAAGTTTTGTTATGTGCTGTCATGTCGCCTCTGACTTAGGGTGCCCCCATGAATGAGTGCTCTCCAGAATGTCCTGAGCAGACCTGCTCAGCTGTTCCAGACTCAAGGCTGTGGCTTCCTTTATGGAGTCAATCCATGCCAAGTTTTGGCAGCCTCAATAGGATTTCTGAAATATGTGAGACATTCAAGGAATGTTTTACCACACTCCCAGGAAGTTTCCATGGGTGAGTGGGGATTTGAACTGGGACTCCTGAGTCCAAGTCCTCCACTCTGTCCATTGCACCACACTGGCTCATCTTAATAAACACATTCTTAACCCATCTGCATGTATCTAAAAATATACAATGGAAACAAGTCCATCTTACATTATTTCCTTAATTACTAAACATGGGACAGAGACTAGAGCAATAATGGTGGAAAGCGTGGACTGAACATGGATTAGTGCCCACTGGAAGGGCTACTCTATGGCAGTGGTGGCAGAGACGAAATAATTCTTTGCTGCCACCGTTGCGTCTGCACAAAGTTGTACAGCAGAGCTCTCTTGAGTGGTCAAGGGCCTATTACATGCTGGCCCACAAGAAGAGAAGGCAGACCACACCATAGCCTGCTGCGAATAATTTACACTATATTTTGCAGGCAAGATAACTCAGAACAGACTTGGATACTATAGTTGATGTACTATAGACAAGGGCTCCTACTTGTCCTGTGTTGATGGATACACATGCTATTTAACATTTAAATATCCAAGAGTTTTGGGATCCAGTGTCATCAGTGTGTGGGTGGCACCCCACACTGTCTCTCCAATCCATATAATTCCAAGGAAGCTGTTTTGGTTCAAAATAGGTGGCTGGTATCAGTAATGGACTAGATGAGGGTGAATAAACTGAAATTTAATTCAGACAAGATGGAGGTGCTTCTGGTCAGTCGAAAGTCAAATCAGTGAATAAGCTGGACAAGGTTACATTCCCTCTGAAGACACATCTTTGCAGCTTGGGTGTGCTCCTGGATTCGTCCCTGAACTTGGATGCCCAGGTCTTGGTGGTTGCCAGGAGTGCATTTGCACAGTTAAAACTATTTCTGGAGAGATCTAATCTGGCCACAGTAACACACGTCTTAGTTATACCATGTTTGGATTAGTGTAACATGCTGCACAAGGGGCTCCCTTTGGAAAATGTTCAGAAACTTCAGCGGGTCGAGTGCTGCAGTAAGATAGTTAACTGGGGCTGGTTACAGGGAACATATAACTCCCCTGTTTCAGCAGCTCCACTGGCTCCTGATCCATTTCTGGACCCAATTCAAAGTGCTAATTTTAATCTCTTAAACCCTAAAGACAAAGCTATCTGAAAGACTGCATCTCCTCCTACCTGGTTGTTAAGGTCATCAGGGGAAGCATTTCTGCCTATCCTGCCATAAGTCTATGTGGTGAGGACCTGAGAGAGGGCCTTCTCTGTCACTGGTCCCGGACTCTGGAACTCCCTCCCACAGGAGGCCAGGCTGATCCCGTCTTTTCTTTCCTTCCTTCAGCAAGCAAGGAACTTCTTTACAAGCAGGCCTTCTTTCCATAGCTGGCAGCCTATGACTTTTTTTAAAAAAATTGTGTTGTTATTTTTCTCTTTCTAAATTAGTTTTTAAAACAGTTTAAAACTGTTTTAATATGATACTACTTAATTGCTTTTTACTATTGTAAGAAGAAAAGTGGGATGCAAGTAATAAAAATTTTTTAAAAATGAAGGAAGTGAATGGACATTATAGTCAAACCTGGCATTTAGTGTTTATAAATGCCCATTTGCATGAACAATACACGGGTGCTCACTTTGAAGTGGGGATACGCCTAGGAGGTCTGTGCCTTCCTTCATGACTGTAACAGACATAAAACCCATAAAGACTTTATTACAAAAAAAAGAAGAAGAAAACCATACCTCCCCTAACATGTTTGCATACCTTTGCAAAGAGGCTATAGTGAAACCTGGATTGAAGTGAACGTGCTGCTTTTTCATTCTACTGCCCTTTGTATTAAGAAATGCAGTGAAAAACAACGAAAAAAGGAAATAATCCCAAATCAGTCATAATGGCTTCTTGGAGCTATTAGTGTTCATGTAGTTTGGAGCCAGCTTTTTCAATCAGCTGCATTGTTTTACCTTGGCTAACCACAGTCTTGCCATTTGCCTGCCCTCTATCTCATGGCAATACAGCAACACTCATCTCTGATTTTTTTCCCCCTTGTTTGTACAGCCGCTAGCAACATGAAATAAATAATTTTTTTTTCAAAAAATGAATCTGGAGTGCCAGCAAAAAAAAAAAAAAAACACAGCAGTTTACACATGGCCCCAAGTGTACATTGGCTGAGAAGGAAAGCTGCCTAAAAATGAAGTCGTCAGCCTGAGTGGGAGAATGAAATTTAATTTGCCTCAGGAGAAGAGGAATTATTCCTCCTCCTCCTCCTCCTCCAGTAGCGGCCTACATTCCTGATCAGAGTGCACCCAAGACATACCCCAGAAAATAAAGAGTTTGAGCCTTCCTAATTGTAGTTTGGGGTTTAAATGGGACTTAATTTCTTTTCTCCAAAGAAAGCTTGCATAAAGAAACGATGCATATGTCCAGTTAAATCATACGCTCCTTGGCTTCCTTGTTCTTTGTTGACTCCTGTTACATCAACCGCCTTTGTATAACCCTTTAACTTACACAGCCCCTACGAACGTGAGGCTGCTCCCCCAACCCCCCTCCTACCCCATATCTAGCTCTATGTTTTAGCATTTTCTCTCTCTCTCCTCTCCCTCACCCACCCTGGGTTTACTGAGACATTATTTTAGAAAGGCAGGGGCTATGTTGGGGATACTGGCCAAAGGCAACATGCAGTGGGATCTGAAACATCTATTTTCCCTTGTAGGACATAACCTCTCTCATACTCATCTGGGAATTTTGCGGTAACTCTGCAGGCTGCAGTTCTGCAGACTGTGCTTGTTGCTATTGCTAGTTACATGGCTACTGCAGCTGGTGTGAGACAGGCACACACAGGTAGAGAAGAATTAATAAAACACGGCCTTCTTGAATGGCCCTAGGCAAGGCAATCCATTCTTCTCAGTTCTCCCTGTGTCAAAGAATGCAAACATACTTAGGAGGTTGATGTCTTCTGCACAACCTTATACGTCATTTGACACTGCGGTGCGCATGATCAGGGTGTGTGGGTTTGGGGCGGAGATGGCTAAATGTGACATTAAGTCAGCTTTCCGTCTCCTCCTTGTACACCCAGAGGATTTCGATTTGTTGGGTTTTCAGTTCCAGGGTGTGTATAGGGCATTGCCTATGGGCTGCTCCATATCTTGTGCTGCGTTTGAACGTTCCAGCTAATTTTTGGAGTGGAACCTCAGACGTAGGGCAGGGTGTAGGAGCATGGCCAATTATTTGGATGATTATCTTTTTTGTGGAGAATGGAGGTCAGGGAGATGCAAATTTATCTTGGAGACGTTCAAGGAAATGGCAAAAGAGCTGGGGCTACCGTTAGCCAAGGAAAAAACAGATGGTCCGTCCACGGTACTGACCTTCTTGGGAATTGAATTGGATACTCAATTACAGGCTTGCAGGTTTGTTGTTGTTGTTTAGTCGTTAAGTCGTGTCCGACTCTTCGTGACCCCATGGACCAGAGCACACCAGGGCCTCCTGTCTTCCACTGCCTCCCGGAATTTGGTCAAATTCATGTTGGTAGCTTCAATGACACTGTCCATCCACCTGCTTCCAAATTGAGGGAGTCGCAGCAGAGGCTTAGAAATTTATTGGAAAAAAGGAAAGTCTTGCTTAGGGAGTTACAGGAGCTAGTGGGCCACTTAAACTTTGCCTGTTGTGTAGTGGCTCCAGGCAGAGCTTTCCTAAGAAGGCTTTGTGATACAATGAGTGGCTTCAGAAGGCCTTTCCACTGGACGAGAATGACAGCTGGGATGAGAAAGGATGTACAGGTTTGGCTGCAATTTCTGGATGGCTTTAATAGGATCTCCTTCTGGAGGACAGAGTTAAACTTGGGAGATGCATTACAGGTACACACTGATGCGGCTGGATCCCTAGGTTATGGAATTTATTTCAGAGGGAGGTGGTGTGCAGGTGTGTGGCCAGAGGAATGGCTGCAGTCTGGCATCTCCCGTGACCTTACTTTCTTGGAATTCTTCCCTATTTTGGAACCATTGTGGCTATGGTCAGAGGACTGGGCAAACTCAGTTATTTGCTTCTGGTGTGACAACCTAGCGGTAGTTCACATAGTAAACAACCTGACATCTCTTTCAGAGTGTGTGATGTGTTTGGTTCGGGCATTCACACTGAGGGCCTTGCAGTTCAACATCGCTGTGCATGCAAGGCATATCCCTGGTTTAGACAACAGTGTAGCTGATGCCCTATCCCGTCGACAGATCGACTGGTTCAGGGAGTTAGCGCTGGCAGCCAACGAGTACCCAGAGTCACTGCCACCAGAGGTTTGGTAAATTGAAGGGATGATGCTGACCGGGCAATAGTTTTGGCTCTGGCCCCATGGATGCGCAGGTACGTGGCCGTGAGTACAGAATTTCAGGAATTTAGGGGTTCCATTGAGTTGGACCAAATCTGGCCAGCGCCAGTAGAGCATCTATAGCAATACATAGTACATTTAAACAGGAAAGAGTTGTCACCTAGCTCAATCCAAGGCAAATTGGGTGCCTATTGCTCCGGCAATACTAGAAAAACTCAATCAGGCCACGACTTTAATAATGTTCTATGGAGCCCTTAAGGCAGTAGCCAAGAGCAAGATCGACACATCACAAGCAGCGCTGCAGAGGCATGATATCTCACTGGTAGATAATACTCTCTTTATTCACATACGTAGGTCCAAAGCTGATTGAAGGGGAAAATGAGTTAATATTGTGCTAGGCAGATGCTCAATAGATGATATATGACCTGTTAGGGCTGCTGCAGTTTATATGGGATTCAGGGGTGAACAGCCAGGTTATTCCTTTACATATACCAATAGTTCACCTTTAACTAGATACCAATTATGGAAATTGATGGATAGGGCGCTTTAACAGACCGGCGTCTTCGGACTATGCTTTGGGACACATTCATTCAGAATAGGAGCAGCCTCTACGGCTGCTGCGCTAGGTTATGGCCCAGATGACATTAAAGGATTAGGCCAATGGAATTCAGGCTGTTTTAGTCGTTATGTCTGCACTCTCCCTTCAATATAGATTGTTTGCTGTTCTTGTGTTTTCTTGTTGCAGGTCCGGAGGCCCTTAGGCCAAGACTGTGCGTCCTGATTATTAGTCACAGCTATGTCTTCTGGGCAGCACATTATGCGGCTAGATCGGTTTGGGGATGCAATTTAGACTTTGGGGCCTCGGCTCAGTTAGAATGGCGCGGCGTGAGGGGCATGCTGTGGGATGCGTTCCTGCAAGCAGTGCCTCATGGTCCTCATAGTTCCCCTCCTGATTTGTTGGTAGTCCATCTGGGAGGTAACGACTTGGCTAAGCGTAGCGGAAAGTCATTGGTGATAGATATCATTCATGATTTGAGTTTGCTGAAAATGGAGCATCCAGCGATGACCATCCTGTGGTCAACAATAATTCCTAGAGTGCGTTGGCGAGCGAGCTGCTCGCCGCAGTGTATTAAGACGGCCCACAGAAGTGTTAACAGGGAAGTTTGCCAGGCAGTTTGTAGTGGTTTGGGAACTGTGATTGGGCACCATGATATTTGTTTGGATAGTCCCGAGCTTTTCAAGAATGATGGTGTGCATCTGTTGAACCTGGGAACCTGAATGAATGTGTCAGTGCCAGGCTGGCCTGGGTTGCGCTGTCTATGGGACCGCGCAAGCTCAGGGCAGGGGACTCGCCCGTATTGGAAAGGGTCCGATGAGACCTAGTTATGTTCATTCTGCATTACAGCAGGCCCCTCTTCTTTGTTCAATTTAATAAAGCGTGGCCCTGGTTTAACCCATCACTTGTGTCTCGCATCATTATTCTGGGTGGGGTGGCAATGGATTGTTGTGATGGAAGATCATTTAAAATTAATCATCTATGTGCAATCAGGAGTAATTTTCCTCAAGAGAGTAGTCCTGCAGCTTCATATATTTAAAAAAATGTAATGTTAAGTAAATAGTGGGTTCAGAAGCCTCCCACAGATGGAAAGAACCCTTCCATCTGTGAAAGACAAGTTCTGGATGCAACCCACTGAGTTAACATTGTATTCCATTAACTACAAACAAATGAAGTCAGAGGCCTACCTCTTTAAGACTTGTCATTTGCTCCTCAAGGAAAGAGGCAAACCAGTTTGGTTTAACATGTTCTTTTAAGTACTTCCCAAGTTCCCTAAAGGGGCCACGGTGGCTGGAGGATTCTAGTACATGCTGCATGTGCGTGCGCACCCCCCCCACCCCCACCCCACACTTTTGGATGGATCGAATGAAAGATCTTAAAGGAATAGGTCTCTGGCCCGGAGGCTACAATTTTGACTTGACATTTTCTCTTAGGTAATATGTCTAGTGTTTTGAAGTGCTGAATAAATAATAAACACATCAATAAATAGGATCACAGTTTTTTTTCACAGCACCTTGTTATTAGGCTCAAGCTCAAGTAGATTCATAATTTGAACTGAGATAGGTTGTTAAAAACACCAAAGTTCATAGGAAGACAGATAATATGCTTAGCTGCTTAGTGAAGCATTTGTTTACATGAAGATCTTGATTTTCTGGAATTTCTGAGCAGGACATAAAATCCTGGAGATCTGCCATCTGTCACTGAAGACCATGGGTCAGGGTTGACCAACATGTGGCCCGTGTCCTGCATACAGCCCCCAGGCCCCAGAGCAGGCCCTCTTTACCCTCAGCTCCCCAGTGCCCCCCAAAGTTACATTTTTTTTGGAGAAAAAAGGCTGTCACCTTATTCTCTCAATGGGATATGGGGAGAATTTCCCATACAGTATTTTGAGGAGCGGGCTGTTACCCAGGGCTGCTCAACCCATTTTAAAATGAAAAAATGTATTTTGGCCACTAGAGGGCATAAGTGGGTTTAGGGAAGAAAACACAAGTATTTTAAAATGGAAAAAGTTGGGATGGGTGGATGGGTGATGGGCGCCTGTGGCTCCCAGACTTCTGAAGACTGCCCATCTCGGGTACAGATAATCCAGAGCTAGTTTGACTCAGTCTTACTTCATATAAGGCAGCTTCCTGTGTTCATATGTGTGCAAACAGCCATTCCCACTGTAAAATGTATTTGAAAGGCCAGCACTGGTTCCAAGATACAGTTGCATAGTAGCTGTCACTTATCAAGAAAAACTGGGGAGAAATGCTCCTGTACGATGCTCCTTGTACAATGCTCCTGAGTGACTGAGATGTGGGCAGTGCTGTTTGAGCCACCCATAAAAGTTACAATCACCAGCACTTTAACTTCCATTGGATAGGCTTTTGAAGGGAAAGGCATTAGTTTGTACAACTTCAAGAAATCTGCATGACTGGAATTCAATATACATCATGTATGGCTAAGTATGGATACATCAATACACTGTGGAGCTTTATATATTCTTACTATAAATCTTTTTTTTTTAATGTACAGAATTTCTTAATGGCAAACCACATATAGATTTATTTGCAGGTGGCACAAGGAAGAGTGTGTGTGTGCGTGTGTGGAAGATAACTCAAATACCAGAATGACTGTTTTTGCCCTCTGTAAATGCATATTTTGGCACACATATACTGTGGGAAAAACACTCTTTATAAAACCAAACTTGAGAATATGGGCATTAATGTATGTCTTGTTGGACGCTTTTCCTAGTTAAAGTCGATTTGCACTTATTTCAACAGCAGTCTGTCCTGAGAGTGGGAGGTCACATGTGTACGTTCAATTCCCTGCCCACATTTCTTTACTTTTTTTGTTCCACTTTGTTAAAATATTTTAGATGTACAGAAGGTCTACATGTGCATATTTGAGTGTATACTGTTTTCTGATGAAGGCTGAAAGCTACAGATACCTGTCCATGTAGACAAGGAGAGTACCATCATTGTTGGTACTGGTGTGTGGAACACACTCCTCACATTTAGAAAACAATTCCTATATTTTGCAGCTCTCTTAGAAAAATATGTTTAAAATAAATTGTGTTTCTCCTGTCCTATCTAGGAAAGTAACAGGGAATCCATGCTTGCTTGCCTGCCTGCTTGCTTACTTCGTTCCTTCCGTCCTTTAGATTTTGCTCGTATTGGTTAAATCCACCAACTTCAGCCCAAATGCCTTGCAAGGATGCCAGTATAAAGAACCTTCTAAGTCATGTACATTAAAACAACCCAACAGAATTACAGTAATTCAAAATTCTTCATATTCTTGGCTGTGAAAACACATGCCAATTTTACTAGCACCATGTGTAATCCAGATGTATCCTTCTATTTCACCTATGCAGGGGGAAAAAAGAGTGATTGTATTATTCTTTTTTATCTCCCATGATAAATATAAATAGCATCTTTCAGTTAGGACAGAAAGGCCCCAGTCTTACAAAATAGTGAAAGACAAAGCAAAACAACCACAAAAATGTAGGAACACCAGTGGTGGGTAAAAGAAGCTCACCTATCACCAGCTTTACTCTGTCCTGTTTTATACCCTGGTCATAACACCCATGAATTGTTCCGGATGCCTTCACATTTATTGAGCTTGGTTAGGAATAACCATGATCCATTGTCTGAACTCCTTTTTGAGGAACATCTGAGCAGCATCCAACACTGGACGTCTGCAAGTGGCACAGTAGAAACTGGTGGAAATGAGAGGGGTGATTCCCCCACCCCCTACTGCAGTCCTCTCTGTGCCCCAAAATTGGTTTTGGAGAGCTGAGCTTTTAGACAGCTTGGAAAGTTATGTTGAGGAGTGACTAGAAAAGAAGTTCTGCCCATCTGAGGTTAGATATAGGTCTACATCACATTCACATGCTGTAGCATCTACAAACATTCACTGTATATACCACTCTGTGGTTTTCCTCTGACCCCTTAGGAATCACTGTTAATGTAGCATGCATAATGTTTTAGAACTGGGCTGATTGTTTTTTAATCATGTAGTGTTTGTTGCTATTATATACTACATAAGGATAGATTTGAAAACAGAAGAGGGTGCCTTTCTCAATTTGTTTCAGTTTCCCTCTCTTTAAAAAACTGAGGTTTGATCCATCCATTCATTCATTCATTCATTCATTCATTTATTTAACTTATACACCACCCCATAGTGCTAGAGCACTCTCTGGGCAGTTTACAACATAATTATTCAAACAACAGATGTTCCCCCATCGAGCTGGGAACTCATTTTACTGACCTCGGAAGAATGGAAGCCTGAGTCAACCTTGAGCCGGCTACCTGAGTCCATCGGGATCAAATTCAGGTTGTGAGCACAGGCTTGGCTGTAGTAGTGCAGTTTAATCACTGCACCACAGGGCATTGGTTTCATGTCTGTTTCCAAATGTTTTTGTGCATTCACACAAATGCATTTTCATGCACAATTCTCATAATACTAGCACTTTTCTAGGAAATTTTGTCTAGCATACTCATTTTTGCAAGCCATTCCCCCCAGTATCATGTATCCTTGTATATCATTTCTGTAAATATTTTTCCAATATTTATTCCAATATTTCTTATTCTTGTCCTTTTGTATTACAGAACTGCACTGCACAATTCAGAAAAGTGCTAGCTGATGAATAACTGTGCTTCAGATGGTGCATTTATTCACAACTGCTAAATTAGCTACATTTGCATTGACATGAGAACCAAATGACCTCCATGCCTTGCAGAAATTTACCATGAAGAATTGGCCAGGGCATGGGGAAAATGTAGCGATGCCTGTGTAACAGAGTCAGACCCATGTTTCTGCCAACTCTCTCCCATACTATGCTATGCCCTGGCTCAGTAGTGTGGAAACAAAACATATGGAGGAGGGACAGCATGTTACTGTAATGTGCTCTAAAGTGTCAGAGTTACATCATTTTGGAATTGGCTGGGGACGCACTTGTTAAAAATGTTGGCCATCACTGCCAGAAGAACAGTTTGATGGTATATTTACTGGTTTCTGTTGCCTTCATGCTCAAGTATGGATGTATGTTTTTTCTGCCCCAGTGATGTCATGAAGCACAGTGTAACCTCATGTCGTGAAGAGTGGTGGTATGCCAGTGGACACAGCAATCTAGGTTCTGTGAGCTGCTCTGGTGAACCCAGTGGCACACCGCTGGTTAAAGTTTCGGATTAAAATATAACAGCAGGCATACCCCTGTGTTCAGCTTCCATATGGAATCAAATTCTGTCTGCTGAATTGCATGACCTCATGGGCTATATTTCATGGTTCTCATTGAAATGCGGTCAAAATAATTTTGTATTTATTCAATTCCAAACATTAATACAGGGGAAAAATCCTCCATAAACTTAAAAGAGAGCCTATATATATTTTTTCCTTTGGGTGTATTCATCAAATAGAAACACACACAAAACATTCATCATTAATTAATAGTAGCATTGTAACTTATATAAAACAATTAGAGCATTTACAGTCTTTAAAGGAGCTATTATTGCTGCCTTGGCCCTATTAAAAAATACACTCCCCAAAGGATAAAAAGTGATCCATTAATATGTATGTATTATTACTTCTCTCTCTCTCTCCTTCTCCCTCTCCCTCTTTGCTAAGCCTAAGAGTGCTGATGTCTGTGAATATGGAAGCATTTATAGGTTATAGACGAGCTGCTGGTTGACTTGCAGTCTTAAGTGCAGTATTTTCTAAAGCCTAAAAAGCAATATTAATTACCTTTTTACATACAGTATGGCAATACTCTTCTAAAGATTTCACATTTCTTGTAATCCTTCACTGGCAACATTTGTGGTTGTTAAGAAATTTAAGATAATTGGCAAACACTGGGCGAGGGGGGACCCTGCTCAACTGTTTATTGCACAAATTAATAAAACTAGTCGCCTTCAATCAATCAGGTCTTTAAGGATCTCCCCCTTCTCCTTCTCTTTTAAAAAGCACAACAGTTCTGGAGTGATAAATTCCAGGCAAAGCAGTAAAAGCTCTTGGTTGCATTAAGCAAATGGAACAAAGGGTGTAATCTACCCCAGCCCTGCTGCCATCCATGTTGTCCCATTCATTCCAATGGATGCGGTAAAGTAACGTCACTCAGAGACTTACATAAGGAACAACTGATTTCATTCAACAATCTGTTAAAACAAAATGTCTGTTTTGTGTGTTTTAGTTTATGCTGCTTTCAGACTTGCTCCAAAAAGATTGTACATCCTCCTGATTTAATGAGGCTGATATAAAAAGATTTGGTGCACAGGTCTGGAACCACAAGGAAATGACTGGCTCCTTTAGAAATGTATTAAGTGTAGTCAGTTTGCTTTCTGTAAATGAAATAAAAGAAGTACTTAAAAAATTTCCATTCTTCTCCATGATCAGTCTATTGTCACATGCATTTGGCATTCATTATATGTTAGCCCCAGGCGCCTCCAGTCTTGTACTCAGGCCAGCAGTAATTTGGTTTATAGAGATCATATGGCAAGGAAACAGACCTTGAAAGACAGAACTCTAAGAAGCATATTTGATGAATTTCCTATGATTTGAGCCTGGGTTTATTCTTTCCTGTTGGGGAGCAGACACTCTACAGCACACGCGCTGAGGCCCGATGCGCCTGAGTGAGGGCCAATTAGATGACAATGTGTGCACTGTTTTTTCGCACATCTCGGGTTGCATTTCCTATCAGGGAGAAGTGGGATGGTGAGGCGGGGGGGGGGGAGAGAAAAGAAGCCTTGTAAAGGATCCAAATATGGGCAGGAAACCACACAGAGAGAAGGTTGCCTTTGTCATTAACAATTAATATAACCACGAAAGCTGGAAAAATACACTGCTTATGTGAATGGCAGCAGTACAGCTGGAGCTGTTTGTCTCCTATCTTCCTCAGCTTGTACAAGACTACAGCTCTGGAAAAGGTGGATCCCTGGTAATTCGTATTCCAGAAACCCCTGATTATTCTAACACAGATGTAATAGGGAAGAAAGAAGAACCCAGCTCTCTTCTTCCATTTCTCTGCAGTTTTCAGACATCATAAAGTATCTTTTCTGGGAGTTTCATAAACAACAAAATGAACATTTCTAGCTCTCATGACATGAGCTATCACCCAAAGGTTTGCGGGAGTAATGTTGCAGGTCTGATGGGGGCTTCAGAATTTTTAAATGACAGGTCTTTCCCCATGTTGCTCAGCAAAGTTCTGTCTGAACCATGAGCTAGAACTGCATGAACAGTTTGAAATTTTGTATATGGGAAAACTGCTGTTCAAAGGAAAAACATGGATGTTCTTCTGGGTAGGGATGCACGCTTAAGGACATGCCACCAAGAACTCCTTGGACAATGGCTCATGTACGGAAAGAGGGATACCAGGCTTCAATATGACTGTAAGGCACACCAGTACCTAAATGTGTGGCAGTATCTGTGTCTACTAAACACAGCTTGGACAAGTGACCTTTCTGAACTACAACTGCTGGAACTCCTCAGCCAACCTGGCCAGTGACCATGTTAGCTAGGGGATTTAGAAGTTGTAGACCAAAAAAAGGTAACTTCTCCCTATTACTCCTTTTGTCCCAAAGGGGCGACAATCATTTCCAAGCCATCTCCTTCACGTCAAAATCGGTTGTTTCAATTTGTTAATTTTTCAGGAAAATAAATGAAAATATTTTGGGCGGAAAACTCTCAGAGTTACTTTATTTGAAAAGATGTCCCATGTGGACAGGCAGGGCAGATTAACAGTGCAATCTCACATATGTCAAGCTACAGTTAAACTCCATTGAATTTTGTAGGACTTAATCTCAAGAAAACACATTGAGGAATCAGAAAGGCAAGCAAGCAAACAGGATGTCTATATAATCAGCACTCTAACTAATCATTATTAGTTACTGTCGTTCTATAGGCTACTGTCGTTCTAAAAAACCCCAACCCATTACCATTATAATTGTCATCACCTTCTTTTCTCATTCTCACTTGATCTCTAACTCCTCATCCCATACTCTATATAAACCAGTAGCCTGTTAAAATCCATGTCTCTGAGGAAGTGGATTGTGACCCACAAACACTCACATTGAAAGAAATCAGCTAGTCTGTAAAGTGCCTGGGGTCTTTTTCTTTTTGTCACACCAGCTGGCACAGGCTAACATGGTTGTCTCACCACAAAAATAATATCGAAACTTGGTCAGGAGTAGTGGAAAGCCATTTCACAAACCTCAAATGCATTGTCTGGATTTTTCAAGATGGAGTTCCTGTTTGTCATATCACTCAGTGGTGTCACCAGAAGCACTTTCGTCTTTGTTTTTATTTTCGATGTTTGAAAGATAGGGCCTAATGTCAAGAACAAGTACCATTATTGAATCTTGACTCTGACTGAAGCTTTTGCAAGAATCCAAACTGCTGCTGGTGCTATTCCTGCTACTGCCAAGCATAGGGAGAAGGGCTCTTTGCCTTGTGTATCAAAATGATATGGCTTGTTTTGGATTCATGAACAGTTCTGGTGTGTGTGTGTGTGGCTTTGCTGCTCTGACTCAGGCAGCAAAATCTCTTGGGCTTGCCTTAATTTCTAGTACACAGGGTTAGAAGAACCCCATGTCTGAGAACCACAACACATAAGGCTAAGCCACACATATTTATGACCTGGCTCTATATAAGGCAGCATCATACAGACAAATCTTCAGCCAGCAGAACTGAGTAGAATTCTTGCTGCAAAGACGAGAAAGAAGATTGTTTCCAGCATCAAAAGTCTTCAGTTGTAAATGCAGGATAAATACGATCAACTTTCATTATGTTCAAGCATGAAGAATTGCGCACAATGTCTTCGATTCTACAGCTGGTTTAAGACACTGCCATTCAGCAAACAAAAAATTGGTTTTGGACCAGGGAAACTAACCTCAAATGCCTGCTCAGCTAAAAAGCTGATTTGAGGGCTTTTGGAACGTCACCATCTCTTAGCCATCACTAGCTTGTTTTAAGAATGAATAAGACAGAAACTGGAGAGTGCTGTGATTGTTTTAAAATGGGTCATACTATGCATTTAAAAAGAGTTTACAAGGCTTCTGCCACCCAACAATTTGCTGTCCTTTCAGTGTTCCCTGAATTTGCCATCTCAGGCAGCTATCACACCCTGCTTGCTAGCTGAGCCAGCTCTGCCTCAGATAATTTTAACTAGTAGAGACACCGGCGATTGTTGCTTCTGTCCTGCAGCACATGAATTGTGAGCTTTCCTCTAATTTCACTGGGTGCCCAATCATGTCCTAGAAGGGTGAATTTCAAACTAAAAGACAAAGCATTAATTTTTCCCCCATTTCTTTTCTTGTGTGTTTGAGAAGAACACTCCTGAGTTACTAATTGTTATGACAATGTCTGAAGGCTGCCAGTGATACTTTTGTTTGTTTGTTGGCATTCCCTGTTCCTCATACACCCCAACTCATATTGTGATGGTCTTGTATTTCTCCCATTCATTCCTTGTATTTTGCTCCTCTTCCCACCACTTTATAAATGCCACTTTTCATTAACGTGACCAAAATGTCATCAAGTAGTTTAATGCTCTTTAATGTCCTTGTAGCATTTACGTTTTTTTTTTAATGGTGTGGAAATGAATGCCATCTGTGGGTTCCCTGACATCAAAAAAGTTTGACAGGCTATTTGGACGTGCTCCTTCGCCTCGCATTAGCGTGTACAATGTCAGGGAGGCCGGAGTGAAAGCCAGGCTGTACTGAGCTGCCTTCTTCCTTGTTCCTTTCATTGACCAAAGAGCGACAGATCACTTACCTTAGAAAATCAAAGTCAATCATGGAATATCTTGGCCTGGACAGGAGCCCAGAGGCCCCAGGAAAAGTGTGAAGTCCAAATTAAAAAAAAAAAAGGAAATGACTCAGTTGGAGAAACAGAAACACATACACAACTTCTTCTCCTGTACACTGCCAAGTTCCCTTCACAATAGCTTTTTTCATCACATGGCAAAGCTGATTTGCTCCTGGGCCATCTGACTCATATGTTAGTAGTCAAATTGTAATTTTGAATTTTTTAGCATTAGGGACACTCTCAATTTGTAACATACAACCCAGCTGAACCCCCCCCCCCCCAGCAATGTTAGGCTACAAACACTTAGGGAGTTTGGAGATAGGAAACTTTTTTGGGGGGGGGGAACTGCAGTTCCTATGATCCCTCAGCCAACATGTCCATAGAAATAGTTAGAATGGAAAGAAGCATGTAGTTCCTGAGACACCATGAATTCACAATGATGCTCATATCATGGATCAAGATGTGCAGAGCAGAAAGGGTTATCTCTGTATACATTCAACATGTATTCTAAAGCAACATCATTCAAAGTTTCTCCCTTCATGAGAGCATCTAATTCCAGTGGCCTATGGCAGGAGTGGGCTGGTGGCTTGTCACATAATGGCAGAATGTAGTAGTTATGTTACTACAGGGCTGGGGAATATAGGATTTTTCAAGTGTTCTTGAACTGCTACTCCGATCTCACTGGCTAACATAGCTGATGGGTGGAGCCTGTAGTCCGGTATCATCTAACCACGTTCCTTTACATCCCTGTTTAATGGATGTCACTCAGCTGCCAATCATCCATGTAAGTATCTCCCATGTGTACTAGTTTCATTGTACCAGGGCAGGATTGGACTTTCCAAAGAGACTTGGAACAGATATGATTTCTCAGACACATCTCTTTTTAAATTCATATTGTAACTTCCCTTGGGTCCTGTAAGGAAGAAAGTCAAGATATTAAATAAATAAATAAATAAATAAATAAATAAATAAATAAATAAATAAATAAATACATACATACATACATACATACATACATACATACATACATACATACATACATACATACATACATGCATACATACATGGCCCTACTTCCCGTGTGGATTTTAGCACACAGGAAATGGGACCATGTCAAATTCCACAGACTGATGCAGGATGGTTTGCATCTAATGGCCAGCCTTCTATTGTTCAATATGGTATGCAGCAGGGGAATTGCACACACCATTTTTTGCAATTTTTCTGGCTGGCTGTTGCATCTCCCAGGTGTGTAACAGAGTGTGTGACCTGGGTAAGTCCAAACACATAACAAACAGCCAGAATGATCATGTAACTAGTTCTGCAATGTTGGGTTTACACTGCACCAAGCCAATAGGATTCTGACCAATATATTTCAAAGAGCAGTAATTAAGAGAATGATGAAATTGAACGTGATGTGTTTTAGCTGCTGATGGAATGGGCTGCATATCTCTTGAGTGGTGGTTAAACAGATTGCCATATTCCTGCTGAACTCCTAGCATTCTTCCACCTCAGGTTTATGTAGTGCTCATTGTGGAGTCTAGGTGACTCCATAGTTATAATTTAGGAGGACACAGGCCCAGAAATGATGGTTCAGCAGCATTGAATAGACAAGTTAAAGCTCAAAAAACTACTGAGCTCTTGTTCTGTTGGTCCTTCACATTGGATGTTCCTTTTTAGACTCCTTAGTGTAACCTCAAGAAGAGAATCCTGCATGGTGGAGAATGGAGCCATGAAGGAGAGTTTTTGTCTCACTATGTGGCTGTTTCTCCTGGGAGAAGAGACAGCTTGTGTAGCCTTGGGCAAGCTGCACAGACCCAGATGCCACCAGAAGAAGGTAAATCACTTCTGTGTACTCTCTACCTAGAACACCCTGGAAAGGTCACCATTAAGTCAGAATCGACTTAACAACACACAGTTATATGCTGGATGGATAGCTTGGTGAGTGAAGTATCTGGCTGTGAGCCAGAGGTTGGGAGTTCAACTCCCTACTATATTTCCCAGAAAAGCCAGCCTGTGTGGTCTTGGACAAATTGCACAGTCCCAGGATGCCCCCAGAAGAAGGAAATGGAAAACCACATCTATGAACTGCCCACCTAGAAAACATGAAAAAAAGTCACCATAAGTCAGAATTGACTTGAAAGCATGCTATGATGATGATGATGATGATGAAAATAGTACCTTCTATTTTCATGGAAATTGTTCTTTAGATCCAATAATTTCACTCTGGTTGTGCTAAGGTAAGCAACACAACAGGACTGTGCAATGATTATAATCTACAACCACTACGAAGTTAGCATCCTACAGCCGTGATGAGGTTGAGGAAGCTTGACATATCTGTAGAGCAACCAACCAGGAAAAGATTTGGAAATATCTTAAACAAGTGGCAGCTTCCAATATCACCAGGTCAATTTGTAAACCTAAGAATGAAGCATATGAAATGCAGGCCTTCTCCAAAATATTTAACACACTCCTTAGATTGGAGGACACAAACTCATGTTGCCAATAAAATATCTGAACAAAGAGCTGGATAAGTGAGTGTCTTGATCATTGCCTTCAGTAGGGAATGACTGCTTGGCCTGATGTTGGTTGCTTATAGGGCAGACCAATGGAATAAGCAGAGTACACCACACCAGATAAAAATGACAGCTTCCATTCTTTTCTGTCTCAATGGTCATTGCACAACAAGGATGTGCCCCAGAAAGCCATGTGCATCTTTTACAGGAGGCCTCTCTTGTGCTTACTTGTTGGAAGTCAACCACAGAAACCACTTCTCATCTGCAAAATGGAATGAAGATAGGTGTTGGGTTAAAAGCTCACAGATCTGAAAGGCTAGGACTGGAAGGTTTGAAACAGGGCATATTTAAACAGGACACTTAACACTTAAACTAAAGCTATCAGGATGTGTGTGGTACCAAACCAAATACACAATCTCGTCCCTGTCTTTTCAAACCCAGTTGGTAAAGGCATCTGTATGGTTAAGTGAAAAGTGGGACACATAATAAACATACATGTGGCTGGAGTTAACCCACTCATTGAAAGAGACACTTTGAAAAATATGAGTCTGAAGGTATCCTTAAGGGAAATTTATGTTGACATTGAAAGATAGTTTTAAAATCTTTTAAAACATGGGAGACTTTTTGAATTATATATGCTAATAAAGCTGTCAACATTTTGGCTACTCAGCTCAGTGAGATTTTAAGAATCCCTGGGAACCAATTAGAGTTAATATTGGGCTGGAACTTCTCTCTTCCAGTTCCTGAAGCCTTCATACAGAATGAATCACAACTGTAGAATCTCCCATTCCTATTTGGGTTTATTTTTTAAAAAATGCATGTGTTATTTTTACCTGGTTAGGTTACCTTCCTGTAAAATAGTGCATAAACTCACAGGATTTCCATGGGTGGTTTTAGGTTTCCTTTCTAAATACTGAGCGCAGTTGGAAAACCTTCTGTCATATAAATCATTTCCTGTAAACAGAAACATTTGGGATGGCAGAAGAGGGAATCATGTCAAAAATGCACTGCAGAATTAATCAAGATTTAAAAGTTAAACTAAGTTGCGGATCTTTGTCATTGCTGCCATTTTCCATGCTTTTGGTCTAAACATGTCAATGTCCAAATCTTTCCTGTACTTCCACTAGCAGGCGAAGATCTGTCTCTTCAGGCAAGCTTTATCTGAGTGAATGGCTGCCGAGTTGGGTTTTTTTTAATGGATTGTTGTACCTTACTGCTTTGAATTTGTTTTGGTGTTGCTTATGTTTTTTGGTATTGTATTCATTGATACTTTTAGTATTGTATACTTACTGTTACTAACTTAAATACTGTCATTTAATTGCTGTAAGCTGCCTTGTGTGCTTTTTAAAGAAAAGGACGAGTTAAAAATATTTTAAATAAAATAAAATAAATAAATAAATAATAAATTATAAATATCCAGTACTATTTATTTATATTTAAAGACTCAAAACTTTTAGCCAAATTGAGATGACATTCTACGGTATTTCCCAACAATACTAGCATGGGAGTAAATCCAACATGGGGTAAATTTTCCCCCCTCCCATCTGCTTGAAATTCTGCTTGGACAACTGGCCTCTTTTCATGTAAACTTGGAAAACGGTTCAGTTTATTCCAAAACTAACTCCAAGTCAACCTCTGATGAGGTTCACTGGAAGTTCATGAGGTCTGATCCATACCTTCCTGCTCATTCACAGTGAACCTCCAAATTACATCTCTCATTTTTCTGACTTGCTGTTCAGGAAGTAAGGAAGGTTTACCTTCCCTTTCTGGTACCAGGCACCTGACTCACAAGATGTAGGCGGGTGTAAAAATGTTAGAAAATGTAGCTTTCTCATCGCTTGTTGGTAGATATTATAGGCTCATGTACTCTTTTGTTGACAAGCCAGACGATGCATTTCATTGCCTGATTAAGCTAACTGAAATATTAACTGTTCTGAAAAAAACTGTTTTAGGTATACTAAGCAATATATAAATTGTTTATGAAAAAAAAAGTATGAGGCATGATTATCCATGCCACTTGAAATCTTCCTAATGATTTAATTGAGATCTTAGAGTGCTGGGTGTAAGGAGGCTCTTCCTAACATGAGTTGCTTAATAGGGAAGGAATAATTGTACCAGCCTACTGTGAGTGCAGATCAAGCTTAAAAACGAGTAATGTGAATTAAAGACAATTCTGCTTTTCTCCTCATAAATATAGGAATAATCCTTGTACTTGCATAATGTGATGCCTGGTAGCTCATGGGTCAATCTCACCAAAAAACTGATTAAATTCTAGGTGTACTTGGAAATTTCATTAGATTTTGCCAAGTCAGACACAAATGTAACCAACTAAAATGTTCTTCGATATGTAGATAAAAGAACAAGATCTGAAAGATATTTGAGGTGGCAGTATTCACAAAGTTAATTCTACAAGTTTTTGGTTTGGTTTTTTTTTAGATCTATCTTATTGTATGTAATATCTCTGGAGCTATAGGTTATGCTTAGATGACTTTCAGGAAGTGTTTCTGCCCAATTTGGGGCTATCTTGCTTTTCTATGTCAGCCTCTACACCATTCCATTCAGAGTGTTTCCCAGAGTATCAAGAGAGACTTCTGAGCATCTGCCAAAGGGGAGAAAAGAGGGAGAATCACCTTCCACCAATTCCCTTTCTCCATCACTCTTAGCGGCCAAGCCATAATATTTAGGATCATGGTCACTCCCTTTTGATAAAAGATCTACCTATCGCGTCTTTTCTCGGGTACTTCTGTCTGTAGTTTCTTTAAATAGTTTTGAGCTCTTGTCTACCATAGTTGTAATTCAGTTATAGATTTATTCAAAAATAACAGCAATTGCTCAATCTCTCCCACCACTCAGCACAATTTTCCACCGTGTACAACAGCACTGTTAGTGCTGTTTTATTTTAATGTACCCAAGCTATGTTTGCATCTCAATTAACTACTCAGAAAATTTTGGAATACACTTGGTGTTTTTTCCCCTTAAAAGATCATAATATGAGCAGTATTACAGTACCTGTTTTGTTTAAACATAAACCCTGTACTGTAGGCCTTCAGTACTTGAAAGGTAAATTACTTTCATGCAAAACCAAACTGATGAACCACTGAAAGCTATAGCTGCTGAAAGAAATACCTGTGTTCTAAACATATAAGAACTATTGCCCATGAACATCACAGTACCTTTACTTAAAGATTTAATTTCCAAACCACTTTCCTTCACTGGAGCAACGGCAACATTAGGCAAATCTTTCTATCCACAATGTCAGGAAAAAATGTGTAATTTTGTTGGCGTTGGAAAATACTGACACTCCACAAAGCAGAATATTTAAGTGTTGTGAAAGGATTGGACTTAAAAAAAAATTTATCTTAGAAACCATCTTAGTTCAGACTTGATTACAAACTGGGTGTGCAGTGTTTTAATCACAAACCTTCACCTGAGTTTGTTGGGACTCACAAACTTTCTTAAAAATCAAACCCTCACGATTTGTATTCAGAAACATGAATTACAATGTTAGCATCATAGGTGCTGATCTTGTACTCATTTTCCCCACACCATAGGGGCTTATGCATGTGGAACAGCTACTCCCCACATACAAATCCACACTGTACACTAAGAGTGGGAAAAAGTACAGCTCAACAGTTGTTGGACTGCAACTACGAGCAGTTGTAGCCAACATAGTCAATGGCAAGGAATGCTGGGAGTCACTGTCCAATAACACCCAGAGGACCACACTTTGTCACCTTTGTCATACATTACCCATGGACAAAGGAAAGTATTTCAAAGATTGATATTCCACATATGGCAGGTGCTTTACCTGATATCATAGTTTACCTGATATTTACATGTAGCTGTTTCTCACTGAAGATCATGTGTATATTAGCCTCTTAAGGCTTTCTTCATCACCAACCATATATGAGACAAGATATAATCCCATTCACCCTTGAAAATGGAATGGAATGTGTACAATAACAGGGATACTGTGTATGCATTTTCTTTGTGAATTACAAGCCATGTGTAATAACACTTTATTGCACATACCTTGCAAAAGGCTGATACTTAATTTATATTCCATCCTAGCCAATCATATTACATTCAGATCAACCCTCTGAATGTAATATGATTGATCCCCTGCCTGAAAGAACAGATAATATGCTTAGACACCCAGGAAAAGACCTATAGTTTTCATTAGCCACTCCTTGTCTTCCACTCATGTCACCCTGGAATGCAGGACTAATATACATCAAAAAGGCAATAGCTGCGTTCTTAGGATTTTATATCATGGATGATAGTGATCTGGGAATGGAAGAAAAGTATTATTTTTGTTGTGAACTAACCACTCTCTGGTAGAATATAGACCAGCTGTATGGAATCTATAGACCTTTGTTGGCTTGTGCTAGCCCTCTCTGACTATTCTAAAAGAAGGTGGAGTTCAACAACATCTGGAGGGCTACAGGTTCCCCAACTCCTGCCATAGACTTGTCAACAACTTAAAATGGTCATGTGCAGGAGTTTATTAGAATGGTTCTCAGGGCCTCTGTGGAACAAAAGTTCAGTCCCCAAACAAGACAAATGTCTCTTCAGCCCTGGAGGACATACAGAATGATATGTGAACACAATCATGTGCCAAACTCACAAACACATGAAAGTTTTAGATTTTTTAAATTAATGTTAAAGTTTAATAGCAAATTGTTGCTTTCTTCTAAATAAAAAAGTTTCTTTCATTTCTGTGCTTTCTAAGCATCTACCTGTTGTAGCTCATGTTTGGCCTTTCCAGTGAGCGATCACGTTGTAGTAAACATGTGCCGTCAAGTTAATTCTGACTTATGGCAATCCTAGGTAGCGAATACTCAGAAGTGGCTTACTATTTCGTTCTTCTGGAGCCATCCTGGGATTGTGCAGCTTGCCCATGGCCACACAGATGGGTTCTACTCACAGGAGGCACAGTGGGAAATTGAACTCCCCACTTCTGGCTCCGGAGCCAGATACATAAGCCACTGAACTATCCAACCAGTGGAAACATAATTTAGGCTACATTAAAAGAGCCAGAGTTTCTAAGTCACAACAAATGCTATTTTCACTTTTCTCTGCTCTCCTTTTCTGCTCTCTTACTGGTGTTATGCTTTGAGGAAGAGGGAGACGATTGCAGTCCAAGACTGTAAAGTTAAGAAACAGACAAACGGGAAGAGATTAAGAGGAATGCAATAAAATGGCCAGGAGTATGGTAAACAAATCCTACCAGAAATATTGAAGGAGCTAGGAATATTTGGCTGGGATTAGAGAGGACTGTGAGGGAACATAATAGCACTCGTCAAACACCAGAAACGCTGTCACACAGAAGAGGATAAAATCTTGCTCTTTGCTGCTGTAAAAGCATGACTTGGCCTAATAAACTTCAGTTGCAGGATGAAACATTTTGCTTTAACATTAGAGGAAATATCTTGAGGGCAACGACCAACTCAGAATAGAAGAAAAACCAATTACGGAGGCAATGGGGTGTGTGTAGGTACTGTCTCATGAAGTCTTCAAGCAAACACATTTGAGGCCTCCAAGTATAATAAACCTAACTCATGCCTATAAATACATAGGCAGCAAGTTGCTTTCTGTAGGACCCCATTTTATGTACTGTATATCTATCCTGTTCTTTCTGTGTAGAGTGCAAAGCAGCACACATGGGATGATATCATTTTTTGCATTACCACAATGCTATAAGGTAGTTCTGGATTAAACACAAAATCACTCAGTGAGCCTTAATGTTAAATCAGAGGTTTGAACTGAGGACACTTAAATTCAAGTGGCATAATGATCTCTCAGGAGAAGGTGCTTTTTAATGTAATTCATGGGTGGACACAACTAATAGGCCTAAGAACCAAAGAATGAACTCCGTTGTTTGGCGAAGAATCATAGAGAGGTCTTTTTTCCCTAAGGCATTGACCCCAAACACCAGTGGTTAGTTCACAACAAAAAATGTTTCATAGATGGCATTTTACCCCTGTAAGATTGGCAAAAATGTCAGAAGGTAACAGTAATGTTTGTTGGAAGAGTAAAAAAAAATCCAGGGACTTATTATCATATGTGGTGGTGATGTGAAAAAGCAAAAAAATTTTGGATACAGGTTTGGGAAATGGTAAAAGAGATTGTTCAACAAAAATTAAATTTTAAACCTGAAATGTTATTATTGAATATAATGCCAGAAATTATTAACAAAAAAAATAAAATATAGTCTACTGTATATATTCACAGCAGCTAGGTTACTCTGGGCCCAAAAATGGAAGAATGAAGAGACACCAACGATGGATGAGCTATTAAAGAAGCTATTGGACGTTGCAGAACTAGATATGCTTTCAGAGGCACTACGGGATCAACCAAGAGACTTTGTAAAGCAAAGCTGGAAGCTGATATATAACTGGGCCCAGAAAAAGACAGGAACTTAGGGGGAAAATTAGTCTATAGCGAATCAGTGCTCACCGGAATCCCCTTGAAGATATTTCGATGACCAGACGACGGTGAAATCTCTGATCCATAGGGGAAGGAAGGATGTTTAGCTGTGTTCTTTTTTTTTTTTTGTCTGTTTGTTTGGTTTGTTAATTATCTGTTAGATTGTTAATGTTTTTAAGTTTGTATGTTTAGATATGAATAAAATGGTTTTATTTGGCTGATGTTGGACATGTTTGACCATTAAAAACAATGTGAACATGTGGTGATAGTTACCATAATGCAATGCCAGCTTCTATTAAAAATTATTGTGCCCTTCACTTTCCCTAGGCTATATTTGGCACACTTTTAATCTCCTGGTTTTGTCATTTGGAATTTTGCCTTGAAAAGGACAGTAGGATCTTTAAAGGCAATGTGGTATATGGTTTTCAAATGTAATTTATAACAGTGGTGACATACTGTGATCTTTGTAGCCATCACCACATTATGTTACCGAATGCAAGTCACACTCTGAGACATCTGATCACTTTACATCATAACAGGAAACACACAGCAAAATTAACAAAGCGCACTATTTTTGGATTACTTTCTCTAAATCTTCTTGACTCTGATGTAAAATGGAACATATACTTCTTAAAAGGATAAATTACCATAGCTCTTCCCCATGTGGCACTATGAACTAATTCACAGAACATCAACATGTAGTAAAGATGATGCAATGAACCTGGCCACATGCCTGATAGGGATTTCTCAGTGCTTGACAACTTTAGAAGAATACGCCTCCTAAAGCCACATAGAAAATAACTTTGTATAAGTGACAGAATTCAGAACATCCAAGGGTACTGCCCTTTATAATTGAGGAATAGCTCAGGCCAGAGATTAGATGTATTGAGTTCTCCAGAAAGAGCAAGAAAAACCAAGTGTCCCTTCTCTTCTTTCTTCCAGATCGTCTCCAAAGCGAGGGAGCGGTGTATTATGCTTGTCAGTCCAATGCATGATTATCCACAGGGAGTTTGCACAAATCATATCTACTTGTGAGATGTTTCTTCATTTATTATCTTTTTCAGATGTCTGCTGCAGGGCATTTATAGCAGCAAAGATTGGGGTCAATTGCTTTCTCTGTTGGTGTGTTAAGAATCAAGTATTCCAACCTAAAATAAAATCAATACTTAAAAATACATTTGATGATTTTAGTACAACAATAACAGAGATGATTTTTCCATCATTCCCCCCCATTATTATAGCTCTTCATTGATTTGCAAGGAAATAAAATAAAATATGAGAACATATACAAAGGAATCTTCTGATAGAGGTTCGTTCCTACCACGACCTAGGATTTCTTAGCTGGGATTTCTGAGACCTTATACACGCACAGCATATGTTTAGTTGTTCAGTAACAGTCATCACTTGGCTCTCCATTACAGCATCAACATTGCCACTAGATTGATGTGTTTTAAAATTTTTATTCTGAATATTACAGAAGTCAATTAACTTGGAATATTCTCCAACCCTTATGGGGAAAAAAGTCTTCATAGTAGAATCAGCACAACAGAGCTGCTACTCCCATTCTCTTTACAACTCCCAGATTATGATGAGGAGAAAATCTGTGAAGGTCTCCCTAGTTCTACTAAATCTGTGAAGGTCTCCCTAGTTCTACTATAATCATAATGCTAACAATGGGTTCATGAGAATGCACAACGATAATAGGAACATCTATGGCATTTACAAAACTGTGTCAGGGGTTGAAAAGAATGTACAATTAATTTATTCCTACATAAATGTAGTGCAGTAGCAAGAGGATAAGGTTAACAATAACAATAGTCAACATGGTATAAGACCTGTGACAGCATTTCCTGAATTCCACACTACCTGCTTGTTTTACTTAAAAGCAGATTTATAGTCTAGGACAGTGGTTCCTAAGCTTGGGTAACTCAGGTGTTCTTGGATTGCAGCTCCCAAAAACTCTGGCCAGCACGGCTAGTGGTGAAGGCTTGTGGGAACTGCACTCCAAGAACACCTGGGTTACTCAAGGTTGAGACCCACTGGTCTAGAAGAAAAATGTGACAGCAGTGGAAGCAGCTACTGCTGCCCCTACTCAATTAATACTGAAATTCAGTATTTATGTGACACAGAGGAGTCCTGACAAATGCAAGAATTCTGTTACTGTAACATCTTCCATAGCAGCCACCTTGATAAGCTGAAGTTTGTGCATAACTACAAACAATTCCAGCAAGAAAAAAAAGGTAGGAGACGGGGGGAAAAGACCAATGTGGCTTCACAAAAAACAATCAACAACAACAACAAAAAACCAACCCATAGAGGGCCTGAAAACAAAAAAAAAAAGGACACATATAGGATGTGGAAGGAATGCCAGGCTACAAGGAAATAATATAGGCAAGTAGCAAAGAATTGCAGGGATGGTGTTTGGAAGGCAAAAGCTGAGAATGAGCTGGGGTTAGCAAGAGACTCTAAAAGCAACAAAAAACATTATTTGGATACATGTGTAGGAAAATATAGAAACAGTAGCTCAGTTTACCCAGTGGGGATGGAAGAATGATAACAGATGACAAAGAAAAGGCAGAACTTCTCAGTTCCTACTTTAGCTCGGTCTTTTCTCAAAAGATAGTCTATGTTCCTCCAGGCAAATGTGAAGTACAAGTGGAGGGAACAGGATTGCAGTTTGAGATTGATAAAGAAATAGTCAAGGAATAGGAATGTGAATACTTTTTTTCTTTCATAGCCAATCAGGCTGTACACATGAGCAGAAATTAAACTGGTCTTAAAAATAGCATTTGGCATCTAATACAAGTACATATAAACAATGAGAAAAGAATAAAAAAATAATAAAACAAGCATTCTCAAATAAATATCAAGTTGTGAAATTAATTTGAGGAGCTTGTGAAGCAGGCAATGAGTTCTGGCTTTCCATAGCTCATTTAATGAATTTTGTAGTCCTATAGGATTTATGATTCCCAGTGTGGTGCAGTGGATAGAGTGATGGACTAGGACTCTGGAGGGTTCAAATCCCCACTCAGCCATGGAAACTCACTGGGGGAGTGGAACTAGTAAAACCACTCCTTAAATATCTCAGTGACCTTGAAAACTCTTTAGAGTATCTATAAGTTGGCTCCAACTTCACGGCACATAGCACACAAACACAGAGAGTATATATAGTAGTCTGTGCCAGCGAGCAGAAATAAAACTGTACATAATTGATTCCGGTTGCTAAGGGCTTAAGATATTGATTCCTCAAATCTTCATACATGTCTTCCATCTTTGAGCATCCTGCTGGGCAATATCTGCCTGTACCATGTTGGTCCATATAATGTCTCTGAATATCTTTCAACTGCAATGAATTTACTCTGCATTAGTTAGCTCAGCTCATGTGAGCGAATAAGAGACAAATATGGGGGCACCTTTTCAAAAGGCGGAAAAGCCTTTGTATATCCTATCGGAACAGCAGCTAACTACAGATGCCATGATAGTGAATGGTGGTGGTGAGGAGATGCATATTTCCACACTAGATATTGCAATGAAAAGCAGTGGTCAAGAGTTTCTCTGAGGACACCCAGTTTTCGAGTTTATCCAAAAGATGTATTGCATACAGTTTGCTGACTATATCTAGGAGGCTTATAAGATGATGATTCCTAGGATCTAATTGAGCAGCTTTCTTGTAGGTAGGTACTACAATGGTTTCAGCCCATTCTGAAGGGGATTTCCCAGATCTATCTATTTGAGATGGGCACAAACTGAACCGTAAACTAGAAAAAACAACAAACTGGGCTGCTTCACAGTTTGGTTTGTGACGTGGGTCGGGGATACTGTTTTGCCAAAGCAAAGCAAAATGCCGAATTTTCCCTTTGGCATTTCCTTTGCTTCAGGCAAAGGGGATGTCTGCCCAACCCTTCCCACTGCCCCATCACCTCCACCTACCTGCTTCTGCCACCTCTGCTGCCTCTTCCCTGGGTGCTCAGGTGCCATGCTTCAAGGAAGCAACCTGGCTTCTTGCAGGGAAGCCGGTCGCTGCCTTGAGCATGCGCCCACCTCCCAGCTGATCAGCAATCACCTGGGAGTTGTGTGCATGCTCAGAGGTGACCTGGATCCTCCGGCTCCTCCAGCTGGCTTCTCCTCCACCACCACCATCTCTCCAGGCCACCTGGGGAGGCTGGGGTGATGCTGGCAGTGGCAGCAATGGTGCCAGTGGTGGCAATGGCAATCATGGCAGCAGCAGGTAGGCCAGGCAACAGCAGGGGAGAGATATGGGCCCTAACCACCAAGAATCATGAACTGGTTCATTTTCTAGGTGGTTCATGCTTTGTGATTAAGCACAAACTACAAACCATCATGAACCATCATTTTTCTGGTTTGTGCCCATCTCTAATGTACAGACTTTCTCATCAAAAAACCAAGGAATGATAGTGTAGTTCCCATTCATGTGTTGAAATAGTTAAGTCAGTATAGGGTTTGTTGGTGCGCCTTGTGACTCAATAAGAAGGGATATTTTACTACTTCAAATGGGTTCAAATCTCCAGGGCCTAATGAACTGCATCCAAGAGAATTGAAGGAACTGTCTAAATGCCAGATGACTGCAGGAGGGCTAGGGTATTCCTTATCTTCAAAATGGCAAAAAGGGAGGAACCTGGGACCAGTCAGCCTGGAATCAATCCCAGGGAAAATGCTGCAGGAGATTATAAAGCCATCACTCTGCAAGTACCTTGAAAACAATGCAGTAATGACTAAAAGCCAACAAGGATTTGTCAGGAACAAATCCTGCCAAATTAATCTTATCTCAGTTTTTGATCAAGTAACCTCCTTGTTGGGCATTGGGAATGCAGTAGACCTACTAAGCCACCTTGGGTCCTCTTCAGGAGAAAGGCAGGGTAAAAATACTTTAAATAAATTTAAATAAATAAGATATATTCTGACCAGCAAAGCTTTTGACAGTGCCTCATGATATTCTGATTAGCAAGCTAACTAGGTGTGGGCTCAATAGAACAACCGTCAGGTCGATACAAAGTTGGCTACAGAATTGTCCTCAGAGAGTGCTTATGAATGACTCCTTCTAAAACTGGGAGGTGGTAACAAATGAGGTACTGCAAGGTTCAGTCGTGGGCCCAATGTTCTTCAACATTTTTATGACCTGGGTCAGGGGGTGCAGGGAATGCTAATCAAAATTGTGGATGACACAAAATAGGTAGAGTAGCTAAAAAACTGGAAGATAGAAACAAAATTGAAAAATATCTTGATAGGTTTGAGCACTGGGCTAAAAACAGCAGAAAAAAAATTAACAGTGGTAAACACAAAGTTCTACAACTAGAGTTAAAAAAACCAAATGGTCAATTACACAATGGAAGATACTTGGCTCAGTAATACAACATGCAAGAAAGAACTTGGAATTGTTGTAGATCACAGGTTGAATATAAGCCAATAGTGTGGCTGAAAAAAAGACAAATGCTATTTTAGGCAGCATTAACAGAAATATTGTCTTTAAATCCCATGAAGTACCAATTCTCCTCTATTTGGCACTGGTTAGGCCTCATCTAGAGTTCTGTGTCCAGTTTAGGACATGACACTTAAAGAAGGATGTTGACAAAGTAAAACAAGTTCAGAGGACGGCGACAAGGATAATTGAGAGGCTGGCAACCAAGCCCAATGAGGAAAGATTGAAAGAACTGGGAATTTTTAGCCTTGAGAAAAGATCGAAAGGTGGTGGTGAACCTTTTTGGGCTTGTGTGCCCAAACTGGGAAAAACACACACAAAAAAACACAGGGGGCGGTGTGCCGTGGCGGCGGTGGAACCGGAAGTGGCAGCGGTGAAACTGGAAGTGGGGAATCCCAGGCACGGAGGTGCCTCAAGACCCCACTCCGGATCCGCCACCAGCACCAGCTGCTCCGGATCCTGACCCGCCGCCTGTCTGGGCACCAGCACCGCGGTTGCAGCCGCCTGCTCAGGTTTGGCTGAGGTGGGGAGGGGGGGAGTAGCGATTCGGCGACTTATGGCTCACGTGCCGGCAGAAAGGGCTCTGCGTGCCAGCTGTGGCACGCGTGCCATAGGTTCGCCATCGCTGGGGTATATGATAGCATTCTTCAAATACTTCAAGGGTGGTCATACAGAGGAGGGGCAGGATCTGTTCACAATCATCACAGAGTGCAGGACATGTAAAAATGGGATCAAGTTACAGGAAGTCACATTTCAGCTGAACATCAGGAAAACTCTGTTAGAGCAATATAACAAGGGAACTAATTATCTCAGGAAGTGGTGAGGCATTCAAGAGGACAACCATTTTGAATCCACTTTGAACTGGATTCCTGCACTGAGCAGGGGTTTGGATATGATGACCTTATAGGCCCCTTCCAACTCCATTATTCTGTGATTCTATGATGGTGAAGAACCTTTGTCTATCTGCTTGCTCTATGATAAGTCGATTTACACCACATATGTATTTGTCCTACATTGTTTGGAAAATTTTAGTTATACTTCTGATGAGTTTTACACACTGAAGTGTTTTTGGACTATCATTAACTTTGTTGCTCATTTCCTAAGTCTAAACCACAGTGCTGAAAATAAAGCACAGCAGCTTGTAAAAATATGGAGTGTTTGAAAAAGGAGGGGATGTGGGAGGCATCAAAATCAGAAGAAAGTAAACATCAGAACAAAGGAAAAGAATAAGAGTGTAAAACTAGTTGGCTTGTGCCGTGGATATAATTTATCTTATATGTGGCTTCTAGATGTCTTGTGGCTACCAGTGTGTGTGTGTGTGTGGGGGGGGGGGCTACAAAATGATCACTGGGCCATTGAGATAAACGAATAGTTAACTGGGGAAAATTAAACAGGCACATACCACACAAACATAAAAAGAAAAAATGTTTGATTGGAAGCAAGAAGAGTATGCTTAATTCGGGCAATACTGGCAATGGATCTATTCTTACAGAGTGCTGTAAAGCCCTGTTGTCACCATATCCTCACTTTAGTATGCTTAAGGGACTGTCAGGTTTTCCATTATAAACCTCAGTATTCTTAGTTTGGTAACTTGGCTCAAAACCCAGACTTCTGTCTTAAATCTGCCAGGAAAAAGTTTAGTCTTTGTGCAGAGTGCAGACTACGTACATGTTTTTTCATCCACACATTATATTGTTAGTTGCCCACATGGTAGGGGTGTCCAAGGGCAGCATTGCTTGGGTTTCATTTCCTCTGTTGAGAGAGCAAGAAAAACAGAAGGGGGGGAGAGGGAGGGAGAGGCATGCAAAAGAAAGGTGAGCCCTAGAGACTTACCAATATTTTTGTCATACATGGTTGATCTATAAAAACACAAGCAGAGCATATGTGGAAGTGAGCACCACTTGTACTATTTACAGTCAACAGGACAGCCTCTCTGATAAGAAATTCCAGAGGACAGCATCCTGCACCCTAAAATATCCCAGCCTTCATAAAACTTTCTGCCCCCCCCCCCCCGCTTCTGTCTGTACCTCCCTTCTGCTGATCTCCTCTTTAATCACTGTGCAGGGCATATAGTAAAGCAAACCATGTGTTCCATTGAAAATAATATAATAATGTGCAGAATACAGTTAATGAAATAGGTATACTTAGGATTGTTGTTACTATTATTATTACTATTATTGTTGTTGTTGTTCTTTAGTCGTTTAGTCGTGTCCGACTCTTCGTGACCCCATGGACCAGAGCACGCCAGGCCCTCCTGTCTTCCACTGCCTCCCGAAGTTGGGTCAAATTCATGTTGGTCGCTTCGATGAAGCGACTATTATTGTTACATGTTATCAAATCTATAGTGACCTTTTTCAGGGCATTCTGGGTAGGGAGTACTCAGATATGGTTTACCACTCCTTTCTTCTAGGAGCACCGTGGGACAGTGCAGCTTGCCCAAGGCTACACAAGGTGTGACTACATTGACAAATACTTTGAGATTTACTCCAGAATTGTAAAGGGTGAATTCAAATATTTTTCAATTATCACATTCCAAAAAGGTCCGTGTGAGCCAGACTGTCATTTTTGGCTTCCAAATTGGAGTTTTTCTCCCTGCTGCTGGGTCTTGTACTTTTTAAATTCCAGAACAATTCATAAAAAAAGCAAAGTGTGCTGCTTATATACCATCCCATAGAACTTAAAGCACTCTCTGGGTGATTTACAAGTTGATTATGCAGGCTACACATTGCCCCCCACCCCCAGAGAGCTGGGTACTCATTTTATTGACCTTGGAAGAATGGAGGGCTGAGTGAACCTTGAGCTGGCTATCTGGGATTGAACCCTTAGTCGTGAGCACAGTTTTGGCTGTACTACAGCAATTTAACCAGTGCACCATGAGGCTCTGTTTTGCCTGTGTCATCATTTGTTTCACTCCACCAAAAGACTGACGGGCATGACTTTGGGTGATTTTCTGGTGATGTAGTAAGTTGAAGTATGATGTTTTGCTACAGTGGGAAACATCCAGCCCCATAATCTTTATTTTTAGTCACCATGAAGTATTTTTTCTTTCTTAAAAAAAAAAATCAACTATTGAGCATAGTGCTAGATCACCTCATCATTGCTACATTAGTTTAGTGCTAGATCATTTCCATACAGAGAGAGAGAAAAGAAAGATAAAAATAGGTATAAAATTGAAACAACTCCAACAAACTCAAACAGAGTTTACTTTCTACAATGTTAGCATGGTGTGTGTGTGTGTGTGTGTGTGTGTGTGTGTATGGATACATTGGAAAGCTGTCCCTTTCCCCCTATTGCCAGGGATTGGCAGGAGGGTGGTATCAAAGGAAGAGGAGCTAGGGGCTTAGATTGAACTCGATTGCATTGAGGGTCAAGTGAGGACACTGGCACAAAAACAATCCAGGGTCTTTGTGTTCACCTAACTGTATACAGTCCTAAAAGAGACTGCAAATCAAGCCGATGCAAGGATGAATCAGTGGTTTGGCCAATGAATAATACAATTTTCATGTTGACAATAAAATAATCAGAATTGGTAAACCTTTGTTCTTCTTGTTTTGTCTATTCTTTCAATAAAAATTTTATTGGTTAATGTTTTGACATGGTTCTGACTTAATAGTTATTCTCCCTAAGCTGTTCTCACTCTAATTCAGCTTGCTAATGTAGTCACAGCCACAGGCTGACTTTTCTCTTGGGACGCACAGTGTGCAATGGAACCTCCAACCTCTGGCTCTGATACCTAACTCATTGAGCTATCCAGCCAACTAATGATTAGGAAAGCAGTAATATTTAAAGTATGGCCAGTAAAAAAAGTTATACTGTGATTACAAAGAAAAGCAATGTTAGAATAAGATAGGAAATAATATAAAATTGATTACACATAAAATGGATATATATATTAAGCAAAAAACTAAAAAAAACACCACTAAATAAATGCAGCTTAACTACAAAATCTCATGACATCATCCACCCACACTACCTGTAAAAGCAAAGCTGGGTATATGGGCTTAACAAAGTGTAAAAAATTCACATTGGAGGCACCTTTCTGGCATAAATTAAAGACAGGTATGGGACAGTTTATAAATGTGATAAATAATATATATTAAAAGCAACAGAAAACTCCTCTATTGAAAGCTCCAGAATTATTTTATTCTAATAACAGTCTTTAGGTTAATTATATGCAGTTATACAGTGAAAAAAGCAACCCAAAGATTTACAGAGAAAGTACAAAAACATATATAGTATCTACTAAGGTTGAAGCACAGAATCTTCTTTAATGTAAACAAGTTCCAAAAATGGAAGAATTAAAAGTTTCAATGCAGTTTCCAGAAAATAAATGTCAAAACTAAAGAAAATAGGACTTGCAAAATTTCAAATTCTAGTTTATGCACACGTATGAGAGCGGGGGGAGGAGCAAAAACCTGCTCTACGTTAAAAGAAATTCAAAAGGCAGTATGTTCAAACTGCAAGGGGGAAACCATCTCCATAAAGCAGCCGGGGAGGCACACACAACAATAAGAAAACCAACATTATTTCCCCTAATTTTTTCCAGATATTTAGTCTTCTGCTCTGTTCAAACTATTCCCCATACTACCATTGATCTATCCTTATGGGGCCTGTTAGAAATTTGTCACAAATTAAGGATTGGTTATGTACTTATTAACTGTTTGAGCAAAAGTTTTAATTATTCCCTTTATTCTCTTTACTGCATGACCACCTTTTCTCCCAACATCTAGAAGTTCATCCTAAAGATGAAGTTAAGTAAAAGCTATAAAATTGTCGTTTCACCTTTTAACTACTTTTAAAATTCTGTTTTAAAGTAAACCAAGACAGTGTGACTTATTAGATATTTGAATTGGTCATACCTATCTTACTTGGCTTGAATTAAAAAACAAAACATAATAAAATAAATTAAAATGAAAAACATCTACCGTGTTTCCTCGAAAATAAGACAGGGTCTTATATTAATTTTTGCTCCAAAAAACGCATCAGGGCTTATTTTCAGGGGATGTTTTATTTTTTTTCATGTACAACAATCTACATTTATTCAAATACAGTCATGCCATATTCTTCTGGTTGCTGCACAATGGTGGAGGTTTCACTTAACTAGGACTTATTTTTGGAGTAGAGCTTATATTATGAGTATCCTGAAAAATCATACTAGGGCTTATTTTCAGGGAAACAGGGTATCATAATAAGTTGCCCCACTTAGACACTATTATAAAACAAATATCAGGTGAAGACAATAGAAGCAATGCTAAAATGTAAAATAATACAAGTATTGATATGAAATATTTTTTAAAAATATTGTCTATATGTCTTATTTCATAACCAAGTATCTTGAAAACGAACTATCATTTTTAATATTTTAATCGGTGGTTTTCAACACTCAAGTTCTCCACATGACAAATATTCTCCCTAAGATAGAATATTCATCCTCTTGTTGCTGGAGATCCATCCATCTGTCATTTTCATATGTTTATAGCTGCAAAGAAGCTATGGCATACTAGCCAGCACTGTTTCCAGCTTGCAAGGGATCCACAGCTTTTTCTCAAATTAGAGTAGTCAACAGAAAAAGAAGCAGGTTGTACCTATGTTTTATGGGCTTCTCATAGATTACCCATTATGTGAGCAGAATACTAAACCAACAAAGTCTTGGTTTAATCCAGCACTGCCTTTGGTCCAGTTTCACGTCTAGAGATAATGGAAGTTGCAGTCTAAGAACATCTGGGAGGTTCCACTTTGGCTATCCCTGATTTAGGAAAGGCAGCAAGCTTCTGAAATCTTGGCTCTTTCCCTTCATCTCTCTCTTTCCTCTGCTCATCCAATTCACAGACACCTTAAACGTGGAGAAAGAGATTGAGGGTGGAAACTATCATAAGAGAGAGGAGGCAAAGGCAAGGAGTGTGACAGCGGTGGTGCAGTAGCCATGACAGCACAACAGGAGAAGATAAGTCCCCTCCTCCAACTGGGCACAAACCAAAAACCAGTTTTCTGGTTTGTTCGTGATGGTTCGTGGTTCATGGCCAACCATGAACCATCACAAACAACCATTTTTCAGTTTTGTGTCCATCTCTAGTCAACAGTAACATAAGCTCCATTGATTTCAACAGGCTTCCTTGAGTTTGAATCATATTGAATTTAGCTCAAAATAGGTCTACAGTAAGTCTAGATGCAACCTTTGGGGGTTTTGTTTTGAGCCGACAAGTTTATGATTATACTTTTAGGTGTGCAAGCCTGGTATATAAATAATTCAAAAAATTGTGTCTGGGTGTGGGGAAAGAACCCTGAAAATGTGTTCCTTTTTCCTTAAGACTGAATCCTGAGCTTTGCATGGGACTGATGTAAAATCCATTTGTCTGATCTATGTCTGAACAGGTCTTTGCTGGGTTGTGTGTGAAAAATTTGAGTCTAGGCGTAGAAACAGTGGCCAATAAGAAGGTGGTTTGTTGAACCCTTTAATTTATTTCAGTTTCCAGAACTGAATAATAAACTTCTAATGCAACTCTAACGTTTATATTATCTGTAAATGTCTCTGTAAACAGTAGGAAAAGTAAGGTATGTGGAGGCAATTACAAAGAAAGTTAAACCTTGTTTTTCCCTTCTGTGAAATTAACTTTACTAGCAATATTTTTTCTGATATTAAACCAATACTTTCAATTAATGAAGACACCTTCGGGCTTAGGCATATTCTTGAAATCACACTATAAAAAATTTAATATATGTATATAATATATGCATGCTTTCCATAGAAATTTTTAAAGAAGCCTATGGAACAGATGCTCCTAATACATTAACATGCACTTATTCAAAATAATGGATAGCCAGTCAAAAAGGCAAATACCTTTGCTTTTGTTCACTGAAAACTGATTCAAGGTTTTCTTCCTTAGTCATTTCATTTTTCTTGTTTAGAGTATGATTGCAGTCTGGTAGGTTGAATAAGATTTGGTTAGATTTCCTGCCCCCCCCCCCCATCACAGTATGAAAGGTGATGAAGCTAATCTTCCCCTTTTGTTACGTGCTAGTTACCTCAGCTTTCTCCTGCTTTGTGCTAGATACAGCACTGCTTTTCTTCTACAATGTCTTTTCTATGTGGAGGAAACCTGGATACAGCAGACTTCATGATCAGAGAAGTGACGGATGTGGTTGGTCTAGCACACTCCCCTCAACATGCATAGGCCTTGCATGCATTAAAGCACAATTGAATGGGACTTATTTTGCAATCCAAACTGCTAATGTCAGTTTATCAAATTCTGTCCTGCAAAATGGGAATGGCACTTGTAATATACATGTAATGTACATGTAATAACTTCTATCTTTTAAATAGCAAGAATTAATTACACTCTTTCATTGTATTTCTGATTGGAGGATCATCGGAGCAGAGGATTGGCCATGTGATCTTTGAGGCTTCCCTGATGCAGTTTACTACTGCATTTTCTTTTTCTTCTTTCATCATGCGTGTATTGTCCATTCGGTATCCTTTGCTTTCCTCTTCTTCCCTCCCTTATAATATGATATATTTACCATTACCCTTTTTTAGTTTCAGACTCTTTATCTGGCTAAGCAATGTAGATATTGGATTGGGAGAAAAAACAGGGTGTTCATTATGTAGTTCATTGGTGATCCTGTTGCCTTGAAACAGCTTTCTCTCCCTCCACTCTCCTATTACCTGAGTAACGTATTGTTGGAGCTATAGTGAAGCAAAAAAACCATGTTAAATTAAATACTAATTAAAATTTCCAGTTACATTAGAAAATGTCCACCTTTGTTGATAACTTAATTGATTGGCACTAATATATTACAATCCCTGCACAACTCTCAAAATCCATTACTATTTGTCATGCTGATTGGAGATTACCCACCCTTGTTACAAACTAGAGTAAAAGTACTGGAATGACATAGGAGAGTTGGAAAGATGTTTACTTGATGGGCTTTTGGTAGGTTTTACATCACATTCAGGGAATAAACTATTAACAGCTTTGGAGAATTATGAAAGTTTTTTTCTCTTGAGAAAACAGAATAGAATAGAAACAGTGGGTGAGGTATGGTTTCCCTTCCCTTGCAGCAAGTTTTACTAGATTACTTTATATGACTCATATTGTTTCCCAAAACCATTCCTTATGTATTGTTTCATAAAACTATTTCTTATACTGAACTGGCCCAGTGGTCAGATCCTGTTCACTTGCCTCTGCTTGAGAGGTCTCACAGTTTGAATGGAAAAGGTTCATATGTAAGAGAATATTTTTCAGTGTGGATATAATTTTCGTTAACATAGAGAGGACCCTGCCTTAGGCAGAGCTCCGAATCACCTTCACTTTTAAATTGCCCTGTCATGTTATTACATGAAAACGCAAGACTGAAAGATCACAGTCCCTTTTAGACACTTAGGAGTGACTACACACATTCGAGAAATGCACTGGGCATGGCCTCTGTCCCTCCTTCTAATGTGCTCTGTTACAGATCAGGAATCAGCCTATGCAATTCTCTGGTATCTGAGAGGGCAGAGATGCAGAAATGCTTTGGAGCCAAGGTTAACATACAGTGTTAGTTAGGGGAGAGAGGGAATGATCCTACATACAACCGCTCTATCTTCCTGCCATAGACACATATCTTAGCTCCCCAATAGTCTCCCATATCCCAGCAATGAGACAGCTCTTTACCCACAGTTACTAGCCACGGCACAACTAAACAACATGTTCACAAGGTAGAGAACAGTTTTTCTTAATTCACCCTGATTGATATAGGAAAGTAGGCCAGTTCCCACCAACATGAGGGGCCACACAGGGAGCAGTCAAAGGCTACTTATGGCTCCAGGCTGCACATGGTCCACTTCTGGTATATGGTGTATACGTTTGTATAGCATGCAATCACGCTATATAGACATGCAACCAGCCATATATTCCTATGTGTCTCAAAAGGGGCTTCTTCTAGATACACTGTTTATGAAAGATTTTGTACGCCTTTTATAAGCTTTGTATAAAAACAAACAAAGCATTGTTTGGCCTGCCCACATTTTTGTAAGTTGCTGGTAGTAGGGCTGTTGATTCTTTTGGAACTCGCAACATCTGAGCCATGGCTCCATATCTTAGTTCACTAGACTTTCTCTCATTAAGGAAAGGAATTAAGTGATCGGGCTTCCGGAGCTTCAAACAAGACTCAAATTAGAATCATTCTAACAGGAAGATGCTTATTAGTTCATAATGAGATACTTGCGTCATTATTTATGTATTTCTCAGTACATGTTCTGTATAATATAGCCTGCATCTGTAACTAACAATAGTGATATTTGTGGCTTGGGGTGAGGGTGGGGAAATAATACAGCAAATTCCAGTGGTAAGAATGATAACTAGAGACCTTTAATCTAATTTTGCCTCACATTTCCAAATGTGTTTATAATTAGAGCCTACAGTATGACTGATTTATATTCACCATGATATCTTATGCCTTCATTTGTTCCACAGTTTCATTTTTTACTGGAATTAAACAAAGGAGCCTGGTGTTAAATCAGCTGAAGCTTAGCAACTGCTACTATGTATTACAGGAGAAGGAAACTTTTCTCACAGTTTACAGTATGGAAAGCTTGATTGTTTGAAGAGACAGTCATATTACAAAGAACTTAACCCAGGTTTGGTGGAGTTTTTTCCCCCTTTGTCTCTGGAACAGTTCACAATAAATTCAGAACAGAAGGGTACTTTACCGGAATAAAAATGTGTGCTTTGTTGGCGACCAGAGTACATTTGCTACTTCCCAATTTCAGAATGAGATGATGGACATTTAGTAGATATTGGACAGCCTAAAGTAAAACCCCATAATTTAAAACATTCCACTTCACTGCATTCCAAGAAAAACAGGGGACAGGGAACAAAAGCAGCAGTATTGTAATAAGAAAACAACTAGGTACATTTCCCTCAAAATTTAAAAACCGGGAACCAAAATGTATGAAGTAGTAGCTGAAAATGCTATTTTACATATTACTTAAAAAGAAAGAAAATCCTCCCAGGTTTGTTAATCATGTGGGTATATGGGTGGCTAAAGTCAACATTTCTCCTGACTAGAGGAGACCCATTGGAATGAATGAGGAAAATCACAATTAACTCTCTTCTATTTTAATGGACTTATTCTAGGTGGGATTAATATTGGATTTAACCTACACATGCAGGTATCTTTTATACAGCTGCTGACCACAGCTGAAAATGAAATATATTCTGTGAATCCAATCTGTGTACACAGTTTCAATACATGGATTAACTCCATTGTTATTTATTTATTTATTCACAAATGCAGAAAAGATCTAAGATTCAACATCATGGGTAGTGAGACAGTGTGGCGCTCCTGTGCTATCACATTTGTAAACGTTTGTCTATAAGGTAGGAGAATCAGGAGCACCAAACTCCAGTTCAGTACAACAGACTGTATCTTATAGAATAGGATGACTGAACACACAACCTCAGCAGTACACTTCGAAGATGACCTGGAGAACATTAAAAATGTCAAATTCCATTGTGGAATCTAATGAAAAGAATTTCTAGTTGCACTATACCTATAATAAACAACAACTAAAAAAATCAACAGAGGATTAAGTATGAGCAATAAGTCCACATTAGACTCTATAGGTATCATATCATTAGAAGGAGAAATATCTAATTTTGTCAGTGATGAAATCCTTTCTCAGCATGTCTGGGCTCTCAAAATGGACAATAAGCTGGCATTTAGCTCCTGCTCACCATTCAAAAAAGGAATATGCAGGTTACAGACTATCAGAAAAACTTGTGGGATTATCATCCAGTGGTTTAACCCATAAGGAATAAGAATGAGTGTATTCTCGAAGGCTGAGTGTATTCTCAGAGTGTATTCTCTGAGTGTATTCTCGAAGGCTAAGAATGAGCTCTCTGTATAATCTAGCATCTAGTTTGGCCTTTAGTTCAACTCAGAGACTGACTACACAGTCTGTTTAGCCAGCTGTTTGAAGTGCTGCAGGGATGGGCTGATGTGTTCTTAAAGATGGCCGTCAGACAACATCAGTGCTAGAGAAACATTTTTACTAAGAGGGGAAGTGAAAAAATTTTTTCCCCTATATATAGACTATCACTGATGCACTACATCAGTTATAAAAGAAATTTTACAAATCTTTTCTTTGCTTCGGTGGCTTTGGCTGCAGGCAGTTTCTCAACCAGGCCTTTAAGAGAGGACAAGAAAAAGAGTCTTAAAAAAAAAGATGTAATGCATCAGCAATAGTCTATAGACAGTGAGGAAAAAACTTTTTTTCACTTCCCCTGCCCTCTGCCAAGCAGAGGAATGGATTAATTTGACAATATCCGGAAGCAGCTCACTTACTAAGTCACTTCATGATATTGGCAGGAGTCATTTCTGTGTGAATGGTCAGGCTTGATTAAGTCGTTCTAATCAGGCCTGACCATTCTAAAGCAGTCCATGTTTGCTCCCTGCTGCTAGTGTAGCTGCACCCTCAAAATGCTAGGGTCAGGTATATGTGGGTTGTGTGAATTCCCTCCCCTCCCAGGTCCCTATAATTTATTCCAGGGAACACCCCCTCCCCCTGAGAAAGTGTTTAGGAACAAAAAAGGGAGTATTTGTTAGAAATTCCACCAGATCAAAAGCCTTCTATGGATCCCAAAAATGACATTTATTTTGCTATCAGTAAGATAGGCAGAAAGGGTTAAGAATGTCTTTGTAATCCTATGCTTTGAGAGAAATTCACAGTGGGAAAAACACTATTTAGATGGAAAAGATGCAACTAAAATTCCTTCCTTGCAGGAAAAAGAACAGAACATTTCTTGTCCCATATTCTGTCTGGATACAAAAATCTGCTAATCTCTGGTTTCTGTATTTACCTTGAAAATGGCTGATCTGATGCAGCTAAACGGATTTACCTTTTGAACATTTTGTTCCAATGCATCTTGTGCCCTCCTTGTGCTCTGGCTGCTAGTGCTCAGCACCATCTCCTCCTCCTTTACTCCCATGGACTTGACCTCATACATTCACATTATTGTTTGATATGAATGGCATTCTGCAGGATTTGGTTTATGACAGTATGTGATGCATAACAGAGGGCATGGCTTCATTACATAATCTAAAAAAATATTATGGTGTGCTGTAACCAAGAAAACTATATGATAGTGAGAGCAAGGACAAAGGAAAACTGGCATATAGAAGCACCACGTATAAACCTGGGGAAAGTGTTCTCAGTGTAAACTCTTCATTGGTTTTTTTCCTTTTGCACTGACACTGCGTTGAGGCACAGAGTGAAGGTCAAGTCATGTGGTGACTAAACTGTGTTTTGAATACCTAGCTCATATGGAGCATCTGCCAAGCATATATTACTCCAAATTAACATGGCAGTCCCGTAATGTCGCAATGCCTTGTGTGTACCTGTTATAAAATAGTATTTTATGTAATGCATGTTTTGTCCATATTTTTCTCAGAAAGTCATTGTATCATGGGAAAAAAAAACTTTTTGAGGTTATCTTGGTAGACTTTGGAAGCTAGTTGCAGGTTCATTTTGCAACAGTCCCTCACAGACCAGTAAACAGCACCAAAATATGGTGTGTCAAATGTGTCTCCCTGAGGAAATTCAGTGTGACAATTCCAATATGTGCCCTGACCTTCACTGTCTGAAGGACATTAGCTTTGTTCCTATTTTCAACCTTTGCATTCTGTTTCTGATCTGCTCAAGAGACCTTCACACTTTGCTTTATATTTTATTCTTCTGAATATTTTAGAGTAATCTGTGCTCTTGGCCATCTCACTATTTACCACAGAATCTAGCACAAAGCTAAGGATTTATACGTTGTGGGAAAATCTTGCTCGTTTTTGCATCTCCTTACTCCTGGATTTTTAAATTCCCTTACTCTTAGATGTTTATATTGTCCAAACCTTGTGTCTGAACTCCACTACTCTTAGCAAAGGTTTTTTTTTGGGGGGGGGGGTTGTTTTTCAGTTTATATTCATAGATTATGAAATTAAAAACCAAGACGCTCTGACACATGTGAGATTATCACCTCCTAGTGGAGGTATGCTGCTTTGCCCTCATTTTCCTCTTGTAAGACTTCATTTCTCTTCACTCTTTCGGAAAGCTGTTCTCAAGCTTTATATTTATGCTGATCAGTACTTCTTGAAAGACCCATATGAAACGCAGACACACGCTGCTACTGTCTTCTCAGCTGGATTTTCACTGAATTCAAGAGCATGTTTTTGCTAACTACTGTGAGTATAGTTTTTTTAAAATGTAACTGCCCAAATCATATGAAAAGAGTCAACAGGGATAGCCTAATTTTAATAGCAACGGGGGACATAGATGAGGGGAGTTCCTTAACTCTTCCCTTAATCCTGGTTTACTTTTCTAGAGTTTCTCTCTATGGCTAAGCTTTTATGGCCTTCTTTTGCTTTTGAAAAACTGGAATCACGTGCTTTTTGTTTCTGTATGATTTTGGTAGCACCAGGTTTAAACACTCAGTGCTGCTGGTGCTGTCCAGCCTGGCCCCAAAAGCTTCAAACAGGGCTTCTGTTTTTCTTTCTTCTTTAAATTCCTTTCTTAGAGTTCCTTCCTTATTCAGCCACTGAATTGTGGTTTTAATCATTCAGCAATTCAACAATAGAGAAAGCAGAATGAGATAACTGTATGTATTCTTTATGCTTATTTTTAATTGGTGAACCTGTACATTGCATAGATACAGGCATAGACTACGGCACAGACTCTGTACAACAGACTTATATCAGTCTTCTCATTTTCAGTGCTTTCTGTGTGAACATATTAAATCACATTTTAATTCTATGAGAATGCAAGCATTCTATACTGATCCACTAAATATTTTGGAACCAATTTATGTGTGTGTTTTCCCCCCTCCTATCACAAAGATTCAGGAGGGACACGCTTGAGTTTATCACTGCGATACTTGCTCTCTCAGTTTATCCTTCTAGCAACTCCATGAAGACAGCACTGGGTGTGACAGAATAAGGAATGGAAATTATGCTCACTTGCTAAAAAGGGTGTGATTTCAGTGGGCTCTGAAAAGCTACAAGAACTGGGGCAAAGGAAGTGTGATATAATAGTGACTGTTGGACTAGGATAGGAGACATCTGGATTACAATTCAATTGTTACCTCACTGGCTGTACCTTCTGGCTATAATGAACATACTTAATAAAGCATAACTAGCTTCTCCACTCTCCATGTCTGAAAATGAGAAACACCGGTTTTCATGTAGGATCCATACGCAAGTATTAGTATTAGGCATCCTTCAGTCTCGAAAGACTATGGTAACGTGCTCTGTATGGAGGACTTGGAACAGCGTCTAGTGTGGCTGAGAAGGCCAATTCGAGAGTGACAATCCCTTCCACACTGAAGACAAATACAATCTGTCCCCTGTCCAGCTCCCTGATTTTGCTGCTTCCGTGACTGCCTCTTTGCCTCGGTCTGCTGGACAAGGGTCTCTTCAAAATGGGAGAGGCCATGATGCAATGCCTGCCTCCAGGCTGAACGCTCAGATGTCAGGGTTTCCCATCTGTTGAGGTCCATTCCTAAGGCCTTCAGATCCCGCTTGCAGATGTCCTTGTATCGCAGCTGTGGTCTCCCTCTGGGGCGACTTCCCTCCACTAATTCTCCATACAGGAGATCTTTTGGAATCCGACCATCAGCCATTCTCACGACATGCCCAAGCCAACGTAGACGTCGCTGTTTCAGTAATGTATACATGCTAAAGATTCCAGCTCGTTCTAGGACTACTCTATTTGGAACTTTGTCCTGCCAGGTGATACCAAAAATGCGTCGGAGGCAACGCATATGGAAGGTGTTCAGCTTCCTCTCCTGCCGTGCACAAAGGGTCCAGGACTCACTGCAGTACAGGAGTGTGCTCAGGACGCAGGCTCTATATACCTGGATCTTGGTATATGTCGTCAGCTTCTTATTGAGCCATACTCTCTTCGTGAGTCTAGAGAACATGGTAGCTGCTTTGCCAATGCGTTTATCCAGCTCGACATCTAGAGAGAGAGTGTCAGAGATCGTTGAGCCAAGGTACACAAAGTCATGAACAACCTCCAATTCTTGTGTGGAGATGGTAATAGAGGGAGGTGAGTCCACGCCCTGGCCCATGACTTGTGTTTTCTTCAGGCTGATTGTTAGTCCAAAGTCTTGGCAGGCCTTGCTAAAACAATTCATGAGTTGTTGGAGGTCTTGAGCAGAGTGGGCAACAATGGCTGCATCATCGGCGAAGAGGAAATCCCGCATGCATTTCAGCTGGACTTTGGTCTTCGCTCTCAATCTAGAGAGATTAAAGAGCTTTCCGTCTGATCTAGTCCGGAGATAGACACCTTCTGTTGCAGTTCCAAAGGCGTGCTTCAGCATGACAGCAAAAAAGATCCCAAAGAGGGTTGGTGCGAGGACACAGCCCTGTTTCACTCCGCTTCGGATGTCAAAGGGATCTGATGTTGAACCATCAAAAACTACAGTGCCTTTCATTCCCTCATGGAAGGACCTGATGATTTTAAGGAGTCGAGGTGGACATCCAATCTTGGGAAGGATTTTAAAAAGGCCATCCCTGCTAACCAAATCAAAGGCCTTTGTGAGATCTATGAAGGCGACAAAGAGTGGCTGTTGTTGTTCCCTGCATTTCTCCTGCAACTGTCTGAGGGAGAATACCATGTCGGTGGTGGATCTATTAGCTCGAAATCCACACTGTGATTCTGGATAGACTCTGTCTGCGAGCACCTGGAGCCTCTTCAGCACAACACGGGCAAGCAGCTTCCCTACAACGCTGAGAAGAGAGATGCCACGGTAGTTATTGCAGTCGCCCCTGTCTCCTTTGTTCTTGTACAATGTGACGATGTTTGCATCCTTCATGTCCTGTGGTACTCCACCTTCCCTCCAGCAAAGACAAAAGATTTCATACAGCTCGGTAGTGATGGTCTCTTTACAGCACTTCAGCACTTCAACAGGGATGTTATCCTTTCCAGGTGCCTTGCCAGAGGCGAGGGAATCCAAGGCCGCTTTTATTTCTGCTAAGGTTGGTTCGCTGTCCAACTCTTCCAAGACAGGCGGGCACTCAATGTTATTTAATGCTTCTTCGGTTACTACATTCTCTCTGGAATACAGCTCAGAGTAGTGTTGCACCCAGCGGTCCATCTGCTGTGCTCGGTCCTGGATGATCACGCCTGTAGCAGACTTCAAGGGAGCAGATTTCTTCTGTATTGGACCTAAAGCCTGCCTGATACCGTCATACATTCCTTTGATGTTACCTGTGTCCGCTGCTATCTGTATCTGAGAGCAGAGCTGAAGCCAATAATCGTTGGAACATCTCCTGGCAGCCTGTTGGACTTGGCTACGAGCAGCTCGAAGAGCTTGCAAGTTGTACTCACTAGGACAGGCTTTGTATGCTGCTAGAGCTCTCCTCTTTTCCTCGATGGCTGGCATCAACTCCTCCGAATGGGCTTCGAACCAGTCGGCCGTCTTTTTGGTCTTCTTGCCAAATGTGGACAAGGCGGTGTTATACACAGCGTTCTTGAAATGTTCCCATCGTTCAGGTGCATTTGCATCAGCCGGGCCTGGAAGGGTTTCCTCAAGCGCTTGGGCAAATTCCTCCACTTTTCTTTGATCGCAAGTCTTCCTGATGTCAATACGTGGTCTTCCTTCCTTTTTCGTGTGATATAATCTCTTTGTTCGCAGTTTTACTCTACTACACACCAGGGAGTGATCAGTATCGCAATCAGCACTCTGGTAGCTGCGTGTGATCGTAATACTAGGAAGGCTAGAACGTCTAGTGAGGATCAAATCGAGCTGATGCCAATGCTTGGATCTTGGATGTCTCCAGGAAACTCTGTGTTGAGGCTTCGTATTAAAGAACGTGTTGCTGACGCAAAGACCATAATAACAGCAAAACTCCAGCAAGCGTTGGCCATTTTCGTTCATCTTTCCAATGCCAAAACGGCCTAGACAAGTGGGCCAAGAATTGTGATCAGCACCAACTCTAGCGTTAAAGTCTCCAAGAATGAACAGTGCCTCTCTTTCAGGGACTTTTTTGATAGTAGCTGCCAGATCGTCGTAGAATTTATCTTTCACTTCTGTAGTGGATGACAGTGTTGGTGCATATGCACTAATGAGGGTTACCGGTCCCGCTGATGAGTGGAGCTGCAGAGACAGGATTCTTTCACTCCCCACAGTAGGTGGAACAATGGATCTCAGAAGAGTATTTCTGACTGCAAAGCCAACACCATATTCCCTGGTCTCATTCAATGGTTTTCCCTGCCAGAAGAATGAGAAGTTTTTTTCTTTGACAGATCCCGAGTCTGGCAATCTCGTCTCTTGCAGGGCAACAATGTCCATCTGCAGTCTACTCAGTTCCATGTCGATGACAGCTGTCATACGCAAGTAAGAACCTGAAAAATCTGGGTTCTTCCTGCTCACAGGTAGAGCCTACACATGAGGAGGAGTTTTCCTCATTTGACATGTCACTCTCCACACGGAGAAGGACAGAGGTGGAGGGTTAGCCTTTCTCTCCAAGCCTGTTCATTACAACTGGGGCGAGAAAGACCCTGCCACACAGAGTTGCTGTGGAGACAACAATGGAGAGGAAAAGATTCTGCTTTTTGGAGAAAAGATGGGACACACATGTACGTAACAAACAAATCAATGAAATAATTTGGAGGCATAGAACAAGTGAGTAGACACAGCAGGTCATAGCATGGAGAAATCAGGAATCAACCACTCAGACTCAGGATTAATTCCTTGTTAAGGCAAGAACTGCAGGTGACCTCTGAAGTACAGACAGGATTATCTGGATGCTCTAGTGCAGAGGTGTCAAACTCAATTTCTTCTTGGGCCGCATCGGCATTATGGTTGCCCTCAAAGGTCCGGTTGTATCTGTAAGACTATATAAATGTATCTACTCTTTATCATATTAAATATAATCCTCCTCATTCAATTATCACTTTCTGACTCTTCGCTGCTTGGAATGCTGGGATTAGAAGTCCCGCTGGGCGGATTCCCAGCATCCTTGTGGAGCATTATGGGTGACCGAGTAAGCGTCTGCGTATTGTATACTGCACAGTAGCAGGCAACACTGAGAGGGCCACATAAAATGGCCCGGTGGGCCGGATTTGGCCCGTGGGCCTTTAGTTTGACGCATGTGCTCTAGTGCTATTCACGCATTATGCCTGAAACTGTGGATGACTAAATGGGTAAGGGAATGTGGGGTCCCAAGTACGCCCCACCCTCTACATCTCCACACCCCATGGAAATGAGCAAGACCTTTGTGTGTTTAACATGACTCTCCTTCAGACCTTTGTACTAATCATGCTTATATGAGTGGCCCTGCCCCTACTACTCATTCAACTAACTATTCACACTTGCAGACATAACACTTGAATAGGGCCAATGTGTGAGGGATACAGTGGAATAAAATTCAGTATACATTAGCTGCCGTAAGAGAGTACCAACAAATGATGATAACCTGTCCTAAGGAGACACTCGAGATGTTTTCCTTCTAATATGGGAAAATGAACTCTTCTTCTCTTACTCAAAACTAGGGATGTGAATCTCACAGCCTCTTGCTCTCAGACATAAATCCGGTTGGGTGGGTCCTTTTTAATTTTTGCAGCAAGATTTCTCTGCATGCGTTTCTTTTTCTGAGAAATCTCATGAGATTTTCTAGGAGTTGCATGATTAGCTTTCCTGAAACACACACACACACACTGTGCAGGATTACCACTTACAAGCAGATTGGCATCTTTCCTTTACCGGATTCACTAGAAAGGGAAGGAAATTGCACAGGAATTGACAGATGATGAATCACAAAGTTGTAGGGTAGGGGGAGAATAAATTTTACTTAAAAAAAAATAAAGGATGCTGGGGAAGGACTTGGTGGAGACTCTCGGTATGGTGAGACTTGAAAAATCCATGATAATGAGAATTTTTTCAAGAGCTTATCACATGCTTACTCACCAAAACAATCCCTTTGGAGTCAACAACTTTCAATTTAAGTGAATTCCTACATATCTAAACACAACTTGAGCTCGGTTTCACTGCATCCCTCTTTAAATATGGTGGCAGGTTTGTGTGTGTGTGTGTGTGTTTGGACCCTTGATCAGAGTTTTAAGTAGTCCAAAATAGAGGGTTACCAGTAGAACTCAGTTCCTAGTTCACTGACTGCATAATCTGCTTTGGCTGCATACAGCATCTTCTACGTTCATAACTGTACTACTGGGTTCTTAAAAATATTTCATCTATATGTCTCTCTCTCCCTCTCAGTCTCTCTCTCTCTCTCTCTCTCAAACACACACACAAAAATAGAACAACTTGTTTGTTCCTTTTCCTCCCACTTTTAGTACTAGCTTATTAACTTATGATTATTTTCTGAAATCCTTAAACAGTGAGGTTTACGCATCCAGCAAAAGCTCCCTAAATATGTAACTAGAGAATGTTAACATCTCACTGAAATCTGTGGATCTCAGATGATTAAGTCTATGATTGGACCCTATTGATTACAATGAAAATTAAGCATGCTGCTTTTCTTTTACTTTTTACATCTGTCAAAATAATAAAGCTGAAGTTTGCATCTTCTTTTCCTTTTCTGTTTTTTTTTTCCTAATTTGGGCTCCATGACCAACTTCCAATGCCTAGGAAACGTATTCCTGCCAGACATCACTGAAAACAAAACACTGCACTGTCTGCAAGGAGTAACTCAAGCAGAGAAAACTGGCATCTCTAACTTGGGAAACACTTCTCAGCATGCTTACAAAAGGCTAGCTGCCCCGGTTAATTAAACCACAGCTGCTATGATCCTACATACTCTGATTTGAACAGCCAAAGCCTTTAGACCTTTCACATTTGCCCGCTATGACATAACCTCCATACCTGTGAAATCACTACCACTAGGTTTTACCCTTATACTTTTTGCATTCTAGCCCAGTTTTTTTTTTTCCTCAGAGAGGGGGAAAGCTGGGCAGGGCACTCACATGGGCAATTGAAAATGTTAGGTTTGGGACTTTAAACGTTACCACCTGCAACCTCATGGACATAAATGTATGCTCACAATATACTCATTCATTTCGCGGTACTACTTGAATATAGCCACCTCCTCAGATTTGGTGGCAGTGGCGGTGGCTGTTTCTCCTTGCTTGCTGTTACCATGATCACAGGACTGGGATAGAACTCTGAGTCATAATTAGCAATTTGTTGACATTGACATACTGTTAAGTAGCCCTGTATGCTTTGTGGAGGGTTATAAAGGAGAAGTAGCAGCCACTCACTGTTAGGACCATCTTCCACTGTTAGATGGTAGTGGTCAAGCAGCAATGAAGATGAAGAGCAGTAGAGGCCTGGTAGCCGGCCAGCCATGGACATACAGACAGAGCTATCTGAGGATTTTGGGTCCAGATGAGCATGAAATATAGTCTTTCTGGAAGTGGCTGCAGGTCCACTTCCTCCTCAATCCAACCCCAACTATGGAGCATGCAAATACTCTCAGACTCCTCTAATCATGGTAACCATTTTTTTTTTTTTTTGCAGTCCAGAAAAGTAACATTTTCATACTGTCAGCAGGGGCAGTGTACTACATATACAACCGCAGAAACATTCATACAAAAATGCCTGTCCATTCAAAGTTGATAATTTTTCTTTCTTTTTTTAAAATCTCAGCTGTATGCAACCGACTATACTGGATTTTTAAAATTGTGGATGTCTGTTTATACAAGAGCCTCCTGCGTGCACCTCACCCCCAGATTTGCTCAAAGGATTCCTGAATCCCAGCCGTCTAGAAAAGGTACAAGGAGGGTGAAACTGCTCCACTGGCTGAAGCCTAACTGTCAATGGAGAGACACAATTGAATTTGACTTGAATATCTCCAGAAATTAATTTTGGGCCTTGCTGAAACCTAACACCCTCCTTCTACCGAAACAGCAGCATCCTTTTGTCCCTCTTCATTAACTGAGCAGAAGAGTTAGTGGTAGTTGAATATCATAGCATTCTCTAGTTCTCATGCTCCACTTTGCAACCTAAACCACCCAATTAAACAAATTCTCTTACTTCTCATTCCAACACCCCCTCTATTTTGATTTTGCCTCTATGCCGTTGTGGTATTAGATCTCTTGCTCAGTGTCTCAATTTAACTAAATCTCTGCTGTTCCAAGTCTATCTCACTTTTCCTTCAACACATGTGTTTCCAATTCAACAATTTCGTTATATATTGTCATGAAATAACCCAGTCTCCCCCTCCTGGGTGCTTTCTGGGAATCCTAAGTAGCAGCTGTAGACAGGAACTCTCTTTTCTTTGGGCGTTTTGTTTTAAAGAACAGTCAAGGCAAACAATTTAAGTAAACAAATAATCCTGCAGAGCCCACAAAAGGTCCCAAGGCCTGGGCTACTGTTTTATGTCTCTCAAGAGAGTTAGGCCTATTGCCAGCATAAATCTATTCCATGTTAAGAAACATTAAACCCTGCAAAGGTATTAAGCATAGCACCAATATTCCACAATTTGGTACTAGAACGTCTTAAATAATTCAATGTAATCCTGACATGCTTTTGACCAGAATCAAAACCAGTTGATGTGGGGTGTAATTCCTTGCCTTGTCTTGTCATTCCAGGCAAGGATGAGGAAATTCAAAACTATTGTTTTGGTGTCAGAAGTGGAGTAAGGAGGGAGTTTTCATACAAATGAAGCAAAACTGCACACCATAATGCTTTAGTGCAAATAACATAACTTCTGCAAAATGGATGATGCTTTACTGCATAGACTTTTAAGGACCAGAACTACTGATCATTTTTAACAACCAGCCTTTGTTCTGTGCTTGGTGTGTATATGTGTGTGCATGGTTTTCTTTTGCTTCTCAGAAAGAAAAGATATTGTTTTATATAGTCAGTTTACACACTATTAAGACCTTGATGAGAGAAAAAAAACAGCACACCTTGTCTCAGTCTTGTCTGGAGGTGAGGAATCTCATGGGATTAGAAATTTTTTTATGGAGGTATCTCATTGAGATATCCTAAATCAATGACAATAAAGAATTTAGCTAGTTTGAGGAGGGGTTTCTGAAGGTTGACACTAGGGTCTAGCTAGCCATCTTTAATCTTTGGTTGAAGTCCCCCCCCCTTCAAACTGGCTTAGCTTGTCTAATTGTACAAGGCATTACCAGTCAGTCTGGAAGCAAACTTTACCCACGACACTCCAGTGGTAAAAATTCTCTACTACTCAATCTCTTGGAGCAGTTATCATAGACATTGACTGCCAACATGATGTACATATAACCTCAAAATGTTGATTGGTAGAACGCTTCTACTTTTGGAACTAGAAAATTAGCTTTACACACTCTTTTACCCAGCCATCATAGAGTCTTCACTCTGGCCTGTCTAAATTGTGGTCCATTTGTAGTTCTGACCAAAAAGTTTCAAAACATCCTTTACTGTAAACGCAAGTGCCCTAGTGATTCTGGGGAGTTTGAATCGACAGACCACAGTCTTATGTACTGTACTTCCCTTTGTCATGATATACACAAAATAATCATTGAAGCTTTTCTATTGAAATTCCAGGAATTATCAGAGGCATTCAGAATGCTATTGCAAGTAAAATCTTCCAGAAAATTGTTTTAGCAAATTCACAATTTATAATTTGACCTTGTACAAATAGATGCCTAAAGGATAATCAGATAAATCAGGTATGTGAGATCCAAAGCCCAAGTCCAAAAGGAATCCAGGGTCAAGCAAGTACATGAGTAACAGCTAACCAACATGGACAATCCGAGAAATGTAGTCAAGGCAGTCCAAAATTCACACAACGTCAGGGAGACAACAGTTGCAAGCAAAATATGGAGCTAGAAGAGATGTTTCCTACAAACTCAGAAAATGAAGTTTATATAGCTGATCTTCTGGAGCCTCATTCAGAGCTCAGCTGCAGATATTTGGTCAGCTTGTAGAGAAGCTTGGGTGAAGGATTTGCCCACTAGTCTTCCTGCAAGGAAGAACTACCCTCAGATCTCCTACTCTGGAAGAGGACTTTTTTCCCCTCAAGAAGTCCTTCTCTGCAGTAGTTCTTCCCTAGCAGCTTCTAAATGGGCTCATGTCTCCATCCTGCTGTGTTCTCATGGGCTGAGAGGGTGTGCACTGTGCAGTCATCTCCTCTGACTCAAACACAGAGCTGTTTTCTTCTGTGGGTTTATCCCTATCCCATCCCTGATGGAACAGGTGTTCAGCCTCCTGGATCTTAGTGCAAGTTGACAGAAACAAATCCTCATCAACTGTTTTAGAACTAAAAGTTTCTATCTCATCCTCACTGGAGGACTCATCTAGCAGGGCCATAACAGGTTTGGGAGTCTCTGCCCCACGTGCAAGATGTGACCTCTATCCATACCCTTTCCTTCCTTAGTGCCTTTCCTCCTATGGCTAAGCTATTTCTACCAATCAGCTAAGTAGTTCTCTGAGGAGCAAGTCTGCAGGAAAAGGAGATTTAATACTGCCAAAATGATTGACAGGGAAAATCTACCAGTACAGAAAAGGAAGCTTGGCTGAGCAATGACTTTGCTATCCACCTTCCCTTGTTGTTTATCACTCCCTTTTGCCTTTGGTCCTATTTGCTTTGGCTTCACCTGTTACTGGTATGATGCTGCCAAATGATCTTCCCAAAAGGAGTGTGGTCCTCAGAAGGGGAAGGTTCCACACATCTGCTCTCATGCAAGAGAATATAGGTCTCCCCAGAGGTTTAGAAACCAAAGGGGGGGGGGGAAGAGGAGCAAATCATGTCCCAGTGGCTTTTACACAATTGTTATTGTTGAGGGACATGTGGCCTTTCCAAGAGTGTTTTGAAAAGGCTGGTATATGTTTGGACCGTACTGAAACATGTCCAAGGTGCTAGATGTGAAAACAGGAAGAAGATGATGATGAAGGAGATGTCAAATGCTGTTGGCATGACTCTGAAACACTTTGCTCTGCTCACTCATATTCTATTACTCTCCTATTCCAGACACCACTTGCCATTCTATTAACTATTTGCCATTTCAAGATTATAAAATGCTAGCATGTCTACTGCTGCCTTTTTAATACAGATGGAAATGAAATTACTCTCATATTTAATATCTTCTCTGGGTCAGAATCATGCGTTTAGCACCTTGTCATTTAAGACCCTTGATATGTATCATTATAGTCAACTGCCAGTCATTTCACCTGCTAATGGTATGATATAAAAGCAGAGATCAAAATTAATGACAGCATAAGAAAGCTCTAGGTTAATTTCTCAAAGCTACAATACTTGATATTTTCCCACATGCAGCATGTTATTAAAAGTTTATTTTTTTAAAAAAGAAAGCAATTCAATATAAATGAGAGAAAAGGACATTCAGGTCAATATTATTTAAGAATTCATTGGTATCCATTGATTTTTATGACTAAGGCTGCTAATTGAACAGAAAATGCTAAACAAAAAACATATTTTGAGGCCCATAAGGTGTTTGCCTGAAAGATGTCATTTCTTGCAATGTCTGAAAGTTTCTTCCAGGCAGAAACTATAGACGCTGCAGTATAGCTGAACATCTGTCTTGTCATGTAGGCAGATATTAGGATTAAATTAACTAGAAATGAATAGAATGATACATGACAGGGTGCAGATGTCCCAGCCACAGTGTGATAATTTCATTGCAAAACTATGTAATGAATTCCATACATTACAGAAATACAAATGTACCACTTTGGGTAATTGTGATGAAAAGGTATAATATGCAGTGCATAAACAGACTGCAGACCCAAGGGCATTTTTCTCCTGTTCACTATTTCTCTTCAGTCATTTCAAAATGATTTTATTTGGTTTAATGTAAGCCTATTATTGAATCCTTTCTGGGTATTTTCCCCCTTCTCCCAGCATTTCAGAATCTGGATTTCATAGTGGCATTAGAAAACTTATTGCATGCCTTCTCTTTCCAATAGATTGGTTACTTCCATTTCCTCTGTCTATATTTTACTTTAATGGAGCGCACCAAAATTCTCAGGAACCAGAAATATTTTTAAAGTGTTTGGGTTCTGTGTGATTTTTCAAATTAGTATGTATCACATATTAGCAATGTAGATTAGCAGCATTTGGTCATATTTTACCACAAATTATTAATAACTATATTAGCTTTTCACCTTTTTTTTCCATGCGGAAGAACTGTTAGCGATATTTCCAAGCTGAGGCATATAAAAAAAATAATTATATTAAAACAAATGTTTGGAAGCATGTTTAAAAACAGGAAGTGTTGCTTGTTGAGGGACAACCACAATAACCTTGTACAGCAATAGATGGACAGCAAATCTGAGAGGTGGCAAACATCATGATATCATGCCCTTCCCATACTACATCTTGGTGAACATCAGACAATAGCTAATATTCTTTATGAAACTCCTAATAAAATATTTTCATGAATGGCCAAATTTCTTCTTCATATTTAAAGAAACCTACTATGGACTGAGGCAGATTTTTGCTGCCATAAAGAGCTGTGGGCCATGGTTACTCTCAAACTTTCAAATGCAAACATACATTAAATGGAAGTCCCAATCCTGAATTATACTGGCTTGATGTAGTGGCATGCACTCCCTTTTGCCCACAAGGCCCAAACAATGGTGTAGCCGTTCAATGAAATGTACAGGAGCTCCTTTAACAGCATGCACAACCAGGAAGACTTTTGTTACAAACATCACATTCCCTGAACACTGTCATTTTGGAAACTGGGCATGCATACTTATTTTGCAATTCAGTGGCTCCAAACAATGAACAGAAGGTAGAAAGCGAGAGTTCCAGGCAATGAGCAAAAGAAATTTGAGTATGCAAAGAATTCAAAGTCATATTGTGTGTGTCCAGCATTAAAATCACTGAAACTCATCAACAGGGAGTAGAACAGATTCTGCCAAGCAAACCACAGGGGAGTTAGTAAATATCAGTCTATCGTTTTGTCCTTTCAGTACAAATTTGGTAAGGGAAGGAGGAACAAGGGGTTCTGGAAATATTGAGGAACAATGAGATAATTCTTTCTGAACAAGTTTTGGAAGCCAGATTATCACTTGTGGGGCAAGCACAGTTTGGTGCCTCTTAAAAAAGGGAACGTCATCAAAAGGAAGGAAGGAAAGAAAGAAAGAAGGAAAGAAGAAAGGAAAATCAATTGTGGCGATTTTTTGTTGTTGTTGTTGACTGCATTTCGATTTCCCAGAATGATCCATAATCCAGATACATTTTACTGAAGCCTTCTGGGAAAACTTAGACTAACATATTTATTTCTCACTAGTCTAATCCATGTCAGCCACCAATGGCCAACTATTTTGATCTAGTGTCAGGATTCACTGAATGAACTACCTTTTATACTGTACAAACATATCAGTACCTCTCAGCAAAGAATGAATGTTTCATTTACTTACAGTTGAACAGATCAAACAACAAACTGACAAGTATGACTGCTTCAGCAACAGGCCTCAACAGATTCACTAGAGGGAAAGAGATACAGAGCAGAGAGACGGGGCTCTCTTTCAGTTCTAGGCAGGAGGGAAGAACTGGTTAGTGTTGGATAAACTGACAGTCACCAGAAAGATCCCTTCCAGCCACAACTATTAGAGACAGCATGCAAGGTTGGAAAAACTCCAACACTTTAAAGACTAACAGATCTATTTCAATTTAGAGCTATTGCGGCTTACAAGACCTTTTCTCAGACACTTTCACTTCCTTGTTTTTGAAGAAGTAGATTGTAATCTGCAAAAATAAATAAATATGTTAGTCTTTAAGTTGCCACAATTGTTTTCTTTTTATTTTCACCATCTACATGAGCAGAGTTCCCTTTTTGATTTATCCAAGTTCAGCCCTAATACTGAGCTCAGGTTCTTATAAGCAGTCTGCTTTTTGAACTCTTTGTTTCAGTCATAATCAATTCAGCAGGACCGTTTTAGAATCATAGAATAATGAAGTTGGAAGGGGCCTATAAGGCCATCGAGTCCAACCCCTGTTCAATGCAGGAGTACAAATCAAAGGATATCTGGCGGATGGTTGTCTAAATTTTTCCTGAATGCTTCCAGTGTTGGAGCACTCACCACCTCTTGAGGTAATTGATTCCACTGCCATACTGCTTTAACAGTTAGGAAGTTTTTCCTGATATTCAGCCGAAATCTGGCTTCCTCTAATTTGAGCCCATTGTTGCATGTCCTGCACTCTGGGACGATTAAGAACAGATCCTGCCCCTTGTTTGAATGACAGCCTTTCAAGTATTTGAAAAGTGCTATCATTTCTCCCGTCAGTCTTCTTTTCTCAAGGCTAAACATGCCAAATTCTTTCAGTCTTTCCTCATAAGGCTTGGTTTCCAGCCCCCTGATCATCTTTGTTGCCCTCCCCTGAACTTGTTCCAGTTTGTCAGCATCCTTCTTGAATTGCAGTGTCATTTAGAAACTTAATTTTAAAGATGACATGTCTAAATGAGGTTGTTACAACAGGAAAGGTTTGGGTTTTTTCCTACAGAAAAAGGCTGGATAAACACCAAAATAGTTGGTAACTATCATGGTCCTCAGCCTAAAGGCCATCCATGTGGTGCCCTCTTGCCACATCTATATACCTGTGGCACTTTTATATAGCTATATGACTAACAGTTGTGACACTAGCGCCATTGAATTCAGGTGAGTAGACTCCCTGGAAAGTGGTTGTAGGACTGTAGCCTGTGATGCTACGCTCCTGCCTAGCACGCAGCTCTGAAACTAAAACTAGGTGCTGAAAGGAGTCATTTTGTCAGTTCTTTATTGCATGCAAACGACTTATTTCAAAGGAAATAAATAGCATTTAAATGGCATATGGAAAAAGAACATTTCATTTTCTCACAACGAAAGACAAATTTGGGTGATCAGGGCTTATTTTTCCCCCCAAACAGATGTCCAGTTTAACTCACTTAAATGAACTTGTTTCCTGTCTAGATCATTCTTGGATGAGTTAATTGAGCGTGGCTAGAACGAAAATGTTATCGTTATGAAGAGGTAAGTAGTATGAAGCTTCTTGGATTTTCATGAAGGTGTTTCATTGTTTACTTTTATTCTCCTAACAGAAGGAGTGCACAAACTCAGCCCAGTGGAAATAACTCTGGATAATCGCACTCCATTACTTTCAGTGAAATTGAGTCTGGCATAGCATGGAAAGAAAAAAATAATAATAATTGCAGCCATGGAGTACAAAATAAGAGATTGACATCAAGCAGACTGAAAATAGTACATTTTTGTCCCCAATTTATACACTAGGCAAACCACCTCTGCCATTACTTTATGATTCTCTACACTACAGGATTATGTCCCCTGCCCCCCTAGCCAGAAATCGATGCTCATGGAAACATTGCTCATTAGTACCAGGCAGGTGCTCTGCCATCTCGAGCACATCACAGCCGCTTCCTGATGTTCAACCTTCAATTTGGGATGCTGCTGCTTTGTTTGACTCTCTTTTCATGGAATTGTTTTTTTGATATAAGAAACAGAATTCTGAACAAGCTAGATTCAATAGAGGGCAACTTGGTATTGTATAATATATTAATTATGTGCCATAAAGTCCTGATTTAAGTCCTTTCCAGGATTTTTTTAAGGTTTATTTAGAAATGGTTTTCCAGTCCCTCTGGGTGAAACTCTGGGATTGTACACAGATAGCAAGCCATGTAACCCCATCAGCCCCCCACATACTCTGGGTGATCTCATTTGGCCCCACTTCTGGAAAGCACAGTGAGGATTGGAACTCCTAGCTAAGATGCCTCAGGCCACAGAGCTATAACAGCTAAATATAGTGCTTTCTTTGGGGCAATTTTCTACTACATCCAGTGGTGTTCCTTCTGATCCAGTGCCCCTAGAGTCAAAATCTTCTCATCTCCTTCCCACTGCAACCCTTTCTGGCACCAAAATGTGCTAGAAAATAGGGGGGCTGCAGAAGGAAAACTGGTTCTGGAGAAAGTAGTGAGATGCAGAAGAAGTACTTCACTGGATCCTGGCCCTTATTTCCAGTCTGCATGAGCAAAGAGGTAAACAGATACCACTCCCTGACCATCATGACACACCAACCATATCACCTAATTGGATATAGGGTGCAAACTGGAGATGGGTATGTAAGTGTGCCTGTAAGCCCAATCACCAAACAATGCATTGCGTCAGGCAATCTGTTTGATCCTCACACACCAACCCCAAAGGCCTGCAAATGTTTCTGGTTCTGTGCTATGTACTGTTGGAGGTCCCCCTCCCCAATCTGGTATGCTGCCTCTAGTAGGTGTGGCTGAAAGGAACCTTTCTGGGCTGGGGTATCTAACCAATTGTTCTGTGTCTGATTTCAAAGAAAGCCATGTCTCTATGCTTAGGTCTCTTTCTCTTTTGTCTGTTGAAAGCAGTCTGTTAGTCAGTTGAGGCCTTTGCTGAAAAGCAGTCATGTTTTGTCAGTTTTCTGTTTTATATGTTCAACTTTAAGTGAATTAGTTATTTATTTTTATTAGTGAATTTAGTTATTTATTTTCTGTAACTAATGTCTCAGAGTGTGTTATTGAGACTGTGAGTGCCAGTTCAGGAGAAACAGAAGTGGACTACTCTGGGAAACTTGAAGCTATCTCTGTGACTCCCTGTACTTCTGCTGCACAGCTAGACAAATTTAACCAAAATTCAAAACTCTGCAACATGTACCTACATTTGGCTGACCCAGGTTACAAAGATCCCACTTATGGGAACTGCATAAAGCCCAAAATAAATTTATTCTGTCTTATCCTTAGCATGTTTTATTTTCTTCTGTAACTCAGATGCTTATGCTCTGTTTCAGAAATGGATATGCTTCAGGCCTAATAATTCTGTTTGGTTTAGTACAAGTGCCTTGACATCCACTGATTGGGGCCAGGTGCAAAATGATGGATGACCTCCACTTGTGCAACAGGTCTGTCCCTTTCCTTTCTTCCCTGAGAGCCTCCCATGAGTCCTACAAATCTAGTTCTTTGGGGCACACAGGATACACCTGATAAACTCCAAGACCCACACCATGTTAAGGTGTGCATCCTGGTGGGGCAAAGCAATGAACCCATGGGTTTAGAGGCTCATGATAATCATTGCCCTTCTTGGAGATCATTAATTCATTGGGCCACCATAGGTTAGAAAACAATTGGATAACACATGACAAAATTTGCAACCTATGCCAATAAAATCACTCTCACTGATATTACAATTCTGTGTATATATTTGTCATAGAGGACTCTGATGAACATTTGTGGGTGATGTGAAGTTAACAAGTTTCTAGACTGCAAAATGAAGCGTCTCCAAACTCTGAGCAAATAGTTTGCAAAATTCAGGGTACAACATCAAAAGCGATTCTTCTGGCTATTAGAATGCAAGGGAAGTCCACAGTCCCTGGTTAGAATCTGATTGACATTGTCAGTTTTCAAAATTAATTCCTATTCTGCCATCTCACACTCCATATATAACACTGGCATTGATTTTCATATGTACTGTTGCTCTGAGGTTTATGACAGAGTGTCTAGGGAGGAAAACATTCACTCAAAGGCTTCTTTTTTTGTATTTTAAAAAACATATTAATAAGCATTCATTCTTTACATCAGACATAACCCTATCTGCACCATGTATCTCTATTCTATCACACACTGAACCTACATAGCTATAAGACCGACAGATTCTGTGGGTGTCTTATCACATCCTCAATGTTGCTAACACTAGTGAATGAACACAGCTGGGCCTTGAGTTCATTACATGGACTTGTTCCTCGATGCAACTTCTCAAAGCATTTAATTATTCTACAGTGGTTACCAAGCACATCAAATGCAGTGTTCTAGTGGTGTTAGGGCTTGCAAGCAGGCATAGGCTTTTCTGTTTCTTTTTCAGATGACCAATCCCATCATTCTCCATTCTGAGAATTCCACCCACACCTACAGACACCTAAATATGGTTCTCCTGGAGAAAAGGCCTAAGTAGGAAGGCTCTGAGGCCTAGCATAGACTCCGCTCTAGCTTCCCGTACAGAAAGGAAGATGCCCCACTACTAGCTGGGAGCTTCCTTGATGCACAGGAAGCTAGGGCAGAGCAAGGCCTATGTTAGAATTATGGGATTCATAGTCCAAAAAACCCCTTATGCCTTCAGAGTGCTGAGATCGTCTAATTAGTCAGGGCAATCATGTTCATGCTTATTCTCTATGAGTTTAATTGCAATCTTCACAGTAGCTGAGAGAAGAATGGATCTTCCCAGCGGCAATGTATTCCTGCAGACTACTTCTGTGGTAATTCAACACATTTTGTAGTGGCTTGAACTTGAATGGGCATTAAACCTGCTGGAACTGGTTTGTTAATTCATCAGCATATCTGCAATTTTGACTTATCCTTGATTTATGACAATTAGACTGGTCAGGGTAAGCACAAGCACTTCAAAATTTACCACCATACCACTGATTCAATCTCTCTAAATTGCCTCTCCTGTGTTCTTTGGTGACAAATGGAGAGGGTCTTTAATCAGAGAATGTTGTCAGGGGAGGCTTTTGGACCAGGAGCAAGGGAGGTGCCATAGCTCCAAATTTTGATTAGGGGTTCTCCTGTGCTAGGTCAGGGGCCACAGAATGATGGCTTCCAACATATTTTGCGGCTAGTGGCTGGGAGTACAGCAGCTGTTGGAAGGGCTAAGAGGAATGTATGCTGGAATCAGATCTCATGCTCAGGTCTTGTGGAATGCTCACTGCCAGGAGTCAGTGTGTGGAAGAACGGCTGAAATGCATTGAAACTGGGTCTTTGATATATGTAAATAATACTATATACACAGACATGATGAAATGACTTGATAAGGAATTTTGAAGCCTGTAAGACCCTTGCCTCCAGGTGAGAAGTTTACAAGGAGCATGATTTCTTCTCATCAGAGATGTTCCTGCAGAACTAGTGTCCTGTCTGTTTGAGAAGCAAAGCGTACACACATGCACTGCAAGAAGAAGAATCAAGAGAAAGAGGAGGAGAAGCAAAGCCCCTCCAATACTTCTCATCCTTAAACATCCTTGTAATAAAACAGCACCCGGTGGCATTTTGCATAATTTGCATAGAGACAGTATTTGGATCAAAGCATCATCTCCCCAATTTTGCTTAACCTGCAACTCACCTTGCTCCCATCTTCTCATTCATTCTTATTTTTGACAGACCTACAAAATACCTCATGAAGTGAGAAGAAATTTTTTGTAGCTCCTCATCCCCAAGGACAGGCAAAGATTTCCGTCTCTAAGTGACAAAGATACTGCTCTTGATGCTTTATGCACTGCTAAAAACTATGGTGGAATCCAAGTGACATATCATTTCCACATTACCAGTTCTGAACTATAGATTCAGGATTCTACTGAAACATACCACATCCATGACAATGGCTGAAGTCCTGTTGCGTAGCCTAAGAAAATGCATAACACTAAGCAATAGAATTCCAGACATTAGTTTAACATGAATATTTTGATTAAAAAAAATGTGAACGAAATATTGCTAGTGGCCTATTTATAGTCATGACAGATTGTCTCACTCTGTGGAAACCGCTTGTTGTGGATTCTGCAAACACTACAAGAGATATTGTCCCTGGTATAAGAGCAAAACACCAATTTCTTTTCTCCCATTGCGGTTTTTACATTTTGTGCAAAATGTCTCTAGCATCATTCCCTTTCCTGAAGCTGAAAACATGCATGCACACAGCAAGCATGAAAGGGTAGCCTGAGTGCTCACAAAGACGCAATAATCTGTCTAAGGCTTATACTTTTTAACATTTTGTGCAACAGAGTGGCAGGTATTATTTCTTAAAGTTTTGCACAACTGCATGAAACATTGGTCTAAGCCCCTTCTCACTCTGTTTTTCTCTCTTTTTTGTTTAGGGTATGAAGATGAACTGGGTTATGATTTACATCCTTAAAAATAATAATTGGAGAAGGGCCACAGCTCAGTGGTAGAGCATCTATTTTGCATGTAGAAGGTCCCAGATTCAGTCACCATCCCTTTCTAAGAACAACTCTTTCCTGAAACCATAGAGACATCAGCCAGTTCTGACAATGATGGCCTAGACAGACCACTAGTCTAACTTAGTACTGGAAGCTTCCTATATCACTATATTTCATTATTAGAGGAACTTGTATAAAAAAGGAATGAGAAAATTCCTCATCACCAATGACTGTCAGTAAAATAAATAGGTAATTAAGGGGGCTATGGCTCATCTGCATCTTCTGGCTGATTGCAATTAACATAGCTTAAACATAATTTTTTTTTAACAGAGTACATGACAATCCATAGCTGGTTAACATTTGGCACTTATGAAGTATCTTAACGTGTGTAGACCTCTCCTGGTGTTGTGGCTGTGGCACAGTGCCTTACGGACATCCACGATGACAGCAAAAATAACTGCAGAACAGAAAGCAATGTCCATACTATGGCACAAGTGCTTTGCCTCAGAATAGCAAAAGGTTCCAGCTTACACAGAAGCAAATTCACCTATAGCTGTACACATATTTTCTTCTACAGATGTTTCCTCTATACACACAGATTCATGGCTTGAGATTACGTATCACAGTCCTCTCATGTATTTTAGGATATTAACATTTATCAGCATCTTTGCAGAGTTTATGTTCTAGCAGTGGACATATTTCTATTAACGCCTTTGATGGCTTACATCAGTGTGGCAAATCACTGTCAGTTAACAACTCGTCGCCTGTATTGCTCATTGTGTGTCAATTGCATGACTTGATGTGCACACCAAGGAATACAGGTGGTGAGTCATTAATTAACAGCAATTCATATCCCTGCACCATTGCAATTATGTCAGCAATACTACAGTATAACCAATATGATTCTGGCTGCCATCTGTAGTTTTGGACTCCAAAATTACAAAATCTTGGAATGCCATACCTAAAGTGACCTAGAAGTAACAGAAACATAGCAGGAAATTTTTGTACATATCTTTTTACTTCCCTCTTGGACCCCATCATACCATAATAAACACTTCTGCCAATACTTCCCCTGCACTATTCCCATCTATGCTACAAACTGATTTGAACACTGACATTCATGTGCTTCATCCAATTTCCATGACCTGCAAAGAAGTGCCTTCAGTGTTGCTTTCACTCACAGGCTACCTGTAGCACCACTGATCAAAGGCTTGTGGCTTATGTCTGTGTGTGGTAGAAGTTAGCATCATTCACACTGTCAGTTGGTTTTATTTTCCATCTGCTACTGTTCTGTAGTTCCCAGATTAAAACATGCTGTGCAATAATGTCTGGAGTGTAGTGGACGTACGCGTTATATGTCCATGTATTACGTTTATAAACATGCACACTTAATGCTACCTTTGTGTAAGGATGTTAACCGTCCTAATCTGTTCAGCACAGTGAACCTTCTCAATTACCGAATTATGTAGCAAACTCGGAATTGTGCTGTGTATCCTCTTCAGCACAATATCAGCTGTAGTGCCTGGGTATTTAAACTTTAGTTTTGCCTCTTTGATTTATTTATGCAAGCAAGATTTGTCATGAATTTTAATCCAAGCAAAACACTATGACACCCACAACAGCCTACAAATCTGCTTTGTTGCAGCTGCCGCTGCCGCCCTATGAAAAAGAAGTAATGTAGAATATTTGTAAGCTCTGCCAAGTCAGTTTCTCATCTTGGGCATTGTTGCATAAAATGCATTTTATGTATTGGAGGGGAAAATACATCTGGAGTCTTTCGTTATTTTTTAATACAGAACAGTGGGACCACAGGGAATACTATGATTTTTAAGTTTTCTGATAGGGATGTTTTCATAGCACGAGTGCTTTCTTCATGGAGATATACACTGCTACAAGCCTTTATTCATTTATTTATCATGCTGCAATTCCCTAAAAAGAAAAGACTTATTCTATACCAAAAAAAGCTCCAGTGGATAATCACAAATTCAGTTTAAATAATTGATAAATAAAATTACTTTTGGTGACTAGCTCAGATAGTCATGTGACAGGGTATCATGTTTCAACCAGAGCAATTATTATTAAACAAAATAAGGAGTGGAGAAAAGTACTGACAGCAGCTACCTTTGTCAAAGATCTCCAGACTGAAATACTTAAGTCAAAAACAAACCTATTATTTCATCTTCTGATTTCAAATAATTAATAGGACACACCATTCCTATTAAGGAACCTTTACAAAACCTGATGGAAGAGGCATTCCATTGGTTTTGAGGGTCCTAGGTATTCTGTTCAGAGTTTTATAGTACATTTTTAGGTACAATGAATCGCACCAAATATGGTTTAGATCAAATGTACAACAGTTTGAGCATCAGAGTTTCCTTAACTGCCTTTGGGACCATGGCTCAGTGTTAGAATACACAATTTGCATGCAAAAGGTTCCAAATTCAAATCCTTACTACTTCCAGTGTTTTTACTTTCTTTCTAAAGGATTGTGTAGAAGTTCATGGGAAAGATTCTTCTCTGTCTGATGCCTAAGAGAGCTGTTGCTAGTGGAAAATATCTTGTTGCATAATGTGGTAATATCATCTGGTGGTGGAGGTGTTTTTTTGGTAATTAAAGACTTTCTGCTTTGGTCCCACAGCTCCCATGGCTTCCATGCAATGAAATAGTTATTCATAAGTCTAACAAGGCATAGAACAGAAAGATGAAGTCTTTAATTACCTAAATTCTCTCCCCCACCCCCCGGCACAACCAGTAACACTATTGCTTTTCTGATGCTATAACTTATGCCACAAAGGTTTGACCAATACTGGGGAGCCCAGGCAATTAATCTGGGCTAGTAGTTTTTTGTGCTCTTAAGTTAATATCTTGGTATCTGTCAGACCACCATTGCTACCACCCAAAGTATTTATAATAACCTGAGATTGTTGTTTATTCAATGTTTTATGGGTTTTATGAAGTCCACAAAGTAATTCCCCTTTCTCCAAGGTCTCTGCAAGCCAACTAGCCTACACCATAGAAAAGATGAGCAACACTGTGATCCTCTAACAAACAGGCCAGAAATAGGTTTAATCACCTCGAACTCTCTTGATTATTTTAACCAAAATTATGCATAACCTATACCTGAAATCCCTGCCTGTCCTAAAATCACAAAGTTCTCAAAGTTCAGCAAAGGGCTTTGGGAGGGTTTATTGTATCAAGAGGCACTGACTCTAGGGGAAAATGGAATAACCCCTTCTTGTCATCACAAGTATTTGTGATCCAACGTCTTCCCCAAGTCAGGCCATGCCCTAGGATTTACTGGAATGCCCTGAATAATGGCCATGCAACTGAGGAAGAGGGCTGCACCCTGGGAGAGTTTATGCCAATTAAAACTTATTAGCCTTTAAGACGACACAAACCTCTTTAGTGCTTTCATTGAAATGACCTGATTTTGCTCATCTCCAGCTTTTATTCCAATCCGCACTTCATTGTTCCTTTTTTGATACCTTACCTGTTGTGGATTTTTCCTACTGTTTTGTTCCTATTTTTATTTCATTTTTCTTATAATTACTTTGATTTTCAAAATTAGGGTAAGCTAACGCTGGGACCAGGCACAGGAACAAAATAAATTAATGAGTGTTTCTGGGCATGGTAAAATAATCACAAACAGTTTTTATACATCTTTGAACCTTTTTGATCAATATTGATCATCTCCAGGCAATTTTGAGCCAACGTAGCTCATTCTGGGAACTGTCTTCTGTACAAACATATCAGAGCCATAGAAATAATGTGACAATTATTCTTCTTATTCAGGCTAGCAAGAGGAAAGAAAAAAGAAAGAAAGAAAGGAAGAAAAAAGAAAGCCGGGACATTTTAATAATGATATGAACAAATACCAACTGATTTGACAATACTGAGGTTATCGGGTGCAGCAGCAGCAGCATTGGCATGCATCACAGCGCATTTCCCCCTCTAGCGAGAGTTATGTAAAACCATGTAACTTGCTGGCATGTAAGCTACAGCTGCCCTCAGGCTAACTTCTGCACTTCACTTTTTGTATAATGCTGAAGTTTTGTTCTGCGGGATATGCATATTTTGCAAACAAGACCTAATGGAGGCTGTTCTGTGTTTGGCTGATTATGCACTTTTACTTCTGGCACAGCAGATGCACATGGTTCTGCTTTTGGAAGGCATGGTGACTGAATGTCTTTGGGAGGGAATAGAGACATAAGAGACAATTCATACAACCATATGTTTTGCTTCTCCATATCCACCCTCCCCCCAAAAAACTGCTGGGATGTAGTCCCTTTGGGGGACATCCGTCTTGTTCATGATTCAGCACTTGTCAAGATCAAGCAATCAGCTGCCGGCTCACTCTGTGTTTTGAGAATTTTCTGTGACATAGTGACTTAGGATCTCAGCCCATACAAAGTCCTGCCTCCCTGCTTCAGTCTCTTATAAAAGTCAACTTCCAACTGTTTTACCTTACAACCGCCACATGTGAGTGAAGGAATTGTCCATAAACCATTTGCAATGGAAGAAGTCTCTCTTTGGCTTTGTGTAAACAGGTAGGCTGCATATTTGAAGACTGTTATGAGCCGAAGGCTCCAGTTCAGTAGGACAGCAGTATCAATACTTGTGGTTTCACTTATCCGCTGCCTGAAAATATTAAATAACTCCCCCCAGAAATACAAGTTTCCAAGGTGTATTACCAGACTGCAGTATCAATACCTATGGTTTCACTTGTCCGCTTCCTGAAAGTATTAGATTAACACCCCCAGAAATATGAGTTTCCATGGTGTATTATCAGAACTGGCCACTAGAGGGAATCAGAGACAATTCTATATATAGGGTTTGTTATATCTGCTGTTTTCAGCATCCGTGGGGAGGGCTTGGAACTGATCCTCCATGGATGCCACAGCCCTACTGTACCATTGGGCAATTTCCTTTTTTCTATTCCTCCTCCTCCTCTCTCTCTCCCCCCATTTCTATTTATTGATATTTTCCAGCCTTCTTCTCAGGGCATATTTTCCCTACAAATCATATAAATCTCACCTCCCTCAATGAATAAAGCACCTACCAAGCAGAGACTGACTTTATTTTTTAAAGAAACGCCTCAGAGTTCTTTTAGATAATGATGGGACCATTCCCCACTACCTTAGAAATGGAGTTCCAAAGACATGAGGCCACCACTGAGAAAGGCCAGCCCCAATACCTAGCAGTTGAACAGATATCATGTGCTGCACAGCTCAGGCAAACCTCTGTTATTTATTGGCTGAATCCAGTAATAAGCTGCAATCAAAGTGGGCCCATTGAATCAATGGAACATATGGAGGATTTGACTCACCAAATCCCTACTTATTCAATGGGCTCATCTTAGTTGCATCTTCCTACTGGATTTCAGCCACTGCGTTCTTGATCTATTGGTGAAGAATGTAGTTGTGTATTATTCTGGATTTGAGAGGTCTGCTGATGGGATTAACCTGTCTTGCACACAGAAAATACAGCTGAATAGCTACTGCCATGTATTCGAATAATTCACTAGGCACGAAAAAGCCATAATTAAATGTTCAGCATTTTGGGCTCAAATGGAGTGCCAACAAATATTGGTTCACCGTGCTGGCCAGCAAAAATGATAGGAAGAGACAGGATGAAAGCTTTAGGCTTGGGAAAATGAGGGAAGATTCTGATGGATTTGAGATGAAGTAAGAAATGTGGTGCTGGAGGAGACTCTTGAGAGTCCCCTGGACTGCAAAGAGAACAAACCTATCCATTCTGAAGGAAATCAATCTCCACAATCTGTACAAATTCAAATGCAAGAATAAGTGATACCTTTTCTATTGACCACACCATTCTCCTTTATTTCAATGTACAAATTCAATTTTTTGTTACCAAATTGCTTATCTGAAATTGCAAGATGTTTTTGGAACCTCCTAAGAAAAGCAATGTCAGATAAAGTGCCTAACATCTTTACCTGACATTGCTGTTGGCATTAGGGTGTTTCTCTGGAAAGGACATTCCATAAGCAAACCACAGCTGAGAAGACTCTCTTTCTGGTCAAAATTTGCCTCATATCACATGGTAGTGATCATATGACATGTGAAAAGTTTGAATATTAACACCTCATAGCAGATTTACTGAAGAACAATTGGCCGCCATCCCCAACTACAAAAGCCTATCAAGAAAGACGTCATGGTTGATGGTATCAAAAACACTGGAGGAAGCTAGAAGAATTTGCAGAAGTTCAGTTCCCTTCTTCTTTTCCTGCCATAGATCATAAGCAGAGCAATATACCAAAACCAGACTGAAATGGATCCTGATAATCCACAAGTGATGTTGCATGACAACTACCTGCTCAAGCATTTTATTGAAAAAGGGGGTATTTCTGATGGATAAACTGAATTTACAGTATAATCCCTAGGGACCAAGGGAATTTTCTTTATTAAATTCCTTGAAGTTGTTTCCTTCATCTGTGCAAAACAACTGCTAAGTTCTCCTTAGTGGCCAGAATCCTACTGATGTTTGCATAAGGTTTAATATGCCATGGCTAACTGCAGCTGATTAGCAAGGTGCCAGGATGCATATTTGTTGTATGCTGGGATATGGGTCTAACTGGGCAACTGAGATACACCTCATCAATTAGCCACCAATAGTGCAGCAAATTGTGCAGATCTCATGCAAATACAATAGGATCCCAGCTCTTAGATCTAATAAATGATGATGGGCAAAAGAAACCGAATGGTCAGCTGTACACTAAGAAGGACTTTCGACAGCTTTTCACTTGCACCAACTGCAACTCAACCAACAAAATTAAGGACACATAGTGCACCTGATATGTATGCACATGCAGGAATGGCAGCATCCAGGTCAAGCTGGACTCATGTACCACGAAGCCTGCATTGCCACACATAGATGTCATGGGGTGGTGTACTTTCTTAGCTTTTTTAAATGTTGTACTTAATTTTAAGGGATGTGGTGGCACTGTGGGTTAAACCGCAGAAGCCTCTGTGCTGCAGGGTCAGAAGACCAGCAGTCGTAAGATCGAATCCACACAACGGAGTGAGCTCCCATTGCTTGTCCCAGCTCCTGCCAACCTAGCAGTTCAAAAGCATGTAAATGCGAGTAGTTAAATAGGTACCACCTTGGTGGGAAGGTAACAGCGTTCTGTGTCTAAGTCGCACTGGCCATGTGACCATGGAAACTGTCTTCGGACAAACACTGGCTCTATGGCTTGGAAACGGGGATGAACACCGCCCCCTAGAGTCGGACACGACTGGACTAAATGTCAAGGGGAACCTTTAGCTTTAGCTTTACTTAATTTTAATGGAAAACTCAGTCCAAGCATTTTTAATTCTTGTATTTTTTTGCAAAATGAAGTCCATTGTTAACGCCAGTAGCATTTTTCACTATCAATATTTGCATTTTCTTCCAGCCCCACTTAATTATTTTATTACCTACTTATGACTTTCTTCATGTTTGATTCTTTGGGATACTGTTAGCTGCCTCATATTTCCCTTCATTTTCATTTTCTTTCCTCTTAGACATTATTTTCTTTTCATACTCTTGCTAGCCCTGCTTTTTATATCTGCTGTTTCTGTTGCACCTATTTTTAATGACCTCTTTCTTTCTCCAGCTGTTGGTAGTTTTTTGTGCTTTTTTGGACTGTTGTCTTTTTTTCTTGCTTATCAACCCAAAGGGCACAAAGGGAGAGTAAAACAAGTCCCTAAATCCATTCACAGAATCCCTTCCAATTTTTCTCCATAAATAATTTATTTTTATTATTCTTTAATGAGAGAGACATGAAGTGTCATGTCAGTTTCATTATTCAGAAGCGCTAGCTCCTGAAATGTTAAGGTTGTGTCAGAAATATAATAGAAGATAAAACATTTAATACCTCCAAAAATGCACTGAACACTATTTACATTTGTTTGTTTTTTGTTTTTTCTGGGGGACACTAGTTCAGAACTTTTCAATGTTCTCAACAGATTCCTTTTAATAATCTTTGACTGTTTGGGGAAGTATTTGGAAGTTAAGTAAGTAAACACAAATATGCCCTGACATTAATCAATAAGAGACATTTCTGCATTGCCTTTTGTCAGAAGAGATTTCAAAATTGTGCATAGTATAATGTATTGCAGATTTTGAATTTCTGGTAAAATTCCTTTTGCTATACAATAGAAGTACAGAGACTCACAGAATAGCTACAAGTCTCCCCCAGGTAGTCCACCCCTTTCTCATTAACTGACACTTAAAGTGAACACTCTCAGCAGAAAGGTGGGTCTCTCTTTGAATTCAGAAGCAGGAAGAACAATCGGTGGATAAATAGACAATCACCCCAGCCTAAAAAAGTCCCTCCCAGTCAAACAAACTACAGGCAGCATGCAAAGTTGTAAAAACTCCAGCATAATGGAGCAATTATTTTAAAAGTGTAATACAATACAAATAAAACTAAAATCAAACAGCCATGACAGCAAAAACCACTATCAATAAACATAGCCACTGTGCTGGCAAACAAAGAGTTTTGGCAAACTAAAGTGTGGGAGTAAAATTACGGAACTTAATTTGGTGGTCTGAAGTCACTTGATTAGGTAGCCAGCATATCATTTTGGGCAGGGGAGCACTGCAAAGCTCAGGTGCCATTATGGTGGAAGCTTTTCTCTTCAGCATTTGAGATAGGACCTTAAGACAGATGCAGATTGATTTAGGAAGAGGCATTCTTGGAAGAATTTGGGTACTAAAACATTTAGAACTTTAAACGCAGGTAGGGCAATTTATGGGGTCCATATTCCATTACAGGAAAGGGATTATGGGCTGCAGAACTGTGGCTGGACATCAGCAGTATGCAGGGTTGAAGGCTGATGTAAACAGGGAACCACTTTTGTTCCCTCTCTTGATCATTCATCCTATCTTCATTTATTTCCACTAGCTGTCTCAAAATCACACATCCATCTTCTCTCTCTCTCTCTCTCTCTCTCTCTCTAACACACACACACAGACACACAATGAGTCTTACTTGCCAAGCAGTCTGTTTAGCTCCAACCCCTTAGCCTGCTTTTGCCACCCTTTCTGAAGCAAGCCCACAATAAAAACAGAGGCGCCACTGCCAGGTAGATATAGCAGCCTAGTCACAAGAGTACACAACAATGTTGGGTGGGTCCTCCTCCTGCTGAGCTCTGCAACTGCCTCTCTGAGCAGGGGTACCAAATCTTCTGCGAGACAAAAAAGAACAATCTGTGGTATGCGCTAGTTGAATTGTGGACCTCAGCATAGGTTATAAATATGTCAGGGCCACCACCACCACCATTCTTGTGATTCTCCATGTCAATTTGATTTTCTATGATTAACCTTAGAAATGGTAAGAGATATTGTATATAATGGTTCAATCATCAATCCGAATGGAGACTGCAGCCAAGAAATCAGAAGAAGTCTTAGACTAGGAAGGGCAGCAATGAAGGAATTAGAAAAGATTATCAAGTGTAAGGATGTGTTACTGGAGACCAAGACTAAGATCATCCACACTCTTGTATTTCCAATCACTATGTATGGGTGTTAAAGTTGGAGAGTGAAGAAAGCTGACAGGGAAAAAAAAAGATTAATTTCAAATATGTTACTGGAGAAGAGTTTTGTGGATACCCTGGACTGCCAGAAAGACAAACAAGTAGGTCCCAGATCAAGTCAAGCCTGAACTATCTCTGAAGGCAAAAATATTGAAACTGAGACTATCCTATTTTGGGCACATCGTGAGAAATCAGGATTCTCTGGAAAAGATAATAATGTTGGGAAAGGCAGCAGGAAAAGAGGAAGACTAAATACGAGATGGACTGACTCCCTAAACAAAGCCATAGACTTGAGTTTACAAGAGCTAAGCAGGGCTGTTGAGATCAGGACATTTTGGAAACTGCACAGTCATAGGTCCGCCATAAGTTGGAGGTGACTTGACAGCCCATAACAACAAATCTTGGGTGGGGAAGGGAAAGGAAGGGGGCAATTTGAAGCAAGGCTGCTAGGATGCTTAGAAAGCAGCACAGTTGTATTTTATAACTGAGAATCAGTTCTGGAGTAGGAAATGCATTGTTTGACAAGGTCCTATGACATTGCCTCATTTGAAGTAGATCTGGAAATGGGCAATTTTGCTGGCAGAAGACCTCCTGCCAAGTAGCATTTTTCCATGTAATGAAGCTGAAGCAGAAGCGAAGGACGGTCCAATGAATCACAGTGTATTCTTGGCATCTGATTCTTCATTAGCACATCTGAATTGTTTTAATTCCCTCTTGATATCCTGGAGATAAATGTTTAGGATCATGTAGGGAGTAGGGGAAATCATTAGTCAAGGCACAAATTACAATTAGGGTGCCTGCAACAATTGACATTCAAAGTATAGAGGCAGTTATCTGTCATTTGTGGCTTGGAAAATATCGGCTTTGTTAAACAATGCCTAATTTTAGATCTCTGCGTATCTGTCTCCAGATTATATCTGGGTTAATTCCATTTGGCAAAATCTGGTGATTTCTGATTTAGGGTAAATGATTAGCATTGGAAACATGGGATTGTTACAGAAGTATCCCAGAAAATATGAACAGTGAAGTGATACCTAGGTCTCATTTGATGATAATAGAAAATAAAGACGCATACAAGTTTTACTATTTATGTATAATGTTTTATTGTCACTAGGTACTGAAGCAGTTCATCAAGCTACAAGCAAAAGAAGAAGCTGAAAAATGATATGTAATAAACTTTCTGAAGCGGGAGGCTCTGAATTATATCCCAAACATTGATGTTGGAAGTGATCTGTAGACTTCCACTTGTTCTCTGTCCTGGGTAAGAAGATTACTGGACTGTACCAAAGGCATTTCTAATCCAGCAGCACCTTTCCTTTTCACAGTGGCCAACCAGATGCCTATGAGAAGTCTACAAACAGAACCTGAGGAAAGCAGCTCCTTTTTGCTTGGGTCTCCCAGCAGCAGCTATTCAGAGGCACCTGATGCCATTCCTATAATGTGATATATAACCATCATGGGCCATGGCTAGTCACCCCACATGGTGGTGCAATTTATGCCCCACCATGTGTGCAAAATAAGATCTAGCAAATGACCAAGATAATGCTGTTGAAGTAGCATTGTTGTTTTGTTGTTGTTTTGGAGGGGGGGGTTGTCTACATGCTCTCTCTTTTTTTTAATGATCTAAGCACAATAAAAACGAACTAAAAAACTGAAACAAAAACCAAAAGAAGTTGTTTGCAGGAGATAATACTGCAGTTCTAATACTGGATGTCCTGTTACCCAGGGTATTGAAGGAAAAGGTGCAAAAAGGAGGATGACAGGTGGTGAGGGATCTGGAAACTATGTCATCCCCTGCGTTAACAAGAGCTTCATCTAACCGTTTTCATTTACTCCCAAAGTGCAGCCTTCCAACCTCAGAAAATGCATGATTAATTGGAAGCAGATCCCTCTGAGTTTCCTGAAACTTGCTCCCTTATCTTTTCTCATTCACAATTGGGCTCAGAAGTAATTGGGCTCAGAGAAAGATAGTGTGTAATCTAATGGAATCATACAGATAGGCACCTCAACTATTGCAGGCCTAGCTCTTGCCCAGTGAATTGCAGCATTTTGTCATAATGAGGTGCCAGCCATTTCACAAATTACAACTAAAAAAAAAACTAAGCTGACTTATTTATTTTATTAAGTTACAATGAGTAGATGATATGAACCAAAGCAACAGTGCTTGCTAACACATACCAAATAAATTCAAATTAGAAACAGGCTCCTGAAAGTTAACAATATTTTCTTTGCCTCTGAAAGCCCAACACATGAAAATAATATCAAAACCACAAGGGCTGTAGGTCAGTAGAAAAACAGAAATTTGGAAAACAAGATTTCCTACGGCAGGCTTGTAAAGTGTGTGTGTGTGGGGGATGCATTTTGGTGAATTGATCCAACATGAACTTTGGTCGTAAGGATCTTCACTTCCTTCAGATTATAAACCCATGATTTAGATAAACTGTTGGGAAATTTTTCTGGAGGTAGCATATACAGTTACAGATTTATTTATTGTTTCTCTGTTATACATGTAGCCATAATTTGGAAAGGACCTTGAAAGTAATCTAGTCCATCCACTATACCATGCTGTTTTACCATTCCTCATAGGACTTAGTTTCCAGATCACTTACCATTTTGTCTGGATAGGCTCCAATTTCCCATAGTCCTTCTAAAAATGTGACACTCTGAACTGGACACAGTATCCCATATCCAGTCCCATCAGCACAGAATAGAAAGGAACTTCTACTTCCTTGTATCTGAATGTTACAGTTCTACTAATGTGTCCTAAAATTGCATAAGCTATTTCAGGAGCCACATTGCACTGCTGGGTTGTGCTCAGGTTGTGATCCTCTAAGATGCCTAGATCATTGTGATATGTTCTGCTGCTTACCAAGGTCATGCTCACCCTGTACTTAGGACTTTGAAAATTTTTTGTACTAAAATGCAAGTGTATATCTCTCTCAATCGAATGTCCATCTTGTGTGTGTGTGTGTGTGTGTGTGTGTGTGTGTGTGTGTGTGTCTGAATAGCTCAGTGACCTAGGCATCTGGCTATGGAGGCAGAGGTTGTGAGTTCAATTCCCCACTGTGCCTGCTGTGAGTAGAGTAAGCCTGTGCAGCCTTAGGCAAACTGCACAGTCCCAGGAAAGAACAGTAAACCACATCTGTGGATTCTCTACTTGGAAAACCCTTAAAAGGGTCACCATAAATCAGAACTGACTCAACGGCACATGATTATTATTTTAAAGAACTTTCCAGATTTCCAGTTTTTGTACATTTGTAAGATTTTAAAAAAATTTAATCCGCAGAAAGCAACACTGACAGATTCACTTATCCAGAAAAAGGGCTTTTACTGCTTTGTGGTTAGATGTCTGGCTTTAAATCCACTTTTAAGAGAGGGGTCACCTTCCTTTCCAAGCAGTGACAATTCTATTCCATGACCCACACTGCTGATGACTAGGAAGTTCCACTTTGCTTCCAACCTGAAGTTGCAGGAGCTTCAGTTGCTCCTGATTTCTTCAATTTCCTGCCCAGACTCTCACAGTTTTTAAAGATTCAAGATATTTTCTGATTTTGACGTTCATTCATACATAGTTCAGCAACAGTAAATAGTGAGTTTCACGAGACTCGGCAGTCTTCCCATTACATCTTGAATACATGCTCCAGGAAGGCAATACACTTTCCAAGATGACAAAACATGTCTGCAAATGGATACCTCTGTCCCTCTCAGTAGGGAGTCTCTGGATCTCTTCCTCTTTGGGAAACTGGCTGGATTCTTCCCATTTATGGGAGTCCGAATGATACTTTTAATATTCTATGGATCATGTGTTGCCATTTCTTCTCCAGCAAAAGCACAGCAAATGCATAGCACCTTCCCAAGATCTGGGTCTACAATGAAGTTCCCCAAATAAAGGCATCTTGCAGATTTATACACCATAGTGCAGTGAAGTAATCATCTCTGTACAATTAATCGCACCATGTCTGGGCGACAACTCCTGTGTTCATGCATTTTTGCTAGGTTGGAGTGATAAGCAGCTATCCTTCCCAAATATTTCCTGCACTAGGTGGCTGGCCTTGAGCTTTCCCTAAGGACACTAAATCATAAACACATTCCTAAGTCCTGGGCAATCACCAATATTGGAAAATAAGAAGGGCAAAATAATGAAGCTGGTCCAAATTTGCATGTCCAGACACAGGGGGAACATTGGTACATATCACTACACCTCTCGCCATAACAAAGGTCTTCTGCGATAGCACTACACACATATCTTTAAAAATCTTTTGTACAAAATATTGATCAAAAGATAGTGGAAAAGAGGCAGATCTCTCACCCTTGTGCCAAAGTGGGAAAATCTCAACAGGGAAGATAAGTCCTCCTTGAGGACTCCTGTCATGGCAAGAAGCCTCAAACTGGCAAGAACTAATGATGTTGAATTATCTTTACATCTCTAAAAGACCCCCTGGAAGCAAATCAAGACCATGGATTGTAAGGGGATGACAAAATATAGATTTTTCCCATGTCTAAATGTTATACAACTCAAATGTCAATGTGATAGGAGAAATACCATACTTTCAAGAATTGTTGGGGCTCAATAGCAGCAGAACAACAGTTCAGAAATGAAAATCAGCAACCAACGTAACATATAATGAGGACCAACTCTGATGAAGACAGGTGAAATGGCATTCAGATTAAATAGTCAGCTGCATAAATGAATTATGTTTATTTCTCACAGAACACACTTCATTAATTATATTTATTTATTTAATGCTTTGTTTGATGTGGGGGAAGCATTTCTTGACCTCTTCTGCAAGAACAATCTTTACACTAATATATCTTAAGAAAACTGAAATAAAAAATGCACCAAGAGTAATGAAATAGCTAGATTTTACATCTCCACAACCCAGGCAGACATCTAACACATTGCTTTAACTGAGTGCTTATTTAACACATTATTTCTCAAATGGCCCCTACAGTCATGCTGTTTATACAAATGTTCGCTGGCAACTTTGCACTCAGTATATATAATTTTATTGTTTTGACTTAAAAGTCACCGGGCTGAAATAAAAATGCATGGGTGGCGCCTTGCCATGCTGCCCCTAGAGAACAAGAGGCCAACAGCTCATGAATCGGTGCCAACAGGTTGCTGGGAACCCGACTAAACGGAGCAGCAATAAGTCTACACAGTGGAGCTTTGCTGAAAGATGTGATCACACCTCCTAATGTGACTCCATGGCTCTGTTACTTACAGCTAAATTACATTATTATGACTTCATTGTTGAATCCCAATTCTCCTAATTATAGCCTAGAGATCTATTATTTGATTTTGTAACACCAAGTGCTTCTTTTCTAAATCATGTAATCTCTTGTAGCTTATTAATGTCAGGTTTGCGCACACACAGGGACTTGGTTGTTTGCCAGGCAGAATCAAATTTTCAAATTTTCACTGTGTTATGTTGCAGGGATTTGCTTGTTACAATCTAATTATATTGGCACTGAAAGCAAAATTATATTATAAAGCACTTTAACTCTTTCACTGGAACAGATTTGCATATGTTAAGTGTCCTCGTTTCCATTGGTTTATTAGGCTTTTCATCAAAAAAATCCCTTGGATCTGTATGCAAAAAAACAACGGTTTCTATGGTATTAACTCCTACTCTTCCTTGGGAAAGTGCTTTCGATTCATTTAAATCATTGTCCAAAAAATACAGGGTGCGAATCCTGAAAAGAGTAGTGTGAACAAATAACAGTGTGACTCTTGTGGCACCTTAAAAATGAATAACTTCACTGCTGTTTAAGGTTTCATTGGCTAAAGGCCATTTTGTCAGATAACCAGCGGTGTTAGAGGCAGCTGCCTTGTTCCTGTTTGTAGCATTATGGCCATGGATTTCCTAGGAACATCACTGGCTGCATTAGGCCCTATAATTAAGAGCACCATGCAATCTCAGTAACAGGGAATTGATGTGGGGAGTTGCTTATATCAGACATGTTGGAGAATACACCTGCAGTGGTGCAGAGCATCGTTAACTTGTGGATTCAGCCCTCTGAGGCTCAGAACGATCACCTCAGCACATTTCCCCCTTCTTTCTAAGAAAACAGAAATTATTTGTAGAGAAAAACACTTCAGATAGGAAAGGAGACAGACATCCTCTTTCTAGCTAACTAAACTGGAGATGTCAAGAGCCATGGTTACCCCTTTTGTTTCTAGAAAACAAGGGCATGAGGTCTCCTCTTTGGAGGGACAAGAATAAGGTGTGAGAAGGAAGAAGTGATATCAGCAACCATACAAATAGCAATCTAAGATCAAAGAGAGGTCAGCACAGATCACAGCAGGTCTAGGAAATCTGAGGGGGGTCCTCTCTACCCTTCCCCATGCAAAGACATGCATCATCTTGAGTGTACGCTGCGTGGCTCCCAGTCACTTCCAACAAGACAAATGTTGGTAGTCATTCAACATGGATGACAAGGTACATTTTAATATACTCCAGCATGTTAATTTGTGCTAGAACAAATATGTCTACATAAAACGTCTGCACATGACCTGTGGACTGAAGGATGTTACTTGAGATAAGATGCTGGCTAAGGACATTATTTTGGGTGCCACTTTCTGTTAAATTGCCTTCAATGCATGAATTACCTCCCAAGTGACCTGTTGTTAACAGCCCTATTCAGCTTTTGTAAATTCAAGGCTGTGGTTTCATTCATGGAGTCAATCCATCTCATATTTGTCTTCCTCTTTTCCTGCTGCTTTCAGCTTTTCCTAGCAGTGAGTCTTGCCTTCTTATGATTTGTCCAAAATATGATAGACTCAATTTCATAATTTTTATTTCCAAAAAAGTTCAGGCTTCATTTGTTCTAAAACTCACTTGTCCATGTTTTTAGTAGTTCAGGTTATCCACAAAGATTAACCTGATAGTTCAGGTTATCCACAAAGTTCCAGCAACATATTTCAAATGAATCATTTTTTTTTCCAGTCAGGTTTCTTCACTGTCCATTGTACAAAACACGTTCTTTAATACGAAGCTTCAACACAGAGTCTCTTGGAGACATCCAAGATTGAAGCATTGGCATCAGCTCGATTTGATCCTCACTAGACATTCTAGCCTTCCTAGTATTACGATCACACGCAGTTATCAGGGTGCTGATTGCGATACTGATCACTCCCTGGTGTGTAGCAGAGTGAAACTGCGAATAAAGAGATTGTATCACACAAAAAAAGGAAGGAAGACCACGTATTGACATCAGCAAGATCAGAGAAAAGTGGAAGAATTTGCTCAAGCTCTTGAGGAAACTCTTCCAAGCCTAGCTGGTGCAAATGCACCTGAACGATGGGAACATTTCAAGAATGCTGTTTATAACACCACCTTGTCCACATTTGGCAAGAAGACCAAAAAGACGGCAGACTGGTTTGAAGCCCATTCGGAGGAGTTGATGCCAGCCATCGAGGAAGAGAAGAGAGCTCTAGCAGCATACAAAGCCTGTCCTAGTGAGTACAACTTGCAGGTTCTTCGACTTGCTTGTAGCAAAGTCCAGAAGACTGCCAGGAGATGTTCTAATGATTATTGGCTTCAGCTCTGCTCTCAGATACAGATATCAGCGGACACAGGTAACATCAAGGGAATGTATGATGGTATCAAGCAGGCTTTAGGTCCAATACAGAATAAATCTGCTCCTTTGAAGTCTGCTATTGGCATGATCATCCAGGACCGAGCACAGCAGATGGAACGCTGGGTACAGCACTACTCTGAGCTATATTCCAGAGAGAATGTAGTAACCGAAGAAGTATTAAATAACATTGAGTGCCTGCCTGTCTTGGAAGAGTTGGACAGCGAACCAACTTTAGCAGAAATAAAAGCGGCCTTGGATTCCCTCGCCTCCGGCAAGACACCTGGGAAGGATAACATCCCTGTTGAAGTGCTGAAGTGCTGTAAAGAGATCATCACCATTGAGCTGTATGAAATCTTTTGTCTTTGCTGGAGGAAAGGTGGCGTACCACAGGACATGAAGGATGCAAACATCGTCACATTGTATAAGAACAAAGGCGACAGGGGCGACTGCAATAACTACCGTGGCATCTCTCTTCTCAGTGTTGTAGGGAAGCTGCTTGCCTGTGTTGTGCTGAAGAGACTCCAGGCGCTTGCAGACAGAGTCTATCCAGAATCACAGTGTGGATTTTGAGCTAATAGATCCACCATTGACATGGTATTTTCCCTCAGACAGTTGTAGGAGAAATGTAGGGAACAACAACAGCCACTCTTTGTGGCCTTCATGGATCTTACAAAGGCCTTTGATTTGGTTAGCAGGGACAGCCTTTTTAAAATACTTCCCAAGATTGGATGTCCACCTCGACTCCTTAACATCATCAGGTCCTTTCATGAGGAAATGAAGGGCACTGTAGTTTTTGATGGCTCAACATGAGATCCCTTTGACATCCGAAGCGGAGTGAAACAGGGCTGTGTCCTCGTGCCGACTCTGTTTGGGATCTTTTTTGCTGTCATGCTGAAGCACACTTTTGGAACTGCAACAGAAGGGGTCTATCTCAGGACTAGATCAGATGGAAAGCTCTTTAATCTCTCTAGACTGAGAGCAAAGACCAAAGTCCAGCTGAAATGCATGCGGGACTTCCTCTTTGCCAATGATGCAGCTGTTGTTGCCCATTCTGCTGAAGAGCTCCAACTTATGAATCGTTTTAGTAAGGCCTGCCAAGATTTTGGATTAACAATCAGCCTGAAGAAAACACAAGTCATGGGCCATGGTGTGGACTCACCTCCCTCTATTACCATCTCTACACAAGAATTGGAGGTTGTTCATGATTTCATGTACCTTGGCTCAATGATCTCTAACACATTGGCAAAACAGCTACCATGTTCTCTAGACTCACAAAGAGAGTATGGCTTAATAAGAAGCTGACGGCATATACCAAGATCCAGGTCTATGTCTATGAGCCTGTGTCCTGAGTATACCCCTGTACTGCAGTGAGTCCTGGACCCTTTGTGCACGGCAGGAGAGGAAGTTGAACACGTTCCATATGTGTTGTCTCTGATGCATTTTTGGTATCACCTGGCAAGATAAAGTTCCAAATAGAGTAATCCTAGAACGAGCTGGAATTTTTTAGCATGTATACATTACTGAAACAGCGACGTCTATGTTGGCTTTGGCATGTCATGAGAATGGCTGACGGTCGGATTCCAAAAGATCACCTGTATGGAGAATTAGTGCAGGGAAAGCACCCCAGAGGGAGACCACAGCTGCAGTACAAGGATATCTGCAAGCGGGATCTGAAGGCCTTAGAAATGGACCTCAACAGATGGGAAACTTTGACATCTGAGTGTTCAACCTGGGGGCAGGCAGTGCAGCATGGCCTCTCCCAATTCAAAGAGACACTTGTTCAGCAGACTGAGGCAAAGAGGTAGTCCCGAAACCAGCCAAATCAGGGAGCTGGACAGGGGACAGATTGTATTTGTCTCCAGTGTGGAAGGGATTGTCACTCTTGAATTGGCCTTCGCAGCCACACTAGACGCTGTTCCAAGACCTCTGTTCAGAGCACGTTACCATAGTCTCTCGAGACTGAAGGATGCCTACAGGTTCTGTCAAACTGTAATTATATATAATTTTTGTTATCTTACTAATTTGTGGTTTAATATAGTTAAAACTAGTGTGTCAACTCCTCCATAGGTTCCATTGATTCAATAGACTTATTCTTGTTGTGGCTTACTACATTAAGCAACAGGATTTCAACAAGTATTTATTTTGTTAAATTTATGTACAGAAGGCTGTTATTTTTAATCCAAATGTTTCTCACAAACACCAAATGGGATGCTTTCAGAGACAATTCCAATGGATAGAAAAGTCCATCAGGATGCTTATTGCCCCCCCTCCTTTTAATTTCCACAAAAATGACACTGAGCAAGAGTCGAATGACTTTGAATACTTTGAACCTTTAGTCCAGGATGTCAAGTTCTTAGTCCTTCTCCTGTGAATAGTCAGCCAGTTTCTTCAATACTCTTGGATGCAGTTCACCAGGCCCTAGAGATCTGAACTTGTTCAAAGTAATAAAGTATTCTTGAACTATTAGCACCTCCTGCTAACCTCAGCTCATTTTCTGCTTTTGTTTTCCTAACACCATCCCGACAAATTTTTGATACCCATCTATACTCTTCCTTTTGGCCTGGCATTCCTTCCACTTCATATATGTGTTCTTTTTTATTTTCAGAACAGAACAAGCGTTACTGTTTAAAACCATAGGTCACCACAATATCAACAACAACACAATACTGCACTGACCCCATATATCTGTACATACATTCAAGATGACATAACCTCCCTTCTTTCTTTAGACTTTTGATGCTTGGCACATATTTTCTCTACCGCCAAAGTAAATTTTGCTACTTGATAGGTAGTATTTGCATCTCTACCCACAAGCAACACACAAAGTTGAGCCAAGGGTGTGTGTGTGTCTATCACATAGGAGTCTAAGAATGCCAGCAAGAACTTGGCTTCTGGAGTGCTCATATAAAGGGCAACTTAATAAATAATGGAAAGCATCTTCGACCTCTCCTGATCCACAGATACAGAGTCTTTGATGAAATGGGACATTATCATATCTCCCCTCCAAAATGGCTGATGGTATACACTGAAAACGCAAAGCTGTGAATGCTTTTCTTAAAGGGGCTAAGGTCAGACAAACCAAATGATATTTTGTACAGAGGGAACCAACGAGAATAGGACATTTGTGAAATGGCACACAAATCCAGCCACTTAGAGTGAAGACTGGTTTTTTCTTTAACCAAATGCTTGGCTGTATTAGAGGCAAAAGTGGGCAAGGACTCTGTGTCAATCCCATAGCTCTGTAAAATGGGTCTAACTGAAGTTTACCCAGGACTTTTGAGAGATGGCCAGTGCAATGTGGGAATATGTTTTGATTCAATCCTAATTCAGCCCTTAGATATGCAGCAGGTGTGCCAAAGGGGACTGTTAGGAGAGATTGCATGAAAGAGTTTTGAACTGCTTCTTGAGCAAGGGTCTTTGTATATCACCATATTTCTGCCCCATATGTTATGTGGGGTACTGGTTTCTTGGCAAATACCTCAACTGCAGGGGCAACTAAATTCTCCCCATGAGTTATGGTAAACCACAAAAGAGACTGAGCGGAATGGGATGCTTTCAGATTGGTTGCTTTCAGATGGTGTTTCCATGAAAGTTGGGCATTAAAGCAAAGGCCAAGATATCTAAAATTGCGTAACTGTTCAATGAGTTTGTCATCAAGCTTCCATGTGTGGGTTTTTCTCTTATTTCCAAAGACTACTACTTTGGTTTTGGTATTATTGGTGACCAGATGTTCTCTTACACAGAATTTGCTCAGTTTAGCCAAAAGTCTTCGCATGCCAACTAATGTGGAAACCATTGCAATATCATCTGCATATAAAAGGACTGAAAGCTTGACATCCCTGATTGAAGGTGGAGAGAATTTAAGACCACTCAGTTCTTGCACAATGTTATTGATGTAGAAATTGAAAAGAAAGGGGACCAACAAGCATCCCTGCCAAACTCCTCTATCTGTTGGTATTGTCTCTGACAGCAGCCCATTTGCCCCTAAGATTAGTATTTGAGTGAAGCACCTGAATTAAAAATCACAACCTTCTGTCTACATTGGTAGTTTTTGCCACAGATGGTCTCTATCTATAAGATCAAAAGCTGATCTGAAATCCACAACATAAAGCTCCTTCTTACCTAATTGGGAATATTTTTGTATCAGGTGATGAAGTACAAAGCATTGATCTACAGTGGATTTACCCTTTGAAACCCTGCCTGTTCTTCTGCTATTACTGGGTTCTCAGCAGCCCAACACTCTAATTTGCCCAGTAAATATTTGGAATACAGTTTGGAGACTACATTGAGAAGACTGATAGGCCTGAAATTATTTGGATCATCTTTGGAGCCTCTTTTGTGGATAGGAACAATAATACTTACACCCCAGCCCTGAGGTATTTTCCTATGCTGGTTTATATATGTAAACATTCTAGTGAGAACTGCACACCACCAGATGGTATTTGATTTAAACAATTCTCCTGGGAGTATATTCTCTCCAGGAGCTTTGTTACTAGGCAAAGAGGTAATCAGATTGTTTATTTAATCAGGAGTGACTGGGTCCCAGTCAGGGCACGATGCAAGGTGAAGTGAGTTCAGACTGAAGAGTGGTCCTGTAATCTCAGCAGCAGTATGTCTAAAGAGTGCTGAGAAATGGGCTTGCCATTGTGAAGAGGTTATTTGGTTGTCTAGACTCTAGAGAACCAGGATAAGTCCTGATTCCCTTGGACACTAATGACCAGAACCTAGCTATATCTCTTTCCAAGGCTGCCAGGCCTAGCTCTAACCAAGATTTCCTTAGATGTTCTTCCTTTTTTTTGCCACAGCAGGTTTTTATATTCCCTGCAGTTGAATATAATAAGAGTAATTTTCTAATGAATCCTCTTGCCTCAGTCTCCTTATTGCTCCTGCCAGGATGTGTTTCTGGGCGGCGCACTGAGTGTCAAACCATCCTTGATAGTATTGTGTGCCTGTGCAAGCAGGCTTGGTTTTTTTTATTTTCAGGTCCTCTCTAAGCTTTTTGTGAAACTTCACTGGTCTTTTTTTGCTGTCTTCCACCTTTTTTCTTGTTGGAGTTGTTTATAATTGTGTCTTTAGAATTTCCGTTTTTTAGAAACTGCCACCTATCTTTGACTCCTTTTCTTGTTAGGATCTCCTGCCATGAGACCTTACTTATCATTGTTCTGAGTTGATTAACATTGGCTTTGGTAAAATCCATCTTACACGTGGAGCTACAATCTGCTTTTGTTTCATTTGGAATCAAGAACTGAAGTAGAATGTGGTCACTTTCCTGCAGAGTTCCCCTTACTGCCACTTCTTCCACCAAGCCATCTCTGTTGGTTATAATCAAGTCCAGGATAACTAATCCTCTACTTTCTTTGACTTTTTATAGGAGAAAATTATAAGCCACACAAGACAGGAATTTCATGGAAGGGCTATATTTGACTGAATTTGCCTCCCAACAGATATCAAGATAACTGAAATCTCCCATTACTACTACATTGTGTCTCTTTTTTAAATTATTGCAATTTGTTTTTCAAAGGTTTCATCTGCATCTTCTCCTTGATTGGGTAGCCAGTAGTAGGACCCAATTGCCATGTTCCTTTTATTCCCCCCACCCACCGCCAGTATATTAACCTAGATGCTCTTGATGGGACAACCAAGCTCATTTTCCCGTACTTTTGTGCAGTAATGTGTAACTTGCAGTATAGCAGTCATGGGATATTGCTGTATACCAGTCATGGCAGTCATCCCACCAAGTTTCCTTTATCCCTATCAAGTTGTATTTACCCTCCTTAACTAAGATTTCCAGTTTTTGTTTGTTCCCCATACTCTTGGCATTTGTACATAGACACCAGAAATTGTGTGATTTGCGGTTTGCTTTCCTTTGTACATTTTTATGAAGATTATTGGGCCCCATTAGAGCTACTTGCTCTGTTCCTCTTAGTGAGCACAAGCCTTCATTTATCTTTACTTCTGAACATTTGGGTTAAATGAAAGGTTCAGTATCCAAATGACCTGAAAACTAAAGAGGCATCCTCCAGAATCAACAAAATGTCCCTCAATGAACAACATCCAAACATTTTCCACATGCACATCCGTAATCATTAGTAACTGTATCCATAGGTCAGATATCAGAATTTATTTTCTTGTAGTTGTAGTTTTGAAAGAGGTAGCTGTGTTAGTCTGTGCAAGCATATCAGGCAAAATCCAAAGAAACAAAACAAAAAACAAAACAAAAGGACAAAAAATATATGGTACCTTAAAGACTAACCATTATATTTTAATGTAAGTTTTCATGGACATCTTCACTTTGTCAGACATTAAGAAACAGAATGAAATGAAATGAAATGTATATGAATATCAGTTTCACATTCTAAATGTTCATAAGTTACATGCAGTAATTAGGCCTATGTTTATTTTACAGTCGTGTTGTAAAAAGTTTTCAGGTAAAAAAATACCTGAAAATGAAGGTATTATATTTTTTGGCATTTACATCCAAATATGTTAGGGTGGCATACAGTTTACCCCCTCATTTATCCTCACAACAAGATTGTGGTATAGGTAGACTGGTTTGAAAGAGAGATTGCACGGAGACCTTCATGGCCTAGCGGGGATTTGAACATGGGTCCCTCCATCTCTTCTCCAACACAGGATCATCTACACCACTCAAAACAACACACTGTACAGCTTTTTCATACTGTATTAACTCATGCTGAAAAGTCCATTTTTCATAGGAATAGACTGAGTTCTGAGGAGATTCTATAATGTGACCGGGATCTCATGGCAGAGCTAAAGCCCTTGGCTGTGGTAATTAAACTGAAATGCTGACCTTATTACCTGATTATGATATATTTCATTTCTCTATTATTAGTCTGCAGTGTCTGAAAACTGTGCTGTTTCAGCTGGATTTAATGTTATGTGTGTTCCAGTTATATATACTTTTTTTCTGGGAAAATATTTAATACAAAATCAATTACTAATAAAAGGGAATTTGAACCCAAAGGAGACTCCCACAGAAAACCAATTTTCAGTGGCAATGTGACCCATTAATGAGCTCTGCTCTGTGCTGCCATTGTGCAGAGTGCCTTCTAATGAAATGCAGCAGGTTAATGGTTGTGGTACAGTGGACTTAAATATGAACCACAGCAGGTGTGTACCTTAATGAGGTGTTAATAGTACGACAGGTGCATGTAAATAAGGAAAACAGAGTGTAGTAATGGGTGAGTCTAAAGGGCCAAGTTCTGTGAACACAGAAAACTAGAACACAAATAACGGTTGGTTCACTCTCTGATCGTTTGCTCCCCAGCAAGTGAATAGGGAAGAGTATGAAATGAAATGATCAAATGCTTCTCATAACATTCCTTTTAGATGATTTTAAGTACATTTGGGAGGATGCCCTGTGTATTTCAATTCCACCTATAAACACAAAGCCCTCTGAGATTTATTCAGCACACACTATTGAATATGGCATCACTCCAGAAAGCTTCAAGTCATCTGTCTTCCAACAAATCAGAATTCTTCCTGGGTCTCAGTCTTCTTCACCTGTGTGTTTTCTAACTCTTCTTCTCCTAACCCATGTCTTTCAGACAATGACTAATAGTTATGATTATGACTTCACCCCATCTCAGAAACAGGATGCCTTTGAAGATCAGATGCTAGAGAACAGCGATGAGGGAGAGATCTGTTGCCCCTGTGCCCTGCTTTTGAGTTTCCCACAGGCATTGATCAGTGCCCAACACTGCAGTCCTATTCAGGTGCTCCAGAAAAGAATGACTCTGATCATGTGAGTAGGGAAACAATTCTAAACTACCCCCCTGATCTTCAAAGTCTCCATGGAGAGAAGGACTGCTTGATGAGAAAATGCTCAGTGCTCCCAACTGCATGGAGAGTCTCCACATGTCACAAATGGTGTCCTCTGCAGAATGCTTTTCTTCATTTGGAGAAAGTGCTTTAGGAATGGACCTCAACAGATGGGAAACTTTGACATCTGAGTGTTCAGCCTAGAGGCAGGCGGTGCAACATGGCTTCTCCCATTTTGAAGAGACACTTGTCCAGCAGGCCGAGGCAAAGAGGCAGTCCCGAAACCAGCAAAATCAGGGAGTTGGACAGGGGACAGATTGTATTTGTCTTCAGTGTGAAAGGGATTGTCACTCTTGAATTGGCCTTCTCAGCCACACTAGACGCTGTTCCAAGACCTCTATTCAGAGCACGTTACCATAGTCTCTTGAGACTGAAGAATGCCTAAGAATACCAACAGTTTTATTTCAATGTTAGCTTCCATGGTTCAAAATCCACTTCTTCAGACACAGAGAGTGCAAATACATGTCCCCTATATTTATTCCCATGGTGATGAGGGTTCTGTCCATGTGAGGATAACAGACAAAGAGATAACATACAAAGTCACTATGATTCATTAACACAGGATTAGAGAACTATCAAGATGTTAATTAGCTGATCCTAGACAGGGTGATAAACTGTATGCCAGCTATCTACCAAGCTCCGGGTGTGATCAGTTTCCTCCTGGAGCTCTCGGGCACCTTCCACTGAGTATGATGGGAAAAAACATGGTGCCTAGTGTGTCCCTCACCACACATACTCCAGCAATTGCTCTTCTTATGTTTCAACTGTACTTTTTTAAAAAAGAGTTCTTGGTTTTGTTTTGTTTTTCTGAAGAAAAAAAAACTTTTTTAAAAAAAATGTACAGTTGTACAATTGTACAATTGTATAAGAAGTACAATTGCTGGAGTATGTGTGGTAAGGGACACACTAGGTACCATGTTTTTTAAAACTGTTGGTTTTAAAAGTGCTATAATATTTTTTTTTTCTTTCCTGAAGAAAAAAAGAAGAATCATTAGGGATGTGGAGAAATTTTTGCTACACTATTCATTCTATAAAATATAGGGGAACATGTATCATGTGCTGCACCTTAGTAGTTGTATAAAATGTCGATTTTATTAAAAATGTAATTTTCAGCCTATTTTATTTATTGGGAGTTTGTAAGTTGCCCTTTTGTGCACACTCATAACAGCCTTCTGTTCCTGTTTAAGAAAAATCTAGTACACTGTTTTTTTTAGTCAAAACCAACAATAGCAGGGTTTGAACCACCACTCTCCAAAGAAATATAGAAATCTATTTTTTTAATACGTAGCAACCACTTTGGAATGAGGGCTTGGAAACAACTGGAGGAAGGCTGAGTCACGATAATTTTAGAGCCAATGTCTACATATAACAGATGGATAACAGAACCCCTTACTACAAAAGTTTTGTCAGTAAGTGAAAACATCACCTCCATCTTCTGTCATTTGTTGACTAGCTCTGCCCTACACTATCCTTTTTTTTTTGCCTGGTGGAGCACAGTCAGTTTTAGCAGAAGGAACTAAATGATGTTCTTTGTGTGTGAAAAAATATATAGAGCTGGGAATGGGGGAAGATGTAACTCCACAAGTTAGCTTTTATCAAGTACAGTAATATTCACTCAGTAGTCACTTTTCAGAACATATTTAAAGATAAGAGGAAGGGAACACCACAAATCTATATCCTTTAGCCTGGAACCTGATCAATCCTCTCAGACAAATCTGATGGCCCACCATATCAAAGGCTCTTAAGTGTGCTAAAACCTATAGGATAAGACATCTTGTTCATACCCTGGTAAAGAAAACAAACCAGTTTCTATTCTAGAACCTGTTATGGTGTTGTTTTTTAAAAAAATGATTACAAGCTTTTCACTTCAAAGGTTCTGATATTTTATAACTTTTCATGCATTGAACTGAACAATTTATATGCAACAAGAGAAAAGAGAGACAATTAAAAAAATAGTTCTGTCTTGAGAAGAAACCTTGCCTCAGAAGCCAGGCTAGTGTTAAAATCAAAATGTAAGCTCATCTTGTGAGGTGTTCATTTTTGTTCAATTTGTGAGCGAAGCTGACAGGCACTTTAGACAACTTATAGTGACACCGTATGCCATAAATGTGACATACTGCTTGCAAAACAACCACTGACTTTTAAAGCATCATTCTCCTTCTCCAGAAGGGGAATATTTACTGTAAGTGCAGATTGTTGAGATCTGTGGCTAATTTGCTACCTGCACATCTTTAATGTGTTTGTGAATACTCATAAGAAGTATGCAATTATAAGCATCTATGACTTGACTGTGCTGCAAACCAGCGCTGACAGCACAATAGAACACAATAAAAGAAAGTGTCAGCTCTGCACTCTGAATGCTGGTAGGGAGAGAAAAACAACATGAAGGCAAAGCAGGATAAAAACATCTAATTGACAAGTGCAAAGCAACATGCATATTTCCCTGCAACCTCCCATTCTTCACATCACCTCAGGATTCAAAGTCACGTACAGTGCTGAGGTAAGAAATGTACGACCCTTCCATTGTGGATGCCATTTCCCATAAGCTCTAGCCAGCATAGCCAATGGTGAGAGCAATGGGTGTACAGCAATATTTGGTAGGCTACACCATCCTCCTAGGGACGTGGTGGCGCTGTGGGTTAAACCGCAGAAGCATCTGTGCTGCAGGGTCAGAAGACCAGCAGTCGTAAGATCGAATCCACACGACGGAGTGAGCTCCCGTCGCTTGTCCCAGCTCCTGCCAACCTAGCAGTTCGAAAACATGCAAATGCGAGTAGATAAATAGGTACCACCTCGGTGGGAAGGTAACAGCGTTCCGTGTCTAGTCGCGCTGGCCACGTGACCACAGAAACTGTCTATGGACAAACACTGGCTCTACGGCTTGGAAACGGGGATGAGCACCGCCCCCTAGAGTCGGACATGACTGGACTAAATGTCAAGGGGAACCTTTACCTTTACCTTACACCATCCTCATTCCGTATAACAGTTTGAATGGAGAAAAGTCCAAGGTGAAATTCAGATGTCACTATTCATTTTCCCCTTTGAGATGCTCTGTTTCAGAAATGCAGGATAATGATACTTTAATAACAAGCTCAGCCACCATATACAACACTTGCTGTCCATTTTACATTATCTATTATGAATTCCATGCCTGCTTTAGACTCATTGCTCTTCTACATGCTTTTATGCATTTGTTAATCTTTCTTACAGCCACAAAATGATCAGTGCCTACTACTCTTTCTACACTTTTCTACCCTTCCAGAGGTAGGACTGTACATAGGAATGGAAAAATCCATTGGTTTGCTTTTCCCTACATTCACATTTTAAAAAAAACAAAAAACAAACAAACCCTCAAGTTGTTACTGAATATGACATATTTTTCAAGTTTAAAATACATGAGTTTTAAAAACAACTTGAAATGAAATTCTCATTTCTGCCTGCAAAATTCAATAGGTATCACTGTTCACAGCAGAGTGTGGACCATGCTGTGCCTGTCTTGTCTATTAGTGGTAAAGATATGGAGTCTCTCAGGGAAAAAAGGTGGCAACTCCAACTCACCTGGATGGATCCATCTGTCAGCTTCAGTCTCTCTACCAAACTCTTTTTTCCTTCTTCTATGCAAGTTCTTACTGAAGATTACATATTTTGCAAGAAGAAAATGAAGAAGAAAAGGCAGTAAAAAGGAATTATCTAACCAAGTTTAAATTTTTTTGGTATACATGCTATGTTATGGTGAACTTACACAGGCCAAAGGGAGCAGGCTGGGTGGTTTTGCCAGGGTATACATTGCCCTCCTGGGACTGGGATTTACCTACATCAGGGGCCTCCAAACTTTTCAGTATGAGGGCCACATCGTATATTTTACACATTTTCAAGGGCCGAAGGAGGGAAGGGGGACCCTTCGGTTCTGTCAGGCTTCGCTCCTCTTCCTATCTCCGCCCAGGCATAGGAAGAGGAGGGAAGGGGGACCCAAGCAATCCCCCACCCCCGCTGTCTTTGGAAAGACAAGGCGGGCTGTAGTTTGGAGACCCCTGACCTGCATAATCCTAATATAAAACTTACAGAAGCCAAAGAGAGTAGGCTGGGTGGTTTTACCAGGGTATAAATTGCCCTCCTTGGGCTGGGGTTTACCTACATAATCCTAATAAAACACTCTAAATGATTTAGGAAACAATCCTGACCCTGATGACATCCAGTGGCTAGAAAGGATAAGGATTGACCAGAATTCCCTTCTGCCATGAAAAAGTTCTACCACCAGGCAATTAAATCTACTTTGCTGGCCTGAAAGAAAGCTCCATGGTTATAGTTTTATGGTCAGTGATGTTTCCAAAATTGCTGGGCCCCATAATTGGGAGCTCATGAGGTCTATTGGAGGAAGTGTTAAACCCCCTAAAGAGGACAAATAAATGAACCATTACCTGTGACAGCTAGAGCTGGTGTAAACAATCACCTTCCATAGAAACCAATGGGTAAAATTAAAATTAAAAATAACCATTGAAATCATGAGACGGATAAAAGATCACTTCTTTACTTCCTGCCTTGACCTATATTAGCTGGTCGGGCTCTGGAAGTGCTGAATTGTCCACCATTTTCCAATTCCATCCCACTTAGAATAGCTCGGCAAGTATTTCACAATCTTGATCAACGGCCATGCTGGGTAAAAGCTGATATGAGTACAAAATGAGTACAGAGGTTTCATTCAGATCCTATGTGTTGGCATGTTCTGTAAGCATGTGAATGCATACATGCTGGTTCATGCAGTCTGTGGGGGACCCAGAAGGAGTCTCCCTGAAGAATATGAAAACAGTGAACTCATTCAGGCATCTCCTGTGCAGCAACAGAACCCTGTTGGCTGATCATTCACCCTGGAAGCACTTTTGAATTGCTAAGAACATGCACTACGCCCTGTTCTTCCTTTGTCTGATGGACTGATGCCCTATTGGAATAACAGCAAGTCTTAATCGTTTTAAGGACACAACTGAATGTGTCTGCTATACATAGTCAAGACTCACAGAGACCATATGCTGGGGCTATAGCTTGAACTAGAATCAGAAGTGATGTGAATTGGAGGACACTCCATGTGATCACTTCTATGTTACAGCTTGTTTCTAATTTTGCTTATTTATCTTTCTCTGTCATACAATATAAACTAGTATGCTTAGTTGGAAAAACATGTTTAATTGCACTTTGAATTTACTCTCCTGTGAAAAGAAAGATGTTTTTCACATACAGTTCTAAAATATGTAGGCAAACATCTGGACATTTTTATAAGAAAGGGATATGAAAGAAATGTAGACCCTCAGATTCTCTAAAAGGCAGAAGTTAAAATGTGTTTGATAGTGGGAAAGAAAGATGCTTCACAGTCATCGTTTCATTTTTAATGTAAAGCAGTCCCTGTTGCTAAATATGAATTTGGTAACAGTGGAGTCCACTAATGTTAAAATCTGAAGTTGAAATAAATCTGCAAAGCAGATTTACATCTGGTATTTCAAATGTAAATGTTGTACTATGGTTGTATTTATTTTGTTAGAGAAATGCATTTGTTTAAAATTTGCCTCAATTCTGGTGTTGTGCAAAGGCTTCATTACACATTATAATATATAGCTTTTAAATATATATATAATTTTTGCTTCCACTTTGCTATACATGTTGCCTTGGCTCAAAATGGGAATTTTCTAAGGGATACATGTATATTCACCCCTACAGAATTGCTCAACACTTAGGCTTACTCTACAGAGGCTTATACATCCAGTAGGTGTGAATGCCATACACAGGAAAAGGTAATCACAACAATTGTCCTTAAAAACTGTTTCTCATTATTTAGCCTTGACCGTCCTGAACAGCAAGGTTTAGAATGCCATTGCTGGTCTGTCCCCCACACACTGCCACACTGCAAAAGCACACCTATAGGATGGGAGAGACTAGGTGAAAAGGATCTAGGTTTTGTAATGGATCAGAAGCTGAACATGGGCCTGCATGGCAATACAACTGCTGAAAAGCCTTATGGAACTTTATGCTGCATTAGCAGATGCAACCTGTTCAAATAATGGGGAATAATAAGCCCTCTTATTACTTGTTGATCAAAGATGAGTGTGTTGTTAATGGTAGAGGATGCTGGGAAGTACGCTCCAACCTCACCCTTTTCACTCCTACCCTCCCTGTTTTGATAATGAAGATCTCAAGAGGAGGGTGCACACATTAGTTTAAACACCTGCTCCATGTGACCAGGGACTCTGCCCAATCAGGGCTCCAAATCTCATAGAGTGTGTAAGCATGTTCAGCTGATTTGCACTCCCAATGCCCCTGCAAACATTTCCTGTCAATCCAGGCAGAGTAGGAGTAGAGGGGATGTGACCAAAGAGTACATCCCCAAGTCCGTCTATGGTTGAATCAAGATCCTCTTCAGCAAAAGCCCAAAGAAGGGATTTTAGTTATAGTCTGTTCTCCACTAATCAGGCCACACCTGGAGAACTGGGCCCAGCTTTAAGGGCCAACTGAAGGGTGACAAGGACAGTAATGGGTCTGAAAACCAAGTCTTTTGAGGAGTGGATGAAATGAGTATAATTATTGATGAAGGGAATAGCAGAATACACACTTACAGCTCTACACACATTGGCCTATCTCCTGTTCAAACCATATCGTGCTTCTCTGTCACTTCTAAGAGTAGGACTCAACCCAATGAAGAGGAACTGCAAGGAAGAAGCTGGCTAAACGTTTGCAGATGCTTCGTTGTGATAAGAGCTGCTCAGCAATGGAGTAGGTTGCCTAAAACAGTGAAGGGCTCTTTTCTGCTAGACGTATTTGAGCAAAGATAGTATGTGCATTTGTCAAAGATGCTATAGTGGCACTACTGATACTGAATAGAATAGGAAGACACCAAGATCCTATCTGACTCTGATTCTTTATGGGTCAAGGCTCCAGAGGTATGCAAGTGATGTCCCTTCCACCATGAAGGAGTCCCATAAGTTCACTTCTTATGTAGCACAATATAAGGCATATAAAACACATAATATGTTACATTATACACTTCTTTTACACTTTCCAATACAGTCACTCAAGTTTAATGCATTCCTCATTAAAACTAAGCATTCTGAAAACAATGTAGAAAAAACAAAATAGACATAATATTGGCTATTGCAGAATATAAAAACAATGTACTTCAAATATATGGGGCACAATCAGCATGTAATAAAATACATATTTATATATAAAATATGCAATCATCCATTATATTTTCAAATTGTCAAACCTCTACACATCAGAAGCTTCCAAGGTATTTGTAGTGGTTTGGAATCTAGATCCTGTATTATTGGTCAGACCACATTTGAATGGTTTAGATACCTTAAGCAATGTATTTTGTGTGGGCTGAAATCACAACTGATAGCTGCACTTTTGGCATAGCTGATTAGTTGTATTGATAGAAGACATGATTTCTTTGTTTTGTTCATAGCTGAAGTTCGTATATTCATACCTAAGCCATTATTTTGTTATAGTGTACTTCTAGACCACACATCTTGTATACGTATCATTATTGTGTTATTTCTTCCTTTTTCTAGTTTGAATTTTTAAAGGAATACTTCCCCCACTTTTCTGTATTAAGTTCATCTCCCTGCCACCACATCTTCTTGGTATTTTAAAAAACTCAGTGTTAATCATTCCTGCCAACCATGCACTATGGACTGGGATTAACTAGAAGCCCATCATCCTTCTACATAGCATGCCTACTGGTGTTCTATGATGTTTAATGGACAACAAACACATTTCTAAATAAATATGCCATCTTTATTGGGTTACGCTTTATGTGGCCATACAAATAGCATCATTCTTGTTAAGTGGCTATCACAATGGTAATATGTTGATGGTAGTTGTCAGCATAGAAGGAATAACTTCCCGGGATGATCCATCAATGCAACACCCACATTCATTTGTGGCATGTGTAGACCCGTGCCTTGGCTAATACAGATAAAAGGAATGTATGGCTACCTACCCTGGATTGAGCCACTCGTGATTGCATTTTCACTCCTGCCTTCCACTGTTAGGGCATCCTGGACACCAACTATCTCTCCAATTACTGACTGCTTCAGTCAGATTCGAAACTGGAAAACACACAGCCGTTGGCAGTTTGAATTACAGCTATTATTTCAGAAAATGGTGGGTTATAGGGAGAGGGCAGGAAGCAATTCAGTACAAGAGTGAACAGAATGACTAGCTTAAATGCATATTTAATAATAATACAATAAATAAATTGTTTATTTTTTAAAAGCCTTCACAGGCTGCAGCACTACCGAAGAGAACAAGAGAACATGCTTTCCCTACAATAATTTCTAAAGACTCCAACACAGAGTATACATTTTTGCATACTTGAATTATCATATGCCGCAATGCTGTTTAGTTTCAGCTGCATATCTTCACAATTTAAACAATTTGATTCAATTCTTCACAAAAACCTCTAGTTTATGAATGTGAGTAGAGATGGCAAGGGATACGAATACAAATATCAGCACCACAGGTACCTGGGGAAACCGGACCCTCCTGCTAGAACTGGCCGGTCCACTTACCACTCGCATGTGGCATGTACAGCTGTCATTGTTCATGGTATGCCAATCATAGAAGTTGCCCGGCTGGCGCTTCCCCACTTCCCCGCAGAGCCAACCACTCAGCAGCTAAGCGGGGAGACTCAGCATCCCACCTCCTCACCAGAGTGGTCGGCTGTGCAGAGAGGTGAGGAAGCACCAGCCGGGCTACTTCTATTGGCACAATGTGTATGATGGTGGCCGCACAAGCCATGCGGTAAGCGGTAAGTGGACCAGCCAGTTCTGGGGGGAGGGTCCTGTTTCCCCAGGTACCTGTGGTGCCGATATTCATATTCGTATCCCTGGGGACACAAATATGAATATCCCATCTCTAAATGTGGGATATTGTGCTTCTGTAGCCATGATTCATGAAGCCAGGAAATGGCCCAACACTGCTACACAATATCATGCCCACATTGCCAGCAGGAAAAAGGATGCCAAACTTTATATAGCAAAGGGCAGCCTGAATGTTGATAACACCAATGTCAGCTGTCAAGATGGTATACAGAATACCCTCTTATGCTCACTACTTTTCACAAAGTGACACTACACAGAGGAAAATCCCAAAAGCTGACTCCCTTTTTCATCCGTCAGCCACTTCTCGCCCAAACTCAAAGCAATTGGCAGGGGTGTTTTTCAACAAGTGTGAATGGTGATTCTAGGTTAGCTGATCCTGGACTTGTTTAGCTGTTAAAAAGTTACATGTTTGCTTTCTCACTTCTTTCTTCCTTTATGCCTTTTTGATTCTTTTTATTTTGAATTCTTTAGCCCCCTGTTTGATAGCATTTTGCCAGGCACTTTGGTTTTGAGTGAGAACAAGTATATACAAGTAAGCCTAGATCCAGCTTCATGTGTGAATATTTGTTTGTGACTTGCATTACGGCTGCTAGTATTTCTGGTTCAGTTCCATACATTTGTCTATGGGCAAATTCACAGGGAGTTACAACATTCTTCTGGAACCACAAGCTGGGTTCATGGAGAGTGAATTAGATGGGGAAGGTTTTGCTAGTCCAAGTGCAACCATGTCCCTAAAATGTTTTCTGGCTTTTGTCTGATTTCAATACTTGTAGACGTCTAAGAAGGAAGCAGAGGAATATCTTTCTTCAAGGCATGTTATTTGTTTCTCATCCATACAATTTCAAGAACATCCACTTTAGTCCCCATGCTGGTTCTCAGCCTTTTTGCACAACCCACTGCTAATGTATGACAGGATATTTTCTGTAGCATAGATAAATAGGAAATGACACAACATCAAACCCAACTGCTGCTAGTTAGCATTAAGGAATTGTAAGGAACACACAGATTGGGGGGTGGGGATGTGAGTCTATGTAAATCATCTTTTTGAATTAATGACAAACAAAACTGAGTTCCCTTTGTGGTTGATTTTCATCTTAGCTGCACCCTACAATAAAATAGTTATCAAAGAAGGCTACCAATTAGTTGTTAATTCAAAACATCTTCAGAAATAAGGCTTCAAATCTCAACTGATATCTTTCCAACAACCTCTTAATTGCAGCAAGTTGGTGGTAAAAAGCATTGCATTAAATAAAAAGATGTATTTCATTTGCTGGAGTATATATACTATCCCTTTCTTAATTATTCCCAGAATTTCCTCATTATGCGGTGAGCTTTCTCAGAAGATTTGTTATGTATATGTCTATACTGAGATACAAAAGCTAGATAAGTTATTATGCCCTAAAGCATCATACTCCACAGAGGGCCCTGTGGCTCTGGTCTTGCAGTGATAATGGCAGGGAAGCCATTGGTACAAAAGTTTTTCATAAGACTTCTTGCAATATCAACATGTATAACGTGTCTCCCTTAAACAAAAGTCTGATGGCACCTTTGAGATTACCGTTTTTATTTCCGAGTGAATTGTTGTGGATTACGGTCCACTTTGGACATGCAGTATGAAGCTATGAACGTATTTCGAAAGATCAAGACACACAAAGTATATTCTCAAGTTAAAAGAGAAAGAATGCCTTCTATCTATCTATTCAAAAATGATACATGATCTTAGAGTAATAACAACAGTTTTATGCTGTCTAGTCAATTCTGACTAGAGATGGGCACAAACCATGGTTTGTCAGTTCGGCAGAGTTTGGTGCAGGACCCGCACTGGTGTTCTGCAGGCCCCATACACTTCCCTCCCTTTTGGTGACCATCCAACACTGTTGTGAGGGCTATCGGGAGCCAATCAGAACTTCTGGCATGAGTGCAAATTTTGAATCTGTAAAAGGGCTTGGAATCCAGTGAGGAGTGCTCTTTGCTTCAGTTGTTCCTTTTGGAATTTGTGAGTACTGAGCTCCTAGTCCCCTCCATTTTAGCTTGCTGCCTCCCTTCCTGTTGTGCCTCCATCTTGGATCCTTTCCTTTTTTCTTCCTTTTTCTTGATTCTTTTATTTTATTTTATTTTTGTGAATTTCCACCCATTTCTTTAGATAATTTTTGTTGCTGCTAGGCAGCCTGGCTGTGCCAATTTGTCTCAGTGGGATTAATTTTTAGATTTTTCTCCCCATTATTTCTTTGGAAATTTTTTTCCCTGAGTGACGATGATAAATGGGATAATATAGTAGTACCTGCATAGGTCTGATGATGTTTTTTCTGTCTCATGTACTATTGCTTGCTTTTGAAGTAGATCCAAGGGGAACAGTATTTATTTTATTTATTTTATTTATTTAATTTATACCCCACGCATCTAGACCGAAGTCTACTCATATGTAGCCATGAATCTCCAGCAGTGTGTTCTAGATGGGAGGAACAGGAGATAATAGTATCAGGGACTAAAATATTCCTTCACAAACCAAATGTAGCTTTCTTATAAATAAAAGTTCTACACATACGCTCCAACTCTAGAGCCAGGAATAAAATACATCGAACTTTAAAAGTTACTTTTGAAAAGTATTTACTTGCAGTTTCAAGGCCCAAAATGTAGTTTTAAGATTCCGTGTAATCCCATACTGAAATAGTTACAATTTTGAAGCAACTCTTTACTTTTCTATATCTCAAAAGGTATCTAAACTATTTATCTTTAGTTGCTTTTAAAGACATCTGTACACTAATGCCACTGACAAAAAACTCATCCACCGTATTGTCACCTTGTCACCACAACAGAACATGAGATTGCAGCTGAAGCTGGGACTTGAGTCATATGATTATTCGTTCTCTGCAATTATAATGATGTCACTCACTTATGATTGTAGAAGTAACTTTAACCAGAACAGATTTATCTATGGTTATATTACAATCTATAAGAAATATGGCTTTTCCTTTATAATGGAAACATGGGTGAATCCCCCCTCCACAAGTAGTTAGTAGCTACCAACTTCCAGATTCTGTGAACAGGTTGTCAGTATGCCTTGAAGCACTGACTATAGGGGGTGTAGGGGTGGTTCAAGAGGAGAAAGAGGCTGCTCTTACACTATAACTGAAAATAAAGAGGGGGCAGAGTATAGGTGCTTGTCACTCCTCCCTTGCCGAGGCTAACATCTAGCTGTGGGATGGAAGAAGTTTTAAGAAGTGGAAGGATATTATACATACTATAGACCATCTTAGTATATTGTGCCTATGATAAATAGTGATAGGTAATCAGCTATAAGTAATATAAGATAACAGTTAGCTACCTCATGTTAAGTCAGTATATTGCCTTATTGGTCCATTTAGGCCAGTATTGTCAACACTAACTGGCTGCAGATCTTCAGCCATAATTCTTTTCTTTAGCTACCTAGAGATCTTTAGTATTATGTGGTGGTCTACCTGGTGCAAAGATTGACCAGACCTAATCCTGTTTAGCTTCTCGTGGTAGATGATATCCGTGTGTTGATGATAAGATGGTCCTCGGGTACCCTAAGAAACGTCAACAACTTTGCTATTCCCAAGAACACAATTGAAAAACCAGGGGATGCAGATTTGCTCCATCTTTTCATATGTTAAAAGGAGAAAAACTAAGCAAAGCATTGTATCCATACACCCACACCCACAGATGAACCCTGACATTATTAAAATCACATTTTGTTTCTAATCCTAACAATGTTTCCTATCTTCTGAAATCTGTGCCACTTCCTTTTCCAAGACGCTGGAGGTTCTGTCTCCATCTTCCTGAGTGTAATTAAGCAAGCAACCACAAAAAAGGATGGCCCTTTTGTCTGTGATTTGACTCCTTCAGCAATAAAAGGAGAGAGGGTGAATAGTTGGTTGGTTTTAAATATATATATCTGACAGTAGTAAAAAAGCACAGTATGTTTTCACTTAGAAAAGGCATCATGAAATCATTTGGTACTCCTGTCAAAAAGAGCAATTGCTTGTTGTCAGTGTTAATCCTCTTGGTTAGACACAGTGCAAATGGATTCCACCTATGCCAAAGGTAGTAAATATCCTTTCAAAAGGTCTGCTGTTGGATCTTTCACCAGCTGCCCTCACTTCTGCAGAACTTTGAAATGAATAAAAGCTTTTTAAAATGAAAGTGTTTTTCTGTTTTCCCCAGAGTGATACTAAAAATCTTATTACAGTTCATAACTTTCTTCCCAGCCAGCATGACTTTGGAAATACCATCCAGCACAATTACTTTGCATAATAAAACTGGAACTTGTTCTGGGCTGAGATTGTTGATGCCTCCATTTTGGAAGTCTATGAACAGGAGTTGCAGACACTTAAAAGAAATCCTCTTCCTACAGCTAATTCATGTGTTGCTAGCATTGTTATAGTTGATGAGTTATCTCCCTTGCAGAAACAGCTAGTTGAGACTTTTTTGTCTTTCCTCCCATGGCTATTATTCACGGGTATGGCAGTTCTATCTCTTAATCTAGCTGCATTTGTGCCTTTTATTTATTCTGACCCTATTTTTGTCACCTTCTACTTTCATTCATTCATTCGTTCGTTCATTCGTTTATTAATTAATTAATTAATTAATTTATTTATTTATTCTTACCCCAGCTTTCTACTTAAAATGATCGAAGGCATTTTGTTGCCTGTTCTTTACAATGTTAAGGGTTTCTTCCCTCGTCCATCTAGATTTTTCTTCTCTTCTCACTACAGGGATTGTCTTTTTGCATTCCTCCCTAATGATATCTGGTTTCATTCCACAATTCTTCTGATTCGTATTCAACTGAGTTTAGTAATGCAAATTTGTTCTTTATGTGGACATATGCAGGTTACAAGCCATGATGGGGACATATAATCTCCAGGTTAAAAGGAAGGTACCTCAAAAAACCAGATGCAGTGGAGTGGTATCAGGAGACAGGTATCTAGGTGTCTCGTGTGCTCCGAGAGGCATCTGGTGGGGCCACTGTGAGATATAGGAAGCTGGACTAGATGGACCCTTGGCCTGATCCAGCAGGGCTCTTCTTATGTTCTTACGTTCTTATGAACTTTAAATTCAGAAGGCATGTTGTTTAAATTATATTTTGGTACTACAATTCTTTTAGTGTTCTTTTTCAGCTTTACTCTTCTGTTGGATCTTCATGATCAGTACCACAACTGCTCCTGTTCTTCTTTTGGCTTCTCCATCTCCTGCTTCAATTAGATAGTTCATTTTATTTCTTTATTGACCACTAGTGATGTCTATGTGTACAGTTGTGTGTTTGGTTGAAGCATGTATTTGCAGTAAATAGATTGTTGGCTTTGCAGAACTCCATGAGTCATTCTCCTGCTTTGTTTCTATCGCCTAGACCAAATTTTCCAACAATGTGGTTATGATTTGTTTCCTACTTTTGTGTTCCAGCCACCATGTCTTGTTTTGGTGATTGATTGATTTCCTTCTGGATGCTTGCATAAAAGCTTTTAATTTCATCTTCACCATCATCTGTATTTGGAGCATAGACTAGAATGGTGGTTATTCTGATTTCCCAGAACTGATTTCTGTTTTCCCAGAAGTCTGATATTACTCAGTCAGACCTTATGTTACTTCCTGTGTATCTTGCTTAGCTATTAGAACCGTTCCATTTCTTCTGATTTTAACATTTCCAGAGTAGAATATTTTGTAGTTGTCTGCTTAAAAATATTCCACTCCAGTCCACTTTAGGTCACTGACAGCAAGCATAGCAATGTTTGTATTTTGCATTTTTTGCTTTATGATTTCCAGTTTACCTTGATTCATACTTGTCATGTTCCATGTTTCAATTGTATGTGTTGTGCAACATCAGACTTTCCTTTCACTTCTGTGCACATCAGCCACTAGACATCCTTTCGGCTTTAATCTAGTTGTGCCACTAGCAACAGCACTATTCATACTTGTCCATTGTGCTTTCCCAGTAGCTGATTGAGTGCTTTCTGACCTGGGAGTCTCATCTTTCAGCAATCTCTTGTTTCATTTTTAACTGTCTCATCATAGTTTTCATGGTAAGAAAAGTTCAACAGGGGTTTACCACCATCTTCTGTACATTACTAACAAAAGTTAGCTTGAGAGTCACTGCCCTTGCCTCCTCTGTCGGTGTCACCTTCAGATACTGCTGCTGCACAGAAGCTGCCTTGAAGAGGGTAGACGTGTCTTCGTCTGGTGCCTTGGCTATGACCATTTTGCCTTGGGTTGACCCTGTTAGTAGTCAAGGGTTGTAATGGAGTCAGGCCTTCTGATGGCATTGCTAGCAGCTTCCTTGACACACTCAAACCCCTTCACCATGCTAAGGTGTAGCTAAGAAGGGATATCACTCTTTAGCGGATCAAAAACTGTAGCCCACATGTAATTACTTGAGCTGAACATTAAAGATATGTCACAGGTTTATTTATGTGCTGATGTTTTATGTGAGGAGGGTAGTTGATTGGTGGTACTAATTTCTTTAGTTTTGAGATTACATCTTCAACCATAATTTCTTGCTTTAAACCAAAGATTTTTCTCTTTACCACCCTCCCCCAGTTTGGTGCTCTCCAGATACTTGGATTATAATTCCCATCTGTCCCAATCTGCACTCAAAAACAACAGGAGATGAAGCAGCCTAGGGAACAGTAGGTTATTTTATCTCTGATTGTCTGGGACTGGTTACAAGGATCCCATAACCCCCCCTGTTATAGCAGCACCACTGGCTACCAATCTATTTCCAGGCATAATTCAAAGTGCTAGTTTTAACCTATAAAGTCTAAATGGCTTGGGTCCAAGCTATCTCTGGGACCATATCTTCCTTTGCGAGCCTGCCCAGGTGTTAAGAATATCAGGGGAAGCTTTTTTCTTTCTTAGTCCCACCACCTTCAGAAGTGCGTTTGGTGGGGACACAGGAAAGGTCCTCCTCTATTGCTGCTCTCAGACTCTTTTACGGGAAGCCAGGCTGGCCCCATCTTTGCTGTCCTTTTGCAAGCAGGTGAAGGCCTTTCTCTGCCAGCAGGCTTTTCCATGGTAACTGGCTGTCTAAGAGAGGTTTTAAAACAAGATGGTTTGTATTTTTATTCCTTTTAAATCTGCTTTGGCGGTGCTTTTACTTAACATTTTAAAGATAGTGTTTATTTAATTCTTTCTAAATATTTGAATAATTTACTGTTTTTAGCTTTTAATATTGTGTTATTCATGATGTAAGCTACCTTGGGTCCTTTTTTGGGAGAAAGGCAGGGTAAAAATATTATGGAGAACAGAGGTTAAGCAGGTGGGGAAGACATGACCCCCAAAAAAGGGCATAATAGGTAAGCGGAAGTGAGAGGCATTAGACTTTTTGCCATTCTCCTCACAACAGCCTGCTTTGTCAGGAACATTTTAATTGGCAAACATTTGGTTCAGTCCTAATGTCAAGGTGCAATGGAACAATATGAAGTTTCTTTGGCAGGAGAATACAATATAGTTGTTTTCCACCTTTGATTTGTTTATAATGACCTCTCCAAAATTGCACGGTGTCGCCATTTCGGGGAGGCTTTGGCCGCCCGCACAGACACAAGCGTCACAGGTGATGCAGCCTTTTGGGGGTGGATGGACAGAGCCTTTAAGAAGGCTGGGTCCCTCCATGACAGCCTCTTTTGCTGCCTTTCCAGCAAGAGGTCCGGGTGCTTCGGCTTGATCAACCAGTTCCGATTTTGCCTGCGTGGCTCCCTTTCCCCTGCGGCCGATCAACAGCTGATTGACTAAGTTTTAATTTTTCATTGTTGCATTAAGCTTGTTCTTTAACTGTTAACGGGGCGTTGTTGTTTGGGGTGCGGGGGGGGGGCTTTTCCCTGTCGATCCTCACTCCCCCTCCCCCTTTACCTATTTTGCTTCTGTGGTCATTTGGGGTTCTTTCTGCGTTGCCGTTTTTCGCTGTGCGTCGGGTATTGGTTAAAGGGGGCTTTCGTTCATAATTCAAGTTTGTTTATTTTTTTGGATTTAAATTCATTATACTCTTTAATTAATTAGGTAGTTAATCAAGGGGATTTAATTCAAGTGGGGAAGTGTAAAGTGTGATTGTTGTTTTACCTCTCTCCCTACTCCCCCCTCCCATCCCACCCCCACCCTGATTCTTCTTGTTTGGGGGCTCGTTTTGTTTTTCCTTTAAAAAAAAAAAAGATATATATATATATATATATATAAATTCATAGGGAACCAGTATCTCATCGGTGGGCATCGCCACCTGCTGGCTGGTTGTCGGATTTAATTTTTTAAAAAAAAGCAAAAGCAGATAGTAGACCAGAAGCCATCTGCAGCGCCCCCTGCTGGCGGTGCAAGGCAACTGCAAGCTGACGAATCATATATTTTAAAAAAGAGAGAGAGATAAAATAAATTAAAATAAAGTAGTTAAAATAAATAATATAATATAATTAAGAGTGGCAATAAGGTTTCAATAGAACACGAATAAATAAAGGTAAGTTGATAGCTAAATTCATTTGGCTTATCGCAAGCAGCAGCTCTTATATTTAAAGATAACTAGCTAATATGGCTTTGAGGAAAGGTCAGGGTTGAAAAAAGGGAAAACAGCCAGTGAAGTGGAGGGCGCCTGCCAGGGTGACCCTTGCACTTTCTTCATCTGATGACGAAGAGTGGCCAGATTATAGCGCTATCCTAGCTACATTAAGTGAGCTGGAAAGGAACAGGGCGTTAGCAAGGGAGGCAGGTAGTGCTGCTATGCCTAGGAGGTCGAGCAGGGAGTCCAAAGCATGGAGAATGGCTGAGCTGAGACAATTGGGTGACGTAATGATGTCACGTATTACTCTTTTGGAGAAAGAATGTTCTGCAGCTTCCGGTGCCAGGACCACGTCTTCAGCACAAGGTGACTTGACGTCTGCACCCATGGTGATTGAAGTGGAAGGCATGCAGGAGGCAGCATGGATGACAGGGGGCAAACGAGAGAGCAGCCGGCTGAGGAGGCCCCTGACCCAGGACTAAGCAGGCAACTCAGAAGGCAGATGGGCGCGGAAGCAGCCGGCCTGGGTTCCAGCCAGCGTGCTTTTGAGTTATTTGCAGCCGGCTCAATGAGTCCTGCGCTTATTCCTCCAGGTGAGTCTGCACCCACACAAGCTACATCACACTTGGAGGGCATTTGGCCTTGGGGGGTTATTTCTCCACCGGGATGTTTCCCACCAGTTCTGAGTGTGCTACCTAATAGTTTTGGGCTTACCCTTTCCACTTCGGTGGGGCCACCTCCGGCTTCGAAGCCTTGGATGGCCCCATATCCTCAGAGCCTTGCGTCATGCCCGGGGCCTGGTTTTGTTGAGGCCTATCGACAGTTCCCCCTTCACGGATTGCTGCCTTGTCGTGGCGAAGGGGCTTGAGCAATTCAGAGAAGCTATGGGCTATGCCGTGCAGGGACACCCAAGACGGACAGGTCATAGTGGAGAGTTCGGACTAAACGCGATCCACCTAGAGCAGGAACTGGCAAGCCACTCCAGTATCTTTGCCAAGAAAACTCCATGGACAGAAACAAAAGGCTAAAAGATCTGACGCTGGAAGATGAGCCCCTCAGGTCGGAAGGCATCCAACATGCTATGGAGGAAGAGCGGAGGACAAGTACAAGTAGCTCCAGAGCTAATGAAGTGGTTGGGCCAAGGCCGAAAGGACACTCAGCTGCGGATGCGCCTGGAAGTGAAAGGAAAGTCCGATGCTGCAAAGAAAAATACTGCATAGGAACCTGGAATGTAAGATCTATGAACCTTGGTAAACTGGATGTGGTCAAACAGGAGATGACAAGAATAAACATTGACATCCTGGGCGTCAGTGAACTAAAATGGACGGGAATGGGTGAATTCAATTCAGACGATTATCATATCTACTAATGTGGGCAAGAATCCCCTAGAAGAAATGGAGTAGCCCTCATAGTCAACAAAAGAGTGGGAAAAGCTGTACTGGGATACAATCTCAAAAATGATAGAATGATTTCAATACGAATCCAAGGCAGACCTTTCAACATCACAGTAATCCAAGTTTATGCACCAACCACCAATGCTGAAGAGGCTGAAATTGATCAATTCTATGAAGTCTTACAACACCTTCTAGAACTGACACCAAAGAAAGATGTTCTTCTCATTATAGGGGACAGGAATGCTAAAGTAGGGAGCCAAGAGATAAAAGGAACAACAGGTAAGTTTGGCCTTGGAGTTCAAAACGAAGCAGGGCAAAGGCTAATAGAGTTTTGTCAAGAGAACAAGCTGGTCATCACAAACACTCTTTTCCAACAACACAAGAGGCGACTCTACATATGGACATCACCAGATGGGCAATACCGAAATCAGATTGATTATATTCTCTGCAGCCAAAGATGGAGAAGCTCTATACAGTCAGCAAAAACAAGACCTGGAGCTGATTGTGGCTCTGATCATCAGCTTCTTATAGCAAAATTCAAGCTTAAACTGAAGAAAGTAGGAAAAACCATTGGGCTAGTCAGGTATAATCTAAACCTCTAAACCAAATCCCTTCTGAATACACAGTGGAAGTGAAGAACAGATTTAAGGAACTAGATTTGGTGGACAGAGTGCCTGAAGAACTATGGATGGAGGCTCGTAACATTGTACAGGAGACAGCAACAAAAACCATGCCAAAGAAAAGGAAATGCAAGAAAGCAAAGTGGCTGTCCAACGAGGCCTTAGAAATAGCAGAGAAGAGAAGGGAAACAAAATGCAAGGAAGATAGGGAAAGTTACAGAAAATTGAATGCTGACATCCAAAGAATAGCAAGGAGAGACAAGAGGGCCTTTTTAAATGAACAGTGCAAAGATATAGAGGAAAATAATAGAAAGGGGAAAATCCAGAGATCTGTTCAAGAAAATTGGAGATATTAAAGGAACCTTTTGTGCAAAGATGGACATGATAAAGGACAAAAATGGTAGGGACCTTACAGAAGCAGAAGACATCAAGAAGAGGTGGCAAGAATACACTGAGGAATTATACCAGAAAGATCTGGATGTCCCGGACAACCCAGATAGTGTGGTTGTTGACCTTGAGCCAGACATCCTGGAGAATGAAGTCAAGTGGGCCTTAAAAAGGATGGCTAACAACAAGGCCAGTGGAAGTGATGGCATACCAGTTGTACTATTTAAAATCTTAAAAGATGATGCTGTTAAGGTGCTACACTCAATATGCCAGCAAGTTTGGAAAACTCAGCAGTGGCCAGAGGATTGGAAAGGATCAGTCTACATCCCAATCCCAAAGAAGGGCAGTGCCAAAGAATGCTCCAACTACCGTACAATTGCACTCATTTCACACGCTAGCAAGGTTATGCTCAAAATACTACAAGGCAGGCTTCAGCAGTATGTGGACCGAGAACTCCCAGAAGTACAAGCTGGATTTCGAAGGGGCAGAGGAACTAGAGACCAAATTGCTAACATGCACTGGATTATGGAGAAAGCCAGAGAGTTCCAGAAAAACATCTACTTCTGCTTCATTGACTATGCAAAAGCCTTTGACTGTGTGGACTACAGCAAACTATGGCAAGTCCTTAAAGAAATGGGAGTGCCTGACCACCTTATCTATCTCCTGAGAAATCTATATGTGGGACAGGAAGCAACAGTTAGAACTGGATATGGAACAACTGATTGGTTCAAAATTGGGAAAGGAGTACGACAAGGCTGTATATTGTCTCCCGGCTTATTTAACTTATATGCAGAATACATCATGCGAAAGACAGGACTGGATGAATCCCAAACCGGAATTAAGATTGCCAGAAGAAATATCAACCACCTCAGATATGCAGATGATATCACTCTGCTGGCAGAAAGTGAGGAGGAATTAAAGAACCTCTTAATGAGGGTCAAAGAGGAGAGCGCAAAAAATGGTCTGAAGCTCAACATCAGAAAAACTGAGATCATGGCCACTGGCCCCATCACCTCCTGGCAAATAGAAGGGGAAGATATGGAGGCAGTGACAGAATTTACCTTCTCGGGCTCCATGATCACTGCAGATGGTGACAGCAGCCGCGAAATTAAAAGACTCCTGCTTCTTGGAAGGAAAGCGATGACAAACCTAGACAGCATCTTAAAAAGCAGAGACATCACCTTGCCGATAGTCAAAGCTATGGTTTTTCCAGTAGCGATGTATGGAAGTGAGAGCTGGACCATAAAGAAGGCTGACCACCAAAGAATTGATGCTTTTGTATTCTGGTGCTGGAGGAGACTCTTGAGAGTCCCCTGGACTACAAGGAGAACAAACCTATCCATTCTGAAGGAAATCAACCCCAAGTGCTCACTGGAAGGACAGATCCTGAAGCTGAGGCTCCAATACTTTGGCCATCTCATGAGAAGAGAAGACTCCCTGGAAAAGACCCTGATGTTGGGAAAGTGCGAAGGCAAGAGGAGAAGGGGATGACAGAGGACGAAATGGATGGACAGTGTCATCGAAGCTACCAACATGAATTTGACCCAACTCCAGGAGGCAGTGGAAGACAGGAGGGCCTGGCATGCTCTGGTCCATGGGGTCTCGAAGAGTCGGACACGACTTAACGACTAAAAAACAACAATCGACAGTTCAATTACCCTGTGATCCTGAACACAGGGTACAACTCCGTAGCCCGGAGTGCTCTGCCTTGTGGTGATCAGTCATTGCCTTTGGGTGACCACCTTTTACCAGCTACTGTAGAAAAAATTTGGTGAGGCGAATACATCAACGTATTTGAGCTTTTAAATAGAAAGGTAGAGGAGAAGAAAGGCAGCAAGGAGGAGCAAGACAAAGAGCATTTTAGGAAGAAAAAGGCAGATAGGTGCTGGGCTAACTGGCTGCCCAGTTTCTTAATTTATGCCGGCACTATAGTAAAGGCGTGTCCAGACCAGGCTTTCACCCTTCTGCAATATCTAGACCTCATTTATCGAGCTTACGTGGACTTCCCAGGCCCCACTTGGCTTCTTTACGATCAAGGATTTAGGATGAGGGCCGAAATTAACCCCCAGATGCGATGGGATGTTCACCATCAGGGGCTCTGGCTACAGCTAATGACCCCATCTAGACCCATGTCAGGTGAGCACTTTGATAGTGGGCATTTGGTTCAAAGGTCAGCTACGTTTTATTCTCCCCATATTTCGGCGGGCCACGGGGTTCAACCCCACCTGGTTTGCTGGGAGTTTAACGCGAAGAGCTTCTGCAGTCATAAGCCGTGCAGATTCTGGCATGTGTGCACCTCATGCGGGGGCAATCACAGTAACTTATCCTGCTTCCGAGGTCGCCCCAGGGCAAGTGGAGGTAAGGATGGAGGCGGACCAAAGAGGCCAGCAGCAGGTCCAGCCACGTGTACTAAGGGGCCCCAGTCCAATTAAAGTGTCAGTTCTAGAGGAATGGTTGCAACTTTACCCCGATCGTGAAGCCGCCAGTTATTTGTTAAGCGGCTTTACAGTGGGATTTAGAATACCTGTCCAGGGTATTAGATATGCAACTTCAGCAAGGAATTTAAAATCTGTCAAAGGTATGGAAGACGTAGTGAGAAGGAAAATTCAGAAAGAGGTAGCTGAAGGGAGGGTAGTAGGCCCCTTTTTGGAACCTCCAGTCCCAAATTTGCATATCTCTCCTTTGGGGGTCGTACCTAAAAAGACGCCAGGTGAGTTTCGTTTAATTCACCATTTATCGTACCCTGAAGGGGAATCTGTTAATGACATGATTCCGCAGGAGCTGTGTACTGTGCTGTACACATCTTTCGATGCTGCAATACATATGGTTCGCGCCTGCGGCAGTGGGGCCGAGCTGGGGAAGGCTGACATTAAATCAGCTTTCTGTTTGCTGCCAGTGCATCCCGATGACTTTGAGTTATTGAGTTTTCAATTTGAGGGCCTTTTTTATAGGGATAGGGCACTGCCCATGGGTTGTTCAGTTTCTTATGCTGCATTTGAGTGCTTTCGTTCATTTTTGGAGTGGGCTCTGCGGCAAAGGGCAGGCTTGAGCCATGTCGTCCATTATTTGGATGATTTTTTATTTTCTGGGAAACTGGGATCAGAGCAATGTGTTTTCCTTATGAGAACCTTTCAGACCCTCGCAAGGGAGCTGGGTGTTCCCTTGGCAGACGAGAAGACTGAGGGACCTTCGATGGTCATTACTTTTTTGGGGATCGAGCTAGATACAGTGCAGCAATCCAGCAGGTTGCCTGAGTATAAATTAAAGGATTTGCGTATCCAAATCAAAAGCTTATTACAACGTAAAAAAGTTACGCTGAAGGAATTGCAAGAGGTGGTTGGCCACCTCAATTTTGCCTGTAGGGTTATCGTCCCTGGCAGGGCTTTTCTGAGGAGGCTCAGCGGAGCTATGAGTGGCTTAAAAAGGCCACATCATAAGAGAAAACTGTCAGCGGACATGAAGGATGACCTTCGTACATGGTTGCGTTTCTTGGAGCAGTTCAATGGTATTTCATTTTGGAGAGACGAAATCCGCTTACGAGCTGACTTCCAAGTTCACTCAGATGCTGCCGGATCTTTTGGCTATGGCATTTACTTTAGAGGCCGTTGGTGTGCTGGTCTGTGGCCCGAGACATGGAGTGACTCCGAAGTCATCACATTTTTAGAGTTCTTTTCCATTTTGGGGGCTCCTTGGCTGTGGGCCGAGGTATGGGCCAATTCCTCAGTCACCTTCTGGTGTGACAATATGACTGTTCTTCATGTAGTAAATACCCTCTCGTCTAAGTCGCGGAGGGTTATGAGACTCATGAGAGCCTTCATTTACGTTGTCTGGAGTACAATATAGTATTTCAGGCTCATCATGTACCTGGCGTTGAGAATGAGCTGGCTGACGCCCTGTCCCGTCAACAGATCGACCGGTTCAGGGCGTTGGCCCCAGATGCTCAACTTCAACCAGAGATATTGCCCAAAGAGGTATAGAGTCTTGGAGAATGGAAGCCAACAGGGCCATAAGTTTAGCCATCGCTCCAAGTAGGCGGTGCAGCTATGCAGCGGCATGTGAAGAGTTTTTTTTCCATTTTGTGCAAATGAAGGCATGGGCAGACCATGGCCTCTAACAGTAGACCACTTGCAGCAATTTGTGGTTCATCTACATTTTAAAGGTTTGGCTCCACGCACTATTCAAGGAAAGATGTTGGCCTTAGCATTTTATACTAAGGCTCATGGTTACCCGGATCTGGCCAACGATTTCAGGGTTAAAAAGATGATTGAAGGTTGGTCTAAGGAGAGGGGTACGAGCGTGGATGTGCGCACTCCCATGTTCCCCAGGATACTGGTCCAGTTGGGCCAAGCTTGGAAAGTTGTCTGCACTGACCCATTTGAAGAGTGTTTGTTCAAGGCAGCTACGCTCTGCGCATTCTTTGGGGCCTTTCGGATTAGCGAGTTGGTGAGGGCATTGAAATTAGATAATTCCCGTTCGGCGTTGCTGATGGAAGACCTGCTAGTCTCCGAAGATGGGGTCTTGTTGCATCTCCGCCGATCAAAAACTGATCAGTTTGGAAAGGGTCACATTATCAGGCTGGGGCCTAGTTCTGTAAAAGAGCTCTGCCCTGTTACTGCCCTCACCAAGTTTGTGCAGAAGAGAGGGGAATCTGGTGGTGATTTATTTCATCACAGTGACGGTTCTCCCCTGACAAGGTATCAATTTTGGGCTATCACTTCCTGAGGCCTTCGTGAAGCAGGCATTGCTGGATGGAAATTTGGAACCCATTCATTCTGCATAGGCGCAGCCTCTATGGCTGCTGCCTTGGGTTATGGTGAGGAGCAAATTAAGAAGTTAGGGAGGTGGTCTTCTCACAGGTTTAAAGCTTATGTGTGTTCCCTCCCAGAATAGATGTGACTCTGCTTTTCTCTTACAGGACCTGTGGCAGCTATTTCTTGGCTACGAGTCGTGGTATATGGTCACAGCTATGTTCATTGGGCCTTGAAGCATGCAATGAGGACAGGTTGGGGACATAATCTTGGTTTAGGGGCGTTTGCCACTCTCAATTGGAAAGGAAAGAGGGGCATGTTATGGTCAGAGCTATTGGGAGCAGCCCTATCGAATTTTGAGTGCACGTCTCCCAATTTGATGGTGGTTCATTTGGGTGGGAACGACTTGACAGTTAGGAAGGGCAAGTCGTTGATTTTGGACATCATCCACGACCTACAGACATTGAAGGATCGCTTTCCTTCATTGAGAATACTTTGGTCTAATATTATTCCTCGGCTTGTCTGGAGAGCCGACTGTGAGCGAAGTCGGATAGATCGCTCCAGGTGGGGAGTGAATTGGGAGATAGGCTGGGCAGTACGGTCAGGGCTGGGTGCAGTGATCCAACACCCGGACATAACCATTCATCAGCCCGAGTTGTTCAGGGTTGATGGAGTTCATATGTCCGAGCTAGGGACGGACATTTTTCTGAGGGACCTGCAAGGGGGCCTCCGAGCCGAAATTTTCAGCTTGGGTGGCGGGCATGGGGCATATAAATAGCCCCATGCCATGGCGGGTAGTGCGATAAAAAAAAGCTTGGGTGAGTTCAGGATTGTCACGTGGTGACAACATTTTGGCTATCTCTCTGTCAGTTTCTGACAATTGGTTGTCAGATGAGAGGTGGGTTTTACAGGGTACGATCTCCCAACCAGCTGCCCGCTTAGGGTCACGAGGCTCGGTGGAAGAGTTGGTTGGGGGGGTACCAGTTCACAGAGCATCTGAAGGCATGCTTTACAGCGGACAGCACGATTCATAAATAGGAGCTCGCCCTGCTAGAGGAAATGTCCGGAGATCGAGGATTATCCGGACATTAAAGAATATCGCACTACGGTAGGCCTCCTTGCATTTTGGGGGATGACTTTAAATAGTTAAAAAAGTTGTTGCACAAGTTTTAACCCAACACCTGTGTCTTGTCTCGTTATTTCTGGGCTGGGTGGGCAATGCTGGGTAACAAAACTAAACTACATTGATGTATGCATTTGTCACAAAGGCATGAACCTCATAATGAAAAACCACAATGCCTGATCAATTCTTGCTGACCCACAATAATAACTAAAACATAAGAATGTGATTGGGGTTAACATACAAAATGAGAGGTCTCATGTATAATCATACTGGCAGCATTTATAGGCCAATAAAGAAATCACATTAGACTTGTATTTTTCTAACTGGAAAGGTGCCAAAGCAATGAAAAATACAGTAATCTTTGTTGATGTCAACTAGGGATGCAGAAAAAAAATGTAGACAACACGGTTTTGATTTTATTGGGTCAGTGGAACTATCACCCAAACAATTAGAAAAAGGTAGAAAATGTCAGTTAAAGTAAAACAAATAATGCCAATTCATATTACGTTGTGCTATCTGTAACTGCTGTGCAATCTTTTTTTTTAAGTCACAGAAAAGGTTGTTGTCAGTTGTCATGGCATAATTTTTTTGTGGAGAGCAGGTTGTGACATGATGACCTTTTGAATTTGGTTACATTTTTCATTTTGGAAGAAAGATCAGCGTAATCAGAAATCAGTCCCGACTATCCACTGGCTGGAAGTGGTTGTCTATGCTTTAAAAGCATAAAACATGCACAAATAATTTCTCCTCTTCCTTCATTGCTGGAGAAGCACAGGAATTCCCTAAGACTTCATGAGTCAGTGCCTCAAGACCTGGGGACCCCAACCACAACTAGAACTAGTGGTTTTAGCACTCAGAGCTTTCCTTCCATGTTAGTTAAGCTTGGGTCATGTGACATTAGCAAAAAGAGGGAGAGGGTTTAGGAATGCAAAGGAATGCCTAGGTTCCAGCACAGGATAGCCCTGCTGGTTCTCTGCTGAACCTACTTGTGATTCCTTTTGCCTGAAGACGAGCAGCTGAAGGCAGCATGTGTGTCCCAGGAGCCTGGGTTTTGGCAACAAATAGTTCTACTTCCTTCCTGCATCACATTTTTGCACCCTCTAAATTTCAGCATCCTGGGTCAAAGCTCCAATCACCCTGCCCTAGTTATTGCTTTGATCTTACCCCTCTATGATCATGGAGGGGGGTTATGTAAGGAGAGCAGTCTCCCCTCGTCATATGTTATACTCAAAACATGAGTATCAGAGAGCAGAATAGTGGGACTGTAGTAGTGGAAGAGGGGGGCCAGAAGGCACAGCCCCATACTCTGCTCATGCAGCATAAATCATGCGAGGGAATAATACCTGAACAGGACTAGGCTCACCTTGTTAAAGAAGCCGGAGGAAACCATGGCGGCGAACCATACCACCACTACCCCAAAAGACAGAAATATAGGTATAGGTTTTGAAGGGCTTTCTGAATGACTCATCCCAGGCTGTGGAACTGTTCCTTTCTGGGGAGGTATAAGTTGGCCCCCTCTCTGTTGTCCTTCAAGGAACAGGCAAATATCTTTCTTTCCAGGCAGGCTTGTGGCGACAGGCTGGCTTCTGAGGAAGGGGATAGTATGGACTGGGTGTGGAAATAGCTTAAAATCCCATTGTGTTTTGATAGGATAACTTACTGTATCTGTGTTTTAATGTTATAACTGTCTTTTTATTTGCACCTCTTTCTAATCTGATTGTGACCTGCCTTGAATCCACATTTTTGGGAAAAAGGCAAAATTAATTCAACCAAGTAACTTGGCAAAGCAAAATGTTTTTCAGGGCAAATTTTTACAATAATAGCATTGCCAATTTTGACCTGAAAGCAAAAACATGTGAATAATCAATGTGGCCCCAGTAGAAACTGAAACATATTATACTATATAGAGAGACAGATATGCAGATTTTTGTTTAAGACCTGAGTGGAAAGAGGGAAATCATTTTGGTAATTGAAAAATCATATCTCCTGACTAGGGCATTTTGTACCACTGTTCTGGCAGAAAAAAAAAACCTTGCAAATTAAGACTTTTAAAGACTGGAGCACTTCAAAGACAAATGCTTCATAGGTGCTTGAAAGATCAAAAGTGCTACTTGCCTGGTTGAGATGGTCAAGCTGAGGTGAGAAGGCAACCCACGAAGCTGCACTAATGCTCGAGCAGCAGATGCCTGGGCCTGAGAGAATAATTCAGAAGGGCTGCAGACTGAGAAGCAGCATAGAGTAAGCCCAAATGAATTCTCAGCCCCAGTATTTTGACTGTGCATTTTCTGTTCAGTGAAACCACAGGTTATATAATTTAGAGAATCCTATGTTCCATTTTAGGTTATTTAACAAAATATGCCTAAATGCCAGAAGAACATAACAACGTAAGAGGAGCCCTGCTAGGTTAGTGCAAAGGCTTATGAAGTGTTTAAAACTTCACTCCCCAGTCTGTAATCTTCACTCCCCATGCCTGTGGGACCACATTAGAATTGGATCACGCATGTTTCCCAATAACACCTGTTCAGAGGCATGCTAGAGATAATATATACAGCTGTCATGGCTAGTACCCAAAACTGGTATTGTGGATAGAGCGAGGAACTAGTACTCAGGAGATGTGGTTTTGAATCCTCAGTAGACTATGGAAACTCACTGAGGAGGTTAAACTCACTTACCTTGAAAGCCCTATTAGGGTTAGGATGGGGTGAAAGGAGATTGGGCCAAGACATTGTCAACAAGTTTAAAGGATGGGTCTTGGACAATTTGGTCGGGAGCAAAACCAAGACACTCATTTGTTTTGCTTGCATATAGGAGCTTTAAGCTTCTCTTTGCAGTGACAGCATACAACAAACTCTGAAATTGAGATGCTAAATTGTGCCCCTGCCTCTATGAATGGGGAAAATAAAAGCATTCTTCATACATGCAGAGAAAGAAACAATTTTGGTTCTTGCCCTTAAAGACTTACAGTACCATTCTTTATATCTGAACGTTTGTAAATCATCCTTTACACATAAAGCTGGGTTCTGAGCTGGTATAGAAAGGGGAAAATACATTACAAACAGCTACCTCCAAGTGATCTGCAGTATTCATGAATTCTTTGTGTCCTGATTATATAACTGTCTAAACCACACTTGTATGATCTTGAAAATGAATTGTATGTGTTCTATTCTTTCTACAATGTTTAACTGACATTTAGGAAAAATACTTTTTTTAAAAAAAAATTGTAAACTGTCCTCCAGTTCTAACTACTATCTACTGCTGTTCTTGGAGGTACTAAAATCCCCCAATGTGATGGATGCCCAAGTCGCTCCTGTCAATCACAGCGGAACCTCATGTGCATAAGCCAATGAGAGGACAGGAGAGGCAGAGGTTTGTCAGTTAGTCAGTTGGAGAGTTAGAGAGAAGAAGGAGTGAGGTTTGCAGAAAGAGATAGACAGATAGATAGAGAGAGAGAATTGTTCCTAATAAATATAAGCTGGTTAAATTGAAAATAAGTAAACAAGAGGTGATCGAGTGTGGAACCTAAAATATAATATTTCTATGATTGTGATCTAATGAAAATGAATAAAGACCATCTGTGATTCTGAGTTACCCTTTCATACCCTTTAATAAAACAAGTTCTGTTGTTGGCAGCAAATCTCAGAGTAAAGTTATTTACAGTGTAGATAAAAGAAATCCACTGGTGGCAGCGAGAGAGAAAGAAGGAACGTCGCCAGCGTGGACCCTTGGGTTGAGGGAAACAAACAGGGGCATGGGGTGTATGTCACACCCAACATGCCTTGTCCTTCTGTTCCTCAGGACAGATGCTGATTTTCTTGTCTCAGATTTTTTTTTAAATTTTTTTTATTATTATTATATAACTATAACATAAACAAAAACATATAACATACGAACTAAAATACAATTTAACTGTGTTCCCCACCACCATATGCGGGACCTCTTGTCATAATCTTCCTCTTCCTTATTGTTCTTCTTCTTCTTCTTCTTCTTCTTCTTCTATTGTCCTCTTCTCCAAAACTGCATTGATTCTTGATTTGGAGCTTTCCCTTTTCCTCTTATTAGTACATATTCCAAAAATCTACCCCATATATCATAAAAGTTATTTTTTTTTCAACTCTCCTTTCTTAACCTTTAAGTTACAAGTTAATTTATCATTTATTGCTATATTCCATATTTCTTTATAACATTCTTCAATTTGCAATTCGACTTTTGATTTCCATTGCCTAGCTATAATCAATCTAGCTGCTGTTAATAAATTGGTTATCAATTCTTTAGTCATTTTGTCATATTCCACATTCTCATATATTGATAACAAAGCAATCTCAGCATTAAATTCTATATCTTTTTCACATATGTAGCTTAATTCTTTAAAAATTTGTTTCCAAAATCTTTGCACTTTTTCACATTCCCACCACATATGAAAGTATGTACCAATTTCCTTCCCACATTTCCAACAGACATTCGGATGATTGGCATTAATTTTATTTAATTTTGACGGTGTTAAATACCATCTTAAACTAAGTTTAAAATTTTTTTCCCTTATTCTTACTGACATAAATCTTAACACCCTCATTTTCCATATCATCCTCCATTCTTCTTCATTTATTCTTTTTCCAATATCTTGCTCCCACACTATTTTTAATCCTTCTTTCTCAGATTTAAGTACAGTCTTCTCCTTCTTCTTCTTCTTCATCATCATCATCTTCTTCTTGTTTCCACAGGATCATGAACACTAGCCACTGGCTTTTGAAAAGACTCCAACATCGGAATTGTTCTGACAGAAGTAAAGATTGACGTGCAGAAGGTCATTAGATATAATCTCAAAGAAAGCTGCATTCTGTTTCAAAGGCATGTTCAATCTGCAGGGATGTTGGCAAGTCTTCGGGTTCAAGTTCCGAGTCCAAGTCTTTGGGTGCAAATCCCAAGTCCCAAACCTTGTGAGTCTCAGTCTCAAGTTATTGATCCCCCCTGGAGGGGGCACATGCACAGAGACAGTGGGCCTGGAAGGGAAGCTTGCAGGCACATGTTGCATGCACAGATACAGCGGTCTAGCTTCCCTTCCTGGAACCTGCCTTTGCACATGTGCCAGCCTATCAGCTGGATGGCGAATGCGTGGACGGAGGCAGCAGCCGATTCCTGGAGCAGGTAGGGAGGCCCTCAGGGACATGAAAGCATGACTCAGACAAATAAGTCCTTCCCAAAAAACACCCAAGTCACTGGTGTGACTTAAGTTGAACTCAACAGCATGTCACAGCTTGAGTCCTCATCCCTGTCCATCTGCTTCATTGATGTGCATGGTTGATTTGACCAGTGCATGTGTGATACAAGTCGTATTTCTGTGTCTTTAGATCAGGTAATACTAATCGGCCAGGTATTATTCCTTTACACTGGGTAAAGTAGCCTCCATGCATCTGAGGCATTCTTCATGAAATTATACTGGATACAGAAATGATTTTTCATAGATTAAGGAAGATAAAAATGCTTTATGAGGATCAACCATTGCACATCTTTCTGCAAATGTCCTAATGTTGTGACTGAATGTTTATAATTAGTTATTCTGTTAAACAGTGAGACATACTTTCAGGTTTCTTAGCTGGTCTCAGTGATGATCACACTTGAATTATGACCAGAATTTTCCTCCTACTCCTCCCTATACCTCATCCCATGAATAGAGTTCTTGTGTTGTTGCCACTGTAGTTGTTGTGCATTCCCCTCCCTTTCCTCTTCTCCCTGCTTCACAAACAAACTGTGAAAGGCATATTCATCTGAGCAAGGAAACTCTGTATTGAATATGCTCTACTCTTTAATACAGCACAAGACTGGTGTTTGGATGGGATGCTGTAGTACAGATCTGCGTTTGTTTAATGTTCTATCCTTGATCAGCCCTCCATTGGGGAAACAAGTTACACCTTAATCCCAGAAGTTACTATATTCGCCTTCTCTCGCTTGCTTTTCTTTGAAGAAAATAGAAAATAGGGGAACATAGTTTTGTTTCCCCTTTTGAAACACAGGCATGTTAGATCGTGCCTGGGATGAGCAGACCAGAAGAGAATGGAGAAAGTGCCAATTAATTGATCATATCGTTTGTGCCTTATTGCTGTGAGAAAGCAATATCCAAGGCTACCACTCACTCCTTGGTTTAGAGCTAGTTAGCAAAGAATGGTTTCAGTTGAAGAGTTGGAAGGGGGAGAGAAGTTACTTTTGTGAAGTTACTCTCTTCTTTGAGAAGGTTAAAAGCAATTTGATGACTGATTGACCTATCCCCTCAAAGAATCTAGAAATTGGAATGATGGGTATAAAGTGAGAGGGATGTTGCTTAGGTTTAGCCTAGTATTTCTAAGGAGACCGCTTTGCTCATCTGTTGTTTTGCTGCCTGATTTATAATCTGTGTATGCTCTGGAACTATGCTGAAATTCTGTCAATATGTAGGTATTGGCTTAGGTTAGTTACTGTAGCTTTCTTGTGGGAAAAAGGCAACCAGAAAACTCACACTAGTACATAGGGCGGGCAGATGGGTTGCCAGCAAGGAAGAGGTCGAAGGGAGGGGGGAACACCACTTAAGTAGCTCACTCCTTCCCCCCTCCCTTCCTGGATCGCTCACGTGAGACTTCCAGCATCTCACAATATCCCGGGAAGGAGGCAATGGCGACCTGCGTTGACGAAGCGTGGCTCACCAGTGGATCGAGCATTGCCCCCCTACCCCAGAATAATGACGCGAGACAAGTATCGTGGGATAAACATGGGCCACACTTTATTAAATAATCATTATTGCCCACCATAAAAGGGGCATCCTGCCATAGTGCGGAATCAGGTTTTGCACAGGGGTCTCAATGGACCCCTTACCAAACAAATGGGCGAGTCCCTAGTCCCAAGTTCTTGCAGTCGTGAAGATAGCGAGAACCCGGCTGGCCCAAATTTGACCCCCCCCTAGACCTCGAGCCACCTTCTCCTTGTTGACTGTTGGTCTGAGTGTGGCCCCAGTGAATCTCCCCCCCCCCAGCACTGTAATCACACTATCTGCAGCACTGGGAGGTCAGATGAGCTATACATTACCTGTGATTGCAATGGGACTCACCGGAACCTGTTCTATCCGCACTACCCACCACAGCATAGAGACTAGCGATGCCTGCCATCCATCCTCTGAAGCTCCAGTAGCAAGCCCCCCTGGATGTGCTTAATAAATATATCCAAATCTCTGTCCGAGAGGTGCAGTCCATCATGCCAAAAAAGCTCAGGCCTATCAGTGTGGATCACCTGGTGACCAATCACCGATCCAAGGCCATGACATACTGCTCTGCATACTTCCCTGTTAACACTCCTCCGTGCAGTGTTAACTCGCTGAACATGGCATTCCGCCCTCCACACAAGCCGAGGGCTGATCATGGACCATATAATGCTCATAGCAGGGTATGTTGCCCTCAGCCATCTGAGGTCATGTATCACATCCAAGATCAAGGCCTTTCCACCATACCTGGCCAGATCATTACCTCCCAAGTGTATTAACAACACGTCTGGGGGTTGCAAGCCAAATGCAGCCACTCTGCAAAATTGGCCCCATTGCATTCCTTGAAGACCTTTCCATAATTTGGACTCCGAGGCCCAAATTACTCCCCCAGGCCGACTTGGCCGCATAGCGTGCTGCCGAAAACAAGTAACTGTGACCGATTACCATAATGTGCAGCTGCCTTTCCATCGCTACTGGACGTGCAACGACAGAAAAGAACCAGGCGCCTGCCTAGACGTGAGGGAGTGCTCTAATATATCTGCGGTAAGTTGTCAAAGACCACCATCCCAGCCATTTAATATCATCGGGATGATAGCCTAAGGTGGCTGTGGTTGAGGCAGCACCAATTCTAAAAGAATGTGTACCAAATTTTAAACCTTGAATTCTCACTTTATTTAGAGTCATGTCTGTCATTTTCCAAAACTAATACTTTGTTAAAGGGGAACCGTCCTTGTGCACAAAGAAGTAGTCCTGCCCCTGCCCCCGACTTCCAGATATGTACCTACCGCTCTTACTGGGCAGAGCTCCTCTATAGAACAAGGTGCCAAGGTAAGATCAGCGCCTCTACTGCGCTGGTCGGCCTTGGATTGGCGAATATGAATCTGAACCGTATTGTCCTCTAACCTAACATCCTGCCATTGCAATGCTATTTTAGTTGCATCGCCTTTCCCTGTAGCTACCACTTTACTAATTCTTAACGTGCCAAAAAATGTTAACAACGATGCCGCCCTAAACAACGCTGCTTCGTAGTCATCCCTACAAATGCAATCCATCGTTGACAATTTCTGAACTCCTGGAATTCTATACTCACTGCCGAGTACCCTTTCCATGTCCTCGGAGCCAGGGCCAAACCTATTGCTCTTTCCTCATCATCACGCCAATTTGCCAGACATCTGGGGGAAGGGTCTCTGGGAACTCATTGGCTCCTGGATCTAACTCCCTGAACCGATTGATCTGTTGGCGTGATAGGGCATCAGCTAAACTGTTATCAAGGCCAGGAATGTGCTTTGCCTGAACTAAAATGTTATATCTTATGTTAAATTATATAAATGTTATATCCCTACCAATCACCCTTTTGAGTCTTTTTTTTACTTCCACCCCTTACTCCTCTTTTCTTACTCTCTCTTTTTTTTAACAAGATAATGCGTTTATGAATTCCTTTTTTTTTTTAATGCACTGGATGGACCCACTGGGTCAATGTGTCCCACCTCTAAAGGGTAAAATCAAACTTCCCAAATTCTGCCTCCCTTCTAGATGTTGACGCCTCTAAATTATTTATGAAATCAGGGGGATACCTAGCTGCCACTATGTAATTAATTAATTTAGATTATTTTTATTGTTATTTATTTATTTTTATTTATTTATTTATTTACTTATTTGTTTATTTATTATTTAATATTTATTTATACTATATTGCCAGAAGTTTGCACACTTCATCCTGTTGGCCAGGTGGGCAGCACACTCACTCACGTAGCACTATCACCTTCTCCACCCAATGCCCTTCCCTGCCTCCAATATTAATATATATATATTATGTAAATAAATGCGAACTTAATTCAATTTAAGTATTAATTTATTTAACTGTTTAGAAAATTAATTGTTTAGCTTAACTAAGACAATTGCCCTAGACTTTCAATATGCTTATGGAGCGCTCAAACCCAGCCTGGCCAAGCCCAAGTGGCCGTTTGGCTCCTCCTTTTGCATTATCTACCCTTCCCACTTTTCTATACAAATTAAGTATAATAAATAATTAAAATTAAAATCCTCCTATCGATGTAGGTCCAAACTTCAGGAGCCGAAGATAAAAAAAGTCAAACCGCGGGTGTGTGTGTGTGCCGATGCACCCCCCCCCCCAAGCAGTAGAATCAGAGCTACACAGTTTGAAATATCAGCGAGCAGCGGAGTTCCTTCCTCCTTCTGTTGCCAGCAAGGAAGAGGTCAAAGGAAGTGGGGAACACCAATTAAGTAGCTCATTCCTTTCCCCCTCCCTTCCCGGGTCACTCACGCGAGACTTCCAGTGTCTCGTGATATCCCGGGAAGGAGGCAATGGCGACCCACGCTGATGAAGCATGGCTCGCCAGTGGATCGAGCAGTTTATAAGTAAATAAATATTACAATAAATGAATATTTATTTATTGAACAAAGTCTTAATGATTACATATAAAGCCCTAAATGGTTTAGGACCTCGATATCTGGTGGAACGCCTCCTCCCACCTAGATCTACCCGTATCACTCGATCTAGCCAGGAGGTGCGGTTGAGGAGCCTAACGCCAAGGGAGGCCCTGAAAGAAAAAACAAGAAGCCGGGCCTTCTCGGCAGTGGCTCCTCGTCTTTGGAATAATTTCCCCTCCGAGATTCGTCTGGCCCCTTCGCTGGGTACTTTCAAAAGCCAACTTAAAACCTGGCTATTTAGGCAGGCCTTCCCTCCGGGCACCACTTGATCTATTTTTTCTTTTTCTCCCATCTTGAATGATTGTTTATTGTTGTAAATTGTTGTTATATTTTAATTGTTTTTATTCCACTTGTTGTGAGCCGCCCAGAGTAGTCAAAGACTAGATGGGCAGGATATAAGTATAATAAATAAATAAAAATAAAATAAATTTATTTAATACTGCACTGTTATTTGTCTGCAGGAAGTGGCCTGAGAAATGTGGGTCTTGGACTTACTGAGACTCCTGTTGTTGGTGGCCACTGGTCCCATAGTGGTGGCCCAGCCAGTCTCTTCTATTGGCATGGTGGCTCCATGTGACAGCTGGAGAGGGTGCTGGGACATGCCGGGAGGTTGATGTGGGTGGGAGGTCACAGCAGTGTGCTGCTCTGTTGAGGGGGAAAGAGGAGAGATTGTGGCTCCATTTCCCCCTCTTATAGAGGCTTTAGTTACATTGGGGGGGGGGCATAAGATGTATACACATATTTTGAACTACACGGGAATTTGGGGCCCTTAACACCAGCACTATTGAAGGAAGAAGTGTACTCAGTGCAATATTCTGTATTCCAACCTTAAGCTGCTAGTCAAAGAGTTTATTTTAATTTTTTTTACACCCACACCTTGATATTCTGTATTCACTGAGTAGCCTGCACTAACTTCATTCATTGCTGGTCACTGCTGTTAACGCTGACCTGGAGAAATTGATAGAAAAGGTTGGAGTGGACCTGAGTCACATCTCTTAAAGATATGAACTTCCGATGAAAGAGTTCTTTAAAAAAAAAAAGTAGCTGTTTTAATTATTGAAAAATGTAGGAGAAGCACTGAACAGATACTTTGAATATGTAATTGAACTTAATGCCCCAAATAAGAAAGAAAAGCACTGGGGCTGTTAACATCAAAGCCCACATTCAAAAATGTAGGCTTTACAACCAATAAGCTGCTTCTAGAAAAAAAAGAAAAAGAAAGGATCAGAAAAAATCTCCATATTTCAGTGTCACTTGAGTAAAACTGACATGATAAAAGCAAATATGTGAAGAAAGAAAAGGAGAGAGAGGCGAGGGGTGTCAGGTTCCAGCTCCTAGCAATATTGTACCATGTAAAGTCTTTAAGTAGCGAACTTCGTTAAAAAGTAAGTATTTCTCAGGCAGCTAACAAATGAGCTTTTTTCCCCTCTTTCTATGGGCTGTACTTAGAAAGCTGGTAACCTCTGTATCAAAGCAAAATAAGTAAAAGTTGGACTGATAGAAATACTCCTTAGATAAGTTTTGGCTCCAAAGCTCATGGTGGTTAATGTTCTTTTCTCTGGTGGATGATCTTATATTATTTCACAAAAGGCAAAATCTTAATGATTCACAAAGGGAGTCAGCTTGATATCCTAGTGATACCATGATGAATAAAATATATTTCTTTTAAAAGTAGTAAAATTAACTAGGAAAAAAAGTATCTCAGAACTCATGGTAGTCCTAATAATTCCTTTATTCAAAAGTGAGCAGTATGGCCCATGGGTTCAAGGGAGCTAAGATGTGTTTGTTGTGTCCCTTGACTTCTAGCTATGATTCTGAGATTCCAGCATTTATTTAAAAGGAGTACTAATAGTGTTTGTGGAGTAGCGGAGATAAGCTTGAAGATATGAAGTTGGTCTAAATAATGCTGCAATCACAAATGGCACTGTAAGAGTTAGTCCAGAGACACTTGGTATACCAGTGTTTGTTTCCAAGGTCTCAGGTCATATGCAGATATATCTGTAGCAAAGCAGTTTTGTATCATACAAACTGTGTGCTTTCAGTTTTCTTCAGTCTCATTGACTATTCGTTTCAGAGAAGGTTGGGGTGGTTCTTGCAATACGCATGTTTCAATGCATCATAGATTTTGTAGTCTTAAGTCTGTGTACATTAACACCACAAATTTACTTTTGTGCATACATATAAACTGGTTAAAATTACAAAAAAAAATGACATTTTGCATTTTTAAAAAGCCATAAAATAGACTACGGATAGCTCAATCTGAAGTATAAGAATGCAGACATTGTGAGAATATGTTCCTCTTATTTAAATAAGAATTGTATTATTCTGTTATTCATCAAAACTTGTACAGGTGTTTTGGAATGAACACCCATATATCCAAATTGTAATAATCAAGTGAGGGTTGATTATTACATAAATTGTTGAATATAGTGACTTCGATATTATACGCTATGCCACCATTCCAAGAACGGGTTTATTGACCTCTGGGGCATCCCTTTGTTTTAACTGTTTTTATGTATGTCTGCCTTTGTAAAGGCCTATGGCCAGAAACAATAAAAGTACAATGTGAATGTGAGGGTTTAGACCCACATGGTTTCCAGATATCCTTGGTGCAATTCTGTTTGTTCTGCCTCCATTAGGCCCACAAAAGGGAGAATTCACTTTTTTTTAGTTGACATTGGTTGAATTAATTTACACAGGAAATGTATCCTGCCCTACACTTAGACAGTGCCTAAAGTTGTGTTTTTTTAAAGAAGGAAAATAGACAAAACATCTAAAATAATGAAAGCATGTATAATGCTTATATATAGAAAATCATATAGCGAAATTAAATATTCCATAAGTGGTCAAAGTGGAACCTTTGCCCCTTCCCTGTTCAGCCTGTGCATTCACTGAAAACCTCTCTCTCCCCACAGCCAGTTTCAAGGGTGTATGGGTGTTAACACCTCCTGGTCACAATGGTTTCTGTTTGGCCTGTGGAATGCCACCATTGGACAATACCATGTGATGAAAAGATATGCTTAGCACCTAAAAGATGGAAATGATATCAGATGGATGTGCCTAAATTATGGCTGAACTTAACAATCAAGAACATAGAAGTCCTTTCTTAGTAAGCCACCAGCCTAAGCATAGAAGATGGAGCCACATGGAGGGGGACCTCATTTGTTCCCAGTTCTCTGTTCAGTATTGTTTGTTTGTTTACAACACTGGCCCTTGCGCTTGTAATCTTGAAAACAGACTATTGCAATGCTCTCTATGTGGGGCTGCACTTGAAGGAGGTTCAGAAGTTGCAACAGGTGCAGAATACTGCTGCCAGGTTGGTCTCTTCATGACCATATAAGCCCTGTTCTGGTTTGTCTGCATGGGCTGCCTGTTTTGCTTCTGGACCAAGTTCAAGGTGCTTATGTTAACTTTTAAAGTCCTCTGATAAAGTCCCAGCTGATAGGCGGGCCCATGCACAGAGGCAGCAGGCCTGGCTTTCCTGACTTTTCTCTGTATAGTTATAAAGACATTTTGGAAGTAGTTTGCTGCCACAAAACTACCAAAGTGTCTTGTGACACTTTAAAGGTTGACAAGTTTCATTTGGCATTCCATAAATGTTTACACCAATTAAAACTTGTATAATGTCATAAATCTCTTAGCAATTTCTTAAACCCATTAAGAAATTTAGGCTCTGTCTTTAACAAATGCTGAATCTTGATTCACACACACACATACCCCCCACCTCCCAATAAAAAACACACCTCAGAATAATACACCTTTTGGCTCCTTTTCTGTCTCTTCCAGAGCTGTTCTCCTGCCATTGTGAAGAGATCATAAGAAGTCTCTGCCAGATTGGATCAGCATCTTCTTCTACACAAACGGTAGGATGATACTTTTATTGAACCACTAAAAATCTATTTCAAGCTTTCTTCAAAAAAAAAAATTCCACTTCATCATTCCTTCATGTATAGCACAGAAAAATTGTAGATAAGAGTCCCAAAAATTCATGGCAGATATCTGTGCCAGGTCTGCTCATGCGAGGTAAGTTCAGACTTGGATTGCAAATGTCAGTTGGGGGTGGGTGGGACGTATGGTCTCAAGCACCATCCCTTGCAGCATGGTTGGAATTTTACATGCTGAACTTCAGAAAAAGGGTTTGCTAATTATTTTGTGACTGCTCTCCACCCCCGCACCAACATGTTGCTTGGTTCTGAAACAAAACGTTTTTGGGGGCTGTGGGGAACATTCTTATCTACAATGTTTCTGTGCTATCCATCAAGGAGTGATGCCCAGCCAAATGCAGTGGAATTTTCTCCAAGAAAGCTTGCAAATTATTTAATTTTTTTAGTGGCTTAATAAAGATATCACCCTACTTTTGCATTTGTGTAATCCTAAGGACCATGCGGGCTTTTCTTAATCCTTTCAGACAACTGTGTTTCTTTTGGTAACAGCTAAAGTCTCTTGAAGTTTTTCTAATTTAAGCTAGTAAACTAAATGAGGCCCCTCACCTGCCCCACAGTTAGCCCCTAAGTAGAACTCTCCAGAAAGATTAATTCAAACTAGAAACTAGTGCTGCCAGGTCCCCTGCCCCCACAACTTCAAAGCAAAATATTTGAAATCTTAAGTGAAACTGGAAACTTCATAAATGTCCGCACACTATAGGGCTGAAACTACTGCCAACAGCATCACCTTTGTATAGATTTCCTCAGCTTGTGAATCAACTTCTAGCAAGGTGGGCAGGGCGAATATTGTGGAAGCGTGTTCAGATAATATCCAGACTATAAAACAAATACTTTCTCTCTTCTAAAACAGTGAAACTGAATTATTCTGTTATTGCTAACTGCCAAATATATATTCTCCAAGAAAGAAAAGAGGGTATGCAAAGGCAAATGTTCTATCATCATCATCATCATCATCATCATCCCCTCTATGCATACAGGACTTGTTGAGGCGGAGGGACTTGTGTGCTTCAGTGAGGTTGAAAGCTATACTGAAGGGTCTCCCAAGCCAGACAGGTCTCAGCTGAGAAGCCAGACCAACTGTGTCCACCAACCATCAATTACAATGAGACAGAACAGAAATCCATACCAGATTGGCCGTTGCCCAGGTCAACAAGGACGACGTCAGATGCTATAGCCCCTGGGCATCTGGTGACAAATGGGCTACAGGGCTCAGCAGACCCTGTTGAGGGACCAGGACAGGCTGCTGCAAAGCTACTGGAACAACATAAACACAAAACTTGGACTCTCACTGAAAATCAAGAAATTATGAAATGTTATTACGAGGCAAACCCAACAACCCATGATTTTCAAAAAAGAATGATGGAAATTTGGAAAGGCAACACCCAAGTAGTGACACAACTGAACAATGATTAATGGACCATCTTGCCTCTGGAAGAAACACACTTCAGTGGTTCCCTGTAGTCATTGGGGCTTTGGGAACAATATCAAGAAATTTCACACAGTACTACAAGTAGTTGCAGATCTCAGAAATCACACCAGCAGAGCTACAAAAAATAGCAATATTAGGAACAGCATACATACTGCGCCAATATTTAACAGATACTTAGGTTTTTTGTTAAAACTTGTACCTGTTATATAATATCAGTCAATGTTTTTATAATTTTGACTGCCTGGTGTTTTTGAATACTAATACTAATAATACAATGTTCACCTTCTTCCAAAAAAAAAAAAGATTCACTAAATGTGTTCATGGGGAAAGACCTCCCCCACCAAGACATGTGATCTTAAAAGCACTTTGCCAAATTTCTCCCATTTGGCACAGAGCAAGCCCACAACATCTAGTTACAGTTGACCAAATTTTGTCATAATCAGAAACCTGGAGCAAGGTTTTCCAGGTGGATGTAAACTTCTGTACTGCACTATGGCATTTAAATTGCTGTCCTGATTTGTCACACAGAAATGTTTAATTATCCCAGACAGATGTGTTTCTACAAGTGTCTACAAGTCACACAGCCCTCTTCCGTCTCACCCTTATCTGCCATTATTGCTACCCTCTTGCCTATCCCTTTTGCCAACATTCAAATCCCTTCCTTTTTTCATATGTTTAGCAAGTGAAATAGTACTGAACTGATAAGGCATGGTAGGTATTTGGATCAGTGCTGTTATCAGTTTAGCAGTATAGCACTACAGCGCTAAACTAGGAGAAAAAATATTTCTAAGCATACAATTTCCAAATTGCATTGTGTTGGTGTTTCTTACCAGTGTGAGCAGAAATCAGCAAAAGGAGTAGGATTCACCCCCCACACCATGTCCCACTCTATGCCTCATCAGTGATGTTATCTGGACATGCTCAACAAAGGCCCTAGAGCAGAGGTCGTCAACCCCCAGTCTGCGGCCCATTGCCGGTCCGTGGCTTGAGCCTGACCGGGCCACGAAGACAGACCTCCCGCCCCCCCCCGCATGCACTCCCCTCCCCACAGCTGCTTTGCGCACACGTGCACGTGCCAGCGCCAGCGTGAGTGCTCCCTCACCCCTTCACACATGCGCCCGCGCACGCAAAGCAGCTGTGGGGAGGGGAGTGCATGCGGGGGGTGGCGGGAGGTATCTCTTTGTGGCCCGGCGGTGGCGGCAAAGGGGGTGGCCAAGAGCCGGGAGGCTGAGCATGTCCGGGTGCTCCGGCTGCTGGCCTCCTGGCGGCAGCGTTCCCCCAACGTTGATTCCGCCATTTGAATTTCCCACGGAGGGTGGCGAGGAGCCCATCGGGAGGCGAGCGGCCAGAGGGAGCACCCCGGCCATGCTCAGACTCCCAGGCTGCCGCCGCCGCCGGCATGCACTCCTGCGCATGCGCGAAGCGGTGGGGGAGTGGAGTTTGCCAGCCCAAGCTTTTTCCTGCTGGAGGAAGGAGGAGAAAGGCGGGACGGGAGGCAGTGGCGTCCCAGTGCCTCTGGGTGGTACCTAGGAATGCTGCCGGAGCGCTGGAAGCGCACCTGCAAAGCGGAGCATTTTTTGCAAGCCGGAGCTTGGGGTGAGATGGTGTGTGTGTGTGTGTAGGGGGGTGTCTTCCTTTTTCTCTTGCCTTCTTTGCCACAGATCTGAACAGAGGAAGAAAGGGAGAGCATCCCTTAGGCTGCTGCCCTCCCACCAGCGGCGTCCCCCCAACGTTGATTCCACCATTTGAATTTCCCGCGGTGGGTGGCGAGGAGCCTGTCGGGAGGCGAGCGGCCGGAGGGAGCACCCCGGCGATGCTCAGACTCCCAGGCTTCCGCTGCTGCTGCCGGCACGCGCTCCTGTGCATGCGCGAAGCGGTGGGTGAGCGCGCGCGTGTTCCGCCACGCTTCGCGCATGCATCCGAGAGCGCGAGCGCGAGGGGCCTCTCTGCCTCCGTCAGAGGCTCAGCCGGTCCGCGGTAGGAAAAAGGTTGACGACCTCTGTCCTAGAGGACTGATACAGGCGATGATGCAAGCCAAAAGCAAGTCAAAATAATGTAACTGTAAACACTATCAAAAAACACAAGCCTTGCTAGTTGAACAAAATATGCTACATACTCATGCCCCAAAATTGGATCTACTTGCGATTAGTGCTAAGGTTGTCTAGTTGATGGAATAAATATCAAAAGGAATAGTGAGAAGCATAGCACAAATGGCAGGACAAATACTCATATAGTCATTTCCTTGGGTTGAAAGGTACAGAGGTTTTTTGTGTTTTGTTTTGGTTTGGACTCCTCCCTTCAGTAATGACCGGTGGAGCTCTGTGTAACTTTACTTTGCAATATTGTGGTCAGGTATCTGTCTAACATGAAAATGCCCACCTACACTTCTGTGAGTCATGCCTTGGGCACAAGATTCATCCCTTGGCTAATAAAGGCCAACTGTGACAAGCACCTGGAAACATTTCACATGTGGGCTGGTGCTGCATAGGGAACCTTTTTCTTTTGTGTTCTAAAATGAGAACATATAGGCAGTAACTCAAACATGGATGGATATGTTTATGCTTCAGAACAAACAGTTTATAAAGTCTATTATATACAGATGTCTAAATATTTTGAAAGTGTTTGCTTATGGATGTGAAATGAAACTACCTATTTTTATTTGAAATATTTCCCTTGGAATCTGCATGTAAAACTAAAATCACTTGTTAGCTGACACACTGGAGCAAATGAGGCTTATTTACAGAGTATATGAAGTGCCCAAGCTTATGTTTGTATCCAGAAAAGCAATACATTTGAATTTTCATTAGACCGTTCTCTTTTTGCAAAAAGAAAACAAAATGAATCATTGTATAAAAGCAGTAGTAAGTGGTTTACTTTCTGTCTTTGTCAAAAGACAACTGGCAAACTGTGAGAAGCGTAATATTTCTGTTCATTTACTTGTATATGGAAATCTGGCTGCTTTGCAAGCAGTTTAATCAATAGGGTGAATAACTTGCACAAAATAGCCCACAGTGTAAATGCTTTTCAGTAGTAATCAAAGCACTTTAATGGCCATAAAACAACAGCTTGTGTCTAGATGGGCTCATTCTTTTTTTTTTTTTGCAACCATGGAGCACAACAGGGACTGTGATCCAAACCTATGAGCAAAACTCAGCAAAAGCAGAGCATTTTAAGGTCTCCTCAGTTTCCATCCAAGACATTGTTTCCAAAACTGGGGGGGGTGTGTGCCCCCCCTGGCAGCACATGAAGACATTCTAGGGGGCTGAAGAGAAGGACTAGAAGATATGAGAAAAAGGGCATGAAACCTTCCAGTGAGATAGAATGTTGGAGCCACTGCCGAGCCGCTTCGGCAGCGCGGCTCGTCTTTGCCTACCTCCCCGGAAATCGCGAGGCCTCCTGAGTCTCGCGAGAGCATTTCATGGAAGAGAGGGGAACAGCAGGTTATTTAAGGGGCCATTCCCCGCTCTCATCTTCCTCTTTCTTCGCTGGCATCAGTGGGAAAGGGAGTGCGGTTGGTGGTGTTCTCAAATGGCATTACGCTGATTGTTCCCTTGGAGAGGTGGCTGGCTGCGAGGCCGGCATTGCTCGGAGCTCTGGATTGGGGGAGGGGAAGCATCAGCTCCCTCGCTTGGTTTGCTTGACATTACTTGTTTACTTTTGGGTTATTTCCTACCAGCTCCTGATTATTTAAAATTTTGGCTTTAGTTTTGTTTAACTGATACAAAGGGGGGTGACGAGTTAGTGCAGCTCGCGCCAGCGGCGCAGGGCCACGATCTGTTTGTAGACCATCTAAAACGAGCTTATTGGTGCTGGGGGTTTAATTAACTTGCTATTATTGGTTAATTTGGCGTTGCTTTTAACTGTTTTATTGCAAAAAAAGAAAGAAAGGGGGGTTTGCTGAAGGGTTTGCCTTTTGGATTGGCAGAGGTGCGCCTAGGCCTTTCAAAGAAAAAGAAAAAAGAGGGGGGAAAAAGCAAAAGAAGTAAAAGTTTGCTGCTGGTGCCCTACTGCCGAGGTTTGGCTTTTAGAATCGGCTGCGGCGTGCTAGGTCGTTCGGCTATTAGGGATTCGGTACCGCGCCACCCTTAACCCCCCACCCACTTTGCCTTAGTTATAAGGGGGTGGAAGGACATGGGTGGCGCTTAAATTTGAAACAGGCTACATGCTCGGCAGTTGACCCAAGCATGTTTTTGGCGGTTGGCCATCTTCTTTTGCTTTGGTATCATAGGAATACCTAGGCATCCATCTTCTTTTACTTAGGCGTCATAGGATTGCCTAGGCTAATTTAGTTATTGGGGCTTGAGCAAATATATAGCTATATACGTTTCTATATATAGATTACTAGAATAACCTACAGATTTCTTAACTTGATATTGTGTTGGTTTCATTAAATTAGTATTGATAGCTTAATAATTGTACATCACTACTAAGAAGCCAGCTTCCTAGTATTAGAACAATTATAATTACATAAACGGCAATTAAATAGATTATTAGCTAGAATTAAGGGATAGGATTGTAGATTATTAATACAATTTAACTACACCTTGATTTTAATAGTCAGTAATTAAATCATATATTGGCTGGATTCAATTCATTAGATTTTGATCATCACTATAAATTTGGGTAGTGTTTGGACTTCATAAGTACTTGCTCCATATTAATCTATTGGTATATTGAATTCCTATATCTTACATGGTATATTTGCATATAACTAATAATTTTAGGATTTAATGATTAGGCGTTGGCTACAACTAGTTAGGGACGTGGTGGCACTGCGGGTTAAACCGCAGAAGCCTCTGTGCTGCAAGGTCAGAAGACCAGCAGTCGTAAGATTGAATCCACACGACAGAGTGAGCTCCCGTCGCTTGTCCCAGCTCCTGCCAACCTAGCAGTTCGAAAGCATGTAAATGCGAGTAGATAAATAGGTACCACCACGGTGGGAAGGTAACGGCGTTCTGTGTCTAGTCGCGCTGGCCACGTGACCACGGAAACTGTCTACGGACAAACATTGGCTCTACGGCTTGGAGATGGGGATGAGCACTGCACCCTAGAGTCGGACACGACTGGACTAAATGTCAAGGGGAACCTTACAACCAGCTACATTGAATTAATACATAGGCGTTGGAGAAAAACAGCCACATTGGCATTTTGATTACATTGCATATACACATATAATAAATACTGTTGGTCCTTGACAATTAAGTGGTTGAACTCATATAACGAAATAGGTACTTTGATTACACTAGCAACAAGCAGTTGCAGCTAGGTAAGGCGTTATAATTGGAACTGGGCTCTGTGTTACAATGGCTTCGAGAAAAGGTCAGGGTAACAGGAAGGGGAAGCAGCCAGCCAAGAAATGGCTGGTCCCCCAGGTATCACCACCCCAGTCTTCATCAGATGAAGAATCCTGGCCAATTTGGCAACAATTACAAGAAAAAAAATGCTGCCTTAGAAGCTGAAAAAGCGGCACAACAGGCTCCACAGTCTGGCCAGGTGCAACCGCGTTGCTTTGCTAGGGAGGCTAAGAGTCATTGCTGGGCTAAGCTTAAAGCCATGGTTGACAATCAAATGTCTAGGTTTGCCACCTTAGAAGCTGAGCAGCGGTCGGCAGGGACATCCAGGCGAGACTCAGACGGGTCAGCGGTTACACCGACGTGCCAACAAAGTGAGGCCGGCGATATGACACCGATTACGGCGGCAGCAGGTTCAGTGGCAGCGGTCCAAGGAGGGTCAGAAGCGCAGGACGTGTCTAGCCCAGAAGGCCAGTACGGCGGGGAAGAACCACCTGTGATACTTCTGACAACTGGTGAGTCAACCATTGCACCAGACACTCCTTCACCAACACCTGTATGGCCTTGGCCACACATTGGGCAGTTTGGCTCCCCTTACTACACTCCCTATGATGCGCAGAGTTTTAGGGCTTATAATTCCCCTTGGCCTTGCTTGAGCGCACCCTTAGGCAGGTGGACAGCAGTCTACCCACAAGTTGCATTCTCATGCCTAATAAATCAGCCGGGGGGCACGGGGATTTGGTCATACCCATCGGTTGCAGACACTGGGCTTAATACTGTGCCTCTACAAGCCTTGCCAGCGGGGTATTACTCAATGCCTTTAGGCGACCACCTCACCCCGGCAACTAAGGAAAAAATTTGGCGGGGTAAATACATAGATTTCTTTGAACTGCTAAACAGAAAGGTAGAAAAGAAGGACTTGGACAAGGAAGATGAGAAAGATAAAGAGAGGTGCAAGAGGAAGAAGCCTGACAGGACATGGGCAAATTGGTTACCTGGCTTTATAATTTATGCCGTGGTGGTTGTAAAGGCTCAACCTTGGCGGGCCCATGCTCTCTTTAAATATTTGGATATAATCTATAGGGCTTATGTTGACTTCGCGGGCCAAGCATGGCTTAGTTATGATGAATCATTCCGTATGCGCAGTGTGATTCAATCTAATCTGCGCTAGGATGAGCCCCTGCCTCGTCTTTGGCTGCAAGCCAGGCCCAATTTTGGAGACAGGTGCAATAGTGGACATCTTATTAGGAAGACTGCCTTGAATCAAAATCCCCATCCTGGGGATCAACCCCGCCTGCTCTGCTGGGATTACAATTACAAGGAGGTATGTACTAGGAAGCCATGCCGGTTCCAGCACGAGTGATCAGTGTGCAGCAGACAGCATCCCAATGCCTCATGTTTCAAGACTGGGGCCCAGCGCCAGGGCAAGGGTCCAGGAGGAGGTAAAAAACCCAATAGTGGAGGGGGTAATCCTGGGAAAGGGCCCCAGTCCAATTAAAGTTTCAGTTTTGGAAGAGTGGCTGCACGATTATCCCATTAGAGAGGATGCCAGCTACTTATTGGACGACTTCAGGTTCAGTTTTAGGATACCGGCGGCCTGTGAGCATAAAGCATTCTTTGCGCAAAACCTGAAATCTGTTTTTGGCATGGAGGATATTGTCTAGGAGAAGATTGCTAAGGAAGTGAGGGAAGGAAGAGTGCTAGGACCCTTTGCGATGCCCCCTATAGGGACCTTGCGGGTCTCACCCTTGGCAATCGTTCCTAAAAAGTCCCCAGGCGAATTTAGGTTAATTCATCACTTGTCCTACCCTGAGGGGAATTTGATTAACAATGTCATCCCTCAGGAACTTTGTACCATGCGCTACACCTCCTTTGATGAGGCGGTTCGCATGGTAAGAAAGTGTGGTGTGGGGGCCAAGCTGGCAAAGTGTGATGTGAAATCAGCCTTCCAGATTTTGCTGGTTCATCCGTCGGATTTTGACTTGCTAGGCTTTCATTTCCAGGGATCCTTTTACATAGAGCTTTGCCTATGGGCTGCTCAGTTTCATGCGCCGCATTTGAGCGTTTCAGCTCGTTCCTGGAGTGGAAGCTCAGGCGCAGGGTGGGCTGTAAGTCTATGGCCCATTATTTGGATGATTACCTCTTTTGTGGGGAAAGGAACACAGGTAGGTGCAGCTGGATACTGGACAATTTTTAATCATTGGCAGGAGAGCTTGGTCTCCCATTAGCGGAGGAAAAGACGGAAGGACCATCCACGTCCCTGACGTTCTTAGGAATTGAACTTGACACTGTGCAGCAGACATCGAGACTCCTCGAGAAGAAATTAGCTGACCTTAAGGTCAGGTTAGCAGGGATGTTGCAAAAGAAAGAAGTGTCAGGGAGCTTCAAGAAGTTGTGGGCCACTTGAACTTTGCTTGCAGACTGGTGGCGCCCGGCCGCGCCTTTTTGCGTAGGCTTTGCGCGGCAATGAAAGGCCTCAGTCGCACCTTGCACAGGACTAGAGTTACTCGAGGCATGAGGGAAGACTTGCGGGTTTGGAATCAGTTCTTATCTGAGTTTAATGGAGCATCTTTCTGGAGGGGGGAACTTGGGGCTTAGGGTGGACTTTCAGGTCCAGTCGGACGCTGCTGGTTCACTAGGGTTTAGAATCTATTTCAGGGGCAGATGGTGCACTGGTAAATGGCCAGATGAATGGCACCAGGTTGGGATTACCAGGGATTTGACATTCCTGGAATTTTTCCCAATAGTGGGGGCCTTGTGGCTCTGGGCGGAAGAATGGACAAACTCTGTTGTGCGGTTTTGGTGCGACAATCAGGCGGTAGTTTACATTGTAAACAACCTTACATCGCAGTCAGAACGGGTCATGACGTTAGTTAAAGCTTTTACACTGTGGGCTTTAAGATTTAATATCATGGTTCAGGCCTGTCATGTGCCAAGGATAGATAACAGCTTAGCTGATGCATTATCACACCAACAGATCGAGCAGTTCCGGGAACTAGCTCCAGGAGCCAACGAGGAAATTCTTCCCCCAGAGGTCTGGCAAATTGGCGCGAAGATGCTGAAAGGGCAATAGGCTTGGCCTTGGCACCAAGGACACGGAAAGGGTACTCGGCTGTGAGTATAGAGTTGAGGAGTTTAGAAAGCTAGTTCATTTGGAGTCAATGTGGCCTGCTCCAGTGGAGCATCTCCAGCAATTCATTGTGTTTCTGAACAGGGTTGGCACCAGGATCCATTCAGGGTAGACTGTCAGCGCTTGCCTTTTACGCTAGGGTCTGAGGTTATCAGGATCATTCCTCTGACTATCATATTAGAAAGATGATTGAAGGATGGTCTAAGGAACGAGGTAGGGTTAAAGACATGAGGGCACCTATATCACCAGAATTATTGAAAGGTATTTGTAGGCAATGGGAGGTACTTTGCAGGGATTAGTATGAAATTGCACTGTTTAGGGTGGCGTCTTTACTAACGTTTTTGGCGCCCTTAGAATCAGCGAGGTGGTTGCCACCGGAAAGGGAGATACATCCAAATTAGCGCTGCAGTGGCAAGATGTTAGGATAGTTGAGGGGTCAGTTCAGCTTCATATCCGCCGATCCAAGGCTGATCAGCGAAGTAAAGGAGTGTACATTACTTTAGGTCGTTGTCACATTGATGATCTTTGCCCAGTGACAGCCATTGCAGCATATCTCAGGATTAGGGGAGCTGGGCAGGAATATTTCTTTATACATAAGGATAGTTCCCCATTAATGAAGTATCAATTTTGGAGGCTGACAGACCTAGCGCTTAACAAGGTGGGTGTGCAGGGCTTGAAATTTGGCACACACTCCTTCAGAATTGGCACTGCATCTACTGCAGTGGCGTTAGGATACCACATAGAGGACATCAAGCGGATAGGTCAGTGGGCTTCTCATAATTATCGTAGGTACATCAGGACACTTCCTAACGTCTAGGCGGGGGCCTGGTCTTGTTTCTCTCATTGCAGGTCTCGTAGCACCGGAGGACAGAAGGCACATCATGATTGTTGGCCACAGTTATGTTTTTTGGGATGCGCGTCATGCTGCTACATCCCCATGGGGGAGCAATCTGGGCCTTGGAGCCAGAGCCCATATCGAATGGAAAGGGATGCGTGGAATGCTCTGGAGCCAGCTATGTCGAGTGGCTGCTTTTGGTCTGTACCCCCCAGACGTGTTGGTTATACACCTGGGTGGTAACGATCTGGCCAGGCATTGTGGAAAGGCCTTAATTCTTAATATGCTATGGGATATCAAGTGGTTGAGGGCCACATACCCTGCAATGAGCATCGTTTGGTCGACTGTCATCCCTCAACTGGTATGGAGGGATGCACAGAATTTTTTGCCTGTTAACACTGCACGGAGGAATGTTAACAGAGAGGTCTGCAGAGCTGTCTGCAGCAGCCTTGGATTGGTGATTGGTCACCAGAGGATCCACATGGATAGGCCTGAGTTTTTTCGGACAGATGGAGTGCATCTATCTGAATGAGGTTTGGATGTCTTCCTGGAAGACATCAAGGGGGGGCTGCTTTTGGAGCTTGATAAGCTTGATGGCGGGCATGGGACTTAGCATGGCTAGTCCCTATGCGGTGGCGGGTAGTGCAGAAAAAAATGGTTTTTTTTTGTGAGTCCCATAGCTATCTCAGGTAATGTATAGCTCATCTGAACTCCCAGCATTGGGGATCGTGTGATTACAGTGCTTGGGGGGCAAGATGCGCTGGGGCCACACCCGGACCAACAGTCAACAAGGAAAGGGTGGCTTGAGGTCCGGGGGTGGTCAAATTTCAGCCGGCTGGGTTATCGCTGTCTTTACGACGGCAAAAACATGGGGCCAGGGACTCGCCCATTGATTTGGTAGGAGGTCCGTGGAGACCTCTGTGCTTAAACTTTATTCTGTATTACAGCAGGACCCCCCTTTGCCAAAGGATTGGCAATATTGATTATTAAATAAAGTGTGGCCCGTGTTTAACCCATAATTTTGGTCTCACGTCTTTATTCCGGGGTAGGGGGGCAATGTTGGAGCCCCTGCCGAGCCACTTCGGCAGCGTGGCTTGTATTTGCCTACCTCCCCGGAAATCACGAGGCCTTCTGAGTCTCGCGAGAGCATTTCATGGAAGAGGGGGGAATGGCAGGTTATTTAAGGGGCTGTTCCCCCCCTCTCCTCTTCCTCTTTCTTTGCTGGCACCCACCGCCTGCCCTATATTCTAGTGTGAGTTTATCTGGTTGCCTTTGGGGCCGGATAGGAATTTTTGACCCGTATCCTGATTGGCCGTTGGATGTGGTGATTTTTCACCTATCCCACACTGGAAAAGGAGCGTGGCTAATTTTGAGGTGGAATTTTCGGTCACACAGGTGGGTAGTGCGGAAAAAATTGTGTTTTTTGGTGAGTCCCATAGCTATCTCAGGTAATGTATAGCTCATCTGAACTCCCAGCGTTGGGGATCGTGTGATTACAGTGCTTGGGGGGGCAAGATGCGCTGGGGCCACACCCGGACCAACAGTCAACAAGGAAAGGGTGGCTTGAGGTCCGGGGGTGGTCAAATTTCAGCCGGCCGGATTATCGCTGTCTTTACGACGGCAAAAACATGGGGCCAGGGACTCGCCCATTGATTTGGTAGGAGGTCCGTGGAGACCTCTGTGCTTAAACTTTATTCTGTATTACAGCAGGACCCCCCTTTGCCAAAGGATTGGCAATATTGATTATTAAATAAAATGTGGCCCGTGTTTAACCCATAATTTTGGTCTCACGTCTTTATTCCGGGGTAGGGGGGCAATGTTGGAGCCCCTGCCGAGCCACTTCGGCAGCGTGGCTTGTATTTGCCTACCTCCCCGGAAATCACGAGGCCTTCTGAGTCTCGCGAGAGCATTTCATGGAAGAGGGGGGAATGGCAGGTTATTTAAGGGGCTGTTCCCCCCCTCTCCTCTTCCTCTTTCTTTGCTGGCACCCACCCGCCCGCCCTATATTCTAGTGTGAGTTTATCTGGTTGCCTTTGGGGCCGGATAGGAATTTTTGACCCGTATCCTGATTGGCCGTTGGATGTGGTGATTTTTCACCTGTCCCACACTGGAAAAGGAGCGTGGCTAATTTTGAGGTGGAATTTTCGGTCACACAGGTGGGTAGTGCGGAAAAAATTGTGTTTTTTGGTGAGTCCCATAGCTATCTCAGGTAATGTATAGCTCATCTGAACTCCCAGCGTTGGGGATCGTGTGATTACAGTGCTTGGGGGGGGCAAGATGCGCTGGGGCCACACCCGGACCAACAGTCAACAAGGAAAGGGTGGCTTGAGGTCCGGGGGTGGTCAAATTTCAGCCGGCCGGGTTATCGCTGTCTTTACGACGGCAAAAACATGGGGCCAGGGACTCACCCATTGATTTGGTAGGGGGTCCGTGGAGACCTCCGTGATTAAACTTTATTCCGCACTATAGCAGGAGCCCCCTTTGCCAAAGGATTGGAAATATTGATTATTAAATAAAGTGTGGCCCGTATTTAACCCATAATCTTGGTCTCACGTCTTTATTCCGGGGTAGGGGGGCAAAAGAAGCTGTAAAAAGAGCCGGCTGTTCAGAAGAAAACAAGCAACTTATGGAATGTCGGTGGAGGTAGCTCTTGACAGGTGGCAGCCATGCCTACATATTGGTCTGTTTCTCTATCTTTTCCCCCATGTCCACCAGACCTGGCTCTGTCCTTAGAGAGGGCTGCACACGTCCATTCTTCACTTTTTGCACAAGAACAAATGATATAAAAGAGTGGAGAGAAAGAAAAGGGACAAAGTGATGCTGCAGCCACTGGCAGTAAAAATCAGCAAACAATGTATAAATATGGTTGTTGTGGGTTTTCCGGGCTGTTTGGCCGTGTTCTGAAGAACCCACAACAACCATCGGATCCCGGCTGTGAAAGCCTTCGAGAATACATTGAATGCACAAATAAATGGCTGTGAATATAAATGACAGTGGCTCTCTACAAGCAGTGACTGACTACACACATCTACCTCTTGTTTCCTTCTCTTTTATCAGCTCTTGAAAAAGAAAAGAAAAGAAAAAAAAAGCCAGCTATAGGATAAATGGCATCCAGGGTGGATGGTGGCTCCACAGGGCCACCAAGAGGGATTATGGGACCTGGGGCAGGTGTGATGCTGGGGACCCTGCATGTGTGTGGAAAGCTCAGATGCACATCCAAGAATTATTGCATTCAGAGACTACATGTGAGAATTCTTATTTGCATCTTTCCCTTGCCCTGGAAGCAAGCAAAGTGATAGATATGTTTCATTTTTTTTCATGGACTGAGGGAAGAGGGCTTGGTTCTCCTGAATACTTCCTTCAAATTCCAAACCTATTCTGGCAGAGTTGCTTTTGTTTTTCTCTGGCTCAGTCACACACGCCTTCCTCTTGTGGCCTGCTACTAGCCTTCTCACCTATTCAGAAAGGAATAGTTTAAGGCTTGGCTTCACATCACTCTTATGCCTCTCTCTGCCATAACTATCACAGGGAGATGTTGTGAAAATGATAATTCAGTTGTTTGGATTTATCAGATAGGCAAAAAAGGGGAAAGCTGGAGGAACTTTTAAAAAAGGACCAGAAATTTTGCATATTGTCCTTTATACAGTTGAGAAAATGTCTTGGTTGTTGTGATTGTATTTGAAAGGAGAAAAGTTCTGAAAATGAACAAGTCTGGAAATCCTTCCTTCTTCCTGTTACCAAGGGCTTTATATGGGGATCTGGCAATCAGCACCAAACAGCTGCTCAGACAGTTATTGTGGGGAATAAATATCAAGAGTGATTTTAATGTGTTGTGTTGTGTTTATCTTTGTTGGTTGATGACAGAAAGAAGGATTTGTTTCAGAAAACATTTCCTCAGACTTCCAAATCTTGCATAAAAAGGAAAGGAGAATCACAAAGACTACTTATCTGTATTTGACATTCTTTTCACATTTGAGCATTTGTATGATCTATTTATTGCAGAGATACGAAAAAACGGTGTCTAAAAATTCTACATCTTATTTAAGCATAGCTGGCTGGATAGCTTAGTGTGTTAGGTCTCTGGCTCCAGAACCAGAGGTTGGGACTTAAATTTCTCACTGTGCATCGTAGGAGAAGAGCCAGCCTGTGTGGCCTTGGGTAAGCTGCATAGTCCCAGTGCACTCCCAGAAGAAAGGAATGGTAAACCACTTCTGAGTATTCTCTTCCTAGAATACCCTGAAAAGGGTTGCCATAAGTCAGAATTGACTTGAATGCACACAATTATTATTTCTATTATTATATAAATACATAGAAAATTGGGAGGATCATTTGAATGGAATTATCCAGGGTAAAGAGGAATGCTTCAACAGTGACCAGTATATCAGTTCCTGTGAGGAAAGGTTGAAGCAGTTGAATACATTTAGTTTGGAAAAGAAGATATTAAGAGGTGAGACAGTCATTGTCTTTTAATATTTGAATGGCTGTTGCACAAGCAATAAGATGCTTCTGTTTTTCTTCTCAGCTGCTTTTGTGGGTAAAGTATGAACCAGCAAACTTACACTATGAAGAAAAAAAAAATCAGGTGAACTTTAGGAAGGATTTCCTGAGAACACAAGGTTGTTCAACAGTGGAACAGATGTCATCAGAAGGCAGTAGACTCTCCTTAGGTTGACGTTTTTAAGGAGATTCTCAATGGTCAGAAAGCTGGCAGTGGCAACAGGTGCCCAATTGACTGATGGGGGCAGAAGATACAGCAGCCAATGGTGGGCAGAGATGGGGTGACAGGAAAAAAACAGGGGCAAAAGTGGGCATTCATAGACTATAGCGTGTCTTGGAGTTCAACATGAGGAGAAAACAGATGGGGCCATACTGCCTGTGTGAGGGGGATTGTATGCTATTTGCCCTAATGAGTTACATAATTTTACTTATGCACCCAAAATAACCAGGAGGATGATGGCTTATTATTCTATTCCGGTGTTCTTTTTATGCAGTAATCTACTGAAGCTCATGTGCACTTCTCCAGATTTATAAAAGATCAAATGAAAATAATCTTGACACAATTATGTAGTGATTCACATTAAGACTGATTTTTTGCAGGACTGTATTGATGAACATGTGTGTGGTAATGTATTGAGAGAATCACTCCAATGAATTGTAGGGGCTAGAAGCTGTAGTGGACTGCATATAGACAATGTGTTGCACAAAATTGAGAGACAACAAACACAACAAGGTCCTATATCTGAAATAAGACTTTTTAATTTTGAACTGCAAAATCCAGGAAGAAATGCAGATAGTCTGAAGCATTCCTAATGAATTACATAAATATATGTAATGAGCTACCTTGTGGGCAAGTGCCAGATGTTAGAATTGTGATGGCAGCTGTTCTGCTCAAAAGGACTAATTGGTGCGGAGAACTCATATTTACCTTGAGCGTGATGCTTTTGCTGACAGAGTCCTAGTAGTGCTGCCCAAAGCACTGTCTGATATGGTTGTCTGGGATCAGCTTTCATTGCATGAGAATGTAGACAAAGTGCTTATGGAATTTCAGGCAAGCACCTGGATGATCCTTACCCCTCTTCTTATTTACAGCTAGCAGGGATGTGTTGAGTGGATAGGTCAAAGTGGTAATTAATGGCTGATGAACAACTCTATGCAACCACCCTTAGGATAGTTGCAGTTCTGGAACCTATTACATTCTACATTCCCTGCTTGGGTATAAATATCTGCCTACTGAAGTTTCTCTTCATGCACATGATGAAGAGGGTTGCAGTCCATGCAGGCTTATTTTAATATATATATATATGGTTAGTCCTTAGTCCTTAATGTGTTGCAAGAATGTTTGTTGTTTTTGCTGCAACAGACGAACACAATTCCCCCCGCCTGAAATATCTGTTTTCAGTTCATTAAAAATCAAATATATTGGAGTAAACTTGTTGAGCTTGAGGTTTTTATAATGACTATGTCAAAGGAAATGTACAAGGTCATCCTGCTTTTTTATTGTGTTCTGTTGATTCTATTAGGTTGCCAATAGGTTGTTCAAAAGTCAATAAAAATACATTGAGGAAATAATATCCAACTTTTCTAGAAACATAATATATTTAACGATAACAAAGCATGCCTATTTGCATCCTGAGCCATAGATGGCTTACAGTTTGGAATAGTGCTCGCATGGTTTTTAGCCTTTTTTCTGCTTTCAGTATGAAGAAATAAAAGATTTTATCAATTGCCTCTCAGACCAGAGGAAGCTCAGTGTGACAGGGTTGCATTCTGACCCCAAGGATTCTTGGCAGTCTAGGGCTGTGAAACCCAGTAGTCCTAGACTCACAAGGCCCAGTGTGACCTTACTGTCACCAGCCAGTAGTCTCATGTCCTAGTCAATATTATTTTCTTCAGTCTCATAACCCTTGGCTCTTAAATAGAGTAGACCAGGGCTCATGCATGACTATAAACAGACGGAGAAAGACAAACCAGTGGATGCTTTGTCATGAGTCTGGCTAATTTAATTCTTAACAGTGCATTCCCTTCATTATGTCAAAAAGAATGAAACTGTCCAGACCTTGGGAAAGAAGTATGGAATGTGAAAGAGAGATTTGGTGCATGGGATGGCAAGCACATGTGGCATGTGTTTTTCAAAAAGAGCTGGAAGAGTAATGGCAGTAATACTAAGAGAGACACAGCTCTCAGGCCTAATGTGTCTATTTCACTTCTACAGAGAAGAGATGATCAGCTAGATAGTTTAAATATATATTTGACCTTGACCTTAGGCAGGTGTGCCAAAGGAATCTGTTATCTTCTGAAGCTTGGCAAAGGCCACAACCCAAGGTGGTTGAATGCTTGAGGCAATTGATTCCAAGAGACTGAAGATGCTCTACTTTGTATGAGATTGTCGCCAGCAAAATGGCATTCACAATATAGTACTGGTAAAATCACTGTTGTAGATTAAGCCATCCTTCTTCATGCCTCAAATAAAATGGCTAGATAGTCAGGTGATCACAAAGGCAAGCAACAGGCTGTTAAAAGATGCATTATGATTAGATTTGGAGACATTTTTTGCATAATCTTTGCTAATATCCTCTGTGATTTGAAAAAAAATGCAGATTACAATAAAAGTGTGTCATTTGTCATGATATTCTGGTTCTTTTAAAACATTGGCAAAATGCAGCATAATGCATGATATCTATTGAAACATAGTTCCATGGTTCCAGAAGCTGTGCAGGCTCACACAGTGCATAACTGGAGTGGATTAGGAAAGAGGAACAAGGTAGGAGAGCATCTGTGCTCATGGTATGTCTGCTATAGTGCGTAAATCAGGGCTTCTGATTCTACGGAGTCCATGGGAGGACTGGCCCTCAAGCCCATCAGAGCTGTCCACCAGTGACCTAAGCCATTGATAAAAATGCTGAAGAGTATCAGATCTAGGACAGTTTTAGAAGAGGTAGTTGTGTTAGTTTGTGCCAGCATATCTGACAAAAATAAAAGAACAATAAAAAAATAAAGACGACAAAAACATTGTGGCACCTTAAAGACTAAAGACTTAAAGACTAACTGCTATATTTTAATGTGGGCCACGAAAGCTTACATTAATATATAGCACGTAGTCTTTCAGGTATTACAACATTTTTGACTTCTTTATTTTTTCTTTTTCTTTTCTTTTTGCCAGAAATCTAGAACAGAATGCTTATCATATAAAAATGGATCTACACATTAAAAATAATTATTCACTTCACTTCCAATTCAAGTCTTCTTGTAAGAGTAGTAGACAACCCCAACACCACAGGAAAGACTTGAATCAGGAATACAGGGAAGCATTAAAATGGCACATAATATAGACAAGGGGGAGTTATTAACAGACTTAGGGCAACCGTGATACTTCCCAAATCCTTAGAAACTAATTCCAAGCAGTTGCAGGAACAGAACTGAGTGTCACAGAATATTTATTGGGTGGGATGGGGAGGAACTGATAACTGGGTGAAAAAGAAAATGTAATGGTGTGCTTAGAAAGGGAATAGGGGGAGAAATGCAGAGATACAAAACTTGGAGAATGAAATGTTGCCTGATAGGTCATTTCAGATGGGATGCTATTTTGCAATGTCTCCAGATATAGAAGTGGAAATTCCACAACAGAAGGATAACAAATTTCAGGTATGGTCCATCCCATCCCATACCTGGTATGTGCCACTAAATATCACATATTGGAGTATGAGTCCATTCCACCATATCCTCAGTACCACTTCACAGAATAAATATTCCTAAATGGGGCAAACCTCTCAAAAATGGGGCATGAAATGGAACAGAGTGGAAGAAACTATATATAAAAACTGCACAATTTTGTTGCAGGGACACAATGTTAATCTTTTTTTAAAAAAAAAATCTATAGGAGCTATACAACTCCCAAATGAAAGTGGAGAAATGGTTGTCAAAAAGTTCCTTTACAATAGAAAGAATCTTCCAAGTTTTCAGTTGGAAAATTAGTATAGCAGGAACAGGGCTAGACTTTTTCAAAATGAGGACATATCTCCATACACACACAGCAATGTGGACAAACATTCAAAACGGTACATACTCTTGCCTGCAATCTGAAGAGCTACAATTCCAAAACAGGTGTACCTTGTCCAGATGGGACATTTGTACTGTCATTTTCTACCCCCTTTTGGTCACTAAATCCCATGCTTTAGCAACCAAGTAATATTAGATTATGATTTGATTGCTAATTGGGAGCCTCCTGGCACAATGGTTAAACTGAAGTATTGCAGTCAAAACTGCTGATGACTAGAGATGGGCAAGAAATGCTGTTTTGGTGGTTCAGCAGGGTTCATTTCCCAGCTGAGCAACTGATCTGCAGTTTGGCACCCCACCCCCTCCAGTGGGCACCCACTCACTGGTCAGCACTCTGCCCTGCTTCCTCTGGGTGCTGCCTGGGGAGGGTGGGGTGCCGAACTGCAGATCAGCTGTTTGGCTGAGAAATGAACCCCACCACCAAACCAGTGGTTCAGGCCAATCTCTACTGACGACCTGAGTTGGATCCCAACAGGCTCAGGTAGCTGACTCATGGCTGACTCAGGGTTGACTCAGCCTTCCATCCTTCCAAGGTCGGTAAATTGAGACCCCAGCTTGCAGGGGCAGGGGAGGAGGCAATGTGTAGCCTGCATAATTAAATTGTAAAATGCCCAGAAAGTGCTTTAGGCACTATGGGATGATACATAAGTGCTTTAAAGTATGGGATTTACCAGGATTCACATCCAAGCTGGTTTTGAGGAGAAAGGAGCTCTGTAGCTCTTGAGACACTTGAAACTATTCCCCTCTTGATCTCCCTTGGTTAGGACTAGTTTAGATTTCCTTGAATAGGAATCAAATTATTTCAGAGAAGAAGCCAAGCCAAAATGGATTCCAAGCAACAACAAAAACAACTTTATGGCAAAGAACACAGGGACATAGCTGACTAGTACCTCTGTTTGGACACAGTGCCACCTTTAGGTCAAATAGCAACATAACAGAACACTCGCCATCACAATGGGTTAAGATGTGAACAAAACAGACCCTGTTTAGGTGTGAAGTTGTGAACCTGTTAATTGGGGACTGAATGTGGTGGCAAAGCAATTCTGTTTGCCAGAAAATCAGCATCTCTTACCCATCTCCTCAACAGTGGAGCTCTGCAGCTGCTGATTCGTGAGAGATTGTGGCACTATAGCAAACTGTGCTTAGGCACAGCATTGGTTGCTTCAAAGTTTGACAGAAGGTCAGGTAGCGGCAACTCTCCAACACACAGTAAAGAGTGTATGATTAAGCAGATAACTGAATCAGTACAGGGAGCGTTTCCCTTTCTTTCATCCTAGCAGACAGTATTTGTCCCTTTGATCCCTGAACAGATCAAACAAAACCCACTAATCAATTATTTCCCTTTTTGTCTTTCAGCTGCTGCCACAGGCGTTCAAACGCAAACGGCAAACCACTTCAAGAATTCTTTATTTGTTTACTCTCCTTGCAACAACTGGGTGCCGCAAATAAGAATTTAAAAATCAATTGTATGATTTCTATTCTTCAGTCTATTTCTTCACAAAGGTGTGCTTTTCATATTTTAGAGCAGCTGTAAGTCCACTCTGTTGAAGCAAGAATCTCTCATGATTCCAAAGGCAAGGTCTTCCTGTGTTTTTGTTGATAAGAGATGTGTTTCTTCAGGATTATATTCCCATCGATGTCATGTTGTCAGCACAGTCCTGCCCTGCTTACTTGCCTCCTTCCATTAGCTATGGGCTAAGTCACCTTGTCTCAACATGAAACTGGGCAAAGCAAACTAAAATTGTGTGTTTGTGTGTCTGTTTCATGTGTGTGCACACACTATTTATTCTCTGATTTTATTTTATTTTTTAAAAAAAAGGAAAATTCTGTTTTCCATTTAAAAATCCCCCTCTGCTTTGCACACAAAACTTGCATGTAAGTTATGTCGTGTAAGGCTGATGATATTATCAGCTGGGATGATTTATATATATATATTTGGAAATTAAACATTTCCTATTTCTGTCCCAAGCTTCCCATGGGTCCTGCGCAAACACTGTCATAGTTGGGGAGCTGTGGGAGCTGTGGGCTGGAATGAAAAAGCTGTGGCAGGAGAAAGAAGCTGTGAGACTACCAAAAATCACCATTGTCAGGATGATTTTACTTGTGGAGGTGATTTTCAGTGCTTAAAAAATTCCTCCCTCCCATCCTGTGGTCCCTGCAAGTTCCTGACAATGAAAGGGGTTGCACAGGATTTGTAAGAGCCTCTGGACAGATAAAGGACATTTTAATTTCCAAGAAATCGTCCAGGCTGATGACATCATCATCTTGCACAGTGTAACTTACATGAACAGGATTTCAGCCATTCAGTTCCAGAATTGACAGCCTAAAACACTCAAGTAGACCCATCGGGAACATGATGCAATTTGAATTGCTGAGGGTGCTCTTCCCTGAGATTTCAGACTAAATTGAAGATGAGGAAGTAGGCTCTAATGAGGTTACAGGGTTGGCCCTTGTGATGTCAAAGAGGTAGAGTAAAGCTGGGATGGGGGATGGAACTGCTTCAGGGTCAGCTGGTTGTGGAAATAGTTACAAGGGCATCGGGTTAAATGGGATCAATATATGCATAAATATGACACCCAAGAACTAAAATAAAACTTTTTTTTGGAGTTCTGGCAAGTGGCAAACCAGCAGGTACAGTGGTTGCCTCATTCTTGCTATGGCCTGCATCTTGCCATGCCTCTCCTACAAGATATAAGATATTTGATTTTTCCAGGCTCTGGGGCTTGGGGAAGACTCACTGCCAACCAATGGGGAGTTCATTTTTCCCCAAGCCCTGCACTACTGCTGCCAGGAACTGCACAAGAGTTATGACGCTGATGCTCCACTGCCTACCTTGCTCCAAAGGTGTCTCTCCCAATCCCTCCCCTTGCTCCCCTTGTTTGTATGTGTGTGCACAAGCACAGAGTACATAAAAACACCTTGACATTGAGCCAGTGGGTCTTGGTGTAAGTTGGGAATGGCTAGAAATACATGTGCAAGCTATTAAGGCACCTTACGAACGAACAACAATCAGGTTTTCTCCTCATCCTCTGCTGCAATATCTGAGATTTGTCTGCTGGAGAATTGAAAAAGTGTGGCAATTCCTCGAGAATTCATCTGGAGCCGTGTGTTTTGATAACCCTATTGAATTACTTCCCTAACTTCATATGAACTCCATAACCCTGCCCAATAGCTTTCTTCCTATCCATACACTCCCCCCTGTGAGTCTCCCAGACCTTCCAACAACAATGCAGAGCTTCTTCATTCATTGTTAAAGGCACCAGAAGGGTCTGGGAAACCAGTGGCTGGAACATATTGCTAAAGATCAGAGATGTCTTATAGCCTAACCTCATCTTTAACTGGCCTGGGAGATGCTGCCAGGTGAGGAGCCTTAATTCAGGTATTATAGTGAATTACTCATTAATAATACCTGATATTAGACCAGCTTCTTTTATTTGGTTTTGGATGAGGAGGAGATATATGCAAAATTGAAGGTGGGGGCAGTGTTGGACCACAAATCCCAGAATCCATCAGTTGCAATGCAACTCTTCTGATGGCACAGGAACAACCCTTAATAAGAAATACAGCTCAGGCATGAATGTTGAGACCAGATGATGACGAATCCCTGAGTTTGTCCCTTTTTCAACTATTATCAGAGATCATTACAAATGGCATTTAAAAACAACAACAAAGTGAATAATTCTGTTAGAACAGGATAATCATGTTAGGAAAAAAAAGAATAGTGTGACTTCCAAGTTGACAGAGAGAGCTTCTTCCTCCTTGCCTTTTGCATTTGTCTGGGGTATTTCTAAATCACATTCTTACGTTTTGCTCTAAGGGATTTGAGGGACATTGTTTGAGACTTCAGATACATCCTTCTGATGTTACTACCACAGAACCTTCTGACTGCTATAAGTCTGTCTCATTTTTGACCTGAAGCAGTAGCAGCAAGAGTGACTATTCATAATCTGAACAGAGAAACTGCCGGTAAACCAAATTTATGAACACAAGGCCCTTTGATCCAGAGGAATGCCCAAGGGTGTTGAGGGATGCCTTTGATAAAGGGACCAGCCAATCATAGTACTCCCACCTCTGGTCTGACTTATACCAAAGTAGCTTTGATGCACTGTCAGTGTGCCATGAACTTTTGTAAAGAAGGCATTATTTTGTTGAGTTGCCAGTTCTATGGATTAAGAAGATAAAGAATAAACAGTTGTGTTCAGCATAGGGGCCACATCACATAATTTTCCCATGATCTTCCAAATCAGAAATAATCTGTCCATGGGAGAAATAACCACCATTGTAAATATGTCCAAAAATATGTACCCATAGAAAAGCAACTTTTACATGGTTCTTCACACATAAATACTTATACATACCTCTCAGAATCACATGTCTGTGCAAGAAAAACATATTGCATGAAATAATGTCCTAAGACTTATAACCACAGCTACTCCTTGGTTCCTAATGGCGCCCACAAAGTGAAACACAAGCTTGGTCACTGTGACAGGACATGACAAAAGCTCTTTAACATTTCCAAATGTTATCCATATTATTTCCTAAACAGATCTTTCTGGACATGACTCAGGAGATGTGTGAGAGAGATGTAAACCTGAGCTTAAAAGGTTCAGAAGACATTTTTCTTTTCCTCACCCATCTATCATTGAAGAAGACGGCCATATTGCTGAGTGTTCTCCAAATATTGTCAACCTCCCCCCCAACAAGTGGCCCTCCCAACAATGCCCTAAAATCCTATTATGTCTTGATAATGATGATGATGATGATCCGGGTTGCCTAGACTTTTGCTTACAGTGGCAGAATAAGTGTTGAGGTGGGGTGGGAAATTAGGAATAAAAGAAACTATATTGATGCCTAAAAATGGCATGGGGGATGGGTGGGATGATGAAATCCATCCCAAGACAGTGTTGAAGAATTTGGCTTCTCCCTGAAGAACATTTAGAAAAATGGTTGTCCCAGCTTGTTTTCATTATGTGCCTCAAGTTGGAAGTGACTTATAGTGAGTCTAATAGGACTTTACAGGTACATAAGTGAGATATTTAAGGAGTGGTTTTATCAATTCCCATCTCCCCGTCCAATGAATTTCCATGGTTGAGCATGGACTTGAACCCAGGTTGTCTAAGTCCTAGTTTGTCACTCTACCCACTACACCACACTGGGTGTTATCCAAAGTTCACTCCCTGCAAATAGTGTGTAGAAGCAATCATTTACAGTTTCAATTTCAGAGCCAGTCTTGGAGAAAACCTCAGGTGACAGTTATTGTTGGGTATAAGTTATATGCCCATGACAGGCAATAGTTCTTTCCCCCCTCTTTGTCTCCCTTTGCATCTAGCTATCTGTTCAATAGCTAGATAGCATCTTAAAAAGCAGAGACATCACCTTGCCGACAAAGGTCCGCATAGTCAAAGCTATGGTTTTTCCAGTAGTGATGTATGGAAGTGAGAGCTGGACCATAAAGAAGGCTGACCGCCGAAGAATTGATGCTTTTGAATTGTGGTGCTGGAGGAGACTCTTGAGAGTTCCCTGGACTGCAAGGAGAACAAACCTATCCGTTCTGAAGGAAATCAACCCTGAGTGCTCACTGGAAGGACAGATCCTGAAGCTGAGGCTCCAATACTTTGGCCATCTCATGAGAAGAGAAGACTCCCTGGAAAAGACCCTGATATTGGGAAAGTGTGAAGGCAAGAGGAGAAGGGGACGACAGAGGACGAGATGGTTGGACAGTGTCATTGAAGCGACCAACATGACTTTGACCAAACTCCGGGAGGCAGTGGAAGACAGGAGGGCCTGGTGTGCTCTGGTCCATAGGGTCACAAAGAGTCGGACACGACTTAACGACTAAACAACAACATCTGTTCAATCCTTATTGATTCCATTGTATAACAACGCTAAAGCAAAGACAGCCTTTATGAGTGCTATTTAATGGCTCATCACCCTCATGGCAGATACAGGTTCTTTCCTAGGCGCTCTGCTGTCCAGTGTTGTTATAAATGTCCCACATGTTGGTGGGAGGAAAAGAGAAGGAGCTAAAATGAAAGGTTCAATAAAGAAAGCTACGTCTTGAATCTGCAAGACAAAGACTTTCCCGACTTGTTTGGTCACTATGACAGCTAATGAATTGTCATTCTTGCTGCTACTGCTTCAGGTAAAAAATGAGACAGAATCATAGCAGTCAGAAGGTTCTGTGGTAGTAACATCAATAGGATATATCTGAAGTCTCAAACAATGTCCCTCAAATCCCTTACAGCAAAACATAAGAATGTGATTTAGGAATACCTCAGGCCCTTTTTTGAGGGGGTTCTTCTTTGCACATATAAGAAAATGAGCCCAGGATCAGGCAATTAAGTTTATACCCCAGCTTTCCACTAAAGCTGCTCAAGGCAGCTAATACTAAAATACAAATAAAACAGTAAAAGTAATTGAACAACGTACTTTACTAAAAACCTCAAATAAAAATATGTGGATGAGAAGAAGAAGAAAAAAAACACCCATCCAATTACAATCTGCTTCAGCAGCAAGTCAATGGGAGAAAACAGGCTGGTCCTTATCACACTGCCTCCTGCCATATGCCCATTTCTTTCCCAGCAACTCTTATCATGACTTATTACATGACCTGTCTGCACTAGTCTTACTTTTCTCCCTTCTCCCCACATTCTGTTGTCTTGTGACTTGGTGAGAATTGTTGCAATTCCTTCCATTCCTAGGCAGACATGTTAAGGTGCTCAGTAGGTGAAACCTGTCCTGTGGCCACCAGAGTCTCTCCATCCCTGTACTTGCCACATACCAATTTATGGCAATGCTGGCTGAGAGGCAGTGATGCAGGTGGTAAAAATCATGATACCATGCTCCCTTTCCATCATGTTATGTCATCATAGCATCAGAGAAGGCACTCAATGAGTCAAACATACAATGAGGGAGAACCTGTCAATGGGATCTCAAGCCATTAGCCCAGGGTCAGTTGTGGTTTTCCTACTGTTTTACTAACATTTTTTCATGATGCATCTGCAGTCGATGCCGGAAAGAGAGACTAGGAGTAGATTTGTACTGGGGGTGTACAAAAGTTCTCAGATTAAGCAGGAAATAGCAGGATTTAGCTGCAGTGCAACAAAGACAAAGCTTCTAACCCCTGACTGATCCTAACCACTGTCTGATTTGCCCTAATGGCAGAATAGCATGCCCCCCCAAGTGGTGGCAGTGGGGTTCCACAGCTTGGGAGCAGCCATCAAGATGGCTGCATGCCACATATGACAGTGCCATTGACTTAGAAGTCGTCTACATGTTTCAAAAAGGAGAAGACTAAGCTAGAACCCAACTCTCTGACATGACAGTTTTCTATGGGAGAGTGATGAACAAAGGAGAGTCATGTTAGAGATTCCATTCAGCCTATATACATACTGGGTGATTTTAGATCTACAGAAAATGGGCAGCACAGGATTCAGAACTGGACCTCCCTTAATTAATAAAAGATATATGTTTGTCTCAGCACAAGCTTTTCCCACTTCTGCGTCTTGCAAACTAGCTTGCATTGTTTTTTTATTGTTCATCATAAGGTAAAGATGGGCTTCACTTCCAAGTCTGATTCCTGCATAAAGCTCTGGAGGATGTCATCACTCAGAGGGGTGGCTCCCTATCAGCTCCTAACTGGGATCTGATAATCTCCTGTAGTTCGACCCTCAGACAAATGTACTTTATAGGATTATTATGAGGAGAACGGAGGTAACCATGTGTGAGCTTTTTGGAGGACTTCCTGAAGAAAAAAAGTAATATGATCTTATTGTATGCCTTCTTTGTGGTCTGTTAATGTTCAAAAAGAAAATAAAAGAAAACCAAGCAAATATTTTATCCAGGGCTATATGTTGTATAGTTGATAGGAGGTAGAGGCCAGAAAACCTCAAACCAGGAAGATTATATAAAGAAACCATTGACTTTTTCACTGAAAGTCTATTGTCAAATTCAGTTTGACAGTAGCCTCATGTTTAAAATAACAAACATCTAAAACAAAAGTACGTGAAGCTACCGTATGAAGGGAAATATAGAAACAATGCTCTGGGGCATTCACATTCTTATTTTTGCATTCGTATCATCCTTTCCTTTCAACAAATTGGAAAAAGTAAATCTATTCTTCCTGTTCAATGATCCCTAGCTTCCTTCCTCGTCCCACTTCTCTAGAAGCCCATTCCGCATATTGTGTGTCCTACTTTGATAGGAAAGAAATACTATTGATATTTTTTATTTTAGTTTGATAAGAAGCATGTTTGTTTTTGTTCATAGATTTAAAGCCCAAAATGGACCCAGCACTGTAAATAAAACATGCAATCTCATTTTAAAAATTTATTACAAGGAATTTTGTTTATGATTTCATGTTCTCTAGTAATAATTAATTGGAGGTCTTCACTGGTCCCCACAGACCAACTATCATTCAAAATGCACTAAAGGATGATCAACACACAGAAGCTCTTCAACAGTAGAAGTAACCATATGTGTTTTTGCTACTGGTTTAATATAACAGGAACAAAAAGGTCTTCTTACAATGCATGTGCTTTGCAAATATTAAAAAAATCCTTATTTTTAAAAAGTGGAATTGGTTTTTTTTAATATCATCCACAACCCATGAATATTTGAATAATTGTGATTTTGCACTTCTGTCAAAGACCTTGGAAGAAGTTTACAAAGATTAATTAGTTAAACATATTTGTTGTGCTTAGAGCTGCTTTTGAGCATCACACATTTGAAAGATTTCATATAATTTAAGTTAAAAAAAGACCAAAAAATTATGCCAAATCTTCATTTAATTCAATATTCCTATCAGTTGTTTGAGAGACAGAAATTTCTTCCAAGAAGACCCTCAAATACTAAAAAGTTTCACTTTATAACACGTTTATGAGACCAGGTCTGAGATGGCATTTCCTTACTATGTAGTTGTCACTTGAAAGATATATGAGTTATCATTGTAGCCTTTCTAATCATGATGTTGATCTCAATGTTACTTCAAAGCAATCATCAGAATTGGTTGTTGTAGGTTTTTCGGGCTGTTTGGCCGTGTGCATTTGGCCGTCTTCTGGAGAACACGGCCAAACAGCCTGAAAAACCTACAACAACCATCGGATCCCGGCCATGAAAGCCTTTGAAAATCCTCAGAATTGTTGGTTCTCAGCGTCAACAAGAAGACATAATCACTATGAAACAGTAATGAATAAAATGATACTTTAAAAAGCTAGCCCAGCAGAAATTAGTTTGTTTGGTATCACTTGCTGTTTCATTTGTTTGGTTAGTTATGTCATGTCTGATCTTTCCTTCAGTCAGCTCAAGGCTCTTTTTCTCTTTACTTTGTCCTCATACCAACCCTGTGAAGTAGATCAGATTCAAAGACTTTGAGTGATCGTACAAGGTCACCCAGTGAGTTTCATCACGGCACATTGGGACTTGAACCTGGCTTGAACCAAGCCTAGTACAACACACCTTGCTTGGTGCCATGAGTCATGAGCATAGTCCTCTGGGGGAGCCTCTTAGGAGACAGGATTCCATAAGCAGAAAATTATGGGTATCTTCCCTGCCTCTCCTCAGAGATCAGGACCACCTGGAGAAAGCAAATACTGTATTCAGAAAATAATCTTAGTGTTGTGGTAGAATAATACCTTGTGTGCATGTATACGCAGAAATAAGTCCCACAGTGTTTATTCTCCAGCCAACGTGCATAGATGCATTACTTATTTCCAGCTATAGCTACATGATTATATCCTTAGAATGTTTTCACATGTACATTGCAGCCCCTTTTTTTATAGTTGCAAAGGATCATTCACATATATGGTGCATGAATATGCTACCCTTCTTTTTCTTTCACTGTGTAATATGGACTTCAGGTTCATACAGGACCAGCACATGATTCTTCCTTCATCCTAGACCTCTAGGAAGCTAATTTCATTTGACCAGGCCATTCACTATTTGCTGTCACTATACCATCAAAAGCTTGTCTAAATATAGGTTGGCACTGCATGACCCATTGTCCAGTGGGAGACAGCTGCCAACTGTCTTGCCCATTTTGGAGGGAAACTATATGTGAAATATATGGTGTCCTCTCAGCAGTGGCCATTTGTATCTCTACCTGTAGATCACTAGAACAAAAGCCAACATAGTAATAAATGGAATGTGCTTCCATAGCGAGCATTTCATTTATATCCAAAATTTTAGTAGATGTCCCCATTTGGCAGAAAGCAAAGTGGAGATGCCTAGATAATAGGGATGGTACTCTGAAGTAAAGCTTTTAGTGGCTAATTTGCAAGATAGCATTTTAATAATTAGACCACATTCCCTGTAGCATGTGGCACATGTTTTTATTATTTATGCAGTGGTGGATATTGTTTCAATGATCACTCTGTAGTAAGTTCCACCGAGACAGATAATGCTGCCTCAGTGATCCCTTCTCATTCAGAATTCCAAATTGATAATTATGCACAGTGTAAATGACTTTTCCCCATTATGTTTTATTTGTTACTTGGCTGTTCCATTGGCCCGCTCCTCAATACTTGTGTAGGAAGTAAAACAAAGGGCAGTAAAAATGCTGGACTGACTTTCTCTATGACTTTCATTATTTAATGTAATGTTTTATAGACACATGGCATTCCCTATAAATCCTTTCTCCAGGATGGCTTTGTGTGTGTATTGGCTTTGTGTGTGTATTGGCTTTGTGTGTGTATTGTGTGGGAGTCTTAATGAGGACAGAGATATCAATTGTCAAATTTTGCATCTTCCTTTTGTTTTTTAAGAGCCTCGTGGCGCAGTGGTTAAACTGCTGTACTGCAGCCAAAACTGTGCTCACGACCCGGGGTTCAATTCCAGGTAGCCGGCTCAAGGTTGACTCAGCCTTCTATCCATCCGAGGTCAGTAAAATGAGTACCCAGCTCGCTGGGGGGGGGCAATGTGTAGCCTGCATAATTAACTTGTAAACTGCCCAGAGAGTGCTTGAAGCACTATGGGGCGGTATATAAGCAGCACGCTTTGCTTTTTTTTGCTTTTTTTTTACAGTCTGTTCTCTTACTCTCTTTCTTCCCTTTCTATGCCAGGGCATTATTTTCTTCCCTTCTATAAATAATATTGCCTTGCAATGTCCATTCTTTACCTCTTGTTTCAGAGTGCATGGCCTTTCATAATTTATACCTCTCATTCTTCTGAGGTATACTGTTTTAAAAGTCTGCCCTTTTTTGCATCTTCCATCTTTTTTGCACTTACTTGTCTTTGCAGTCTCGTAATGAATTTTGCCCCTTCTCAAATCTCTTTACACATTCCTACCGCAAGTTGAGATGCAGCCCTGCCCTTCATCCCTGATGTGTGAGCTTCTTTCCCTGTATGCTACATAATTGATGCTCTAAGGCTGTAAGTATCTACATACAAAGCTCCCTCGTTGTTCATTTCCTAATCAATATCTGAAGGATACAGTAGCCTACCAGGAGCTGTCCAGTGAGCCATCACCCAGTGCTGCCAAATTTTCCCATCGTTTCCTTGGGCAGTTTTTTTTTCTCTTGTGCCTGTTTCTAATCTCTCTTTCTCTCTCTCCCTCTCCTGGTATTTTAAATACATATACACACACAAACACATAGCTGTATACACCACTTTGAGCTCATTAAATAAATCATTAAATCAATCAATCACAATCCAGCTCTAATCCTTTGTGGGAGGAGACCACATACCCAACACGGGTTGGCTCTGCCTATCAAGTTTTACCCACAGGTTCACTGAACATGCAGATGTTACCAGTTGGGTCCTCAAGTCCTTCATCTGTTCTGGCTTCTTCCTGCTTTCCAGGGAGGTTAGGTGGCCAGTGCTTTCACTCTCGTTGTGTGTTGCCTGGGTGGTTAAATTTACAAACAGGGCAGAAAATACAGGGAAATATTATGTGGTTGCCTTTGGTGATATTGCATATTGGAAGTATTTATAAAAATACAAAAGATGAAAACTCTATCTTTACTACAAAGGATTCATAAATGTATGGCATAAACCCTGAAAAGAATCCTGTCAAAATGTCTTTAAAATGCCTTAAAATGTAACTTTTGAAAATAACTGGATGTTATTATTATTTATGAATCAACAACTTAGTCATTATGCATTACAACTAAGAAGAAAGCTTCCAGCAACTAGTATAATTGCTCATTACCTGGAAAGTAACTAGTTACCAGTAGTTACTTCCAAGCTCTGCTTATTTTAATGTCAGTTTTAATGGGGTTAATATGTTTTCCCTATTAAGCATGTTTTAGGATTTTGAGGGGACATTTGTTTGGGAGAGGATGTATTTAGGTTTGGATTGTTTCGTGCATGTGATTTTTGGTGTGTGTGTGTATGAGTGCATAACCTGGTGTGTGTATGTGCATGTGGGAGCATCATCACTTTTTTTCTGGAAAACTGGTATTCTCCTATTCCATGTGAGATCAGTGTAGGCATCCTTCAGTCTTGAGAGCCTATGGTAACGTGCTCTGAATAGAGGTCTAGGAACAGCGTCTAGTGTGGCTGAGAAGGCCAATTCGAGAGTGACAATCCCTTCCACACTGAAGACAAATACAATTTGTCCCCTGTCCAGCTCCCTGATTTTGCTGCTTTCGGGACTGCCTCTTTGCCTCAGCCTGCTGAATAAGTGTCTCTTCGAATTGGGAGAGGCCATGCTGCACCGCCTGCCTCCAGGCTGAATGCTCAGATGTCAAAGTTTCCCATCTGTTGAGGTCCATTCCTAAGGCCTTCAGATCCCGCTTGCAGATATCCTTGTATCACAGATGTGGTCTCCCTCTGGGGCGCTTTCCCTGCACTAATTCTCCATACAGGATATCTTTTGGAATCCAACCATCAGCCATTCTCACGACATGCCCAAGCCAACATAGACGTCGCGTAGATGTATGTGAGATCATCACTGCATAAGACTGCAGTGATGTTATAGTGCTGGCAGAGCAAATAGACATTCTACAAGGCAGCTCTAAAAATGGGGGCAGCCTAAACAAAAAAATGATAACTTTGAACTTTAGATCAGCACCAAATTGATAAATGTGTAGCAGACAGTCTGCTCTTGCTCTGTACCAAATTTGAAGAAATGTGGGCAAAGGGTTATCAAGTTACGGTTTTTAAAAGTAAATTGGCATTACACTTCCTTTAAAGAAAAAAGAGACTTTAAATCTTCCCAGATTTAAAACATATAAAATAAATTGAAAATACCAATCTTGTTTATCTTGAAAGAAAATGGCTGGCCCCACCCACTTATTTTATTTGGAAAGAAACCAGGCTGCAGGGGCTGAAATGATGATCTGCAAAAAAGGTTGTTCAAAAGGGAAAAACAACCATTATGTTATAACCTGAGCATGCATGGAACACATTTACCAGCAAGACCAGTACAAAGTAGATACATTGTTGCACTATCCAATTATTTGGTAATTAAGAAAAAAACTCTAAAGATGTTATGTGGCATCAAGTCACTTCTGATGTGTGGTGACTATATGAGTTAATGATCTCCAAAATGTCATATCAGTACCAGCTCTGAACAGATCTTGCAAACCTATAGCATCTCAAGTTAGGTTGCTCTTTTCTCCTACTCCATCCCCACCATACCCATTCCTAGCAAAATTGTCTTTCCCGCTAAGTTCTGCTCAAGCCTTCCAAACTAACAGCTGTGGATACCTTTATTGAGTCAACCCATCTCATATTAGGCATTCCTTTCTTCCTACTCTTCCTCACTTTTCCTAGCAATATTGTATTTTTCTGGTCAGTTCTGTATTTTCATTACATGTTTCATGGTAGTATAGGCTTGGGTTACTCATTTTTGCTCTAGTGAGAGTTTAGACTTGACTTGACTGAACATCCACTTTTCTACCTCTCTGATTCTTTGTGATATGTAAGGATCTCATTGAACACAACATTTCAAATGGGTTGATTTTGCTTTCTTCACTGTCTTTCTTTCACATAGTATGGATGATTTTGGTTTCCTGTGACAATCTCTGCTATCTCCCACCCCACACACACCCCTTTTTTATTTCAAAAGCCAAGGAGACATATTTTGGAAAACATGCAGACAACACATTCATAGAGCTTTTGGTCCAATATAACTTTTTCCCCTCAGGTTGCCTAATCCAAGGAAAGGATTTGGAAATTTGAACATAGCTTTCTAGTCTGCATTCTGCAGGGTAGGCATGACAGCATTAGTTTGCTTGAGAGGTTAAAGGGTGTGTATGTTTCTCCGTTGTATGTGTTGTACATATTCACACCTTTGCTTCATCATTTCATTAAGTCCAAAAACAGCCATTCAAAATATTTTGGTGCAGAGGGACTACAGCCACATCCCAGCTGTTCTTGCTTCTGTCCTCTTCCAGCAACCATAGTGGGATCATGTGCTCATCTTCTGGAATCCTCTAGAACTAGGTAATTCTATATGTGGAAAGTTTCTGCTGGAATTGGTTTTAAAAAGCCAGGAAATTCCATTCTTCAAAAAACAAACCAAAAACACCCTTTAGGTTATGAATGTGGGATATTGTGCTTCTGTATCCATGATTAAAAACACCAAGAAATGGTCCAATATTGCTGCACAATACTATGCTCATGTTGCCAGTAGGAAAAAGGATGCCAAGCTTTGCATAGCAAAGGGCAGCTTGAATGTTGACAACACCAATGGCAGCAGTCAAGATAGTCTACAGGATACATTCTTTTGCTCATTACCATTCACACTTATTGAAAAACAGCCCTGACAGTTGTGTTTGAGTGAGAAGTAGATAACTGATGATAAAGGAGTCAGGTTCCAGGATTATCCCTTACTTGGTGTCACTTTGTGAATGCTAGTGAGCAAAAGAGGGTATCTAGACTATCTTGACTGCTGCCATTGGTGTTGTCAACATTCAGGCTGCTCTTTGCTATGTGAAGCTTGGCATCATTTTTTCCTGCTGACAACACAGGCATGATAGCAATATTCTGACCATTTCCTGATGTTTCGGATCTTGGATTTAAAGCACAACATTGCACATTCATAAACCAGAGGTGGTTTTCTTTTTCTTTTCTTTTTTTAAAGAATTGAATAAAATGTATGACTTCTCATGTTTCGCTCAGATCAGTTCTTCCCTTGTATTCACTTGATGGGGAGAGACAAGTAGCTTGTCTCTGTGATTAATCAGAGCACCATGGCAGCCATTTTATGGTGAGAAATTACTTCATTTTTGAAATGGTCTACAGTGACCTCAAAGTTTAGGGGGGTGTTTTCTGTCTTATGGTTTTGATGGAGATTGTTTATCATGGGTAGCTGTTTCACACAAGTGACAAAATTTGCCTCTGATGTTTTTGAAACATTATTGAATACTCTGTTTGTGATCACCATCTTAGTCTCTGATTCTGATTTTACAAATCAAGGAAATGCCCACAGCATCACTAGTGTTTGGCTGGCTTAAGCTTTATTCTTGATTTATGAGAGAAACAAGAAAATCAAAGACTCCAATGTACTATCACTTATTAAAATGCCGTTAATATATCTGGGTGGAAACACAGCTTTTTCAAAATATTCTAGAGAAGACAATAGTCGATTTTGGCCACTGGTATTATGATAGTGTAATATAATAATATTATCAAGCTCAGATATATTCTGCACAGAGCATAGTAGCCCTGCACAGCAATAGAGTTTGCTCCTTAATGACTAATTACACTCCATTTTCAGAACTCAACATAATTTAATTATTTAAGAAGCTTGCAATGCATTCACTACAAAGCAGGGATATTCATAATTCCAATTTTGCATTATCTTTGAAGTGTATCCACTTAAAAAAAGAAAAGAAGAAAAAACTACACATGGAAATAAATGAAAATATGTTGTAAAGAAGGATTTTCTTGCTTGTCCCTCTTCTTCAGCACAGCCATAATACTTTTTAACTCTTGAATGCCTAACGATAAACAGCAGTGAACAGAATATTGTAGCACTTATATATGTTCTTGACTTACTGACAATAACATCTCTTTAAGATATTTTGTAGGCAAGCATGATGCTTGGCAAAGGGCATTCAATATTCCTGTGGTTTCATTTGGTGGTGTAATTACAGGTAAGACAATTTTATTAGGCTAATTTGCTTTTTAATAGCTTTCCATTCTGTTCTCATATAGCCATTGGAGAGAAATTGCAGTTTTATTCACTGTATGTTTGTATTTCGGAGAGGGGGAGTCTTCTTGCTCCCAAATTATTCAGGTTTGTATCCTGTCCAGGGTGAGGGGAGTGTAACGCCCCCCACACATAGCTCAAGCAACCACCCCGTGCAAAATAAGAATTTCATTTGTGCAAGTGGAAAGTGAATACTCAATTGCACAAACTAAGAGCACAACCACTCACACAAGAGTGTCATGTGAGTGGAAAAAGTGAGAAGAACATTGACATCAGTACTTTACTTTGTGGTGCTGAATTTCTCCATGGCCAGAATCCTACTGCAGATGTATGCTTGCCTTGGGGAAAACGTGTAAGTCTTGGCAGCAAATTGCCATTCATTAAGGAGGTGCTGGTTGTGTTCTTGGATGTGTGCCTGTCTGGGATTCAGGAATGCAACCAGCACCTCATTAACGAGTGGCAATTTGCTGCCAACAGTAAAACCATTTCCCTAATAGAAGTGTAGATCAGCAATCGGATTCTGTACTACAACTTAGCTAATTTTAGTTTAGGGAAATGCTACTGTTTTTAAGCAAAGGTTTTCTGCTACTGGGCAGATCCCATCATCAATTTTAGTAGTGATTGATAAGTGCATGGATTGAGTAGTAGAAGGCTATTCCTCTTGCCATATCTGGAACAGCTTAAAGGCTGGTGCTTTGTTTTGTTTTTTTAACTGTTACAAAGTGAAATATCACACATGTAGAATCATTAGCTAAGCTGTCAGGGGAAGGGAATACTAAATAAGAGCCAAATGGATCACATTGATGAATTTAGTTCTATTTTACTTAATTAATTTAGTTCTATGTTTTCTATTCTACTCATTTAGAACAGAAAAATGATAGAACTAAAGCTGTTAGGATAAAAGCAAGAAAGAGTCTTGTGGTACCTCAAAGGCTAACAAGTGTCATTTGGCATAACTTTTTGTAGATTGTAACTCACTTTGTCAGATGATATAATAAAAGCATCATAGCTTTTGGAACATGATGCACCTGATTTTTGTCCTGCTACCCCATCTGATTAAATAGATTTTGCAGGCTTTTCAACTTCTGGAAAACCCCATGAACTGAAATGATGATGGCATTAATGAGTCTACCACAAGCAGAAAACAAACAAACAACAACAAAATCTCAAACGATTGTCTCCAGCTAATTTATACTGTTCATAAAATGTGTGAAGCAGATAGCATTTTATGCAATATTAATTCAAAAGCATGGTCAGTGTTGCAGCTGTTCATTTAAATTTAAAACAGATGCAATATAGTTATATTTCAGAATAAGTGAGTAGGGATTCCTGAGGGCATGTTTCCATTTCAGACAACTGAAATGAATTCTGATGCTTCTGTTCTCTCCTTAATGGAAGACATCCAGGTCACAAAGCAAATACAATTTAGAACTACAACTTTTCTGTGCTAGAAATGGGCAATCAAAGTTCCCTCTGAGTGCAGAGGAAATGGATAGTAAGATAACTGTGATATTATTTTTGCTTCTATTAGAATTATAAACATCTAGTACTTTCTAGGAACAACATGGATGAATCTTATTTTGTTTTTTTTTCCTCTGAAGAGGTAAGCCACTGCAGGTCATGTGAGTGAACTAGAAGAAACAGTTCCAATTTTGTGAAACCTGAAAGAATGGTTGGGTTTAAGACCAGCAACCACAGACAATTCTTGGTTAAGCTACCCTGAGGGCTGGTCCCAGGTGGCAGGTGCAGAATGGCAGCACAGCATTGGGAGATAAAACTGCATGGTGCACACTGTCTGCTTTTCATGCCCCATGCTAGTTTACTGCCTTCAGGGTGATGGGGGATACTGTCCTATTTTCAGTGTTAAAGTATTATATTTTTTTGTTTATACCGTGTTTCCCCGAAAATAAGACAGGGTCTTATATTAATTTCTGCTCCAAACAACGCATTAGGGCTTATTTTCAGGGGGTGTTTTATTTTTTTCATGTACAACCATCTACATTTATTCAAATACAGTTGTGTCATCTCCTGGTTGCTGCACAATGGTGGAGGGTGGGGTTTCACTTAACTAGGGCTTATTTTTGGAGTAGGGCTTATATTACGAGCTTCCTGAAAAATCATACTAGGGCTTATTTTCAGGTTAGGTCTTATTTTCAGGGAAACAGGGTATTTATACCCCACCTTTTCTCTAATGAGCTCAATGAGTGCACATAGCTATCTTCCCTATTATATCCTCACAACAATAATGTCATGAAGATAATGATGAGAGAATTTCAGTGGGCCATGTTCACTCAGTGGGCCACATTTATGACTGAGGAGGAAATTTCATCAATGATCTTCCCAGTCTTAGTCCAACACTTCACCTTATGGGTGTGAACAATATTTTAAAAAAGAAACAAACATTACTGGCAGTTTCCCAAATCTTGTCATGACTGGATTTCTGCATCTGTTAGATTTTGCAGGAAGCCAGTAAACCTCACTGAGGTAAGCAAAACATTCTGTTCTTGAAAGCCTTCTATTTAGCACCTGTTTTGCTAAGACAAGAAGGATAAGAATTAAAATGTTGCAAAATGACATATGGTATGTTGCTTCCTTTCAGATTATGTGACCAAGATAGTTGTCTGTGATCAGAGTTTAATACAGGAGATGCTCCTTCCTTACCCAAAGATACTTATACGTTGTACCCCCATCAGGCTGTTTATTTTGTTATCGGCCTTTATGGCAAAGTTGGAGAATCTGTGGCTCTTCAGAAGTGGTTGAACACTAAGCCCCATTAGCCCCAAGAAGTATTTTTTCATTTGTTGGCAATGAAAGAAGTTTCATTCCAACAACATAGAGGGCCACAGGTTCCCCACTTATGGAGGAAACTTATGGAAAAAAGGATGTGGGCCAAAAGAATAGCATATTGAAACAACTATGTAGCACTAATTTGCTCCTGATTCAGCACTGCTTCCATAAGAATGCTTTAACATTTTGCCCTTATCTGGGCCACAAAATGCACTTTTGAATGTTTGATAGAAAAGGGACATGAAGGTTTATGGAGGAACTAATCCGATACATTATATGCCATAAAATTGTGTGTTCACCTTTGACTTCTCAGCTATCCAAACTGAATTCTTGCCTATAAAAATTAATTGATTATTAAGCCTATTTTTCCAAATCCTGCTACAGTATAGATTACATTTTCCCATTGCAATAATGTAAGTAACAGAACCTGCTAAAGCCCGTATTAAATGCTACTCATCTTGCATCAAATGAACATAGTGAAATAATGATACCTATTAAAGATAATGAATAGTTTCAAGTACTCTTTTTTTAGGTCATAAGTATATCACATAAATGCCTTTAAATAAAAGGATCTTATTATACTGCTTACCAATTCAGCTTTTCTGCCAGTCCCTTTCTATCAAATCCTTTTACAGTTCTTTGTTGTTCAACCCAATATAGAGCTACATTGTCTGTACACACATTACAGATGGATAAAGCCCCCAGTTCCCTAGACTGAATTTGTACTGTTCTCCGGTCCGGTTTTTCAATGCTATCTCGTTGCAACAGCAGAGGCTGAAAGCAAGCTATTCCCACACCCACCAAACATAGCTCTGGGGATAAGAACTGCACCATTGATAGACTCTGTATTCTTTTCCATAGGTTCCCACCAGCATGTCGCTAACAATTTCCTGGACCTTATCAAATAAAAAAAAAGCCTTTGAAAAGTGGAAACAAAACATCAGACTACATTGTTGTGCAACTTTCACTGCCACAATCTGTGTTTTCCATCACTCTACATGAAGAGACTACAAACACTTTCTAATACAGATACTCAGATCAACAGTTTACTGTGGACAGGTATTGTTCAGTATCTATCATCTTTCCTCCAAGCATTTCTGGGAATGTTAACCCTTTTCATTTCTTTTTAGATGTTTGAATCATGTTTCAGCCCACTTCCCCTTGCTTCTACCTGTCACTGTGAGAGACAATCGAATCAAATTCTTCTTGTATATCTGAAACACTGAAAGTAAGAGTTCCCACTAGAAAAATATTTATTCTATTACATTTCTGATTCTACAGGAAATTGTCTTGGGACTGTGACCCATGACCTGTGCTGTTCAACACGTTCAAGTGATAAATCAGAAGTAGCAAGGAGTTGAAAGAGAGTCAACAGAGCCATGACAAGACTGGGGTCTAGAATCTCCTTTCTTTCATTTCAGGGTTAAGGGATTATCTAAATAGTAGCTAGGATCATGACATACACATTTCCATAGAGAAATACCATGAGCTGTGAACAACCAAGATTACAGGTCTAACACATACAGAAACAGGTGATCAGCTTGTCTGCTGTGTCTTAATAGCTGCATACTGTTTCTCCTCAGCACTATGAGAAATGGTGCAATGATTGGAAAGCTGATCTCTTGTACTCTACAAAAGTTTGAAGTGTGGCCATTGGTTATTCATAATTACCTTTCCTTTCCTGTGATTTCTCTACTTTACACCACCCCTATGAATGTAGTTAAGAATCCTTAACTAGGAATTCCATTCCTTGAGATGTCTGATCTGGCTACAGTGACAGATGCCTTAGTTACATCTAGAGATGGGGATGAATATAAAAACGGATCGCTTTTTCTGACGAATATATCCGATTCGTTAAATATTTGTCAATCTGTATTCGTGGGTTCCAGAGCCCCCCACGAATATGAAGGGATGAATATTTACCCATTTTTATTCGTCCTTCGTATTAAAAAAACCCAAAAAACACCATTCTGCCTACCGGCCGCCGATCAGCTGATCAGTGGCAGAAAGGCAGCCACCACCTCACACAGCCACCCAATACCACAGCCTACCCCACCCCCTTCCTTTTCCTACCTTAGGCCCCACCCCACCCCACCCCCACCGACACCCTCTTACCTTAATCGCTGCTGCCAAGGTCTTCTGGCCTCAGAGCCACGCATGTAAAAATGGAGACTGGCTGCCCTTTGCAAAGATGGCAGCTGAGCTTCATTTAAGGTAGGGAAGCTGCAGTTGCCATCTTTGCAAAGGGCAGCCTGGATTCCCTTAGCCTGCCTTAAGGAAATCCAGGCTGCCCTTTGCAAAGATGGCAGCTGCAGCTTCCCTACCCTAAATGAAGCCACAGCTGCCATCTTTGCAAAGGGCAGCCAGTCTCCCTTTTTACACGCCGTGGCTGCAAAGGCCTGATGGAGACCTGGCAGCAGCTATTAAGGTAAGGGGGTGTCGGTGGGAGTGGGGTGGGGGCTAAGGTAGGGAAAGGAAGGGGGTGTGGGGTAGGCTCTTGGGGTGGCTGGCTGTGTGTGTGTGGCTGCCTATCGGCTTCTGATCAGCTGATCGGCGGCCGGTAGGCAGAATGGGCTTCTGTGCCGTGTGGTAAACTCTCCTGGGGGGGCCCAATTTGTGGGTGAATAACTCAGATGTCCGATATCCAATCTTCACCAAAGTTGGCAGGTGTGTTGGGGAAAGACATAGGAAGCTCCATTGTGATTTTGGAGTCTCTAAGTACCTGGGGGGAGCTTTCCTGGGAGTGTCCTCTTTGTGACTATATAACTCGGGGGTCTGTGATCCAATGTTCACCAAACTTTCAGGGATTGTAGGAAAGCATCTGAGGAAGCTTCCCTGCAAATTTGGTGTCCCTTAGGCCATCAGGGGCCAATGTTATAGCTGTTTAAAGTGCAGACAAATCGATGAAACGATTTGTCAATTCGTCAAAGAATATTCGCATATTCGTATTTGTTGATCCGTTAGCCTTGATGAATAACGGATCAAAATGAATCACCATTTTTTTTATTTGTCCCCATCTCTAGTTACATCCTGCTTGGTTTACTGTAATCCGCTCTGCATGGAGCTGTCTTTGAAAACTTCAGTTAGTCCAAAATGCAGCAGCCAGACTGCTGACTTGGGCCAGTTATAGGGAGCATATAATGTCCCTGCTACCATGACTGCACTAGCTACCGGTCGATTTCCAGGCCCAATTCAAAGTGCTAGTCATTACCTATAAAGCCCTATATGGGTCCAGGCTACCTGAAGGACCACACCTCCCCATATGAGCCTTCTCAGCACTTAAGATAATCAGAAGAGGCCCTCCTCTTGGTCCCACTGCCAGTGCAGGCACAGTTGACAAGGACACACAAAGAGGGCCTTCACTGTGGCAGCTCCCAGGTTATGGAATGTTCTCCTTCAGGAGTTCAGGTTGCCCCCCTCCCTTTTATCCTTCTGCTGATAGCTGAAGACCCACCTTTTCAGTCAGGCTTTTAACAATCATGACTGAGTCCCTGAATGCCATTTTTTAGTTAAGGTAGTTTTTAACATTTTACATGTTTTTAATCAGTCAAAAGTATTTTAATCAGTTTTATAGTTTTTAATGCTTAATTTATTGTGTTTTTATTCTATTCTTTTTAATATTGTGAGCTGCCTTGAGTCCCCTTATCAGGAGAAAGGTGGCCTACAATTAAATAAATAAATAAATAAATAAATAAGATAGCTCTGTCTTATAAATTTAGGTGATTACTAGAGAGAGGGCCTTCTTTGTGGTGGCCACCAAATTATGAAACTCCCTTTCTAACCATGTGTATCTTGCATCTTTGTAATTGTCTTTTAGGCTTTAGATGGCATGTTATATTCTTAAAATACGCACTTTCCCTTTTTTATGTCTCTTGTTTTATTCATACTGGTTCCTCATTTGTTGGACTGATTTTAAGCCTGCTGCTGTTTTTATTATTATTTTCTTAAAGTGGAATGGGGATTTTATTTGCTTTGCATTTTAGAGAGAACTGACCTAATTTGTACTTGCTGAACTAATACATAACGTGAAACATAGTTCTCCTTCAGTTGTTTCTCCTTACAGAAAATGACTTTCAAAAATGTGTATTAAGGAAAAGAGTATAAAAACCTTGTATATTGGCATAAAGGTGTACAAAAATAAATGTATATTTTTAATGAAGATTGCATCCAGAAATAGAGTATAATGAAGATTATTGAAAACATAAGTAATTGACGTGTACTGAAATAGACTGGTTCCACCCCTACTTTTAAAATTACACTCAAATTATTTTTTCTAATTTTCTGTTTTCTTATTTTCTTGTTTAAAAGAGTGAAATATAAATCCACTGATTAAACAAATAAAATAGCCAGTGAGTGGAATGCAGTTACGTAGAAGATAATGTATGCATGGATCATGTCTCGCATCAACTGATTTCTAGAAGGGGTAAAGGTTAGTTTGGCTCTTCACTGTGGTTTTTCTTCTCATTAAACAAATCAAGATGTTGTCAAAGTTCTCTAAATATACTTCAGTGGTGCCAAGTTAATTAAAATACAGATTTGCACAGGTATCTGTTTTCAGTTGTATCATGTAGTCTTTAAAAAGTTCCCAAAGCCTCCTCTTGAGGAGTATACAGAAAGGTGTTTTTATTCCTTGCTGTCACATTACATGAAATCTACGGCAAGCACATTGATATATACACAGTTTGTGGCAAACCTGTATTGTAGTTGAGTGTTCTGGGGGTTGCTTTTTTCAAAGGGGATCCAGTCAATTATGTTCTCTCCCCCTCCCCCTTGTATTTTGTTCTTGTTGTTTAGTCATTAAGTTGTCTCCAACTCTTCGTGACCCCATGGACCTCCCACTGCCTCCTGGAGTTTGGTCAACTTCATGTTGATAGCTTTGATGACACTGTCCAACCATCTCGTCCTTTGTCGTCCCCTTCTCCTCTTGCCTTCACTCTTTCCCAACATCAGGGTCTTTTCCAGGGAGTCTTCTCTTCTCATGAGATGGCCAAAGTATTGAAGCCTCAGCTTCAGGATCTGTCCTTCCAGTGAGCACTCAGGGATGATTTCCTTCAGAATGGATAGGTTTGATCTCCTTGCAGTCCAGGGGACTCTCAAGAGTCTCCTCCAGCACCACAATTCAAAAGCATCAATTCTTCGGCGGTCAGCCTTCTTTATGGTCCAGCTCTCACTTCCATACATTGCTACTGGAAAAACCATAGCTTTGACCATGCAGACCTTTGTCGGCAAGGTGATGTCTCTGCTTTTTAAGATGCTGTCTAGCTTTGCCATCGCTTTCCTCCCAAGAAGCAGGAGTCTTTTAATTTCGTGGCTGCTGTCACCATCTGCAGTGATCATGGAGCCCAAGAAGGTAAAATCTGTCACTGCCTCCATATCTTCCCCTTCTATTTGCCAGGAGGTGATGGGACCAGTGGCCATGATCTTAGATTTTTTGACGTTGAGCTTCAGACCATTTTTTGTGCTCTCCTCTTTCACCCTCATTAAGAGGTTCTTTAATTCCTCCTCACTTTCTGCCATCAGTGTGGTATCATCTGCATATCTGAGGTTGATATTTCTTCCGGCAATCTTAATTCCGGCTTGGGATTCATCCAGTCCAGCCTTTCGCATGATGTATTCTGCATATAAGTTAAATAAACAGGGAGACAGTATACAGCCTTGTCGTATTCCTCTCCCAATTTTGAACCAATCAGTTGTTCCATATGCAGTTCTAATTGTTGCTTCCTATCCCACATATAGATTTCTCAGGAGATAGATAAGGTGGTCAGGCACTCCCATTTCTTTAAGAACTTGCCATAGTTTGCTGTGGTCCACACAGTCAAAGGCTTTTGCGTAGTCAATGAAGCAGAAGTAGATGTTTTTCTGGAACTCTGGTTTTCTCCATAATCCAGCGCATGTTAGCAATTTGGTCTCTAGTTCCTCTGCCCCTTCAAAATCCAGCTTGTACTTCTGGGAGTTCTCGGTCCACATACTGCTGAAGCCTGCCTTGTAGGATTTTGAGCATAACCTTGCTAGCGTGTGAAATGAGTGCAATTGTACGGTAGTTGGAGCATTCTTTGGCACTGCCCTTCTTTGGGATTGGGTTGTAGACTGATATTTTCCAATCCTCTGGCCAAACGTGCTGGCATATTGAGTATAGTACCTTAACAGCATCATCTTTTAAGATTTTAAATAGTTCAACTGGTATGCCATCACCTCCACTGGCCTTGTTGTTAGCCATGCTTTCTAAGGCCCACTTGACTTCACTCTCCAGGATGTCTGGCTCAAGGTCAGCAACCACACTATCTGGGTTGTCCGGGACATCCAGATCTTTCTGGTATAATTCCTCTGTGTATTCTTGCCACCTCTTCTTGATGTCTTCTGCTTCTGTGAGGTCCCTACCATTTTTGTCCTTTATCATGTCCATCTTTGCACAAAATGTTCCTTTAATATCTCCAATTTTCTTGAACAGATCTCTGGTTTTTCCCTTTCTATTCTTTTTTTTTTAATTTCTTTGCACTGTTCATTTAAGAAGGCCCTCTTGTCTCTCCTTGCTATTCTTTGGAAGTCTGCATTCCATTTTCTGTAACTTTCCCTATCTCCCTTGCATTTTGTTCCCCTTCTCTTCTCTGCTATTTGTAAGGCCTCGTTGGACAGCCACTTTGCTTTCTTGCATTTCCTTTTCTTTGGGATGGTTTTTGTTGCTTCCTCCTGTACAGTGTTACGAGCCTCCATCCATAGTTCTTCAGGCACTCTGTCCACCAAATCTAGTTCCTTAAATCTGTTCTTCACTTCCACTGTGTATTCATAAGGGATTTGGTTTAGATTATACCTGACTACCCCAGTGGTTTTTCCTACTTTCTTCAGTTTAAGCTTGAGTTTTGCTATAAGAAGCTGATGATCAGAGCCACAATCAGCTCCAGGTCTTGTTTTTTGCTGACTGTATAGAGACACTACATTTGAGAAAGACCTCAAGACCTCTCATTCCCATTTGTACTTGTTTGGGGAGGGAGCGCTTCCTTGCTATGTCTAGTGTTGGACATTATAATTCCCAGGAACAATGTTCAGTATGTACATCATTGATTAGTTCAGGTAAGTGATGAGTTGACTGAATTGGGGTAGGGTAAGGGTTAGGGTTAGGGTTAGATGCAGGTTATTAGTACTGCCATGCAGGCAAACCTGTTATCTAAATTTCTAATTTATCATAGATGAACTTTAATATTATTAATGAATGATTCTGCCCTTAGTTCACAGAGCATTCATCTTCTTTCTTAATTCCATGTTGTGGAGGAGAGTGTAATATTGGTGAAATAACAGAGAAGTGATTATGCTTCCAAATAATACTTTTAAATTGAGAATGTTCAAGACAAAAATGAATACATGCTCCAGGGTGCATCTCTGAATATAGTCATTCACTTGGGATCCTGACCTATTGCTTTTGCCATGGGAAGACTTATTACCAAGCCAATGTGAAGTAACACTAAAAACAATGTGCAGTTCATTGAGGAAAATGAGATGAAATCAACCCAAATATTAATAATAGAAATTTAACAGTCAGGAGTGATCAGCAGGTCACTCTTTTTGACATTTTCCTTTCCTCTGTAGTTGCAAATTGCTCCAATTGTTTTGATCTCACAGATATGTAGGACTATGATGATACAGCATGGTGTATTCCAACATAGCTATAGAGCCCTGCTGTAAGAAGCCAAAGGCCAAACAGGCTAGCCTATCTGCTCTATTGCATGTCAGCTAAAGTCTTAATCTGCAGATTTAAGCAGATTTATTAGCAGTATTTGAAATGTGCCATTTTGCACTGATCTAAATGATTGCATGTGATGACAAAGCTAGACAGCATCTTAAAAAGCAGAGACATCACCTTGCCGACAAAAGTCTGCATAGTCAAAGCTATGGTTTTTCCAGTCATGATGTATGGAAGTGAGAGCTGGACCATAAAGAAGGCTGACCGCCGAAGAATTGATGCTTTTGAATTGTGGTGCTGGAGGAGACTCTTGAGAGTCCCCTGGACTGCAAGGAGATCAAACCTATCCATTCTGAAGGAAATCATCCCTGAGTGCTCACTGGAAGGACAGATCCTGAAGCTGAGGCTTCAATACTTTGGCCATCTCATGACAAGAGAAATCTCCCTGGAAAAGACCCTGATGTTGGGAAAGAGTGAAGGCAAGAGGAGAAGGGGACGGCAGAGGACGAGATGGTTGGACAGTGTCATCAAAGCTACCAACATGAATTTGACCAAACTCCAGGAGGCAGTGGAAGACAGGAGGACTTGGCGTGCTGTGGTCCATGGGGTCACGAAGAGTTGGACATGACTTAACGACTAAACAACAACAAAATGATTGCATATTGGTCAGATGGGAATGTGCTTCATTCTGCAAGGCTGTGCAATGTAAAGTTTCACAAGAAGGTGTATAAATCCACTTCATCAGTGTTCATGCTGATGCTCAGGTTTCTATGGGCCCATGTTCTTTGTTACTGAAGAATTGTGTACTGATGCACTTTACAAGATGTAATTAATGTTGCATTTGTACACAAAGTAGAAAAAAAATTATTTCACAGCAGATTCAATATATTATATATTGTTTTTATTTACTTTGATGTACTTGTTCAGAAAACTTGCAAAACTTCTATTTTTTAAAAAAATTCCCCATAAGGCCTTTCTTTCTGTCTGTTTCTATTCTTCACATATTTTTTGTTCATTTTATTTCTTTTGTAAAGAAGATGAAATGAATATTTAGTCATATCTAAAATTAATTGTATTAATTGTGTATGAGATCAACCGAGATACTTTGTAAAGGAAAGCTGGAAGATGATGTACAATTGGGTCCAGAAAGAGACAGGAACTTAGGGGAAGAAATTATTGTGGCAAATGAGTACTTGCAAGAACCCGTTGATGATATTAGATGACCTAGATGATGGCGAAATCTCTGATCCATATATGTAGTATGGATGTTTTGTTTTTGTTGTCTTTTGTTGTTTTGTTGTGTTTTACTTTGTTGTTTTATATGTTTGTATGTATGAATAAAAATAAAATAGAATTTAATAACAAAATTAATTGTATTGATTCCATTGAATTGTGAATGAAGATGTGGCTGAAATACGCAAAAATCAGAAACTGTTGAAAATCTTCCCTCATTTTTTCCTTACAGAACTGAGATATGAATTGCTCAAGGGTGAGGTTGTGCATTGTACTTCTTTCTCATGTATTTATAAAGTGTTTCAAACTGTTTCTAAATGAGTAGCTTTGACTATTGTTGAACACTTAACTGTTCTTTTAAAAAATGTTATTGTGTTTTTAGTGCATTTGTTGTGTTTCTTAAAATTATTTTGTTAGCTGCCTTGGATCCCCACACTGAGACAAAGGCAGGACAGAAAGAAAATGAAGGAGGGATGGTTGACCTTCAGAGGCCCGGGTATCTCACATGTTTGTCCACAGACCTTGGAGACCTGCACCCGTTCACATGAGGCCCACTTCCAAGATTTTCTTAGAGTTAAACAAAAAACAAAGCTGAAAAAGCCCTCTTGAGACCTTTTTAAAAAATTGGGGCCATGGCAGGCTCAGGGGTATGGGGTGTGAGGATATTTTAATGCCTACAGAGGAATCTGGAGATAGTAGCAGTATTAGTGAGAGGACATTTCAGGTCTAAGTCCAGGGCTAGTTCATGTGTAAGTCTTTTAATAGAAAACCCCCTATCCTGAACACTTTTTATTTGTATTGGTACATGCCCCCAGCTCCTTTGGAAACTGCACAGAAGCCAAGCATAGGAAGAGTCACGATTTCATGCAAGAGTATTGCCGCCCAGAGTAGACCTTTGGTCTAGATGGGCAGGGTAGAAATCCAATAAAATAAATAAATAAATAAATAAATTTACACAATCTATACAGGGCACACTGCTTCTCTTGGGCAATCCACATAGAAGCCATATCATAGCCCAATACTGAGCTATGATCTGCCCTATAGGTGTTTCGCTATGTCTATCACTACCTCTCCTTGTCTATCTAGATAGTAAAAGATATGAAAACAAAATGTACCCCTTTAACAATAGGAACCAGTTTCTGCATTTCTAAACGCTTTGGTGCAAGTAAATGAAAATGAAATGCCAAGCATTCTGTTATTTTTTTGTTCCATTTTCAAAACTACTATTTCCTCCATTATTCGTTTATATTGCTTTGGCAGGAATCTTATCAAAGAGATGTAAAAATATTAAATACAGAGATAAAAGAAGACATTATTATACCTATAATATAGGACTATATTAAAAAACGGGGCAAGGAAAGGCTTTCTGTGCTTTAAAAATCTATTTTCAATAATGGAATCTCCTAAACCAGTTAGCTGAAGAACAAAGACAGTAAAGGGATTTAAAATGCTAGCTCACTGTTGTTATATTTACATCTGTTCTATTTTTAAGTGCAGAGAAAGCAAGAAATTGGTCATTTTGTTTTTCTAAGAACACAGATATATTGTCTGGCTGAACCACCTTCACCACCACCAACAATCACTGAGCTACATTTAAAAGACAGAAGATCACTGTTGTTGTAGAGGCAAAGTTATTAGCTATTCAGAATGCACTTGCACCCGTTAGGATGTGGGAAGATTTGGACTGTTTAAACTACCTTGAAAGTATATTGGCTGCATTCTAAACACTGATATAGCAAAAGCACGGAAACCCTTTCTTTCCCCCAGTTTTTCATCTTGTCCTATACAGTATTATAGGTATAATAATGTGCAAGCTAGGCACAACACTGAATGATGAACATGGTCAAACAATTAGGAATGGTCAGATTTGTGTGTTTTTGATCTCTAGCAGTGTTGCATATATTCAGATGTCCCTTTGTTCCATCCCATCTTCCATGATTTAAACACACACACACACACACACTTTACATTTTGCATATAAATTGTACATCCCCCCTCCCATGAAGTAAACATTTTTGAATACATTTCCCTCTACATTATATATTGTTTGTATCTGAGCTGAGAACTGCATTGCAAAATCCAGAGAAGTATGCAATCTGCAAGCTAATTTCACCCCAATATGCACCCCAATGTGTAACATTCATAAAGTGCAGAGTAAGCTTATTAATTTAAAAATGCAGACTGAGTGACAGTTAACATCCCAGTCTACAAGTTGGAACCTGAAATAGTTTTATAGGTCTTTGAAAATGCATTTGCCCTTTGTGTTAAAAACCAACAAATTAAGGTTTAAATTAATATAAACCATGTTGAAGTTAAAAATCCTCCCCTGCCCTCATGCAGACCTGCCTGAACACTGGGGGAAAGAACAAGTTGAGTAACTGAGATTGGCAATCAAGTTCTTGTGCATCCAGCTGCAAAAGAAGGGAAGTAGAGAAAAAGCAGTGGAGAAAGCTATTGCACCTTGAAACATGCTACTCAGTTCTAAAGATGTTGGCCAGGTTCAGTGGTCCCAACCTCTGGCTCTGCAGCCACATACCTAAACCACTGAGCTAACCAGTCAGCAGTAACTTTAATGGTGCTCTATGGGCTGGGTCCATAATCTGCCTCCTACAGGCAGAAATGCTTGTCCCAAAACTGCATTGATTCTTGATTTGGAGCTTTCCCTTTTCCTCTTATTAATACATATTCCAAAAATCTCCCCCATATATCATAAAAGTTATTTTTTTTCAACTCTCCTTTCTTAACCTTTAAGTTACAAGTTAATTTATCATTTATTGCTATATTCCATATTTCTTTATACCATTCTTCAATTTGCAATTCGACTTTTGATTTCCATTGCCTAGCTATAATCAATCTAGCTGCTGTTAATAAATTGGTTATCAATTCTTTAGTCATTTTGTCATATTCCACATTCTCAAATATTGATAACAAAGCAATCTCAGCATTAAATTCTATATCTTTTTCACATATGTAGCTTAATTCTTTAAAAATTTGTTTCCAAAATCTTTGCACTTTTTCACATTCCCACCACATATGAAAGTATGTACCAATTTCCTTCTCACATTTCCAACAGACATTCGGATGATTGGCATTAATTTTATTTAATTTTTGACGGTGTTAAATACCATCATAAACTAAGTTTAAAAAAATTTCCTTTATTCTTACTGACATAAATCTTAACACCCTCATTTTCCATATCATCCTCCATTCTTCTTCATTTATTCTTTTCCCAATATCTTGCTCCCACACTATTTTTAATCCTTCTTTCTCACTTTCCTCTTCCTCTAAATTAAGAAGAAGTAAGTAAATTTTACTCACAGTACCTTTCACTGAGTCAGTCATCCGAATGTCCTCATATGACAGTAACAATTGTTCGTACTTTGTATATTCTCTACCTTTATTATATTTATTTACCCATTCATTAGTCCATCTTTCTAATTGTATATAATTCAACCATGAAATACTCCTATTCTGAAGAGTTTGTTTCATTTGATCTATCGATCTCATTTTATACAACCAATCTTTCAATCTAATCACTTTCTTTTCTTTAAATAGATCCACATACACTTTCATATTGGTAGGAAAATTTTCTATTTCTGTCACTAATCCAAGTGGGGAATATGATGAACATAAATTCTTTTTGCACTTATACCATATATTTAACAATGTCTTTAAAAATGGGTTATTAATTTCCCTTATTTTATCTTTCTTAATTATACCAAATAAATATTTTTCTATATCTGCCTGTAATTCTGATGATTCCATCTCCCACCAAATTAGCCTTTCTGGATTATATATAATTTCCCCAATAAACCTCAATTGGTTAGCCAAATAATAATTTTTTATATTTGGTAAACCTATACCACCTTTTTGCTTTGTTCTATACCAATACTTTTTATTTATTCTAGATCTCTTCCCTTCATTACAGAATCAATGCAGTTTTGGAGAAGAGGACAATAGAAGAAGAGGAAGAAGAATAATAATAAGGAAGAGGAAGATTATGGCAAGAGGTCCCGCATATGGTGGTGGGGAACACAGTTAAATTGTATTTTAGTTTGTATGTTATATGTTTTTGTTTAAATTTAAAATAAAGAAAAAAAATTAAAAAAAAAAGAAATGCTTGTCCCATCCATAAGTGACTTTTGATCCAACTGAAGAACCCTGCCATTAGAATAGAGGAGATGGTGATCTTAGTAGAGTACCTCTCCTTCCTGTGTGCCCTCCTCCCATCTGCAAGAGTAGTGGGGGAAGCAGTGCCAAAAACTGCCATAGAAGATGATACCAGCAAACATAGCCTTTGCCACTTTTTGTTCGTGAGAGAGTAGATTTATATGGGACAGAAGTGGTACATGAAACAGAAAGATTGGAGGAAACATGGTAGGGACATAACAACATCTAGTCAGAAATCATACCTATAAGCTAATATCTCCTAAATATATAGGTCTTCACAGAAACAGACATGACTCCCATAATGGAGATAGACTGACACAGAGAATGACATAGTTTCAGCAAAGGAGCTACCTGAGGACATTGGTACACAGACCAGCACATAACCTTTCTTAGCTTGTTAAGGGAATTAATCACTGTTTTTCCTTGTCCCTCTCATTGCTTGCTTTCTCAAGAAGGCATATGCACAAGTAACCAGCAACAACTAGGAGGCTCCAAGGATTAGCAAAGCCCCCTGTCTCTTGGGGTTTGACTTTAATAGATGTCCAATCCAATAATGCTAACTAGAGATGGGCACTGTGACGATCCACCCAGTGTTCCCTGTTTGTTTCCCCCAAACACAGGTTCACTCTCTGGATACATTTATTCTCTTTTCTGCTACCACCAGTGGATCTCTCATCCACACTGCACCATAGATGCTTCAGACACGCGCTGCCAATATAACTTGTTTATTTATCTTTTGGTTTATAAATCACAGATGTTCTTTTATTATTGTTTAGGATCACTCATTAAACTTCTTATATATGATTACACGTTTGCTTATTCATTTGTATTTACTTATTCACATTAACCAACTCATTAATACTCTCTGACTATCTATTTACCTTTACTATTCCATTTATCTCCTTCTCATTCTAACTCTCCAACTTTTCAATTCTCTTCCTTAACTCTCCAATTCTCCTCTCTAACTCCCCTGTCTCTCTACCTCTGCCCTTCTGTCTCTCTAACTGTCTCCCTCTGTCTAACTGTCTAATTGACTCCGCCCCTCCTGTCTTCTCATAGGCTCCTGCCCTTGAGCTTCGGCTATGATAGACAGGAGTGATGTGGGCATTCCGCCACAGGCACAAACAGTTGGTTTGGCAGTTCAGTGTGGTTCATTTACTGGCCGCATAGCTAATCCGTGGTTCAGTGCTCCATCCAGTCCAGGAAGTGCCCAGAGAGGCAGCATCCAGAGGAGGCAGGGAAGGGAAGCTGGGCCACTGCTTCTGAGTGGGCGCCCACTAGAGGAGGCAGGGTGCTGAATTGCAGATCAGCTGTACGGTTGGTAAACGAACAGTGCCAAACCAGTGGTTCGTGCCCATCTCTAATGTTGATTGCTGACATCAGCCCTGCCGATTTCTCCTACTTTTCCACTCAGGTCCTTATATTTCTCCTTCTTTGTTTTTCAGTAGACCAGCCAATGGTAGCAGAAGATTCTGAGGCTTTCAGTAACTCAACCCGACACCCAGAAATCCGTTTACTTTCCTCTGCTATCATTTCCACTGGGTTCACCAGTAATTCCAATATAAACTGCTTAAGAATCCCTTAGCATATGAACACGAAATAGATTTTTCAAAACCTACTGAAATAGGAGGTACTCAACAGGATCAACACTGATGGGCTTCCATACAGCCTGGATTCTACTGTCCCAAACTTTCTATGCGCTGGGGCTAGTTACTGTTGTAAATACAAAATACATATTATTACAAATGAGATTTTCTAGACTACAAATACCCCAAATCCCCATTCTGGGAGTTCTCTCTACCTTGCAGACACCTTTCAAACATCTCAATGTGATGCAACTGGGAGAAAGGTCTAAATCTGAAGACTTTGAGTCCTTTGCCCAAGCTTCCTGACCCAGTGCTAGCTGAGAGCTTTCTTCTTGCTAAGAAGGAAGCTTGGGCAGAGCTAAAGCAAGCTAGGCCTCAATTATGATTGATTGATTGATTGATTTGTATATCTCCTCCTTCCCCCAGATGCATGACACTGAGGTGTTTGAAAGGTGCCTTCAAGGGATATACAAATCCAAGAATGGAGATTTGGGGTATTTGTAATCCAGAAAATCCAAGATTCCCATCTTTATTCATGATCATCTGGATTATGAATTATATTAGGGTACAATCCAGGGAATAAAAATTGCCTAGCCTTGTGATGTCTAGATAAGATTCTCAGTTAATGCTGCTCCTTCTTAAAGGCACGAGTTGAAATCCTACTGAAATCAGAGACATACTGTTTGGGGGCATCTGGAGAAGCTGCACCTTATTTGCAGTTAACCCGCTCCTTTTGGTAGGTTGTTCTAAGCAAGATCCAAAACTCTCTAGGTTAGGCAGACAAAGAGAGTGGGTGACAATGTCAGTTTTGCTAGACATCTCATTCTGTGAGTGACCCCATGGGCTGTCTGTGAGCACACCCTAATACTGTGGCAGTGATAGAGAAACAATGGTCTTGAACAAGATATAGGCATTGTGCCCCTGTGCAGCAAGATGGTACAATTATTATTGAACCTTCTATACATCATTTATTGAACAAAGCTCTCTCCATTCAATCAAAAAATGGTATTCTGCTTCATAGGATGGAAGAAATGGGGGAAAATCATTATAACATAGGTCAGGTTTGGCATACTATTTATAGTGAAACTCATATTGCTCATGTATTTTTGCAAATTATGAGCTGTGTCAAATATTCATTACAAAATAATTTTAATACTCAAAGGAATGCATGGTTGCCAACAGAGAAAGCAAGCCACAAAGAATTATTAATGATCCTAACAGAACTCCCTTTTTATGATATGGATTTTGTTTTTTAAAGGCATATAGAATATTTTCTCTTACGTATATTTTTATAATTCTACATAGTGAATGGGAAACAGACTATTTCTATGTCTAGTGATTACTGTGGGGTAATTCAGAGTAAAGACCGGCAGCCTAATATCATAGCAAACAGCTTTGTATAATGAAGCAACATCAAGCTGTACTAAAATTAGGATTTATAGAAGTGATGGGTGAACTGCCTTCAGCTTGTCTGGAAAACCATTAAAAATATTTCTTCCAAAATCCTCTGGAAAATCCCTTCAGTCTTTCCCACCCACCTCACCCAAAAAAAGCTAACAATAACAGAAGAGTGAAGCACATATGCTTCTTCTGTCAGTCTCCTTCTTAAGAAAACAATATAAATCTGAGAAAGAGAGCTTTGTAGCACAAGGAGAAACAGAAACAGCAATAGCTTGCAAGCAACAGAAGAAACCTTGTTAGCATTCTTTGAATTGGAAATGATGCTTGCCAGCATATTTGGGAGTAACACTTCTTATTAGGGATATGAAGAATTTTGGATAATTTCTCATTCTTATTGATTCAGCCTCTCTCAGCCTAATGAGAACCTTGACAAAGAATTTCCAAGCTTTGTGTAATCATTTGCCTTCAGAGCAAAAGTGAGACAAAGAGCAGGGTTCCCCCACCCCCGACTGGGTCTCCTCAATGTGCACAGAATGTATCTCCAAAATTACTGTATTTTCCCTTCAACAGCACACACAGCAAGCACAGAACGAGTGGCTGACTGTTCAGAAAGACACAAACAACCCATCTGATGCTTCTGATCCCTGCATTTCCTTGCTGTTGTGTGCAAAATGCACTTGTGTGCAACATTTTGTGCAAAAACTGTTATTGTCAATGTAAGAATGGTTGTCAAGAGCACTACAAATTGTTTCACTTTCTCAAAGGATGGGGGAAAATGTAATGTCTTATTACTTTCAAGGTTTTACATCTCTTGTTCTTCTTTAAATTCAATCAGAAAACAGGGAAAATTAGAATCTTGTAGGAGCAACTAAGGATGTGGTGGCGCTGCGGGTTAAACTGCAGAAGCCTCTGTGCTGCAAGGTCAAAGACCAGCAGTCATAAGATCGAATCCACATGACGGAGTGAGCTCCCATCGCTTGTCCCAGCTCCTGCCAACCTAGCAGTTCTAAAGCATGTAAAAATGCAAGTAGATAAATAGGTACCACCTCGGTGGGAAGGTAACGGCGTTCTGTGCCTAGTCGCACTGGCCACGTGACCACGGAAACTGTCTTCGGACAAACGCTGGCTCTATGGCTTGAAAACGGGGATGAGCACCGCGCCCCACGACTGGACTAAATGTCAAGGGGAACCTTTACCTAGGAGCAACTAATTGGCAGTACACTGGGAACAGTTTGCCTGACATATGTGTTGGAAACAATTTTTCAAAATTTGGAATTTTATACTAACAAAAACTTGATAAATTCTGGATTTGCCCAATTGCAGAGGAATGCTCTGGTCCATGGAGAGCATCCCAGGTATCACAAACCATGCTGAATGTCTCCCTGTAATGGATATTGTAGGAGCTCTGCCTGCAGAGAGCGAGAGCGAGGAAGATCCATCTGTGGAGGTACGGAAGCAAATCTTTCCACCTTGGTGGCTGCCCTACTAGTGGTGGCGCCAAAAGTGGGGGTGGGGTGGGGTGTGAGAAAAAGCTGAGGAGCTGCAGGATCCCAGGTCTTCTTGTTTTCCTTAACTTCCCCAAGAAGAGGTAATAAAATATCCCTTCAGATTGCTCTGCAAATGATAAAATAGATCAAGATAAGTGTATTGTTAAATATAGATTTATGTTACATCACAACTAGCAAACAAGCATCAGATGTTTCCATGCAGACAGACTCACATAGGCAGACTGAGTTCCCCCAGACCAGACAGGCTTTTTCAGGCTACAAATCAGATGAAAAGAGGAGGTGTAGGTGAGAACCCCAGCAAACTCTCAGACTGAGCAAGAAACCATACTTTGCATCCCACCTTTCAAAGATTTGAACTCTGTGCCATGTCAGAGACAACGTGCTTAAACTATGGCAACAAGGCATAGAATGGGTTCCCAGACCCTAATAGTTAGTGCTCAAAATTACAATTTTTAAAAGAAAATACTTGTGAATCTTTTCTGTTTTGGGAGGCCTTTCTGAACATGCCTTAATTTAGACACTCTGAACTGATAGTCGTACTATTGTTGCTGCTGGCTTTCACTTCTATTTATTTATTTATTAAATTTATATCCCGCACCATCTGGCAACCAGGCCACTCTGGGTGGCTAACAACAGTATCAGGAACAATATTAAAACACGATAAAAATAAATTAATACATAACCAAATAGGGTAAATTAAATTAAGACAGATGGCAATAAAGGTGGTAAAAAGGGTGATGGAGAGGATGGCAAAAAGGATGGTAAAAAGGGAGGGTGAGATCTTAGTGCTCCAGGAAAGCCTGGTGGAAGAGCCAGGTCTTCAATGCTCTTTCTATCACTCATTTTGCACACACTGTAAGTAACATTTCTTAGTTTTGTAATTTTAATTTTCTAACTGTGATTTAAAAAAATGTATTGTCAATCACATATATTATTCAAGAATATAATAACACAACAACCCCTCATTTTGCATTTAATAACGTGGTATAATGCATGGACCCAGCACTCTCTATGGAGGCTTATCGACCACGGCCAGGACTGTCTTTCATCAACTCTGGTTGATCACCCACTTGTGCCCCTACTTAATGCCTAATAACAGTGGTTCATGCACTGCTAATCTCAAAAACAGACACTGTGATGCTACCTTTGTAGGGCAGCCCTTGAAAACAGTATGGAAACTTCAGCAGATCCAAAATGAGGCAGCCAAACTGATTACTCGGACTAGTAAATTTAATCATATATTCCAGTCTCGCTGCAGCTTCATTGGCTCCTTGTTAGTTTCCATACTCAATTCAAGATGCTAGTTATCCTATAAAACCTGTAACCATTTAGAACCTTGATATCTGTTAAAACGTCTCTCTCAGAAAACAGCTACATGTTTCACCCGCTCCTCTCAATCCTTGCTGCTAAAAGTAGAGACACCAAGGGAGGCCAAAAAAGCTGACAACAAGGAATCAGGCATTCTCAGAGGTGGCCCCCAATCTTTGGAACAAGCTTCCAAATGAGGTGCACCAGGCGCCTTCTCTCCTGATACAGTGGTGCCTCGCAAGACGAATGCCTCGCACAACGAAAAACTCGCAAGATGAAAGCGTTTTGCGATTCTTTTGGTGACTCGCAAGACGATTTTTCCTATGGCCGTGCTTCGCAAGATGAATTTTTTCCCCTTTCTTCTTCTTCTTAAATTTCAATGCATTCCTATGGGAAACCGCGCGCTTCGCAAGACGAAATTTTTGCAATACGACACGACTCGCGGAATGAATTATTTTCGTCTTGCAAGGCATCACTGTATTCGGGAAATTAGTGAAGTCAGAATTATATAAAGCTGTCTTTAATAACTTCTTCCCCTGATAATGTTAATATTATTATTTGTTCTTCTTTCTTGTGCTTTCTTTTCTCTTGCATTGATTTTAGATCTGGATCAGTGAACCCCACACTGATTATATTGTTTTATTGGGCATGTGGGGTTCTGAGTTTAATTTGTAAATTGCCCGGAGTAGTGTGTTTACTGGAGGGGTGGTATAAAAATCAAATAATTAAATAGCTGATCATTGCTGCTAAAGTTACTTTTTTGCCCAGTTTTTGATAAAGCAATCCTGTCTTTGCTCTTTTCTTCAACACAAATAGAGTTTAATATATTTGTTGTTGTCACAATTTGCCACATTTAATGCTGGACTGAAAGCACCTCCTCCCCAATTTTGCTGAATGATTTGTCTCCCATGAAAGTGGAGGACATGTTTTTCAGAAAGTTTATTTCTCTCTCAGTACCATCTCAGTTGCTAGGTTTGGCTAGCATCATGACACATCTGGACCTATCTCTTGTATGGGCCTTCTCAGCAGTGGCCCCTCACCTTTGGAACAACTTGCCAGTGGAGATCCACCTGGCTCCCTTTCTGGGTGTTTTCAGGAATAAACATAAAACCTGGCTATTTGGGCAGGCTTTCCCTCCTGCCGTATCTTAATTTCTTATACTTTCGCCACCTTGGATCTATAATATATGTTTTTTGGTTTTATTGTTTTTAAATTTGTAAACCGCCCAGAGTAGACCTTTGGTCTAGATGGGCGGGATAGAAATCCAATAAATAAATAAAATAAATAAATAAATATGGATTATTTTCTCAGCCAACCTGTGATGTTACCAATCCAAGAAACCGATCTTCTACTTCTTCTACATTTACCCTCAATCTTCCTTTCAACAATGTATTGCAGTATGTTCTATTTATCATGGCGAATAACGTGTCCCAGATATGACAGGTTGTATTTCTTAATCTCTATTTCTGCTTTCCTATCTAATGTACATCGTCATCCTTTACCCTATCGGTCCATGAGATGTTAAAAAGCATTTGGAATCTACTCCTTTTCTCCTGTTCTACTGATTGTCTCCCTAATAGTCCAAATCTCACATCTGGGGAGAGTTGGTGGGTTGATCATATGTAACACTTTAGCACCCTTAGTTTCAAAGTTACAATATATTAAGCTTTTTTGTTACACAACATTTTGTTTACCTTCATAAAGGTTGTTCTAAATATCTCATAAGTTTTGGGGGGTTATTTTGTACTTTTTAATGGGCATACAATAGACACAATGTACCGAGGATTCTCAGCAAATCATTTTTTCTTTCAAATGTTTAAAAAGCCTTTACTGCTGCTTCCTGGGGAGGTGGAGATGTAGTAGCATCCCAATGGCATTCATGTTGGCAATGTTCTAGTAGGAATGATACTGTGTCTTAGTATAGCTTCCCCATGCTATTAGGATAGCTATTGCAGTAGCTATCCAGTACAAGCAGGATTTCAAAGGGGCAGAGGAACTAGAGACCAAATTGCTAACATGCGCTGGGTTATGGAGAAAACCAGGGAGTTCCAGAAAAACATCTACTTCTGCTTCATTGACTACGCAAAAGCCTTTGACTGTGTGGACCACAGCAAACTATGGCAAGTTCTTAAAGAAATGGGAGTGCCTGACCACCTTATCTACCTCCTGAGAAATCTATATGTGGGACAGGAAGCAACAGTTAGAACTGCATATGGAACAACTGATTGGTTCAAAATTGGGAAAGGAGTACGACAAGGCTGTATACTGTCTCCCTGCTTATTTAACTTATATGCAGAATACATCATGCGAAAGGCAGGACTGGATGAATCCCAAGCCGGAATTAAGATTGCCGGAAGAAATATCAACAACCTCAGATATGCAGATACCACTCTGATGGCAGAAAGTGAGGAGGAATTAAAGAACCTCTTAATGAGGGTCAAAGAGGAGAGCGCAAAAAATGGTCTGAAGCTCAACATCAAAAAAAACTAAGATCATGGCCACTGGTCCCATCACCTCCTGGCAAATATGGGAAGATATGGAGGCAGTGACAGATTTTACTTTCTTGGGCTCCATGATCACTGCAGATGGTGACAGCAGCCACGAAATTAAAAGACTCCTGCTTCTTGGGAGGAAAGCGATGGCAAAGCTAGACAGCATCTTAAAAATCAGAGACATCACCTTGCCGACAAAGGTCTGCATAGTCAAAGCTATGGTTTTTCCAGTAGCGATGTATGGAAGTGAGAGCTGGACCATAAAGAAGGCTGACCGCCGAATAATTGATGCTTTTGAATTGTGGTGCTGAAGGAGACTCTTGAGAGTCCCCTGGACTGCAAGAAGATCAAACCTATCCGTTCTGAAGGAAATCATCCCTGAGTGCTCACTGGAAGGACAGATCCTGAAGCTGAGGCTTCAATACTTTGGCCATCTCACGAGAAGAGAAATCTCCCTGCAAAGGACCTTGATGTTGGGAAAGAGTGAAGGCAGGAGGAGAAGGGGACGACAGAGGATGAGATGCTTTGGACAGTGTCATCGAAGCTACCAACATGAACTTGAGCAAATTCCAGGAGGCATTCGAAGACAGGAGGGCCTGGCGTGCTCTGGTCCATGGGGTCACGAAGAGTCGGACATGACTTAATGACTAAACAACAACAATTGCAGCTCTTTGCCCACCCAGCCCGGAATAAAGAGACGAAACACGTAACATGGGGTAACTGGGCCACAATTTTATTAACTTTATTAACTTTAAATCCCATTTAACAAGGAGGCCTACTGTAGTGCAATACTGGTCTGTGCCCGTAGTCAATTTTGACTTTCCGTTCCAGACCTCTCTTTAGTGAATTCCTAATCTGCAAGCATGCTGTTCTACTATACAGCACTCCCCTGGGCATAAAGTAACAGGAGTACCCTGCTTCCCCTCCCCTCAGCTAACTTCTGCTAATTCCAACCTGAGAGGAGGGGTGCTTGGCACCCCCTAAATGGCCATTTTTGAACTCACTTGAACCTATTCCCTTTGCACTACCTGCCACGGCAATGGGGTTACAACATATGCCCCATGCCCCCCTCCAAGCCAAAGATCTCGGCCCTAAGGCCCCCTTGCAGGTCCTCTAAGAAAATGTCTATAAGCCTAGGGTCACAACTAGCCCTCCATAACAATCTTGGAACAATAGCTGACCATACTATGCATGTTGACGGACAGCATTCAGTAAAGACCTTCAGGTCAGCTAGAATCTGAAGTATCAAAGACTTGCCCGACTTTCGAGCCAAGTTGTTGCCCCCCAGGTGGACCACTAAAATGTCTGGGACCACCTGCGGGGGATCCAGGGGCACCATGTCGAGGAACCTGTCCCACAGCAGGCCTCTCCGTCCCCTCTACTCCAGTGCAACAAAGTCACCCAGCCCCAGGTTTTGACCCCAACTGGTCTGACTGGCATACTTCGCAGCCCAAAACAGGTAACTGTGCCCGACCAACAGAACACGAACCTGGGCTAATGGTCTCTGTGTACCTGAAACAAGAAGAACCAAACAAACAACAGCAGCACCTAGAACTGTGGCAGGGGGCGCACATAATCATGATAATGCTGTGACGCCCATCTCCCCACTTTTTTAATCTCCAACTTTCCATAGCCAAGGGTCGCTGCTTTCCATAGCCAAGGGCAGCCGTGGCTCCAATTCGAAAGGAATGTGTACCAAAGTGCCAGCCCTGTATCCCGGCCTTGCATAAGGCCTGGGATGTTATTTTCCAAAATTGATACCTCGTCAGGGGCGACTTGTCTTGATGCTGCAAAAATCCTTCATCATCGTCTCCCCTAAAATGCAAATAATCCCGTGCAGCATTAAATGGGCAAATCTCAGTTATGGAACATTGCCCAAGACCAGTAAACTTTCCTTTGCCACTCTGGTCTGTTTTTTACTTACGTAAATGTATAACTAACTGATTCTCTCCTATGATTATGTCCTTCCTCTGCAAAAAGGATAGGGACTGGTCAGTTTTTGCTGAAGCTACCAGTTCACTTACCCTAAAAGCACCAAAAAACGCTATGAGCATTGCTGCTTTGAAAAGGCAGGCCTCAAAGTGATTCGTACAGACAGTATGCCATGTGTTAACCAACTTTACTAATATCGCTGGGGAAAAAGGTGACCGAGAATCCTTTACACCACCTCTCTCCCTACTCCAACTCTCAATCATTTTCCTTATCCTAAAGTCTATAAAATAACTTCTACACCCCTGCACCTTGGCGTAAAATGCTAGTGCAGACATCCGCCCTTGGATCGACCGGGGTGCCAATCCCTTGCGGTGCAGATGCACTGCAAACTGCATCATGTGATCGTCCAAAGGAGGCCAATCCTGACCTAAACCCTCTTCCTCTAGAAACTTGAAGAACTCAGTACAAGCTGTTGTGTAACTGCGCCTAGTGCTAGGGGCTACAGCTAAACTCATGGCTCTGTTGGCCTCAGCCCGCCAAGATTCCATACCTCGATCGGCAACACGTCGGGTTGAGCCTGTGCCCCCAGTGCCAACGCCTTGAACTGGTCCAACTCTTGATGGGACAGGGCGTCAGCTATGGCATTGTCAATCCCCGGAACATGACGGGCTTGAAAAACTATATTAAACTGTAAACAATGGAGCACCTAACTAGCGTCATCACCCTCCAGGACCTGGATGTCAGTGAGTTAACTATGTGTACCACTGCCTGGTTATTGCACCAGAAGGTAACCACTGAGTTAGCCCACTGCTCACCCCATAACCATAAAGCCCCCACTATCAGAAATAGCTCAAGAAACGTAAGGTCCCTCGTAACACCTGACATCTGCCAGTCCCTTGGCCATGTTCCTGCACACCATTGACCTTTGAAAAAGATGCCATAACCCAGGGATCCCGCTGCATCTGCCCCAGCCTCAGTTTTTCCCTCCAAAAGGACGTACCATTAAAACCTTGGAGGAATTGTAGCCACACTTTTAAGTCCTCCTTCATACCCTGAGTTAGGTATCTCTTGTGATGCAGCTTTTTAAGGCCTCTCATCACCTCACATAATCACCTGAGGAAAGTCCTACCCAGAGCCACCACTTTGCAATCAAAGTTTAGGTGTCCTACAATTTGCTATAGCTCTCTCAGGGTGACTTTTTGGTGCGCCAACATTCCCTGCAGCCGTGCTTGCAGGTCTGTCAGCTTATCCTCTGGCAATCGGCTGGCCTGAGGAATAGTGTCCAGCTCGATGCCCAGAAATACCAGTCTCTGGGTGGGACCTTCCGTTTTTTCATCAGCCAGAGGGACACCTAGGTCTCTGGTTAACTCCTGAAATGTAAACATCAATTCCTGACATTGTGGTGTACCCTGAATACCACAAAATAAAAAATAATCAAGGTAATGAACCACTCTGGCACCCATACCTTTACGCCTAAGTGCCCATTCTAAAAAGGTGCTAAATTGCTCAAAACCTGAACAGGATATGGAACACCCCATTGGGAGCGCCCTACCCATATAGTAGCTACCTTCAAAAGCAAATCCCAGAAGATTAAAATCTTCTGGGTGAACCGGGAGAAGTCTAAAGGCTGATTTGATATCACATTTTCCCAGCTGAGTGCCAATCCCACAACTCCGCACCATGCGCACTGCTTCATCAAAGGATGTATAGTGGACATTACAAAGTTCCTGTGGAATTTTGTCATTAACTGAATCCCCCGCTGGAAACGATAAATGATGAATTAATCTAAACTCCCCTGGTGCTTTCTTTGGAATCACTCCCAGTGGTGACACTCTTAAATTTTCAACTGGAGGTGCTGGGAAAGGACCTAAAACCCTTCCTTCCTTAACTTCTTTACTAATTTTCTTTCTCACAATGTCCTCTTGTCCCTTAACTGATTTCAAGTTGTCTGACCAAGTGGCTGTTCTATCACCCGTGACAGGAATATGAAAACCGAACTTGAAACCCTCTAACAGAAACTTACCCACCACTTTGTCCAGGTAGAAACTAAGCCACTGTTCCAAAATTGGAACCCTAATTGGTCTAGGACCCTTTTGGTGCAGTAGCTGATGCTGGAGGTGGCTTGCAACCCCCACCTCTGGAGTCTCTACCCACATTACCACCTGGTCACCCTTTTGGACATGCTGATGACGCATGTGGGCCACTACATATGGAACATTGGTGCTTAAATCTGCACGGTCCCCTATTACAAGATCCTTGGGCATTGAATTCCCAGCAGAACAGGCGGGGTTGAACCACCTAACAAGCTGTCATGCGGGAACTGCCGGCTTGTGCCCTTTGCACCAAATGCCCACTGTCAAATCTATCACCCAATACCAGGCGGGATGGAGTCATAAGCCGTAACCACAGAGCGTCATGCGGGATGTCCTAACGCATGCTGGGGTGCAACGCCGTGCACATACGGAACCCTCGTCATAAAGGAGCCATGTATGCCCCGGGAAATCCACATATGCCCTGTAGATAAGGTCCATATACTGGATTGTTTAATTTATTTATTTATTTATTTAATTTATATGCCGCCCACACTACCCAAAGGTCTCTGGGCGGCTTACAACAATTAAAATACAGTAAAAAAAGATAAAACAATTAAAAGACAATTAAAATATATTAGTGTCAATGCCCTTTGTGGATAAGCGTGAACCACTGTTCCCGCATAAATAAAAAACCTGGCAGCCAATTACCCCTCCATCTGTCCGGTTTACGCCTACGCAGTTTCTCAAGCTCCCTTTCTTCCTCCTTGTCCTTCTTCTTCTCCTCAATTTCTCTATTTAGTAAATCATAAACATCTACATACTCTCCCTTTCACATTTTTTCCACTGTGGCTGTCAGTAGATGGTCTCCTAAAGGTAAAGACTGATCACCTTCAGGGAGGGCACACCTCGCAACCGAATTGTAACCTGTATCTACTTCAGCCAGCACCACTGTCCCTCCTATTCCTGCCGCCACACCAGCCTGTTGTACATAAGACTGGCTCGGGACAACCCCTATATTGGACCCCGTGTGCGTGCATTGTCCACACCCTACTGCCTGCGGAGGCAAGGCTGAAGGAACCAGTACCGCATGGCTCCCGGTACCCCATGGCCAAACAGTCACAGACTGTGTAGTGCCTGGTGTAACGGTACCCCCACCTGGTACCGTCACTCCGGACAGCACAGCGAGTGCACTCGTGGATGCAGGTTCCTCCAGCGCAGCCATGGCCGATCCACTATGTCCACTCAGTTCCCGCTGAATGGTCCTGGCCTCAGATGCCGCTTCCATCTGCCCTTCCTCCTCATTCGTCTGTGTCTGGATACTGGATAGCGCCAACCTTGACCCACTGCGCCACTGCTCAGTAACCCGCATTACTCTTTGCTGCATTGCCGGGGTACAAACTGCTGAAGATGCACTAGATGGGCTGGAACGCTCCCCTTCCAAAATAGCAATACGTGAAAGCATGAGATCACCCATCCTTTTAAGCTGTTATATATATAACCCACACAATGCCCTGGAGCCCACTATTGAGGGAGGGCAAATGGGGGGGAGGAGTGCTGGGTACAGGCAACTGCCCTTCAAGAAGTGAACCCTTCCTACAATCCCTCACCCACAATGCCTAATTAAGCTCTAATGAGTAATTAATTTTATCTAATTTTAAATTTAATTTTAATTCTTTTTTATTTATTTATTTTTATTATTATTATTCATTCAAAACAGTGGGGCGAAGCCTGCAAAGGCTCTCCCCCCAAACTAGTGCAACAATCCAAAAAGCCAAACCGCAGTGGGTTGAACCAATGCCCAGCCCGCAACCAGGTCCTCTTCCCGTCCAGCGGCCACGTGGTCAAAACCGAAACCGCTGTGGTCGTGCTGGGCAGCCCTCCGTCTTCTCCAACCCCTAGCCGATGAAGAGGGCGACGCAGGGCTGAGCAGCCTCCTTTAAGGCTTCTGCTCTCGCCTGCTCGCCTATGATCCCGCGATGCTTTGTCTCGTCCAGCCGAGCGGGCAAAACAGCCCCACTTCGGCAGCTGCGCACCTCACGAAGAGGCCGCTTCTGACATGTTTCTGCATGAAGACATTGTTTCCCCTAATTTGGAACTTTTCTATGATCCTGAAATATCATAACACATGAACAGACAAATAATATCTGGTTTCCATGTGTTGACTGTGTTATCCAACCATTCTTTTCATTCAACCATCACTGATATCATTACTTGCAGACGTCATTTACAATGTCCAAAGCACACCAGATCTTTAATTTTGTCAAAATCCTTATGGCCATTTTTATAAAGTGAGCCAACACCATTATTGTTTTTGTATTGCAGATGAATGGATGGGGATGGTGTGGGTGGAAGAGGCTGAGAAATAATGCCTTGTTTAAGGCATCTGTGTGTTCTAGCAAATATAAGATTTGAACAAGTGGTTTCTTTATTTGTAGTTGACTCAGTTAGACAATGAGATCGCTATGTTATGGAGAGGGCTTTGCTATTTTTTGCTTCCAATCCCTGGAATTTGCTACAGAAATTATTCTTCTACCAACAGACAAATACTCTTTTTTTTTTAATGCAGGCAGAATTCAAGTAATTGACTAGCTTCTGAGAATGGGATTTATTACATGCTGGGTGGTGCACTCTGATTTGTGTTACTAAAATGTGATTTAAATTGAGTGCCTAATTTAATTGTGTTTTAATGGTTGGTCTTGTGTTTTAAAAGTTATTGTTCTTTTAGTTAATATTACTGTAAGCCCCATCTTCAGGAAGAAGTAGGATATAAATCCAATAAATAAATAAATGAATAGTTGAATATATGATAAAGCAAGGGTTTTACTACATGAACAAATGAATGACTGATAAATAAATAAATAAATAAATAAATAACACAATTTGGACAACAAGAAAGTAGTTACTGCAGGCTGCTTTAATTTTAAATGCCAGCCACTTGTTCCTTTAGCAATCTCTTTTGAAACAGAACATTGAAAAGGCAGTCATAAAAAGTTAAAACACTGGAGAAGAAGCAAGTTATTTTCTCATGTACAATGGTAATTACAGCAACCCACTGAGCTGCAAATATATGAGAAATCAGGCTTGGAGAAAAATATGTTTCTGTATTTGTTACTGTCATAAACGCTATTGAACTACACTAGTATTTAAATTAATAATTTAAATGTTTGCCTAATGAACTGAACTTGATTAAATTAAAGCATTCTCAATTAATTTTGACAGGTCTTCAGATGGTGAGGTATGTTCTTTTGAACCTGAGGAAAAATGATTTTGGTGCTGTTGCATTAAATGTCTGCTGAATGATTTTTTCCCCTCAAATACTTTTTAAAAAGAGAGAGAGAACATTAACCCCTCTCCCCATTTAAGCAATATGTTTTTTTTACAAAAGAGGAACAAAGATGAGGCGAGAGGAACAAAACAAAACAAAATTAGATATACTGTGTATCTGTTAAAGAGTGCTAGGTATGCTGCCTATAATAGACAGTACTGTAATAGTAGACCTGGCTGAATCACAAATATAAATCATACCTCCCAGAGCAGGGAAAAAATCAATCTGTACGATAAAGACATTATGTTAGAATTTTATCATCATAATTATCCACCTCGACATTTTTAGTTCAGACCTCTACAACTTGGGTGAACTACCAAGCTGAATCCATTCAGTCAACTTATCACGTATAGCAACCCATGAAGGGCATGAAAGACACCCATTTTTTCCCTGCTTTCTTCAGACTGCAAACTGAGATGACCTGATCCTAAATGTTGCACAAAGATGTATGAGAATAAAAATTAGTGAAGTGTGATAAAGATTATTATGTAACAGTGCTGTAAACATATAGATAGAACTTAATTGTTGAATATATATCTGACAGAAATGTACCTACGTGCATTTGTCTGCCGGAGAGCTATGGCTATATCTGGAGACAGAGGGAGAGCGGGCGCCAGACATGGGCTAGACCACACTGCATGGCCAATGATGGGAAGTGTCAAGCCTGCAAGTTGTCATTCAGGCCTGTTTTATTCATACTCTGATTCATCTCAGAGCAGCGTGTTTTAAGATGTTCCTGCAAAAACTATGCAGGGTGCAATAAATTAGAATGAGGCAAGACAAAAATTGTACTCCCATAACTGAATTTGATATGAAGGGGGATTTTCCTTTTACACATGGATTGCTTTTTACTCCTGTACAAAGGCTTTTAAAAGATTAGATCTGGGCTCTAGAGCAGACTGTGCTGGCTTGGAGCTGATGAGAGCTGCAGTTTTAACGATGTTTGAAGGGCATCGAGTTGCCTTCTCTTACTCAAGGGGGGTGGGACGCTGCTTAGGACCATTCATTGCCATTTACGCCAAGGTGCAGGGGTGTACGAGGTTTGTCTAGTGGCTGCAGAGAGAAGGAGCTGGCAGGGAGGACTAGGGACAAGGCCCTTCAGTCTTCTTCAGAAATAAAGAAACAGACACCCTGGTTTCTTGGCTAGTTTCCTGAGAATTCTTGGAGGAACACAGAGGAGTCTTCTCAGCCTCATCTGGGGTCTCATTTGACTCCCTGCATAGTTTGAACTGGTCTGAGCCTAATGCAGAGAGATGAGTGAGAACTTCATCTCTGTATATTTTTATAACAAAATTCACAAATTTATATTGATGGAAAGAGCTTGACATGAAAAAAAATCCAGAGAAATAAAATTGACAGATCTATCCATCTGGGCCTGGGCTTTCCCTGCTTCAAAATCTCAGCTCAACCCCCTGCATATTCAAGTGTGTCAATGCTAATGTAGGATTGCCACTTTTTTGAGAGAGAATGAGAGGGAGGAAGAAAGACAAAATGAGAATGAGAGTTCCTCAACACATCTGTGAGGGGTAAAGACTACTTAGTCCTCTCTGCGAAAAACTGCATCTGCCAAATCTTACCAGTGCAGTGGGGGAGAATTTAGTTTCAGTTATTTTTTTTTTTTAAGAATTCATCAAAATTGGGCAAATATATTAATATTCAGCACAGAAATCCTTGTGATTTAAAAAATTCCAGTTGAGCAAAAGCAAAATGGCAGGTTTCCCCCATTCCTAATAATATATAAATAAATCTTACATGGGATTCCAAAGAAATGACTTCCATACCTCAGTTGTATTAAAATGCAGTATGACTTTTTCAGGAGGCTTCAGTGATTACAAGAAACTGTACAAATGATTTTTCTTTTTGGTTCAGGTTCAGTATGTAACATATGAAGCAGCATTTGCATTCTTGCTTCTCATTCAGTTATATTCTAAATTTTACACAGTTCCAAATTGCAGACATCACTGCAATGAGTTGGATCGTGAGTCTCATCCAGTGTGGGTCTTCTTATGTTCTTATTGTTCTTTGGTCCCTGTCACGCACCCCCAGTGTCCCTAGTTTGTTTCCCTCAAACCCAGGTCCACCTTTGGACACGACTTGCTTATTTCTCCTTTCACCAACTGCCACCAGTGGATCTTTATCCACTCTTTACCAATAATGTTGCATAGACACGTGTTGTCAAATATAACTGATTATTTATTATTTAGTTGTTTAGGGATTTCTTTATTTGTATTACTTCACATCAATCACTGGAATAAGATCTGATGTCTGTCTATCTATTTTATTATACTTCTATCCTTTAACTATTCTTTAACACATCAACCAACTACACCAACTGTCCAATCTCTCTCATAAACGTTTTAAAAACCTCTTCTCTCCTTCTCTCTCAGTCTCCAACTCCCTACTCTGACTCCGCCCTCCTGTCCTCCCATAGGCTACAGCTCTAGAGCTCCACATGATGGACAGGTGGGACATGGGCATTCCGCCACAGTCCCTCTTTAGATATTATGCAGAAGAAGTGAGAATATCTTACTTATTTATAATATCTAAAGTTCCTTTGAGAAATGCCAAATGCATATACACACACACACACACACTTAATGTATATTTTGCTTTGTAGCAAACAGCTTGGATCCTAAATTCTTGAGGACAGAACTCTATTCATGAGATGCTCCTACTGAGGAAAATGAAGGAGGTTTCATGGACTCCTCCTTCCCTCTGAAGTCCTGTGTACTCACAGAAAAGCTGCTTCATTTGACTGGGATCCCCAGAACAGAGCAGGAAGTTGTGGTCCGTTTGAGGAAAGTCTACTGGACACAAATAGCTTTCTCCAGAAGCAGCTTCTGCCGAATTCCTCTCCCTTAAGCTTGTGGAAGAGATACTGTGGTTCCAGCTATAATGATTTTTAGTGTGAGCACTATGTTATCTTGCTCAAGACCCTGGAGCAGCAAAAAGTTCAATAGACCAAAATAGCACCTCTATGGGAGAGCCTCATTGATACTGAGAATTGTAGGGACTTTTCTACATGTGTCAAACCAAAGACTCTCAGTGCATGGAAGGTGCAAAGTATTTGTGACTTATATTAGTGACATTTTGAATGTTCAAGCTCCAGGCCATACCTTAATATGATCTTGCTGTTCTCAGGGTTTATCCCTTGCTGTCCACTTGTCTCAATAGATACATGCTAAGTCACAACCCAGCCTTCAGCTTTAGTTTATAGGAAACCTTCTGCTGATGCCCATTACTTCCATGTCCCTCTCAATGGAACAAGTGTTCTGCATGCCTTTTCTTTAAAGTTTGCTTTGTTCCAGCCTAAGGTATACCTCCTAAAAGTAACTCCTAGTCATTTTCTGAAGGAGATGGTTGAAAAGTCTAAATTGGAGTTATATCCACTGGTGGCTTTGCCTTAGCTGGAGGCACTTCTGCTTGCACAAAGTGGGACATTCAACCTTCTACAGGCCCTGCTATCTACTGCAGTTGTATCTCACACTTCTCTGTTGCACCAGATCCCACCCTTAAATGACAGAGTCATTTAAACATCAGGAATGGGTTTTTGGAAAGGGAGAGGAGCTTAAGTAAGCAGAGGTGGTCACTTAATGGCAAGTGCTATGAGTAAGCCAAAACCAGCCTTAGATATAACAATATAACCTAATTCAGAGGAAAGCTTTTATTGGGGCCAGTAGCTTACCTGATAAATTTAATGCAATTACTTGATAATATCAGAAAAATTAATCCTGCTGGTAATGTTGTAATATTTTCTGCAAATGGAGATGCAGAAAGGGGAATGTTAACACATTCTTATTCTGTCATTTACTTGTGATATTATTGGTGTGTATAATTTGTCACAGTCAATTGCAGTTTATTGATAAGGTGCCGGGGCCTGTCATATGCCTGGTCATGTACCCAGCTGTGCAACTGCAGGACACCCTGTAGCTCGTTAGTTATCCAAAATTAACTGTGACAAGTTTATGGGACTTGCAAGCACCAATAGGATTCTGGACACTATGTTTCCCTTAAATGCTAATTGTGGCATGTGAACTTTGCCGCATGATTTTCAAGTGGGCAAATCTGCCCTAACTCTCTCCAGTTTGGTTGCACCTACATTGGCCCAATCCCTGCCCAGTGTCTTTAGCCCCACTCCCAATACCATGCACGATTTGGCTCCAGACCAAAGAAAGAAAAAGTTTCCAAACACTGAGATACTCCATGCCCAGATGGAATGTCAACATTGACTCCTATAAACACATACATATACAAAGCTTCACACTTACACTGGTTAATATTTCTCTTGAGACGTGCTGTAGAACAGTATGCTTACCAATTAGAAATGTTTGTAAAAATATTGGACATCCTACTTAACAGACTTTTCCATTACTAACAGGATGGTTACAATGATCACAGATTTTCCAGCATATAAAACATTTGGCTGCGTAATCAAGGTCCCTATGTATGAAACTGTCTATAATAAAAAGGATGCTTTTGGCAGTCTAGGCTCATTTCCCATTGAGCTTCTGCCGAGGAGAACATCCCTTCAACACAGTGACACAGGATGGCCACTTGTGCAAGCACACCCCCAAGGAGTAAAGCCACCTTTCCCTTCTGCAAGGCAACAGTGGCTCAAGTGGTGATCCCGTACTACTACACCCAGCAAAAACTCAATAGGATACTGGCCTTACAGTACAATTCTATACAAGGAAGTAAGACCTCCTGAAGTACTTGAAGCCTACGTCTTAACATACTTCTACATAACTTTTTTGGTCATTCCAATTCTGGATGAAGAACTTTTGATTTACTAAGGACTTTTAAACAAGTGTATGTTTTAAACATTGGTCTCTCATTGTGGTTCCTTAATAAGAGTTGCTGTCTTTTAGGTTGTGTTTTTTTTCTTAATAGCCTTCATTATTAAATATTGTATTTTTTTAAAAAAAAATCATCTGGCATTTTAGAAGATGTTACATTGAGCATTTTGCTGTTTAAATTGTCCAAAGAACATGTTTTGAAGGGGGGCGCTATATAAATTTAGTTAATTAATAAGAACATATAGCTATTCACCTGTATTGCTTGTGTAGCATAATCATTTCAGTTGTTTCCTTCTGCTTTTTTCAGACTATCCTTCTGATTGTTTTTGTTTTCTAAATACGTCGTTCTCATTTAGTTTTGCATCATTATTGATGCTTGACATCTTAAATTGAAATGGACTTGAAAGCTATTTGCTTACCTCTCCTTAACCTGTATTCTGTATCCCTGTGTTGTTCTATAACTAGGAAAACCACCTGTGTTGGCTGAACTGGAAATATTTCTTTTTAAAGGTACATTTATTTAACATTTTCTTTCACTTTCTTTTGCTCCACTTACAAACTCTCTACACAGTTATTGATCCCTTTCTCTGTCTGACAATATCCTTTCAAATATATCTCTAATTTATTCTATAAAGACATGAGGGTATCCCTGACAAAAGTCTTTCTTTTTCACACAGTTATGTCTGTCTTTATTAGACTATTATTAGCAATAAGTGCTCTCAGACAGAATACTTTCATTGGGTTTTCTTTCATCTTGGGGATAAGATATTTGAAAACCATTTTGTGCTTTAATATCATAATTCCTCTCCCTCCATCACTGAGTTTGCAATTTTTTATTTTTTTTTAGATTGCTAGCTTTTCCTTTTAGGCATATTAAACACAGTTCCTCACAATTTTTTCTTTCCATTTTGTACTTACATAGATATTCTTTTTAAGTATCTGTGCACAATGTGCTAAGTGTATTGTGTTCAAGTGCTGTAAACAGTGGTTACTATTCAGACTTGAAGAATGTTATCAGTAGCTTTCTTTTCTTCTTGTTGTTCTTTTTGAAGGTGTACAGTTCTTAAATGTGTATTTCTCTTATCATTTTGCCCTCCCTTTCCCCTCTGTTTACATACCTCTCATTCTCTTTCTTGACCATGACCTGTTTTATATCACTTTGCTGCTACACGAGCCTATGTTCCAGTCTCTAACATCTTTTTCTCAAAGTATGAAAGAGTTTTGAGTGCGTAGCTAAAGTTTATCAGACCACCAGCAGTGATCAAGTACCTACCAATGGACAGTCATTCCCTTCTTTAATCACTGTCCGTTTTTGGGTGGGAGAAGATTTTCTTAATCCTTAAGAACTGATTATTTCTCTAAAATGACTTTATTCATGTTTTCTTTTTCTTTCTTTTTCTTTTTCTCTTTTTCTTTTACAAAACATTAATCATATCCTAAGCATGCAGATAAGTCTGTTTTATCTTTGGAAATTCTGGTGGGTTTTTTTTGTTTTGTTTGCTTTTTGTTTTTTGGTCTACTGGTTACTCAAAGCCATCAAGTTTGCAGCTGAATGGAAATGTAAAGCTGTGAAAAGGGTAAGAACACAGATAGCTGGTCCTGGGTTGTTCAGAAAAGTATCACTGGGCATTCTGTTTTAGCTTCAATATAACCAGAAAGCAAGCAAGCAGTTCCTTTGAAAACCAAACAAACTTCACCCCAACAATTGTGCATACCATCTTCAAGTGTTTCTCTTTATATAACCTATTTTTTCTATCTTACTTTTTTCCCCCCAGATAATGAATGTTTTGCCAGTTGTCTCTCATGCTTCTCTCTTTTTAGTTAGAAAGACAATGTAAGGCACAAGGATGAATGTATTTTATGGGTTTTTAAAAAATAGTCCCAGGAATATGAATCTCACAGCCTCTCAGACTCAGACAGAAACCAAGGGAGGAGACCCATTATTTTCTCCTTGTAGTCATATATTTCTGTGTGAGGTTTCCCGTCCCCACCTCCAAAAACTCCCGGGAAATCGTGGGATTTCTCAGAAACTTTATTGCTATTTTTTTCTGGAAGAAATGCCAAGCTGCACTGGATTATTACAATTTGTGTGCAGAATGGCATCTTTCCTGCACTGAATATACTTGGAATAAGCAGAAGAAGCATGAAGCTGTGCAAAATTAATTCATTTCCTGTGCAGAACAGCATCTTTCCTACATGGATTCCAGTGTAATGAGTAGAAGAACCACCAGGCTGTATCAGATGATGGCATCTTTCCTATGCAGGATTCATCTGGAAATGGCAGAACAAACACAAAATTGTGTAAAATAAGTAAGATTGTTACATTTCTTGCACAGAAAGGTTTTTTTTTTTATGCAGGATTCACTGGAAAGGGCATAATTGGCAAAAAAAAATATATGAGAAAAATGGGGAGGGAATGGTAGTGTGGACCTGTTTTTGCAGAATGCCAAGCAATCTCCCCAGTGCAGGGGAAGTCTTAGAGTATCTTGGCATGATATGACTCAAAAAATTGTTGAGAAGGAGAAATTTTGCAAGTACTTATCACAGATTTACCTTATGCTGAATTAGAAAGTTACTTTGCGTAGTCGGATATGGTGTAAAATATGCATTGATGTAGTGGATAGATTGACAGACTAGGATTCAGGAGGTCTGGGTTTGAATCCTCACTCAGCCATAAAAACTCACGGGAAAGGTGTGGAACTGGTAAAACCATTGCCTAAGTCTCTCATTTACCTTGACAGCCCTATTAGGCTTACTGTAAGTCAATTCCAATTTAATGGCACAAAACACACTCACACAATATTGTATACTCTAACTGACCAACTTTCCAAACCATCTTTACAGGTCGAGACCTTTCTGAGCCTGGCTGTCTGAGCAGGTCCCTTTAAACTGGGCAATGCACTGAACAGTCACACAACTGAAGTTATTAAAGGCTCTTTTAAAGATTATATTCAATCAACAGTGCAGGAAGCGTAACTGGACAATTGTCTTCTGACACTGCAAAAGCTTTTTTTTTTCCTGGTCTAGCAGATGTTCCCATGAGCCATGGGTTCTGAAGCCCCTCCCCAGCACCACAGTGCAAGTAGAATGAATACATTGCATCCTAACTAAGTGTCAAAAATAAAAATGAAAACATCGGATAGATTCATATGATCAAGGATACATGAGACTTGTCACTCAGTAGTACGTAGTTCTAATACAAAACGCCGATCTTTCTCTCCATGCTTATTATGGATGGTATGCAATGGAAATGTCAAGCAATCCATTTTACATAACATAATTATGAACCTTGTGTAGGTGGCCAAAATAGTGAACCTCATCCGTAATTATGAGTTGGCTCCATTTAAGTATAAGAAGGAAGCCATCAGGCGATTCTTCTGTGCTTTCATCTGGAGTTTACAGCTGTATGTTTCTGTACATACACAGTGAGGCTCTTTAAAATGCCCAGTGCAACAGTAGCCTCAACTTTATTATTCATTTAACTATCCTTCACTATTTCACAAAAGCTCCTGTTTAGAAAGGATGGTTTACAAATTCTCCTTGACAGTTCTTTTTCTAGCTGATAAATTCATAACTCTAGGGCAGTCAACATCTTGGCCGTATTCCCTTTTAACTTTTCTTTTAAGAAAGCAGCAAGTTTTCAATCCCAGATTTTTCACTGCCTACTGCCATCTGCTGCCAGATGACAAGAAATGCACATAGACCTACTTCTGAAAACATCTGTGAAGCAGAATTGTAAATACAACCTTGTTTAAATGGCTAGTGGATGGTCTATGCATGCACACGCATGAAAACACACAGAGAGACAGAAATATTGACCCATATAATGCACTGTTTATTCCTCAAGAGAAAGCAGATTGTTACGACAAGAGTCAGCGTGTGTTTTAAAAGTTAAATGGTTTTTCGTAACAGGTGTCATTTTTCTCATATATAATCAGATACTCAGGGTGAAAACATTTGTATAAATTATTTTCTTTTGTTGTTGCCTTATTTTTCAATTAAAATTGCCTTTGATGTGGTCATCCTCCCAGCTCTATTCTATGGTTTAATTCATTTGATCTCCAAAGTGCAGTTGCAAATGTGAAAGTAGTTTTTCAGAGGGGAGGGATGGTGAGGAGAGGAGCTACTGATTCCTCCTCTCCCTGTTTTCTAGTCAGTATAAATAACATCTAAGGTCAAAGTCAGGCCTCATGATTGAGATGATCAGAAAGGTTCAAACTGCTGCAGGTTCAAGGAATTCCCTCCTTTCTCTCTCTCATACTCTACTTCCTTCCTAGTATTTGTTACTTCTTATAACAACATTTTGTCACATAATATTGACTGGCTAACTTTTAATGCAAGGATGAGATGAACTTTCTGATCCTTCACCTTCTCCAGCTCAGAATTCTTTCTTGGTCATGTGCAGAGAGTGCTTTGTAACTTGAATCTATGTATGGGTCAAAATCCTGGATCCTAATTAATTCTCATACAACATGTGATTTCCTACAGGGGAGTTAAATGTCAAAAGGAGCAGGTGGGCAGGCCCAAAAATTCTCTGAAGAATTGGAGAAAAGGGTGTGAGAGTCAAAGAAGCTGTGTTGTGCTAGGCATCCAAATGAATCCTCTGAGACATTTTGTGGGGATCTGTTTTAGTAGATGTCACCTCATGATATGGACAAGACACTTCTTGAGGCACAGCAGACCCCACATACTCTTGATCCTTGCCCAACCTGACTTATTAGAATTAGCCACGAGGGTCAAGGAAGTGACCGGGTTCAGAAGTTGTTAATGTAAGAGAGGCATGCCTTCAAAAAGACAGTTGTCTCACCACTTCTGAAAAAGACCTCACTGGTTGATAGTTGATAGCAACTATTGTTCAGGTATGAATATGTCCATTTTGGCTGATGTGCCTGAGAGGAATGGTCATGTTGCAACTTCGGAGGGTTTTGAAATATCTAGATTACCTAGACCCATTCAGTCTGGTTCAGGCCTGCTTTGTAGATGGAATCAGCTTTGCTGGCCCTGATAGATGACCTATTGGGAGATGGACAGAGAAGTAAATGCCCAGTTGCTCCTCCTTGATCTCTTACACAGATGGGACAATGGTATCTCCTCCTACATGCAGGGTCAATGGATATATTGACTCACCTAGACTTGGCCTGTGAGGTTGTAGTTGGGGATCCCATATTGAAGTGGTTCTTCTAGATGCAGGATCAGTTCCAGAGACTAGCATTGAGATACTGTTTTTCTACCCCTTGGCAATTGTGTTGTGAAATACTGGATGGCACAAGCTTACCTCCAGTGCTTTTTTTCATCCGTATGAAGCCCCTGAGGTCACTCATTAGAGGACATGGGGCATAGCAATAACTGCTATGCTGGAGACATTCAGATCTATTTCTCAATTACATTTGAATCAAGTATGACTGTGTACAATCAGGACAAATCAGGTTGGAAATGGTGGGCTGGATGAGGGCTAATCAACAGAAATTGAATATTGGAATACATTGTGGATACATGACTCTTGGGTGCAGGAGGTGGTCGGAGGGTGCTCTTGGACTCCACTAGTGATGTCAGTGATAAAGAGCTTATACTTCTCTATAATGTGCTCTATGTAGGGCTACCCTTGCATTTGGCTCAGAAGCAGGAACTAGTGAAGAATGCAGCAGTTGGATTCCTTAAAGGAACAGAGCCTATTATGTACGTGTTGCTCCTGTACTGAAAGACTGCACTGGTTGCCATTGAAACACCGAAGCCTGGTCAATGTTACTTTTGGGTTATAAAGCCCTGTAAACCTCTGGGCCAGGATAACTGAAAGACTCTCTTCTCCCTTGCAGACTAACCTGGTTTTATTGTATTGTATTGTATTGTGTTTGCTATGTTTGAGGGGAGGTCCTGTTTACTGTACAGAAGCCCAGTGAGGTGCATTTGGATGCAGTGAAGAGAAGGGCCTTCTCTGTTTTGGCACCCAACACACAGCATGATTTCCTCATTGGGATTGGGTGCTGTCCCAGTCTTGAATGTTTTCATAGTCAACAAAAGACCCAAGCACTTGCCTGATTATTTTCCTAATTTATGACACTATGGTTTACCTATTTTAAAAAAATTAATTGTTTTACAGGATTTTACTGTTTTTTTAAACTATTGGTTTGATTGTATTTTTAAAATTGTTTTGGGATTGTTAACTGAAAAGCAATATAGAAATCTTCTTAAATGAATAAATAACTAACGTTATGTGACCAAACTCTGGTACATTTTCTAACCTGCCAAGGAGAAAGAAGGAATCATAACTATGAATACATTTTCAATTGCCTTTTCAGTGGTGGCTCCCAGGCTAAGGAGTGCCCTTCCCTCAGAAGTCAGGTTGGCCCCCTTGCCTTTGTCCTTTTGGCAGCAGGCAAAGACCTCCCTTTTCAGGCAAATGTTTAACTGACTTGGAAAGTTGGGAGCCATTATGGGAGCTGCCGATACTAAATTGACTGGGTATGCTTTTAAGTATTTTTAAATGACTGTTTTTAATATTGTTGTAAATTATTGTGAACTGCCTTGGGTCCCCATGGGAAGAAAGATGGCAAAACAAACAAACAAATAAATTCCATATTCTGTTGCTAGTAGGCAGAAGCTCAGCTTTTGGACTTCATCATTTTCTTGTTTTTCTGTATATCTGCTGTGGATTCTATAGGTAAATAATAGAAACTGTTTTCAAACTTGTTTAATAGTTAAGTCTCCCAGCTAAGGATATAGGAAAGCTATGGATGCGTGACTATGGATCCTTTACATGCACACAGAACTACAGTACTCAGGATTCTTTAAGATAAACCATGAAGAAGATCTAGCCAGATGCAATTAAAATTCATCCCTAGACCTTAATTTTATACTTGTGTTCTTTTGACATCCTTGTACCCAATCTGAGCCCTTGAGGAGCAGACTAGAATGCATATAAGTCTTATTATAATAACATACAATACAATAAAATGCTGCTTGCTTCTTCCTCCATAAAGCATTGTGAATGCATATTATATTTGAAAAATACTGCCCGTGTACATTAATGGTCTGATGGTAACTTGCTGCAAATTACTGGAAATCATGGTTGTGCATGCACTTTAGGAAAAAGACAGTTGTATTTTAGAAGGTTTTTACACAGAGAAGTTCTATAACCTATATATAACACTTTCCCTGTGGTTGAGTAACAAGCTCTCAAATGTTTAATGTCGTCATCCTGTTAAAATAATAACAGAAACCCATATGCCTTTCTGGCTGTCTGATGGACAAACAGACATGGCAGACTTTTAATTTCAGTTTAACAGAAACAACTTACTTCAAGAGGAATATGTGATGGATCCCTTTAAAAAGAAGACACACTAACCAAACATGTTGATGCATTTGCTAGTCCAATAGCATCTTACGTACAATTCAATGGAGGTTTTATTGGTCGATGAACCTACATTTACATTATTTATATCATACATATTTCAATGAGTGAAAGTTAATAATATACCACAATATTATCATTCAATTATACTGCATATAGATAGATAGATAGATAGATAGATAGATAGATAGATAGATAGATAGATAGATAGATAGATAGATAGATAGATAGATAGATAGATAGATAGATAGAACAAATTCCAAGTTGTGAAAATGATTGTTAATTAGTTACCTCAAGAAGATGGTGGTTCTGAAGCAAAAAATCAGTCTTTTTATAGGAAAATTCATGCGGCAAAGCAAGCAGTCATATAAAGTACAAGCTCATTTCTCCAAATAGTCTGGAGGACATCCAAAAGGTGCAGATAATGAGGCACTTGGCTGAGTAAGTAGCCATTTGGGCAGTGCTGCCTTGACCCCAGGTTGCAGAGAGGTCGTAGGATAGGTTTGGATAACTAATTAGATATTCCACTGCAGGAAAATGAAGTGCTGTCATTTGACATCATTGTGACTAGGTTGTCATAAGAGTATAAGAATATGGCTATGCTACGGAAGTCACTTATTATCAAAGGAAAACCTTGAGAAACAGGACAGTCATATAAAGACAATACAGGTACAGATTCAGGCTCAAAGCCAGGTGAACAATCCTTATCCTTTATGGTTCATGTGGTCCTTGGCCAGTCTCAGAAGTTCTCTGCAAGCAAGAAGTTTGGACCGATGACAATAGTAATCTCCCTTCTGTGTCAGACCTTGGGCTATAAGCGAATGATATAGAAAACAGGTGTGGAAGAGAGAGAGAGAGAGAGAGAGAGAGAGAGAGAGAGAGAGAGAGAGAGAATTTATGAGTGAAAATAGTGGTGGCTCTGTCCACCAGTGGTTTTAGCCACACTGACTGCCAACATGTGGCCTGTAACAGATCACATTTGGTGGATGATTGTGTAGAATAGAAAGTAAGTTCCCTAACTCTACTGTGAGCAATGCAACAGCAGCTGGTGTCCTCTTAGGTTCTTACCTAAGAGAAACCAAAATTGATTCTTTAAAAACCCTCCAGTTTATGAATGGGGGATATTGTGCTTCTGTATCCATGATTCAGAACATCAGGAAGTGGCCTGATATTGCTACACAATATTGTACTCACATTGGCAGCAGGAAGAAGGATGCCAAACTTTATATAGCAAAGGGTAGCCTGAATATTGACAAAACTAATGATAAGCTGTCAAGATGGTCTATAGGATGCCCTCTTGTGCTCATTACCATTCACAAAGTGATATCAAGTAAGGGAAAATCCCAGAAGATCATTCCTTTTTTTCATTAATTAACCACTTCTCACCCAAACACAAAACAATTGTCATGGCTGTTTTTCAACAGCCATGTTAGATATTTATTTCCAAAATATATAAAAGTCAGCCTCATCTTACATGTACCTTCCTTTTCTGTTGTGCATGGTAGCAGTCACAGTGGTTAGTTTGTAAGACCTGAACAGAATTAACTGGAAAACACAATTTTGCTAGGAGGGGGATGCAGTAGGAAGAGAACAACCTAACTTGAGATACTGTTGGTTTGCAAGATCTGAGCAGAGTTCTTAATGATAGCACATTTTGGGGTCAGTAACTCATATAGTCTCCACACATCAGAAGAGACTTAATGGCACATAACAAATAAATTTACCCTCAAAACCCTTACACCTCAAACAATGTCCTTGCAATGATAATGGTGAGCTCCGCCAGCGAGATCACTTCACTGAGCGATCTTTGCTCTCCCCCACCTGGAATAGTGTGAGACATGTTATTCACGTCCCTGCAATCCAGGATGAGAGGGGAAAAGAGCTCCTTATTTATAGGCATCCCTCCCCTTGTTCAGCCTTATTCGAGGCTTGCAACCCACAGGCCTACCCTCAGTGCTAGTGTGAGTTTTACTGGTCACCATCAGGGCCGGATAAGAATTTTTGACCCGCTCTCAGATTAGCTAATGAGAGTGGGGATTTTTCACCTATGCCACACTGGCCGAGAACTCAGGGGTGTTTTCTTGGGTGGTGCTCATCATAGGTCACACTGGCGGGTAGTGTGGAATGAAGATGGATCGGTGCGTTCCCTGTAGAGCACAGAGAAGGTTATAGCTCATCCATACTCTCAGCGCTGCAGATTGTGAGGTTACAATGTGGGAGGAGGATGTGCTGGGGCCACCCGCAGGCTGATGACTGCCAATAGGCAGAGGGCTGGAGGCCTGAGGGTAGTCAGATCATGACCGACCGGGGTTGCACTGTCTTCAGGACCGTGCGACCTTGGGGCCTGGGACTCACCCATTTTAGTGAAGAAGGGGTCCTGTGAGACCTCCGCTACAACCTTGATTCCTCACAATGGCAGGCCCCTCTTTTCTGGTTTGGAGTTCAAGGTTACCAATGTGTCTAATGTTAATAAAGTGTGGCCCTAGTTTACCCCATCATCTGTGTCTTGCTTCATTATTCCTGGGTGGGAGCACAATGTGAGATAGCTTTCAAATATTTAGTGCCCAACACAACTGAATAATAGACTGTTCTATTGGTTCTGCAAGTCTCCACTCTGTTGGACTTGTGTCTCTCCTGGTTGATTTGATCTTTTGCTGGAAAGAATTCTTAGTCTCTGCCAGGCTTTGTAGCCACCAAGTGTTTTGGGGGCACACTTACCCTACTAGGCCAGCTTAAACTGGCAGTAGACATAGCCAATCAGCCTGGAAGCGTGGGAAAATGAAAAACGGTATCAGAGAGACCAGATACGCAGAAATTGCAGGAGAAAGAACTATACCAAAGACAGGTATAATGGGCTGAAATATCAAAGACAGAATAACAGAGAGGAGAAAGCCAGTTTCAGCAAGTGATTGAATTTCTGTCTTGCAAAGTGTATGATCTTCATGTAGACAGAAAGGAAAGATAAGAGTAAAAAGCAATCAATGCATACCGTTATGTGTACATAGGTTTTGTTCTAGTGTTTCTGTGCCTGCTTCATGGGCTAGTAAGGCTAAAGTGCTCCTAGAAATTATAGAGCAAGATACACACACACACACACAGAGAGAGAGAGAGAGAGAGAGAGAGAGAGAGAGAGAGAGAGAGAGTACAGTACTGGAAAATTGGGGTTGGAATTTTAGATGGTCTAGAAGTCAGACATTAAGAACAGCCTGCAAACTAGTGTATGCTACATCCCATGGCTAAAATTCAAAACAACCTAGTTCACAGAGTAATATATGCATGTCTACTTGGAACTATGTGTGAGATCAGTGGGAGCTTCTTATAGCTAAGTGTGTACAAACACATTTTAATATGTTCCTACAAACAATGATTAACTTTTTCACTTCAGGTTTCACTTCTACGTTTTTGAACACTTCGTAAGGACAACCTTTTGTGAAAGAAAGAGATAATATGGATAGATGCACATTTCTCCTCAGGGGAAATGCAATCAGTTCAGCTAACCCTGTTTATTCAATACAGGATGAGTTACTCAAAGTAAAGCTGCAAACTGGCTTGTTCCAAAGAATCACCTTAAATGTGTTCAATCTTTAAGATCATACAGCATTACTGTAGGACATTTATGGAAGCTATCATATGAATATGGCAGCATTTATTAAAATACAAACATGGAAGGAAAGGAATAGGGGAGACTGTTATTGTGTATCTGTTTAATTTAGATTCAGGTAAAATGAATTTCTGAATTTGCAGTAACGACAATTCTGCCAAAGTGGCTGTAACTGTCACAGTGTTGTTTCAAGAAGATCAAGAAAACTGCCATGTATAGGATAACACAGAGCATAATAAACTTCCCTCCTGCATCGTTTCAGTCAGTTTTGATCGTTCCACAGATGTTCAAATGCAGATCTCACAAAGATTCTCATAAAGCACACATACATACATGATGATTCACTTACTAGCTATAAAAAAACATACCAAAGAATTGAAAACGTGTCAGTCATTAAGCTATAATTTCATGCACAAAAGCGTAGGAAATGAGGTAAAGAATCAAATGTGTGTTGATCATGTTAGAAACAGATTTTAAAAAACAAAGTCAATGATATCTGTGCCAATGAAGTGAAAAAACATGTTGCAGATCTCACAAGTAAAAGATTCCATTGAAACCCATTATTCCATTGGAATGCAATGTGATCCTAATTATCTATTTGTATTCGGTATGAAAGTAAATACCAGTTGCATTTAGGATGCTTTGGTGTCACATATTAGCACACTGAAATAATAATTACTTTTGGAAGTTAGTTTTGTTGGTCTGGGAAGGAAATCAGACCTCTGTGTGATCAAACTATATCCCTAGGCAAGTTGCAAAAAGATGAGAAATTAGGCTTTCATCTAAAGTAAAAAAACACAAATGTTAGAGAGAACCCATGAGTGGAACAAGGAAATTCATAACTAAGAGTGGGACTACATTGGAGAGCTGAATCAAAACAATTCAGCTTGGGTTCAATTTAATCTGAAGCCTGTATTACATTTTTAATCTGAATCAATACTCACGCAGGGGCTGAAGAATATTTTGGGAGTTCACTGTTTGCATTGGATGAGATACAAGTGGCATTCCAGCCCACACACCCCTTCTTTCCTTCCAATTCTTTTATGGCAATCAAAAAATATAAAAGGGACCCCCCCTTAATGATCTTATTGAAATGCACACACGCTCACACGTGCGTGCATGCACACACAACACACTAGGGGATTCCCCCCTCCTTCTCTGTATCTTTCTCTCCATCTGCAGAAAGTTCAACTTGGTTCCCGATCCTGCCTTCTGGGCTCTCTGGGCTCTGGCAGAGAGAAAACAGTCATGGCTTTGAAATTCACAGACTATGTGGATTCCCTTCTCCGCTTCTTGCCTTGGATCTCTCTCCAATGGCTGCACCTTTTCTCTGATAAAAGAGAGAAGTCCCTTAAAAAACTCTTTCCAATTTAGTGTTTCACACCCCTCTCTGTCCTTCTTCCTCTTCCTCCTGCCAATCTACTCCGACACTTAATGAACCTTGCAATGCTCCCTTTCACACACATTCCCTCAGACAGAAACACACATGCACGTGCAAGCCAGACATACACATGTTCATGCAGGCAAGCAAGAGGTCAGTCAGGTGCCCTCCCACAGCCCCTCTCCACACAATAAAGATAGTAAAGGCACTTCTTTTTTTTCTTTTTTTGCCCCCCTTCCGCCCTCACCCCCCACTCCCTGCTCTCTTTATTGCCCCCCTCATGCTTCCTCTCTTTTTTTCCCAGCTAGTGCTTCTCCTTCCATTCTTCCCCCCTCCTCTACAGACATGTACCCCACCCCCTGTCGAAGGAAAAAAGCCCTTTCTAATCCTTCCAGCAACAAAAAAGTAGAAGCTCCCAGGCAGGGGAGAAAAATGCTGCATTGCTAGCAAAAAAAGCCCTGGATGGCTCCGATTCAGCCTTTGCATCATGCAGGTTGCAAATAATACTTCGAAGTCGCCCATTTTATAAGCAGAGCAAATCCCGAGGTACTGTATTTGATGGTGTAGTCAGGTTTTAATATGGGTTTCAGAGTGCCGCAAGCACCTGCTTCTTAGCAAAGCATATTAATATGTTTTGTTTGGTGATTGGTCTTCAGGACTTAAAGAGTTTATTTGAAGTCTGATTTTATGATCATAGAAAGATTGGCTCAGTCACCTCTCTGCAGCATTACCATCCTTTCAGCTCTAATTTTAGTCAATTTCTGATGCCTGTTTCTGGCCTAAGGTAGAATTCCTACAACCTGAGCAGATTTTCAAGAGATTTAGCAATGGAAGCAAGAGAAACTGCAACATTGTTTTAGTGATTGTGAACCAACTGTGCATATACTTTTTCTCATTAGCTAAGACAGTTGTGTGACTTGAAGAGAGGAGAAGAGATGAACCATAACATGGCAGAATAGATTGAGCAAGGGTGCAGAAATAGTGTCCAACTCTTGTCTTTGTGCTCTTTATTCTATGATTGCTACTCAGAGCAGAGGGTTCATCCTTTCCATGCTGTGTTCTGCAAGGGTGGTGGATATTCACCACCCTTGCAGAGGGTGGCCCCCTTTTCCTTGAGGAGGATGGTTTCCTCAGATTTCTTGGAGATTACCTGCTATTTAAATTGACAATCATGCCAAAGTGCACTGGTCTCTTTTTGGAATTGAGGGGAAGAGCTGAGCCATCAAGATGGATGTTTTGAAGTATCCTCAGCTCAGCTATGCAGTCTCATCAGTTCCTTGGCATTCTGAGGAGCTGCCAACAACAATGTGTTTGAGCCAACAACTAGAGTGTAAGTAGTGGGAAACTTGTGGCATGAATATTTCAACACAAGTGAGAAACCAATTTCAGACACACCAGCAGCAGCAAGGAAATATACCTCTCTGTACTGGATTGAGTGGTGTGAGATATCTTGTTGCAGGGGGAAGAGCAGGGGGAAGAATCCTCAAGAGCTCACTATGTCTCATTTGCACTTTGTGTTGCAGTCACTCATATTCTGATTTGAGTGCCTTTCTTTTGACATAGCCAGTTGGATGCAGTAGAATACCATCTAGTCATGTGGTGCATATGTTTCAACTTGTGTTGATCCAGGGCGAATAACCAGAGAACCACCAATAGATTCCAATCTGTATTTAGCCAAACCCTGCCCTGAAAGATCAGATGCCTACTCGTGTGGTTTTCATGGATATGATGCTGCAGAAAGGGTAGGTGGTACCAGTGTCCACAAAGGCCTCGTAGCAGCTTTGAATCTGCTGTTTGTCCTCCCCTCTGGAGAATGCAACTATTGCCAGAGCTGGTACAGAATGGTGACTGAGGCAGGTGATAGGCAGGTGTAGGCAGGTGACTGAGCAGGCCCAAGCAACAGGGCCACTGTAGGACGCCAACAGCCAAGGAATTTCCTGCTATGGGAAATGCTTTCCGTCTACTTCTTGTGCACACTGAATGGGTTTTAAAGACCTGGCTGCTTACCTCTGTTTTAGATATATAGTAAATGTGTGTGTGTGTGTGTGCCTCTGCCATAATTCAAAGAATGTAAAATCTAGACTTCTGAAATTTGGCATAGATAATAACACAGCCCTGTTGTATGCATGTTCTGGTTATTTTTTAAAAAAAGTATATTATTTATTTGTAATCACATTAAATCTATCTCTTGCCTGTGGCCTTTGCTTCACATACTAAAAGCATCTGTGACCTATAGTAGCATCTTTAGTCACTAGGTGGTCAAATTCCGAACTGTAACATAACAATTGGTTATGGTTTGGGGCAGATCCCACAAAAAAAAATGTGGATCCATGCCTTGGATCGGTGTTTTTGCACTACTGCAAAGCTCCAGTGAGAAACCTCTGTCAGTTTGAAATAAATAAAAAAATTAAAATGGCAGCCAGTGGGAGGTGGAAACTGCTGCACTGTAGTTAATTACTCTTGTCACCCTCTTGCCAGCATTGCTATTCCCTCACTCCTCTGTGTCTGTGTGTGTGTGTGTGCGCGTGCGTGCGTGCATGCGGTGAGGAGCTATAGTGATAAGTGGTCAGGCACAGGACAGAGCCTCAATTGCAACAATTTTAAAAAACCATGTAGCCCCTTCAACTGATATACACCACAGTTTAAAAATGGATTAAAGTTTTCCCAAGAGGATGCACACACCAATCCAAATACCATGTGACTACCACATGACTTTAACCCTATTTCGAAAACCCTAACCCAGCTACCAATTCGTTTTCTTAGTGTAACCATGTTATAAATCTCACTTCCTGGGATCACCAGTGAACAAGAGTTGTTCCAGTAATTTTATTGGTTCTCTACTCAGTCATTATGAGCTTGCATGGTTTTACCTAAAAGATAAAACAGTTTTAAAGTCATTTCAACTGTGTTTCACACATATTATATCGATTTCATTCGATTGTTGTTATCTCCATAATCTGTCCTGAGCCCATTCTCATACCCTACTACTCTTTCTTACTACTTTATTGCTTTTAAGTAAAGTCAAATTCTAGTGAGCTAAGGGGAGGTGCATATTGAGAGTACATGTATGTTTTACCTTTTCCTTCTGGGAAATCTAGTTTGACACCCTTCCATCCTTTGTGCCTCCTAAAAGGAATGAATGAGTAGTCAATGTGTTCTCTCTCCCTCTGATTGTCAGTTCTCCGTTGTTTGTGCTCTGTACTAATAGGGAAATGGTTAAGCTGAACCATTTCTCTCTTCATGTTTTCTTAGTTTTACTCTATGAAGAATTAATTGGACATCATACATTCCTTTCAATCATCTGTTTCCATTTTGAGAATTTATCCGGTAAAGTGTTGGCATACAACAAACATTTAGGCACTTCACCATGAGACCCAGAACAGCCCACTATGTGAACAAGTGCTTAAAGCCATCTCATAGACTTCTAGAGCAGTATAATTATCTTTAAAGTAATTCAGTTAATACTGTGTGGTTTGACTAATCTGGAGCAGCATGTCAATGTCTTTGGGAATTCATGTTGATAATACAGTGGGGGGTTTTTTCTTCTAAAATTTATTCTCAGATACTTGCATTTATTTACATGGAAATTGTTGACTATAGTAGAACTGAGATGGAATGCATTTCTGATTACCAAGCATCAATTTATCCAACTAATATGTCCTCAAGTAGCAAGTAAACATTAAGTTGAATGTAGCTGCTTAGGGGGGGGGGGCAGAGTCATTAAAAAAGCATAAAGGGTATAGCTTATTCCAGGAAAAAAAGTGCTATATTTCAGCAGAATATTGGATACGCTTTCTATCATCAGTGCGTAAACACAAGCGTACATACATCCTTACTACTTGTATCTTTTTCTTGCTGCCTAAATATCTATAATGATTCTTCTGTGTTAACGTAGCATTTAAACACTTTTATTCAAGATAGCCTTTCTGCATGCAGGCTGTGTTCTCCTGCTCTCTCGCTCTCTCCTTCTCTCTCTCCTTGGTGTGTGTGTAGCCTAGAGTATTCAGGTTGTTGCCTTAGCTTGATGTAAAGTGCTTCTGATCTCAGATGTTCTAATCAGGTGATAATCTTAGTTTTAACAGATGTGAGGTGATTCCCCCCAGCTAAAGGAGGACGAATCTAGATTTAACCACTTATCGTGGGCTGCTAGAGAAGGTGTCTATAGAATGAGCTTTGTGACATGTACTAAGAGAAGCAAAACCTGGAGTTGCCCAAGTCTTTTCTTGGGTATGTGTATACACACTAAAATTCATATCTAAGGAAACTTAAAAGAAAAATGTTCTTCTTAAATGAAATAAAATAGAAAACTAACTCATTGCATAGTCACTCATCCTGGAGTAAGAATGATGTGTATTTACTGGTACACTGAGCTGTTCTGTTCAAAACCCAGGAACATGGTGGATGGAGTGACATTGAAATTAATGTAACCTGACAACTGAAATCTATAATATTGATAAAGTGTATGTATACTGGCAACTTATTGAAATAAATGGACTGCATTAGGAATTTTAGATAGCTGATACTGAAATAGATGACTAAAGAGTTTACAAAAAGAAGTGATTTCATTAGCAAGGATATTAAGCTTTTAATTTATCACTTGATCTTTTGTACTAGATACAGCTCAAGATCAGTTTGATCAAACATTCGTATTAATTTCTTTTTATTTCTAGTATTTTGTAACAGAATACTAACAACAGAACAAACAGCTAAATATATTGCTTCTTCTATTAAGATGAGAACAAAATTAACTGGTGGCTGTTAATCATAACAGTGGTTGTTAATAATAACAAACACTGGGAAGTGAAATGAGAAATATAGATAAAGGTAGCACTGCACTGTTGAAAATTTATGCATCTACAATTTTATGTATTTTAACAGTTTGATTTTGATATTGGTTTTATTATATAAATGTGTAAAGGTCTACGTACCAAATAAATATATTTGTTGTTGATGATGATTAAAAAGAGATATATCCATGGCTATGTTTCGTATAATGTATATACTGTGTCCTGTTCAGTTCTGTGTCACCAACATCTTCACAGTGACCAGTATCATACACTAACCTAATAAAACTTGTGCAATTATTGTTGTAACATGAACAAATCTGAAGATGTCTCAGGAAAAGATACCATAAGCATATATGATTTATCTGAAGAATTATGGTTGCTCTAGATGTTTCACTTTTGACAGGTATTAATAACCCTGTAGCAAGTTTCCTAAGTCACCAATGCATTATTTAATGATATCCACCAAGAGGATGATAGAAGTCAGAAGTCAGTGGGTGCAAATAATTTTAGGGGGGAAAAATCCTACCACATTTTAAATATGACAGGTTTTTTTACAGGGAAAAAGTTAAAGCTAAGGCTGAGCTAAAAATCCCTCTTTAGTAATTGTCACCTATCTGCAGGTGGCAGAAACTGAGGGATAAATCTTTGGCAGGAGGTAAGTAGGCTGTGAAAATGTGAGGATGTGAAATTTTCCTGCTAGAGGAGGTGGTTCCCGGGTGTTAGATATCTGAACAGCAACAAATTACTACATTTCGCATTAACTCTTCCATCCTAAACATATCTCTGAAATATGTCCTGTTGGTTTTGACAGAATTGTTTATAAGCACACCTAGGATGGCAGCCTGATTCAATTCTTTAAAAATCCTCCGGTTTATGAATGTGCGATATTGTCCTTCTGTATCAACAATTCAAAATGCCAGAAAATCGCCTGATATTGGTGCACTATATTGTGCCCACATTGCCAGCTGGAAAAAGGATGCCAAATTTCACATAGCAAAGGGTAACCTGAATGTTGACACAACTAGTGGTAGCAGTCAAGATGGTCTGCAGGATACCCTCTTGTGCTCACTACCACTCACAAAGTGACACCAAGCAAGAGGAAATCCCAGAAACTGACTCCTTTTTTCATCAGTTAACCACTTCTCACCCAAACACAAAACAATTGTCAGAGCTGTTTTTCAACAAGTGTGAATGGTAGCAACCACAGCTGTTACTTTGTAATACCTGAGCAGAACTTACTGGAAAATACAATATTGCTAAGAAGGACAGTAGAGTAGGAAGAGAAAACAGCCTAACATTAGATATTGTTGGTTTGCAAGATCTGAGCAGAGCTGTTAATGACAGGACATTTCGGAGGTCATTAACTCATATAGTCACCACATATGAGAAGTGACTTGATGACACATAATGTCTGGAGTTTTTTTTCTTCATTACCAAACAATTGTATAATGGGAGGTCAGGTGGAATGGTTGGAAGTGGGACAAGATATAGGCACCAAAGCTCTGCTAACATTGAGCAAGACCATCCCCAGCCACAGAGCAAAAAACATTAATTTTACAGTTTGAACAATGAACTTCTGAATATTTGATCTCTATTCTTTTTAAAACATCTTAAAATATTTTTACAACCAGACATAGAATTCCTTTGCCAGCATGACAGCCTGTTCGCCAGGAAGGATTTAAAAAGTTCTCCTCCTGAGAACCAGCTAAATGGGTTCTGACTGACAGGGTCAAAAGTTCAAATTGCCTCAGACCTGGAGCTGATTCCTCCTTTGAAGTTTTGTGTCAGAAGCTTGATCTCAGAAATCCTGAGAGAATGTTTACTGGAAGCACTTGGGATTGGGACAAACACTACTGTTTATGCTTTTGTAATGCAGAAATACTTTGAATATGCCTTACAAAATTGTATGCTAATTCCTTGGATATACATGGCAAACTTTCCCTTTCTGTCACTCTGTTTCTTTCTTTATAGCAAGCCTTGTTGTTTAAAGAAAACCTGTATTTTGACTCTTTCTCCTTGATCATTCATTGCCCTATAGCTTTCCCTGCAGAAAGCTGCAACAATGTATCTACTTTGGAAGTAGATACTTACTCCTAATCCTGTCTCACAAAGTGACAGTTTTTCCCTTCTGAAAGGCCTTTTTTGAGGATAGGCATTTCAGCCCCTGAAGCGTCGATTCTTTCCAAATAAAAAAGTGGGTGGGGCCAACCATTCCCTTTCAAGATAAACAAGATTGGTCTTCTTAATTTATTTGATCTGTTTTAGATTTGTGGATATTTAAAGTTGCTTGTTTCTGCATGAGGACAGTTTTACATTTAAAAAATTATAACTAGAGATGGGGATTAATCGCCATTTTGGCGAGTCATCCTGCTTCATGACCCATCAAAGTTGACAAAGCACGAAGCATGAATCTCCTCCCCATGAACCGATGAAACACGAATTGATTCGTCAGTTCATGGGGTGGGGTTTTTTTTAGACAACCAGAGGCTGTCTAAAAAAAATAAGCTGACCCTTCCACCCCCACAGCCTGCCCCCTTGCCCCCTTCCCACTACCCCTGTTGCCTCCCTACCTTGGCTGCCATACTCTGTGCTGCTGCCGCCACCGCCACCACCATCCATGGAGGCCTGTGCCATGGTGGTCTCTGCAGTCACCATCCATAGCGATAGCCTCGGCCGCTATGGCCTGCCTTAAGGGAATCTAGGCTGCCCTTTGCAAAGATGGTGGCTGCAACTTCCCTGCCCTAAAAGAAGCTGCAGCTGCCATCTTTGCAAAGGGCAGCCAGTGTCCCTTATGGCAGGCCGTGGCTGCAGAGGCCACTGCAGCGGGCGGCGATGCATGGCGGTGGCAGCGGGCAGCAGTAGATGACGGTGGCGGCGGGTGGTGGTTGATGGCGGCAGTGGCTAAGGTAGGGAGGGGAAGGGGGTGGGGATAGGCTGTGGGGCTGGCTAGCTTGGGGCTGGCTGGCTGCCTATCATTCCACTGATCAGCTGATCGGTGGGCCCATAGGCAGAATGGGAAGGCCATAGGAAGAGAGGGAAGGTAGCCTTTCCTCTCTTCTTATGGGGGATGAAAAATGGGGAAATATTCACCCCTTCATATTCGTCAGGGTCTCTGGAACTGATGAATATGAAGGGACAAATGTTTAATGAATCAGCATGTTTTTACAAATATTGCGATCCTTTTTTTTATTCGTTCCCATGTCTAATTATAACTCAAAAACTCTTTGCCCAAACTTCCCCAAATTTGGCACACAGCAAGAATAGACTGTCTGCTATATCTGTGCCAAATGTCTAGTTTCAAACTTACAAATTTTTGTTTGGGCAACACCAGTTTTATAATTGCTTTGTAGAATGTTGATTTGCTCTCCTGCACAATAACATCACTGCACTCTTGTTCAGTAATAATGTCTGGTCCCAATTACACTATACTTCAGATTTGGGAAGTGCCTATATTTCTAGTAACTACTTTTGAACCTGTTTCAAGGCCTCCTTTACTCTAATTCAGTCCAAAAGATCTCAGAGCTCACTCCTGACTAAAATGTGGATAAAAACATATATTATTTTCATTGCAAACCCTTGTCCAAGCTTGGAGGAATCATCATTATCACTAGGCAATAAACCTAAGCAGAACATTTTCCTTGCATTTGTTCTGTGACTTAGCCAACTGATTCACTCTCTTGGGACTTTGAAGATAGCACCACTAGATTATAAGGTGGTTTCTGTAATTTATGTTTTCTCTGGAGGACATATGTGCCGTATTCAAAATATGGTGGGAAATTTGCCTTGCAGTATTATCATTCTTGACATTCTCTGGCCTACTTTCTATGTCACTTGGTTATGCAGAGCAACCCTTCCTCTAGTACAGTGGTTCCCAGCCTTGAGTCCCCAGATGATCTTGGATTACAACTCCCAGAAATCCTGGCCAGCACAACTAGTGGTGAATGCTTCTGGGAATTTTAGTCCAAGAATATCTGGGAACCCATGGTTGCGAACCACTGCTCTAGTAGATGAATTCTGAGCCATGGGATGTGAAAATCAGCCAGTTTCATTTTCATGTTATTTTTCAGAATCCCATAGGCATTCTCATTCTGTTGAAGTTCCACAGAAGGTTACAAAATGACGACTTCCTCCTCCTCCTCCTCCTCCTCCTTGGCTCCTTCCCTTGTGGAAATTTGCACTTCTTTTGATATGCATGTTCTCTACAGTATGCATTTTTGTATTCCTTTTTCTTAATGTATGTATTTTTACTCATTTTCCCCATTGACTAAAGCATCTTTATGTGCATTTTACAAAAATATGCATTTTCATTGTGCACATAATTCAAATTGTCTATATTTTTGTGTGTGTTTTTGTCTTCAATAAAACACATAGCAAGCCTCAGAAGTGTGCAAATTTCTGAGACAAGAAGTGTTTCATCCCATCCAGTCTCAGGGGTTGCAGAATGTGTATTTTCTTAGGGATGTGCACTCCCAACAGAGTTTTCTTGTTGGTGTTCATTTCCTTAGTGGCCACCAGCAAGGAAGAGAAAACTCATTTTTTTAATTAGGAGGATTCTCATATTACTCAGCACAGTAAATGCGAGTAAATGGTACAATCAGTCACTAGTAAATTCACTGTGGGTATGCCACCAATGCAGTGATAATGATCACTATGCATCTGTTTCTTTTGGTTGTCATCTACACTTTCAGTTCTGTTTCACACCCTGTGCTCCGGTGTGTGGGAACAACTGATTATGCAGACAGCTTATTCGTATGAATAATGTAACATTATTCTCCCTCCATGTTACACTTACAAAGGCATGTTGGAATTCCACATGGGACAGGCTGATGTTGCAGTGGAATTTCTGGAGTTCACTCACACAGTTTCTGTGACAGCACAATCATTGAGAAAGTTATGAATTCTCCATGACTGCAGTGTGTGTTGTTTTTCAAAATATAAAGTGTAGGTAGCTGTAACAGTGTTTCTATGCATGCCTGTGAAAAACATATGGACAGTATTCACATTTTAAAGCTTTTTTGGACAATACAGTGAGCTCACTGTGTTTTGCACAGTATACAACATTTATGTGGGAACGAATGTGATACCATCTTCAATGGCACCAGTTCTAGCTATGAACAAGATATGGTTCCAAAAGCTGTAAAATGTGAATATTGTCTGTAAATTACAGATATCTGTAATTTGTTAGGAACAGTGGTTCCTAACCTTGGGTAACCCAGGTGTTCCCGGGCTGCAACTCCCAGAAACCCCAGCCAGCACAGTTGGTGGTGAAGGCTTCTGGGAATTGCAGCCCAAGAACATTTGGGTTACCCAAAGTTAAGAACCACTGTTTTATAATAAATGTTTTAATAATGTCCAGTTCCAATAATGTTTTACTAAGTGGTAGTGCAAGTACACTGGATTTATAACATAAGTAACTGTATCCTCTGGTGCACATGTCTGATAATCAGAATTATGTAGAAGACATTTTAACTTACAATCTGGCTTGCAATGGATTTTGAGAGCAAATATGTACAGTATCTTGCAGTTACTGTGGCACTTTTATTGTGGCGTGAAACCATGCATGTGTGACTGATGGACAAAAGAACATGCTGCTGAATACTGTATATATTAAAATTTTATGTCCATGAAACTGAAGAGCAAGGAATAAAACACTGTGCTGATGCAATAGATTTGCTTGACAAGACAGCTCATCCCATTGTACTATCCTTAAGTGCATGTGATGTTCACTGAATGTTAACACAGATCAAGATTTTTTTAATACACAGTCAGATCTGATTAGCTACCTTGCATCACAATGTTTTCATGTAGTTCACTATATGATCTCTATAATGCTAAAAATGTTCAAGGAAGAAGAAGGCAAAAAACAAAAATGGCACTGAAGTGGAACAGAGGGAAAACTATAGCAATACACAGATGTGAGCAGCTGGAAGAAAAGGTAGGATTAAATGAGTAAGGTGGACAGATGTCATCACCTGCTGGCTCTGTGGAGGATCTGTTTTGTGAAGTTCTCTTCTGTGCAACTCTGGATCCAGCCCATGAATTCCAACTGTGTCAGAAAACCCCACTGTGTTTAATAATCTGTTCAAAATCATTTCTGTTCCATTGATATTATGTGCACAAACACCCGTAAAGAGATATGTGACCTAGAAAATCCTGTTTTATCAAGGGACTTGATTTTATTAAAAGATCAGAAGTTAAAGAAAAAGTGGGAATACACTGGTTGCCTTCTAAAAGTATTTAATTTATTGCAGCATTGTATTGGAAAAGATCTAGTTCAGTACATTTTCTGGCTAACTATGCATATCTTTCCTTTTGTCATTTTGTGTCGCAACTTTAATATGCACTCAATGGTTTGTACATGACTTACTGCTCTGTTCTGATGATTAGACATGGGGGACCAAAAGTAAAATGAAAACTAATATGATCTTGGTGGGTTTTTTGAAGCCATTCCAACCGGGAGCAATAATTCTTATAGCCTAGGATCTGTACGTTAAATGCAATGTCAGTTGAAATTACTTCTGAGACTGGTAATTGACTATGCAATGTCACTAGTAAAGGAAGATTTCGTTCTGCCTTATCCACTTAGAATTACAGCTCTCTGAACCCTTTTATGATTTTGTTCCCTTTGAAAATCAGTTTGTGTAAGACTGTCATCCCTGCATATTCAGGAATTAAAATGAGTGAGGTACATTTTGCCAAGGATTGATCTTGTTGCAGGTATGCAGGATTCAGGAGATCATGATGGTCTGCTTAGAGTTTTAAAATGAAGTCGGGAGACATAGCTTTAAATAGAGAAAGTTGATTTGTTTTATTATAATTGTGCTGAATCTGGAAGGGAAGAGGTATAACAAAGGAAAAGGACGGGTGGCGCACAACCCCCTGAGTTCTCTGCCCTGAAATTCCTCCACAAACTATGCTTTCTAATTCAAGCTGTTCAACGAGGCACAACAGGAGGAAAAAGAAAGGGAGAAAGGGAAGGACGACAAGGATTCCAAATGTCCCACCTAGTACTTCCCAATCCAGTTCCACTCAGAACTAGATATTTAGTAGTGGACTCCTACATGTGTCTACACAGATGTAGTCCCTACAGAGCAACTGGAACTTGATCTCAGACAAGTTACTCCCAGGCAGCTAAGGTGTTCTAAATTAACATGTGCTACAACTACATGGTCAAATACTGTGGGATTTGCTACAGGTGTAAAGTGGATGGATTCACTTTTTTCAAAAACTGATCATGTAATGCAAAGGCCAATTCAAATCAGTCTAGCCCCTTTTGCTCTGCCACAGAGTTGTTGTTTTTCTCTGCCACTGAGGGCTTCTACTTTTTTCAAGCTGGAATGATTTGAACAGACTTTTCCCTATGTGATCAGTTGTTTCCTTCTCCAGAAGGATGGAAGGCTTGACTGGGGATGGTATTCTGTTGAGGTACTAAGCTAGGCATGTTGTTTTGAACAACAGGAACACCCACCCCCATTATCTTTCTCCCACGTGGCCTCAAAATATATATATTATTTTTAAAAGGCAAACTACCAAGTTTACTGCTAGATCACCTCTGCAGAGACAAAAAATAAATAAAACTTGATATGAAATAGAAACAACTCCGACGATCATCAGCAAGCTACTATGTTTCCGCTGTATGTGTGTATGGTTTTTTGTACATTATGGAGAACTTTGGAAAGCTGTCTGATCATTTAATCTGAACAGAAGTGTAAAATAGGGTGTGAATCAAATGTCAGCAAAACCAAATCAGAGCAATTTGGCTTGCCAGTGCAGTCACAATTTTACTCTCAGACAAGTGAGAGCTTTAGGGTTGCAGCCTTAGAATAAGCAGAGCTGACTCCAGTCCAAGCTGATGGTCCCTCCTCCCAAAAAGTTGATGGAGACACTTTTCACACTCAGATATTGGATAAACAAAGTAAATAAAACATTGAAGATATATATGGCTAATCTGAATGTTCAAGGCTCCCAAGTACCCAGATCTAAACCTAATGTTAGATACTTCAATGAGTAGGTTCCTCTTAAATAGCTTCTAAAAAAAATAATGGCACTTTTAAACAAAATGTTATGTGCATTTTCTGAAGATATATGACCTTTTATTGCCCATAGGTTACAAGTAAGTAATAATGAAATGTCTAATACTTGTAGCAACAGCATGCTTTCTTCTGTGGGGCTTCATGGTCTCCACATGCCTTCTGCAAATATAAATTCTGCAGAAATAAAGACTGTTCAGACATTCTGTGTAATGATGTTTATGCTCAGCATTTATCATTGCTTTTTCCTGTCAACAATATCCCATTAGAAATGATGCAGCTTATCTGTCTCTTTTGAGAATCTTTTGACTTTGGTTCAAAAAGTTGACTATTCTTTTCTTTCAAGTTGGTAATACCACTTCTAAGGTAAAATGAGTTATATTTACTACACTGGAAGTATAATAATAATCTAGATAAAATCCTGAGTTGCAGCTTTGGTTATTTAAAATATAGATTGTGACATGTGTCCTGCTTAGGCCAAATTCTCCAGTAAGGTAAATACTGCCCAACTCTAAATTGCCACATCCATTCTCTGTCTATTCACACCAACAGTGAGTTTAGCCCTAAATGTTCATCTTAATTGGATTGTATTTTATTAAACACAAGAGACATCACAGTCATCTGGATTACTTTGGCAGAGAGTTGATGATGGTCTGCAATTAATCACAACAGATTGTACGTCACCTGAAATAAAATTGGAATCAAATCATCATATGTCTTTCTTCAGCTTAATGAGATAGATGGGATACACTGACTCCTTTCTTTTGGCTTTAGCAGGCTGTTATAACACCTTGAATAAGTATAATGGAAAAAGCTGTCTGTTAAGGCCATCCCCTAAGAGATGCTCCAGATATCTCTGCTTTGTAGACTGTTTTAATCCATATTCTGAAGAACAACTCCTGTTACCAGCCAGAAAAGGAGAAAAAAAAAATACTTTCATTTGTCTGTACTCTAGGTAGGAATCAGACTTTGTATGTGTAGAATAGATTGAAAGACATAAATACATCTTCGCCATTACTAGCATATATCTGATCTAATTGGAACTACTCTTTATACACTAAATCTTATCCCAAATATTTGAGACAAAATAAGGGTGCGACTCCTTTTGGTGCAGAAAGGTGCAATCTAAATAGGGCTGCTCGAGGTTGGGAAGAGGAGTGATATGCCATTTGGCACAATCCTTGCATCAGAATGGCATATTGACTTCAAGCAACCCTCCATTCCTTCTGCTGTCAATTGCTACTGCAGCAGCAACCATCCAATCCCTGCAGAGTTCCCGAGAAAGCTGAAAGCCACCTGCTCAAGCAATCCAGTCTTAATTGGAACAGGCGGTGGGAGAGTGAGTGAACAAGAAGCAGCAGTACTAGAGGAAGGTGAGGGTCCCACATGATTTTGGCCATCAAACCCCAAGACCAGCACCGCCACGACTGCTCAGCTCTCCGGCTCCACCCCTTTCAAGGCACAAGCGGACCTTCTTCATTTTTCCCTGCTCCACCCCTCACAGCCTGGGCAGGGAGACTGAGTCACCATTGCCACTGCCCAAAAAGAGACAGACACCCTCTCTCTCTATAACATCATTTCCCCCTGCACAAGCTTGCCAGATCATACCTTAGGAAAGTTGCCTCAGCGGAAGCTCCTGGAGGAAGGGGGACCTCCTGCAATCACTTTTTTTCCTGCCTCATTCACACTCACTCACACAGTCTTCATCCCCCACCCCCTTCTGGCACAAGACATCTGGCTGACAATGCAACAGAAGCAGCAGTTAGCTAGTCAGGTAGCCAGACTTTCTCTCCTCAGCAATCAGAGCTCCCCCCTCCCCAAAGCACATATGCACACACACTCACACAACACACACCACCTCAGCTCAGGATTCCGTGCCTCTGCCTGAAAGAGAGCAACGACCAGCCAGATTTTCTCACTTCCTGGTGCTCCATATGAGGAGGGGATAAGGGAAGTGGAAAAGAGACAGACAGAGACAGAGCCACTGCCACTGCCATTGCTGCTCCCGCAGCAGCAAGCCTGCCCAAAATGTAGCCATCATGCTTTGCCCCAGTTGGAAAGACCTTGGTATGGGAGGAGCCTTGGCTGCTTTGACAGCTGCAAGGCTCAATTTTAGTCCATTCTCAGCGATTGTATGTGCTGGGAATGGACTAAACTAGAGTGCATCAGCCTGCACCAAAAAAGTAGAAACCCCTGACAGGGGATCAAAAAGGTGTGGGTTGGAATACCCTGGAAGCAAATTGTTCCACTCCAGTGATTATGTCATGTGGTCGTTGACCATATATTTATCGTTTATATATCTATATCCATGTATGTCTGAAGATCTCAGTATAGAGAATCCATTAGGGAACCCATCTCAGGGATCCCAACTTCATGACTGCTGTTTGTATAGGAATAGATATTTGTACTGGAATAGTCATTTCCTTTGAAAGCAACAATCAGAAATTTGATACTATAGGCGGAAAACTATAGGAAGCCATCCATTTCTGAAAATAGTCCTTTGCTTCACAATTTTTCATTATGTAGTGATAAGGTGGTATTCAGTTAGGGTTTTTGTTTTTTTTAGAGCAAATGTGGTGTAGTAGATACTATAACAGACTAGGACTCAGGAGACTTCAGTTTAAATCCGCGCTTGGTTATGGAAATTCGCTGTGGGTGGCATCAGTAAAACTACTCCTTGAATATCTCACATACCTTGAAAACTCCATTAGGGTCACTATAACTAGATATGACTTGACGGCCCATATCAACAACATGCTGAGGCTGTTTGGCCCAATGGCAAAAAGAAGATAATTTGGCTATGTCCAATAATATCAACAGATACAAGCCCAGGAAGATGATATAGGCAGTGACAAGTGCTGTGATGATGTCACTGGCATAACTTCTTGGGAGCATAAACCCCTGTCATGAGCTAGTATTCACTTCTAACATTTCTATTACAAAACATTTGAAACAGATGCTTCCACTGGGTACCTGAAAGCTGCAGCATTTGGAATAAGACACTTTTGGTTATGTAGAAGTTTGATGTGCTGAGTACTAGTTGGTCTGCACAGGGAGTAGAACAGGGGAAGGCAACTTAGTGGTGTGGGGGGACGGCATATACCCTCAGAATTCCAGGTCTGTGCCCTTCCTCCACTGACATTTCTGCTGAAATTCTAGGGCCATGGCAATGGCTTTATGGTGTTTGAGCATATCATAGTGTTCTCATCTACCATACAGCACTATGAAAATCTTCCTTTTTTTTTTAATCACTAAATGACGGTCAAAAAGCGGAGCAGGAAAAACCAATGCTCCTAAAGTAATCTAATTCACAGGTAGTGCAGCACGATGGATTGCAGTGGCAGCAGTAACATGAAAGTCCTGGGGACTGCCCAAATGTGAGTTCAAGAGAGCTGTGTGAGGCTCGCAAGCTGCATCATGCCTACTCAGAGCTAGTGGTTTTCAAAAATATGGGTGGACTCTAGCTGAAGGTCAGTGTATCAATTAAGAGTTACAGAAACATGCTTAGAGTTGAATCCTAGATTTATCTTTAATCTTCTTGATTTTCAGGGATCTCCCTCCCACTTCATGGCCCAACCTGTTAAGCAAGGTTTTCTGAGTGTGTAATATTTTCAAGGGGTGTATGTGGCGGGCCTGATGTGGGAAATAAGGGGTCAGGAGGTCTCCATTTGCCAGTCCAGTTGCACATGCTTAAAACTAGATGTAATTCCTGGTGTTATGTTTATGCTCTGAGTTTTACGTATGAGGCCTCCATAGAGAAAGCATAGTTACATTAGAGCACAACAGGATTGAATGCAACACACCCGTGGGAACTCTAGTCCACTTTTATTGCACAGTGCTACTCATGGGACATGATGCCATAGGAAGCAGCTGACTTTCCATCGTACCACCCCAATCCTAGACACAAACATAAATACTCAATCTTCCATACAGTAGGAATGGTTAGAAAAGTAATCATATTGGCTTTTCTCCCTGTAGTAAATTTGGACTCTTACGGGAAGTTTTCCACTATTGTCATTTCTCAAGCACTTGCAAGTAGTTTCAAGTGCTTGGCAGGTTTTTTTAAAAAAACTTCTCTCAAGACAGTGATTCAGTTTGATTTGAACCATGAAATGACACCACTTCCATCCCTCTTACTTGGCTAGTTAATTGGAAAACTATGTCATTTAAAATGTCTTAATTCAAAAATAAATAATAACCATAGCAACAACGTAATTCATCAGGACGATTAGGCATTTACCCATTTTCTGTATTTTTTTTTCTTACAGGAACCATGTGCTCAGCTCTCAATAGCACCCATGAAACAAATACCTTACATTTATCTCCACATGGCTTTTTACTTGTATTATGACAGAATAGTACTTTAGCAACAACAGAGTGGAACAAACGAACACAAGGATAGACAGTCCATGAGGCTGGGGCTGACATGCCTTTCGTCTCCCCTAAGTTTTGTCTGGATTCATTTTTGTGACACTTACTTTGATTCCCTTTCTGAGGGCTTGGTGTGTCATGATCTCATGCAGTCAATTGATCAAAATGGTTGTTGGGAATACAGTTTTACCAAGAAAAAAAAACCTCAGCCATAACCAATGACAAGTTTCCATAGGATTATGTTCTGGAAAATTATAAATTTCCACAAGATTAAGTCCAACAGGAGGACAAACATCAAAGGTATAGCCAAGCATTGAATCAAACAAATCAGTGTCACCTTTCACATATAGGGCTGCCAACATTTTAATAGCCACTGCTCCCAGACCATTAATTGTGTTTTTTTGTGTGAACATTAGTGTATGGCCTATGTGTCTCACTGAAAAAGTCACCTACTGATTTCTGTAAAGGATATAAGAGCAGCTCAGGCTAACATCTTTCTAGTCAGTTGGCAACCCTGCCATCAAGTCAGTTCTGACTTACAGTGATCATTTTCAGGATTTTTTTAGGTAGAGAATACTCAGAAATGGGTTATCATTCTCTTCTTCATTTCCTTTGACCCTTACGGACATATTCTTCATAATTCTTTTGTTCCACATGTTAATCCAATCATTCCCTATAATTTCATTAGCCAGATCTTCTTGCCACTGATCTTTTAACCCTTGTGTGTCCTGACCAACTTGTATTAATAATTTATATATTTCGCTTACAGTTCCCTCTCTTTTTGTTATTGTGGATACTGTGGATAACTCCATCCCAGAATTCCTCAGAAAGCATGCCCACTGACTTTGTCTCCCGCCCGCAACATTCTTTTCTAAGTACAAATGTGCAGAGATAGACAATGTAAAGACTGTGGATTGCTAGAGCAGGCACAAGTCCTAGGAGTAGAATAAATAATAGAAAGAGGATAAATCCTAAGAACAGAATAGCTCTGGGTAGACACGATGCTTCTGCCCTACCTTGATCAACAGAAAACTTTCCGCATACTGTACACCAAAATCCATCCCTTGCCGGTTTCCAGATCTGCTTCCAATTATTGGCTAGCCTCATCTTGAAAATTCAGATGTTACCCATAATATGTGTATTCATGACCATTTTGTGTCAAAATCTGCTATGCTAGTCAAAGACATGAAAGTGTGATATAAAGTGAAAACATATTTGGTCTACTGTAAAAACCAGACATAATTTGTAGTAATAATATACAAATGTCCCAGACAATTGTTTTTAATGTATACTCTTTTGTGTTTTATTTCTTTAATACGGTGAGCCTCCTTGAGTCTCCTCATGGGAGAAAGGCGGCCTATAAATGTTACAAATAAGATAAAAATTAATAACCAGGCAGCAGCTGAAGAGCTTTTGGAATGGCAGCTGTGCTTTTTCCTATTTAAACCCAGATTAGCCCATTCCTAAAATCCATTCCAAAAATCAAATCACTTCCTTCTCATGTTTTCCTCCTGTTTCCTGTCACTATTGTTTGTGTCTGTTTTGAGTCCTGTTTGTGTTGTAAAAATTATTATAAAATTATTAGGAAAGTTACACCCCGTCATCATTGACAATAGTGTTTTATTTAATTTCAGTGTTATTTGTAAGTCTACATTTTTCTCTGAGTATACTCTCTGACTCTGGGTCTGCATGGGTTCTCTGATCCTGTCTGACAGTTATACACTAATAACTAGAGTACAGTTTGCACCAAGCACTACATTCATGTATATCTTCATGGATTTCAATAAAATACCCACCCACCCTATCAAACCTGCAGGGGTACAGAGCCCAAAATCTCTACACATATTTATCTGAAATTTGGCAGATGTTATCTCCCAACAGCATGAAATTTCGTCCCATAAGGCTGAGAAAAGAAAAGAAAAGTGAAACAAAATAGAGTGCAGCTTGATTTTGCCATTATAGTTACTGTGGGAGACATAGTAAGTTGAATGAAAGCAACTCTTTGTTTCTCATCTAAGGTGATGCACGATGTCTCTACACTGCAGAAGCCCCCTTTCTCAGTCTGTAAAGTAAATTCTTAAGTTTTGTTTTCTGTGCACAACTCCTTATAATTTGTGGCCTTGGGCCTAAATCCTAACCATGCTTACTTGCAGTTTGTATTTCCTCCTAAATAAATGTGTCTGGGATTGGAATTTCCTTTCTGTTTGAATTGTCTGGATCATAAAACAATTGCATGAAACATGTAGAAAAGCGGTTAGCTCCAGCTGTTCCTGGATGTAGCAAGTTATTTAGAACCATTGTTGTCTAGTTTCAAGCTTGCTATGGGATAGGAAGAGATTTGGGTACCTTGTGGTATGCCTTGAGGTTCCATCTTGTCCCTGCACGGTTTAACATACATGTAAAACCCCTAGATGAGTTTATCCAGGATAGCAGTTAAGTACTAAGTGCTACAAGTTTCCTGATGACAGCCAGTTCTCTGGGGGATGCTGGGACTTGTACTCCAAAACCTAATATTTCCAATGTCTGTTCTAAGCCCCTCTGAATCCATCTCGTGTTCAGATTCAGTGTCTCAGACTTGTTAAGAGATTACGTGAGAGTGAACAAATTGAAGCAGAATCCAGATGAGACAGAAGTGGCCTTGGCTACTTGGCTACTTGGCAGTTCAGGAAATATGGTTTCATCTGTTTTGGATGGTTTTGCTCTCTCAGTGAAGAATCAGATATGACAATTGAGTGTACTCTTAGATGGCCAGGTTCCAGTGGTGGCTAGAGGCACTTTTGAATAATTAAGGCTAGTGAACTAACATCTTCCATTCAGGGAGATGTCAGATCTTGCCATGCTACAACAGAGCTGGCCAGATGTAACAAATGAATCAAAATCCCATTTGTTCTGCTGTAACATACTCTACACAGGTCTATCTTTGAAAGATGTTCAAAAGGTTTCTCTGGTTCAGAATACTTCAACCAAACTATTGATTTGGACAGGCAAGGAGAAATGTGACTACAATGTTAGAACAGCCTCACAGGCTACAATTCCTTTCCTGAGCACTATGTAAACCTATGAACTATGAAGGCCTACACAATATGGCACCATGCTTTCTGAAAGACACTATTTTCCCATGTGAGCATCCCTTGATTTTTGGAGAAGCTCTTGTTTCTCTCTCTCAGCTACATGTGAAAGAACAATTAGTGTAAACTTGAGGGAACACCTTGATGGTGTGGAATGTCTTGCCAAGAGAGATCTATCTAACTTCTTCTGTGATAATATCTTGACAACAGGCAAGATGCAATATTCGCTAGTCAAGGTAGATGAAAGCCCATCAATCTGGCATTAGGCTTGCTGAAGCTGCACTGAATCCAAACCCCATTCAGCTGAGGGATGTTAAAAATTACTTAGATTGTCCTTGGCTTGACCTAATTTTGTGTTGGCATAATGGCTGTGCCCCTGTGCCCCATCATCTCATCTCTTGTCTGCCATCTTTGTAACTTTTCTGCCACCAAATCTTACCCAGCAAAGCAGTTCTACTAGCAGACAACTCTGCAGGCATTTCTGTTGGCGTCATGGGAGGTCTGCTGGCAGAAGAGGCTTCTATGTACTTCTAAACTCTGCATCTGCAGCCAGCACATCTTTGAGTTAGGATGGGACTGTTACTTATACAGCCATTGTTTTGCCAGTGGTTAATGCTCTTATTGATTTGGTTCTTCTGCCTTGATTGTATGTCTTTCCTTGTCCTTTTGTATTTTAATCTTCATTTTATTTCTTTTTGCTTCCTTCAGCTCCATTTGATGGAAATGCCAGATACAAATTTGACAAATAAATATAGCAGTACTTTGATATGCAGTATGATAGGATTTGCAACCCCTGCTCTTGGCAGACTCATTATTTGTGTGTCGAAATGTGACCTAGTAGGGTCCAACCCGCTATTAGAAGATTACTATGAGGAGAACTATCAAATGATTTGTTTGCATACATTAGAAGTATAATAGTGTGGATCATACATTTTGCTCCCCAAGCACCATTTACACGTGAAAGAGGGGAGTGGACTTTACCCTTTAACCATGCCCTGAACTGTCTCCTGGCTCCACACCCCAATTTCCAATGGTGTTCAACATATGGGAAAAGAGATTATACTCATGTATAGCCATGGAGCAATGTCAATAACCATTTGCGGTTGTCAGCACATAAACATCATTTTAGCAATGTTGTATTTCTGATATTTGTAGCTGCTCTTCTGGGGGGGGGAGAACAAATAAGTGTAGCAAATTAAAAACATCACAATATCAACATTATTAAAACTCAGCTACAACGCAATATGCTAGAAATACAACAGATAGCACAGGAACATAGAAAAACATCATGCATAGAAATGTCAGTGATAGATGGAAAGTGGAAATATGTATAAATGTTGATCCTTCTATTCCTCTTGGACATTGTTGAGAAACAGAAAGGGATGCTAAGCTACCATTTTCAAGACATTGGCTGTTGTGCAGCTATATAAATGAATTGCTGCAAGTTAAGAAATCTCCTTAGACTTTATTTTTTGCATGCTGTTTTGCAACTCAGAAAGCAATAGATAATGTCTATGGCTATTTCTTAATTTACAGCAGTCAATTTCCAAAAGATAAGCCACTTGTATAACTGCAGAACAGGAATTTAGCCATTGAGTAATTTTTCTGAGTCCATGTACACATACCAAGATAGGAGATTTACCATATCCTAGCAAAATACCGTATATCCCCCAAATAATGGTGAGAACTCATGTTGTGGTGAGTGTATAGTGTGTCTAAAATAAATGTAAACATGTGGCCTGTGACAGGTGCCTTAGTGTTATTCTCTTGCATGGCTGACCCCATCCATTGGGGCAAGGATACAGACTGTCAGCCAAACAAGAGCAAAAAGGATACACCTATCGTATTGTAAACATTTGCAGGGATGCCATGACATAATTCTACTCAAAACTCAAAAGGTTACTCAAAAGGTTACCTAGTTCCAGTTACAGATCCAAGAACTCCCAAAGCAGGAAGCTATCATTAGAACTTCCGTTTTTAACAAATGTCTACTTTTTATTTATTTTTTTAAAAAGCCTAAAATAGTTTTTTTTAAGTTGCCAATTGGTTTTCAGTCATCCATGTAAGGCACAACACAACCAGTATTTAATATTCCTTCTCTTACTGATGCCACCTCTTCATAAATTTATTTTAAAAGGTATGGTTATACAAAGAGTTATGTATGTATGTTATCTCTTGTTAAGTTACAGTCGTCATGTGACTTCACTAGGCCTTTGTTATTGGGGGGGAAAAGAATTGATTACAGAAACTTGGTATTTGTGATGAGTTATTCCTAAATCCTGATTCTTCTGTTCTTTAAGTAGAAATAAGCTGAACCTATCTGGCTGATTTATGCATGTGATTCCTAAGCACACTAGAGCTTTCCCAGCTCCAAACTGTAGCTGCAGTGTATCAAAATAAAATGTGGTCATCACATTTGCAATGGTCAAGTTATTATTATTAATTGCAACTATGGCTCAGCACTTGTATTCTTCCATTAGTATTTCAGACAGTATTTGCATCTCCCTCCCTACAAATCAGCCTTGGCAGCCTTCCCTTGTGTACCTGTAATCATCAATCATCTTCTGCTCACCAATAAGCACTTCCAATCTGTTCGATTCTGTGGGTTTCCAATGATCAACAGGGTTTGTTTATAATGATCAGATTAGCTGTCCTTTAATCATCCTCTATTGTTTCAACACAGGAAAGGATTTAGCAGCTCGTTGACTGTGCTGACTCGCAATCTGCACGGAGGAAACAATGTTGCAGCTCATCAAAGGTAATCAGCTACTAATTGAAAAGAAATGAAATTTTACAATTATGTGGCACCTTTCAACCAAACAGTATCACGTAGTCTTGCAGGAGCTGCATGCCAGAAACACTTGACAGTGTCCCAAGTGTTGTCAGCTCAGGGGTGGAATTGAGGAGCTAATTTATACCAGCACATGCCGCTCTAAGTACAGGAAAGTTGAGGAACCCAGAGCAGGTTACTCACCATGAAGAAATCACAATGAATTCAAACCAAAGGACAGATAGAACAACAGCAACAATGATTGTACTCTCTAGTTCACTGAGAATATAAGGGAAAGCACTCTGTCTTCTTTTCAACAATCCTGTTTTTCAAACATATTATTTTTTCATTGCAGTGAAAACATCCCCATTGCAAACATTTATCGTGAATATTCCACCACAATGCATTTACCAAATATTCTAGACAGCATTTGAAACCCAATGAGAATTTATTCCAGTTTGCCATTTGATTGAGACATCTGCCTTTACAGGTAAGGATACGTAGAGCATTTTAGATTACAGACGACTGATAATACATGGTATATTGTTTCAAGCCAAGAATATTTCACATACCACTTTGTCTTCCAGTGATTCCCTCCTGGATTACAGAGGATGGTGGTGTACATGGGAGTATGTGGGAGCAGGCAATGTTGATACTCATCATCACCTCTTGTGAACTGACCTGTTCCCTTGTGGCTGGGTGTTGTAAACACATAAGATGATGATGATGATGATGATGACAATGATGATGATGATGATGCCGCATTTCTCCCAACAAGGGACCCAAAGCGGCTCACAACATTAAAATTCACACAATTTAAAAACACAATAAGTTCAATATTAAAAGATCAATTAAACAATATATGATTTAAAATACAATTAAAAGATTAAAACATGAGAACATAAAAAGATTATGTCATCTGACAGCATCCAATAGTTATTGAGAAATAATAATTAGTAGTTAATGGGTGATGAAATTTCATTTTTGAATCTGACAAACGATCAAGAGGTGTCAATTGAAAATGTTCAGCATTTGAATTCAAATTCTGATATTGGAATACTGCATTGCCCTCCATCCCTGGAATAAAGAGGATAGACACAAGAGTTTGATTAACAAGGGTCACACTTTATTGAACATGTAACATTAACTCCTGCTGTTTCCAAGCAGCGAGGCCTGCAGTAGTGCGGGATCGGGTTTGAGGCCGAAGGTCTCACCGGACCCCCTCCCCAACCACATTTGGGCAAATCCCACATCCTGTTGTCACACAGTCCCTTGGAAAGTGCAATGCTGGCTGGCGCCTGGTGCGACCACCCCCAGGCCTATAAGCCCCCTCTCGTTGGCCAACCCCCTAGACTGCCACTACCTCACTGACTCTTAAAGCTCCAAAAAAAAAAAAAAAAAGGCAATCAGTGTGGCCACCTGCAAAAGCACCACTTCATAATCATCCCGACAAATAGTGCACCACATTCTACTAAATTTGACTAGCATGTCTGGCATCATAGGAGCCCTATCGTCGGGTGCTCTTACGCGTTCCTTATTCCACCCTTCAATCATTTTCCTGATCCTAAAATCAATTGTGGAATCCTGAACCCCAAGGGTCTTGCCTTGAAACACCAATGCAGGCAATTTGCCCTGAATTGAATTGGAAGCTAAGCCCCTCCTAGACAGATAAACTGCAAATAATTGCAGGTGCTCTACTGGCACTGGCCATACCTGTTCCAATCCCTTGTCCACCTGGAATACCCTAAACTCCTCACTCACTGCTGCATACCCATGGCGAGTACTCGGGGCAAGTGCCAACCCTGTCACTCTTGCCACTTCCCTTCTCCTATCCGCCATACCTCTGCTGGAAGAACCTCAGGCAACCTGCAAGCTCCCAGAGCCAATGCCCTGAACTGCTCAATCTGTTGACGGGACAGTACATCAGCAATACTGTTAATAAGACTGGGAATATGCCGCACCTGTAGCAGAATGTTAAATTGTAAGGTGTGTAACACAAATGCCTTAACTAGCCTCATGACCCACTCAGGTTTGGACGTTATGTTGTTAATGATGTGAACCACTGCTAAGTTAAGTCTCACCATGGAGTTGGCCCATTCCTGGGCCCATAAATAAGGGGCGCCCACTATGGGAAAGAATTCTAAAAATGTCAAGTCTCTAGTCAACCCTGCTCTGTGCCAGTCATCAGGCCAAACGTCTGCACACCATTGCCCATTGAAATAAATTTCAAACCCCAGCGAGCCTGCTGCATTGGTCTGCACCTGAAGCTCTGCCCCTAAACAAATTTCAGTTTTCCAAAATGATACTCTGTTAAAACTTCCAATAATTGAACCCATACCCCCAGATCTTGCCTCATTCCCCTAGTCATTCTTGATTTGTGGAAAGGTTTGCACAGGCTGCTCATGGCCTTGCATAACCTCCTGATGAAAGCCCTATTGGGTGCTACTGACCTACAAGAAAAATTAAGGTGCCCTACAACTTCCTGCAGCTCTTTGAGTGTAACCTTCCTTTGGCTGATTAAATGCTTCAGTCTCGCCTTAAGCTCGGTGATCTTGACTGCTGGCAGCCTATAGGCCTGTTCCCAGGTGTCCAATTCTATACCTAATAATGTTAAAACTGTGGCAGGCCCTTCTGTCTTTTCATCAGCCAATGGAAGTCCCAGCTTGTGAGCCATTGACTGAAAGGCCTCCAGCAAAAACTTGCAATCGCCGGAATCCTTTTCCCCACAAAAAAGAAAGTCATCTAAATAATGGGCGGAGCTATTTAATCCTATTCTACATTGCAGTTCCCACTCCAAAAAGGAGCCAAAACACTCGAAAGCTGTGCAGGAAACTGAACAGCCCATTGGTAGGGCCCTGTCCATAAAGAATGTGCCCTCGAAGGCAAAGCCTAACAACTCAAAGTCATTGGGATGAACTGGGAGGTGGCAAAATGCTGATTTGACGTCACACTTCAACAACTCAGCTCCCACCCCGCAGGACCATACCATGCACACGGCAGTATCAAAGGAGGTATATCGCACGGTGCAAAGCTCCTGTAGAATACTGTAATTCACTGATTCACCCTCTGGATAAGACAGGTGATGAATGAGTCTAAACTCCCCTGGAGCTTTTTTGGGAACTAGCTCAAGAAGCAACACCCTGAGGTTGGGCACTGGCGGGTGACAAAAGGGGCCTAAGACCCTGCCCTCACACACTTCCTTGTCAATTTTTGCTCTCACCATGTCTTCCATCCCTATCACTGACTTCAAATTATTTGCGAAGGCAGCCCTCCACTCCCCTGTCACTGGGATCTGAAAGCCTAACTGAAACCCACCAAATAAGTAGGTGGTGTCTTCCTTTACTTTGCCAATCATTGCCCCAGTACCCTAACTTTAATGGGGCTGGGTCCCTTTAGAAGTGGCAGGCAGGTTGTCCAGTTTCCTGCCACCTGCCTCCTTGTTGCCCCCTTTTTGTGGCCATCCTTTAAAACATCTTGTACTAGCATGATACCCTCCACATATGGAGCATTCATGCTGGTAACGACATGCCTTCCTGGAGCATGAGCCTCTTGAATTGAACTCCCAGCAAAGCAGGTGGAATTGAACCACCTACCCAGTTGCAGCACGGGGAAGATTAGCTCTGACCTGCTTTTCTGATAAGGTGACCACTATCAAACCTGTCACCTTGAGCCGGACGGGCTGGCATCATCATTTGAAGCCAATGCTCAGGATGTGGCTTGCCCTATCTCATGTTTGTGTGTATCATGGCTCTCATATGAAAATGTTCATCATATAGAAGCCACGTGTGTCCTGGAAAATTGACATAGGCCCTGTAAATGAGGTTGAGGTACTGAACCAAGGATTGTGCTCTCCAAGGCTGTGCCTTGACAATCACTCCAAAATAAATGAGAAATCCTGGCAACCAATTATCCCAGGTTTGCTCTGGCTTCTTACATCATCGTCTTTCTTTCTCTACCTCGTCCTCTTTTTCCCCGGTCTTGGCATCCACCTTATGATTAAGCAATTCAAAAACATCCACATAATTTCCTTTCCAAATACACTCCTTTGCGGCAGGGGGTCAGGTGATCACCTAATGGCAGGGAATAATCTCCAAATGGGAAAGCCCGCAAAGGAACTGAATTGTATCCAGTGTCAGGCACAGATGGATACGGCCATACTCCAACTCCCATTGTGGCTGCTAGGGGGACAGAAAAGGAAGCCTGTGGGTAAGGGCCTCTGCAAATGTTGGTGTTTGACCCTGAGAAGGCTCCCTGGCTTACAAGTTCACCCGGTCCCCTAATCGCTGACTGCACAAACCCCAGCTGCTCTGGCACTGGGTCCCTGCACCATGGCCATATTACCGTTGCCCTGTTTGTGTCCAGTGCAATGGCTAGCTGACCTGCTGCCACAACTGCGTTGCCCTCTATTAGAAATGTGTGCGGGGGCCCTGCTAAATAGGTGTCCCCCCAAACAAGCTGGGGCACCCCCCAGGCACGATCCCCTCCTTTGCAGGCCCCTCTACCCTTTTCACACTTAAAAAATTAATAATATTTAATTTGTATTGCCTTCTGAAAGCAATCTAGGGGCGCTACTGAAGGTCCCTTGTCCAGCAAAACCTCAAGGAAGTGCCAATGCACCCCCTCAGTCCTGGTAGCCAAAAGCAAAAGTGCTGTGCCATGTGTGATTTGCAGAGCGCAGCACTAGCATAATCTGCGGCAAGGAAAGAAAGCCTCGAAAGAGGCTGGGAAGGTGGGGGAGCACAGCTATATACTGCGATCCCAGCCCCACCCCTTGGATGACGTGAGGCGAGATTCTCCTCTTGCCTCATCCCAGGGGAAGGGGGCAAAAGAAGAAGCTCCGTTCTGGTGACGCGCATAGGAGAAGCCACCAATAAACATGTAAATGAAATAAATTGTCAAATCTTGAACATTTGGGAATATGTATATCTGATCTTATTCCCATTAAAAATATATATATATACATCCATAAATCTTCAGAAGAACATCTATCTTTATCTCTCTCCCTCTCTCTTACTCTTTTTCTTCATCTCTCATTCTGAAATTTGCAGTACATTTCTACATGATATCTGCAATAAGAGTGAATTATTGACATCTATTAAGCTTTTGATATGTAATGTTCCCAAAGTGTACTAAAAGTGTGATGACTGCAGATGACACAGGGAACTCTGCCTCTAGATTCACATTGTTAAGTGCAACATCAAGTTAGTGGCTGAAAAAGGTGCTTCTCAGTAAGTACTATTTGGTGGCATTGCCCTACCACCAAATGATTAGAACCTCGGGTAATTGATTTCTGCAGCATTTCTGCAAACATGATCAATACTCTTGCTGTATCATAGGGTATGGTCATGTGTGGAAATAGCAGATTTTGGACCAATTGTGAAGTGTTCCAGTGCACACTGTTTCTCGGCAATCATGCGATGTATGGGGAAATACATTCCAGCCCAACACTGATCTGTGCCTAAGCTGGACTTTTAAAAGTTGGGCTGGAGTGATTCCCCAACAGAGAGAAGGGTTGCTTTAACGGAGATCCTCCCTGCAAAATGACCCTTTCTGATGCCATTGGACTTGTGCCTTCCCCACTGTCTGATTGAACCCATGCTTACTCCCTGCATGGCCTGCAAGGAATTAATTCACCTACACACATGACCCTTACACTGCCAATGTTTGGGACAAATTGATTAATTTTTTACTTTGTCCTATCTCTGATAAAATGTTGCGGGAAGTGGACTAATGCTTTCTTTGTGGGGTCTTCTACTCTGTGGAATTCTTATGGAAGGAGACAGGTCCAATACATAACATTCTAGTGCTTGAAGTAATCAACAAGATGGTGCTCCCTCTATATTCCATGTATGGAAACTGGCTGGACTGAGAGCAGAATCTCACAAGAACTGGGGGGCTAGTGATCTAATGCCTCTGAGCTGAAGAACACTTTAGAGGGCCATGGGTAGGCCATATGCTATATGGGTCTAGCAAAGGGGAATGGCTTGTGGGAGGAAACAACAAAATGATTGTTATTGTTGCCTCTCCAGAACTTGCCAGCCCTGAGAGCAGCCCAGCTGAGACCTTGCTTATTATGACCTTTTGGTAAAGCAAGTAATTGTAATATTGTTAGGCTGTGAGCTCAAATGTCTTTTATTTTTGGACATTGCTACCAGGAACCTTTCAAGGTCTTTTTTTGTAATATTGTGCTTTAGGTATTAATCCTTACCTCACAAACCTGTGTTGTGCAGAATTTTTATTGGGAAGGTGGTTGATAGTTTAAAAGGGGGGGGGGGGAGTAATAAACAACAACATGTCTGAAACCATTCAGCTCAGCTGAAATAATAACCCTGATCCCACCTGTCCAAAGAAAGTATAGTAAGTTTCATCAGACGTAATGGATTTTGACGTGTTTAGCAGAATTTGGGCTATTACATGCAATTTATTAAAGAAAATTCCACTTAGATCTTAGGTCATTCATCAACTTATTTCCTGCTTTCAGGACAAATCTAGGTTAGGGGCATTCAAGAGTAATACTGGGAATAATACTGGCATGGGAATGTAGTAACATCAAATAACATAGCAAGGAGTGAGTCTGCAGTGATTCTGTGCCCCAAGCTTTAACAAGTGATGTGTCATTTTATCTCCCCTGTAGTTTGTGAACTACAATTTACTGATTTACCTGAAATCTAGTTCAGACTACGGTTCTATGCAAACATTTCCTGAATGGTTTGCAATAGCGCATAAATCACAATACTAGAAACTACTGTAGGAAAATCCACCAATGATTAACCTCTGGAAAAGAGGGTGAGGTCTTTGCCTGGCATGCTAGGGAACAACAATCTCAAGCTCCAAGGAGAAATAGCTGAGATGCCATGATTCTTCCTTTTTCCAAGCATAGGTAATGGGCTGAAGCCAGAAGAGGCCACCACAGAAGTCACCTTCTTGGGACAGATGTAAAGTGCACAACCATCAATGCTCTAGTGACAGGAAGGACTGAAAAAAGAAGATTAGTGTGCAGCTTGGGAGGTTCCTTGGGATCTGCCAGATCCAATGCTCGCTTCATTTCCTGGAATCAGGATGGAAAAGCAATCAGTTTGGTTCACTATGAAAATATTTGTTCCCCACCTCCTGAGAATGGCAGCTGGATAAGGTTCATCTTGGACATATGTACATTTTAAAGGCTCACACTTAATTTATTATGCTGAGAAAAATGCACTCCAAATGATGTATATATCTGAAAAATACATGGAACTTAAATCCACGTTTGAAAAAATGCACGCCATATTTTTCCGTCGAAAAGAAAAAAAATGCATAGAAACCCATGTGCATTGCCATTCCTAATATTAAGTATTTTGTGCAGAGATTGTCCTTTTTGTCCTACATAGAGTGTGAGGGGACTTGTTGGCAAAGGATAATAATAATAACCACCACCACCACCTTTAAACAGCAGAGCTGGAAGGGACCCTATGGATCATTATCCAGCCCCTCTCAAGAAGGAACAATGGGGAAATGAACTCCCAAGCTCTGGCTCCGCAGCCAGAGATCTAAGCCACTGAGCTATCCATATGGCATAGATCACATTAGCAGAGCAATAGGTAAACAGGCCTCTGGATTTATAACAGGGTTTTAGTTCCCATCTTTGTATCAGTGTTGTGTGAAACTAATGGACATACATCTGACATCAGGAATGGCAATACACTAAAACCTGTTTCAGAACATTTTAATCTACCTGGACACTCTAAAGAACTTGAAAGTCACTGTTCTGTAGAACACTACACAACAAGTCTTGAAAAAGAAACAGCTAAGACAAGATGCTATAGACCCTCTTAAAATGACTGAACATCAGTCTAGGGTTCTTAAGTCTTTACCAAGTGTGAAATACTACATTGATTCACACCACTTGTGTCAGCTATGCTATTGGTACCTTGTAGACTGACATTATTCACAGTCTGCTAGCCTATTTCTTTACTAATGAACCATTGCCATTCCCCCCCCCCCCATTATCTGTGTCCCCACCTGGTTGTGGATCCATGTTTAAATATGACAGTCATATAGTCTCACTCTTATGTCTGAGGAAGTAGATCTGATTTACAAAAACTCACATTAAAATATAGCAGTTAGTGTTTAAGTTGCCACATTTTTATCTCTTGGTTTTTGTTTTGTTTTGTTTGATTTTTTGTCTGATGGACTTCGAGAAGTAGAATTCTTTTGTTTCTTGCCATTGACACCAATGGGAGATACGTTGGGGTTTTTTTTACAGGTAGAGCAGAGGCAAACATTAAAAGGACCCCCTGCTACATCTTCTGGCCTGGTTGGTGTGCGCGCAGCAGGGTTTAGAAAGCAGTAGGTTCATCATTACAGATTTCTTCTTCTGCCTCCACATGGAAGGGAATTACGTAGCATTTCTTTGTAAATATTTTTCTGTACATATCTTGCTTTGCTGTTCCTCCACACTATGTTAATCTGTGACTTTAAAAAATAATAAAAAAAGACAATGGGCTGTTTCCTGAATGTCAAACAGCTTTCTGTTCAGTGGGAGATGGAGAGAGTCCATTGAATGTGCATTCCAGTGAGTTGTAAATAGATGCTTCAACACCATTCATCCACCCTGAGATGGCTTTTGCCGTCTTTCAGCTGTGAAGAGATATAGTATGGCTGACTCAGGTCAGCTTTTTTGTCTTCCTACCCCCACTCCTACCCCCACTACCCCCACTCCCACTTTTGTTCTGTCATTTCTAACAAGTATGTCTGGGGAACCTGAAAGCTTCCACCACCTTGGTGCCACTTTTGTGACACTGTGATCATCCTCATATTTGCCAACTCTGCATTCTAGAAATGGTATTAGTGTGGCTGCCAGGTTAGCCTTGATGGGGGAACTAAAGGCTCCACATGTTACACAAAACTCCAACCAGATTTATATAAATCTTCCCAAACTGTGTTTTAGTCCTGGGTTATTTTGAAGCTCTGTGAGAGAAACTTCATGCACGTTCTCTGAAAAGATAGTTTGCAGCTGTGGGGAGAGATTGATGGGGCTTTTTGAATCTGGGTACTCGCATAGCAGGGAAAAGAAAAGTTTCAGAGGAGAAACTGACAAGTCATCAAAGGTAAATAGCCTGAGGGGCAATTTCGTTAAAAAAAAGGTTTGACACTGCTTTTTATACTCATCCTTAATTGAGCAAGGTTTCAAGCTGAAGACTCAACATCAGATATTCTTGAAATAATCCATTTCCTCAAATTGAAAATGAACATGGATACTGATGCAAAGTAATTTCTGTCAACGTTCCAGCCACTATATGAGAAAAATAGGGGTTAATCTGCTAGGCAGAAGCACTCTGTTGCCTTTGACCTTGTCTGCAAACTGAATTTCCAGAAACCCTTTTTATTCTGAGAATGTCTGAGGAAAAATGCATTAACAATGCGTTCTGGTCTATATCATTCTGCAACACCGCTCATCTTAGAACAGGAATGAAAACAAAATCTTTGATTCAGAGTAGACATGTTCTTTTTGTTCCCATGGTCTTTGGTCATGGTTAATAGTCTTATCAAAATAACGTTGGAACGTCACCAGTTTTGCTCAAAAGAATTAGCATCATATTCTTAAAAGAGGTCAGACATAGCTGTTTTCACTCTTCCTTTATTGTTTGAAATGTGTACTTGGGCCTAATTATCAGCCTGCTAAAAATGTTGGCAAATGAACAAATGGATTAATGATGTTTCTAAGATGCAAGACTGGCTGCTGATCAGAGGTCACCACTGCATTTTTGCAAGTTGGTTTGTAAAGAAGGCAAAGTAATATTCCTTTGAATATTTAATATAGAAAATTTAAGGAAAAAAGTTTCTTCATATGAGGTATTCCTTCCACTCAGAAATCATTCCTTTCGTTTATTATCTTTAGATTTTTTTTTCCATTTATGAAACCACTTATAAAGCGTTAACGTATAATAATGTATATTAACAATGACTAAAATCCTGTTGCGCAGCTCCGTACATGGTGAGGATGACAGTGGTGGCAGCAGTGGCGGCAAATCGGCACTGATTAAATGTGATTTTGGGGTTTGTGTGACTTGTACATAGTGGAATGAAGTTGAATACACCCCAAAATTGTGAAAGGAAGCCTTTCATCAATGGCAATTTGCACTGCTGATGATGTTACCCTCATTGAGTATATAGAGCTGTGCAACGGGATTTTACCTGATGAGTCACAGTGATATGAGGCAACAGGGCATCAAAAGCAAAATGGAAAAGAACTTAGGGCAGAATACTTATTCGTTATTTTTAAAATGGTTTTATATATCACTTTTCTACTCATTTGCACCTTCAGACAGACATATTTTTTAAAACATCTATACAGTAAAATACAGTAATCCAGAAAGCTAGCAAAACATTATTTAAAATAAGCCAATGATATTGCATAAAATTCTGGAAAAGAGCACTATCTTGCAGAAGTTAGAAAAGAGCAACTACAAAAATCAAATAGAAAAATTTCAGCGAAAACTGAATTCATAGTCAAAATCACCTATTCTGGACCCAGGTCACTACAAAAATGTTTTGGAATGCTCCTCTTGCATTGTGTGCTATGACAATTACTTCTTCACCACTGAAAGTACAGTGGTGCCTCGACTTACGACCGTCCCAACGTACGACCATTTCGAGTTGCGACCAGCTCTGGCTGCAAAATTTTGCTTCGACTTGCAGCCAGAGCTTCGAGTTGCGATCAAAAGAGGCAGGGAAAAAAGGCGGGGAATTCAAATTAGAGGGCTAACTGTTGGTCGGGGAAGAGCTTCTTTGTAGCTCTTTCGCCCCAACGGTTAGAGTGTGTGCATCGGAGGAGGCTTGGGACTGCCTGGTGCTGCTTTCTGGTTCTGAGTAAGTACATTTATAGGGTTTTGCAGGGTGGGTTTGGGCTGGGGGGGTTATGTTTCTGTGCTGTGATTTTTTGTGTGTTTTGGTGTGTTTATTTTTTCAGCCCCAGCGCCTTCCGACAGGGCTGCTGTGTGCTTTATTTTTGGTTTGTTTGTTTTTTAAAGCCCCAGCACCTTCTGACGGGGCTGCTGTGTGCTTTTGGGGGGGGGGGGGGTGTTGTGTTTTTTTTGCCAGAACGGATTAATCGCATTCCAATGCATTTCAATAGGAAATGGTGCTTCGATTTACGACCATTTCGAGTTACGTCCATCTTCTGGAACGGATTATGGTCGTAAGTCGAGACACCACTGTATGTAAAACAAAACAAAAGCCTTATCCCTTTCACTTCTCTTTTACTAGCAGAAATTGGTGAAAATGTACATGAGAGTTTTTGCACAGAGGTTTAAAGTGTTACATAAAAAACCCACATGGAGTAAAATGGTATTCTCCCTTTTCTGTGTGTGCCAATAGTTAAAAATAAACAACCACTTAGTCTTGGTTAAAAAATATTAAAGAACTTTTACTGTATAATATGTAGAATAGAATAAACAGAAATGAGATTGACCAAGATTCAGTGGCAAAAGTTATTTAGTGTGTATATTCAAATACTGGAATCCGGCCCAGCTGGGTCCTGCCATGAGTTGTGGTGGGAGAGTCACCTCAGGTGGCAAACCACTGGGGATGGCAATGGAGCCACTGCTGCCTGAACTGGCCAGACCTCCTTTCACTGAAGAGCGACTCCATAACATGTTTGCTTTTCAGCTAGCTATTTGAATAATGCCTTACTCTGAAGGAGTCCTCAGGGCTGAAGCATCATGGTAAGCATGGCAGTGTTATGAAGCAGTGATTCAGTTAAGCAAGGCTCCACCTCCAACAGCTGCCTCCTTCTCTTTTATCCCTGTGGTTGAATGCTGACATGGGTAAGGGGGGTTCTTTTTTCCACCTAAAGTGGCAGGTGAGCTTGTGCCAGCCCGAACTAGGAGGGACTCATAAGAAGAATCCAGAAAGATTTTAAAAATAAAATTGAAGCTATGAATTGATGACTGTCAGCCTGTGCTTTTCTCACTTTTATTTTTGTAAAAAAGTCAGATCCTTTCCATAGAATTCACAGGGGTTTGTTAATCAAATTTTGATAAGCTCCTATCCAAAACAATCTTAACAAAATCCTCAGCCACCTGCTCTGACCAAATCCAATGGATGTAGCTATTCTCAGCATGCGGATGGCCATAGTATTCCTGCCTGTCACAAAGGCTCTTAATAAACTACACAATGATGAAGTCGCTGCCAAGCCGACGAGGCTTTGGGCGGTGCAACTAAGCTTCCCCCCCCCCCCACGGATGGCACGAGACCTTTAGGATCTCTCGAGACTGGTTCAAAAGAGCAGGAGAACACCCCTGGCTATATAAGGGGCGTTCTCCATTTTAACCGTCCTCTTCTTTCTCAGGCATTGCATGAGAAGGAGGTCTCCGTCACTTGGTGATTTTTCTGAGGATCAGTGCTCCGGAGGACAGGAGGGCAGCATCAGCTCCCTCCCAGGGTTGAGATTTCGCTTTTCATCTTTTTATTTCTTTAGTTTTGATTCATTTAAGGGGAATTCAATTCTTTGTTTTGTTTATTAAAAGGTGCTAGGGGGTTGCGGGCGGCAGCGGTGGTGCGATCATGCCTGTGCGCCTAGGCGTGAACATTATTGGGTGTCTTGTTTAATTAATTGTTTAGGTATATTTTTTAGTTTAAAGTTTGGGGCACTCGAAGAGGACATCGGGGAGTGCGGGCAGGTCAGGGTGCGTATTTGGGCTTTAGGGAGTTTGGCCATAATCGCATTTTAACAAACTCCCCCCCCTTTCCATTTAGTCGTTTGTTTGCCACGCGGCTCTGCTGAATGCGGCAGTCGGCCCGCCATTGTTTTAAACTGTGCAACCCCCCCATCCCTGGGTTCCTGCCAGTGGGTGCCTTATTTGATATCTGAAGTGGCCGGTAGGGATTGGGTTACAGTTGGGCACCTACGATTTTGGCAAGCTTAAAAGGAAATAAAAGATAATTAAGCTAATAAATGAAATAAAATAATTTAAAATATTAATACATAATTAAAATAAAATACATATACATACACACACATACACACACACACACACACACACACATATAATTATAGATTTATAAATATTTAATAATCATAATTAAGGTATAATATCAATTAAAGTGGATTAAGGTGAAATTAATTAAAGTGAAATAGAGTAAGGTGAGTGATAAGTCATTGGAATTAACTGTTAGCCAAGTAGCTATAATTGATTGTGATAATTAATTTAAAGGTTAGGAGATTAGTCTGCAATATTTAATATAAAGAATTAATAGTTTCTGTTCATAGTTCATTGGTAATTATAAATTAATAGTATTAATTATTTAAATTCATTACCAAGGATTATTTAAGAGGATTTATAATTGGTACTGATTGTAGGTAATGAATTAGATTGAGTGATTGGATACATTAAGGACACAGCCTTTAAATAGGATTAGTGGTCCAGCTGTATATATACAAAAAAAGGGGGGGAAGAAGAGACGTAGAAATTACAGTGGAGCAGAGATATTAGGCCTAGGGGCCCCTTCTCCATCATCTGATTGCAGGTGCACTACGCACTGGGGGCGCTACAGCTAAAAATTGTATAATTAGTTAGTAGATTGGCAATTGCTTTTGCTTCTGCATTGGCATTTGGGTAATCGGAAGACTTTATACACAATGACGTCAAGGAAAGGCCTTGGCAATAGGAAGGGAAAGCAGCCAGCCAAGAAAAGGCCGGCCCCACAGGTGTCCCCTCCTCAATCCTCCTCTGATGAGGAGTCCTGGCCTGTCTGGAAGGAACTCCAGGAAAAAATTTCTGCCCTCGAGGCCGAGAGAATGGCGAGGCAAATACCTCAGCCATCGGAAGTTCAAGCTCGCAGGTCCAGTAGGGACATCAAAAGTCACGGCAAGGCTAACCTTAAGGCCTTAGCTCATGATTTAATGGAGCGTTTCAATGTTCTTGAGGCGGAGAAGTTACCAGGAGAGACTGACAGGAGCAAGGCTGAGGGCGCTTCGTCTACTCCCAAACCTTGGCGTTCTGGAAGGAGCAGTAGATCTTCATTGTCAACACTGACTGTGTCAACTACGGAGTGCCAGGAGGTCCAGGAGGAAGTAGTAGAAGTAGGTCCCGAAGGCCAACACGCGGTGGAGGGCCCAAGCTTAGCATCAACATCTTCGGGTGAGTGGACCACTTCTCATGGCACTTATGCACCGACCCCTGCCTGGCCGTGGGCCAGTGGCGGTCAATTTACACCAACACCACTCACAGCAGTCAACACACAAAATGTGGGGCCAACCAGTACACCTTGGCCATATGCCATGCCACAATTCAGTGGTTGGGGGATGCCATATCCCAATTTAGCACCAGCAAGTCAGGGCACCCCGGCCAGTGCTGGCGGGTGGCCTTACCCTTCTGTAGCCAACACGGGCTACAACACGGTACCGTTATGTGCTCTCCCATATGCGGACTACTCTATGCCGTTGGGTGATCACCTCACCCCGGCTACCAAAGAGAAAATATGAAAGGGTAAGTATGTAGATTTATTCGAATTACTAAATAGAAATGTAGAAAAGAAGGAGTTAGACAAGGAGGACGATAAGGAAAAAGAGAGGAGGAGGAGAAAGAAGCCAGAAAGGAATTGGGAAAACTGGCTTCCCGGTTTTTTAATCTATGCGGGAGTCATAGTCAAAGCCCAACCATGGAGGGCTCAATCTCTATTTCAATATTTAGACACCATATACAGGGCGTATATGGATTTTTCTCGCGTGGCATGGCTCCAATATGATCAAGCGTTTAGAATGTGCAGCGCAATCCACCCAAACATGCCCTGGGATGAGCCACAGCCTGGATTGTGACTGCAACATATGACACCGGCTAGACCAAACACAGGGGAGCGCTTTGATAGTGGGCACTTGAATAAGAAAGCGGTTCCTGGTCAAAATCCCCGCTTTACAGCAGGGCAGGCGGTTCAACCCCGCATGTATTGTTGGGAATACAATTCAAAGGGATTTTGTACGAAAAGGCCATGTTACTTTAAACATGAATGTAGCACATGCAGGGGTCACCACCCCAACACTACATGTTTTGTAGCTGGTGCCCAGAAGCAAAACAAAGGCACTGGAGGAAGCAAAAAGCCTAACAGTGGTGGGGGTGCGCCTGGTAAAGGGGCCCAGCCCAATTAGAGTAGAGGTCTTAGAAGCCTGGTTAGAATATTATCTGAATAGGATAGATGCTAAATACTTGTTAGAAGGATTTAAATATGGTTTCCATATTCAATCATTAGGAGAGCACAGTACATACTTTGCGCAAAACGTCAGTTCAGTGCAGGGAATGGAAGAATTGGTGCAGAATAAAATAGACAAGGAGGTGACTGAAGGAAGGGTCCTTGGCCCCTTCCCAACTCCACCTATTGGGAACTTAAGGGTTTCACCATTGGGCATCGTGCCCGAAAAGGCACAAGGTGAGTTTAGGCTTATTCACCACCTCTCTTTTCCAGAGGGAGCATCAGTCAATGATGCTATCCCTCCAGAATTGTGTTCAGTAAGATACACTTCTTTGGACGAGGCAGTGCGTATAGTCAGGAAATGTGGAGTCGGGGCAGAAATGGCGAAATGTGACATAAAATCAGCGTTTTGTCTTTTGCCCGTTCACCCTAGTGATTTTAACCTGTTAGGATTCCAGTTTCAGGGCTCTTTTTACATAGACAGGGCCTTACCAATGGGTTGTTCGATATCATATGCTGCTTTTGAGAAGTTCAGCACATTTATCGAATGGAAACTTAGGAGTTTGACAGGCTGTAAGTCTACGGCCCACTATCTCGATGACTACCTTTTCTGTGGGAAACAGAACACAGGAAGGTGTAGTTTCATACTAAAGCAATTTCAGGCATTGGCAGAGCAGTTAGGGTTACCACTAGCTGAAGAAAAAAACGAGGGGGCTACAACATCACTCACCTTTCTAGGTATTGAATTAGACACAATCCAGCAGGCATCAAGATTGCCTGACAATAAGTTAGAGGATCTTAGGACTAGGATAGCAACGCTCTTGCAAAAGAATAAGGTGACCCTGAGGGATCTTCAGCAAATAGTAGGACATTTAAATTTTGCATGTAGAGTTGTGGCCCTGGGTCGGCCATTCCTTAGGCGACTGTGCACTGCTATGCAGGGTCTTCATCGACCGTGGCACAGGACCAGGGTCACCCGAGGAATGAGGGAAGACTTATTAGTATGGAGTAAGTTTTTGAAGAAATTTAATGGTATTTCTTTTTGGAGAGGGGAAATCGGGCTAAAAGCTGATTTCCAGGTACATTCAGATGCAGCTGGATCCTTGGGATTCGGTATTTACTTTAGAGGAAGGTGGTGCACGGGCACTTGGCCCGACGAGTGGCACCTTAGGGGCATTACTAGGGATTTGACCTTTTTAGAAATTTTCCCAATTGTTGGCAGGCTGTGGCTCTGGGCTGAAGAGTGGTCAAACTCAGTGATCTGTTTCTGGTGCAACAATCTGGTGGTTGTTTACATTATAACCAACCTCACGTCGCATTCAGAACGGGTCATGACACTACTCAGGGCATTCACATTACGGGCGTTGCAATTTAATGTGTTGATGCACGCCCGACATGTGCCAGGTTTGGAAAGCAAGATAGCTGATGCATTGTCACGCCAACAGATGGACCTGTTCAGGGAGCTAGACCCCGGAGCCAAGGAGTTCCCCGAAGTGTTGCCCCTGGAGGTCTGGCAAATTGGCGAGAGGATGCATCAAGAGCGATAGGTTTGGCCCTGGCTCCAAGGACCAGGAAGGGTTATGCATCCGTGAGTATGGAGTTTCAGGAATTTAGGAAAATGTTTAACCTTGAGTCGGAATGGCCGGCTCCGGTTGAACATTTACAGCAATTCATGGTGCACTTGAATAGAAACGGACTTGCACCGGGAACTATTCAGGGTAGGCTGTCTGCATTGGCTTATTACGCAAAGATTAATGGCTTCAGAGATCATACAGGGGACTACTGCATTAGGAAAATGTTAGAAGGGTGGTCCAAGGAGAGAGGAAGGATTCAGGATACTAGGGTTCCTATTTCACCACAGCTGTTGGAGCGCATTTGTAATCAGTGGGCACTCTTATGTAAAAATCCATACGAAAAGGCCCTTTTTGAGGCAGCGTCGTTGCTGACCTTCTTTGGGGCTTTTAGAATTAGTGAAGTAGTTGCGTCAGGAAAGGAGGATAAGTCCAGAGTAGCCCTGCAATGGCGGGATGTTAAAATGGAGGATGGAAAGGTGCAAATACTCATTCGGCGATCCAAGGCCGATCAATTGGGCAAGGGTACGCAGATTACGTTAGGGCAGTGCAGCATAAGCAACATCTGCCCCGTTAGAGCTACACAGGTATATCTGAAGGTGAGAGGGCAATGCCCAGGATATTTTTTCTAGCATACTGATGGGTCGCCTCTGACAAAGTATCAGTTCTGGAAACTAACAGACCTAGCATTAAATAGAGTAGGCGTAAATGATATGAGATTTGGCACTCACTCTTTTAGGATAGGAGCAGTTTCCACAGCAGCTGCTATGGGGTACAGTTCGGAAGAAATCAAGAGATTAGGCCGGTGGTCATCAGCTAGTTTTCGTAGATACATAAGAACATTGCCTAACGTATAGGCAGGGGCCTGGTCTTATATCTCCACAGGTCCTATTAGGTCGGTGAGGCAATGACATATTGTGATTATTGGACATAGCTATGTCCACTGGGCAGGGCTTTATGCCGCTGCATCCCCATGGGGGAGTGACCTGGGCCTCAGGGCTGGCGCACAAGTCACATGGAGAGGACTCCGAGGCATGCAATGGATCCAACTGTGCAGGTTGGCGGCCTTTGGGCAGGCGCCACCAGATATATTGGTCGTGCATCTCGGCGGTAATGATTTAGCCCGGCATCTCGGTAAGGTGCTGATTTTGGACATTGTTCGGGACCTGAAGTGGTTGAAGACCAGGTACCCTATGATGAGAATCATGTGGTCCATGATTGTGCCACATTTGGCATGGAGAGACACCCGGTTTTTCCTCAACGTTAACACGGCCAGGAGGAGTGTTAACTGTGAGGTCTGCAGAGCAATCTGCAGTGGCCTTGGATCGGTGATTGGTCACCAAAGGATCAGAATGGATAGGCCTGAGTTTTTTCAGAACGATGGAGTCCATCTGTCCAATTTGGGTTTGGATGTCTTCCTGGAAGACATCCAGGGGGGTCTGTGTGTTGAGCTTGAGCGGCTCGATGGCAGGCATGGGACATAGTGTCGCTAGTCCCCATGCTGTGGCGGGTAGTGCGGAAAAAGCAGGTATTTCTCGGTGAGTCCCACTTTAAGATCAGGTAAGATAACAGCGCATCAGACCTCCCAGGGCTGCAGATCGTGCAATTACAGCACCTGGGCGGGAAAGATGTGCTGGGCCACTTCCGGACCAACAGTCATCAAGAAAAGATGGCTTGAGGTTTGGGGGTGTTTATTAGCGGCCAGCCGGGTTCCTGCTGTCCTTAAGACTGCGAGAACCTGGGGCCGGGGACTCGCCCATATGATTACTGATTTATCTGTTTCCGCACCACAGCAGGGCCCCCTTTGCCAATTGATTGGCAAAATTTTTCTGAATGATTATCAATAAAGTATGGCCCATGTTTTAATCCATATTACTTGTCTCGTGTCTTTATTCCGGAGTTGGGGGGCAATATGTTGATGATGCAGCACATATATTCCAGTCTTAAAGAATTAAATTCCTCCATTACATTTTAAAACTTTTGTGCATGTGTTGGTCTTGATTCTATACCTATAAATGTATTTAAAAGGAGCTGTTGGGGGGGGTACCTCGACTATGGTTGAATGCAGGGTTTCTTCCTGGGTGGTCGAACCTCTCAGTTTTGCTTTCTCCAGCACTCTTTTTCTTTTCTTAAAAAAAAAAAACATTTCTGATGAATTTATGAAGATATTTGTGAATTTTGGACCCTTCTTATTTCTTTTTTTAAAAAATTAACTATACAAAAATCTCATCCATCTTCAACTGGGGCATGAGTTTTAGAACTGGATATGCCCAGCGACACAAGGGAGACAGAGTGGTATTTCAGAGCAGATCATGGCCCATTTTGTTTGCAAGGCTATACAGCCTTTTAGTTTTCACATGGGAGGTTGCTTCAATGTATGTCATTTTGGATAACCATTTTAGGGAGCATGGGGTGTGTGTGTGGAATCAGGCTAAACAACAATATACACGAAAGGAAGACACCAGAAGTCTAAAAGGAACAAGCAGTCTATTCAAGCTCCTAAAGTTAAAAATAACAATTATGGTACTGATTATGCACTAAAACCTACAGTATGACAGACCTACTTTGTGGGTAACTTTTAAAAAAAGAAAAGAAAAAAGAATAGAGTCTTCTGTTTCAAAGCTTCTACTGGAGCTTTGCCTGGACTCTGCTGTTATGGAAGCAGATGATACAGTTATTTCTCTCTGCCTCCAGCACTCTTTCCTATGTGACACTTATTTCATCCTGTCTCGTACAGCAGGTTTTTTTTTTTTCTCTTCAGGACTATATTTGAGCAATAAGACATGACAGGCTGTGCATTTCTGGATGATTATTGTATGCCTTGGGTGGTGTTCTAAGGCAAGAAGCTGAGGGTTTTCCTTTAAGTGTTGGGTTTTTTGCTATTATGAAATGGAATTTATAAATCAAAACATAGGGGAGAAAGGAAGTCAACCCCCTGCACTTACAGAGCATTATTGACATGGGCATGACATCACTGACAGTTAGTTAGAAAGCTCCACTTATATTCAGACTTTTAAAGCCATTTCATAATTTATAGTGCAATAAGGATAAGAATGTTTGCCCTCAGAAATATATGCCAGCATTGCAGGGATTATCTTCAGAAGACACTTTAGTTAATTGATTTTCAAGAATTATCATTTCATCTGAATACTACCTGGGATAAAGCTGAGAGTCACAGCTCTGATATTTGAAAGAGTTTGGCGTTTCAGCTGAGTTTCACAGCAACACCAGTAAGAAATACAGTCTGTAACACAGCACAATTACTGCCAATGCATATCCAAATCATCTGTCAAATCTATGCTCTGTAGATTTTTAATGGCTTTATTCCACACCCAATGTATTAATTCTGGGTTTTTAAAAATATTTTGTGCCATTAAATAATTGGCAATATATATGTATAGCATTTGATGTTAATAAAAACCAGACGATGGCATTTATCAATGACTGGACGAGGTTTTCTTTCTTTCTTTCTTTCTTTCTTTCTTTCTTTCTTTCTTTCTTTCTTTCTTTCTTTCTGTCCTCTGGGCTGATATCTTGCTACATAAGAAAGTAAACTAATCACTGAGTTGCCCTGAAGTTTTGCCCTTCATTCATTTTTCTTTGCTCATTCACTCTTACTCTATTCAGGCATACATTATATTGTTCTCCAGACCTCATCATTATATAAAGGGAAAACAGCAAAATAAACTGACATTTAATTTGATCCTTTAAGCAAAACTGTGATATCCAAAGATAAGAAACTCACTGGAGATTTTCTAATAAACATTTCACAATTGTCTGGTCTTTATACTATTTATTTGAACATTAAAAAACACTACCCTCTGTATATATAGACTTCTACATGCTAAAGGTGTTCTAAAAAGTATTTGCCATATTACATGGATTTGTAATTTTACACACATTTGACAATTTGGGCTGAAATCCTGTCATCATAACTGTACCTGTGTAAGACCAATGCTGTCATCAGCAGGGGTCAATCTTCATAACATAAACTATCCTACTTATATCCTGTGGCTCCCACAGCTCCCATGTAATCCCTTTTATCTCTTGAAAGCCATGAGAGCCACAGGACAGGAGGAGGAAGTCCTTAATTACAAAAAAACTGCCCCCACTGAGAATATCCTCCTGGCAGCAACAATTTTCTTTATAGAAAATTTCTGAAAACCAATAGGAGCAGCAGGTTTCCCTTTTGGAGTCTGGACAGGTCCCCTAAGGCCCTTGCCTCCCAAATGAAAAAGCTGAAATCAGAACAATCCATCAGGACATATCTCATTTATGTATTAAAATGGATGCCCATTTAAATAAATGATTATGGCAAAAATATGGCCCCTAGATCCCCTGAGATCACCTACCCTGCATTAGAGAATGATAATCTCAAAGCTGTCCTATCATGGACAGTCTTTAGCATTTCATAATGCCAAACAACCCCCAAACCTGTCTCTGAGTGTACTACCTGTCTAACCTGAGACTTACTTTCCTGTACAGGTTTTCACAAAAGGAAAACCAAACCTGCCACCTCCTGAAACATGTTCTGTGTTTCTGTAAGGGATGTATGCATATTTTGCTCAGCATAATCCACTTTGTAAAAACTATGATAACTCAGTCAGGTGGAGCACCTGGCCGCAGAGTCAAATGTTGGGAGTTTGATTCCCCACATGTGTGGCAATGGGCAAATTACATGGATCCAGAGTACCATCAGAAGAAGTGAACAGTAAGTCACTTCTGAGTGCTTTACATCCAGGAAACCCTGGAAAGGGTTTCGCTATGTTGGAATCCACTTGATGGCACTGATTAATTAAGCCCCACATTTACCTTGCTAAGTGTAAGGGCCAACAAAGAAAACAAACACAAGGATCTATTTCTAACCATCATTGCTCCATCCTTCTAGAAAGTATAGTTGTTTTTTGCCTTTTGAAATGAGAGAGAATGAATGTAGCTATATTTAGACTATAAACTCCTTAATCTGTTGCTAGATGAAGTGTTCCCCTCCCCTATGCAGACAGTCGGGTATTTCTGCCTTCTGGAAAACTCTTGCTGTGGAGTTTTCCACCTTTAGCAGCCACAGCCACATTCTCTACATCAGGAAGGTCAGCCAGAACGGTCTCTGCCTCATGCCTCAATTGCCTGTGTTGTTGTTTGGAGTTCAATTCCTCCCCGCCTCACTGCTTCTCTTGCCATCTGCTGTACCTGAGAGGTACAGCATGTTGGCAGGTTCTCTTCCGGTATCATGATAGAACTGAAGCGATATATCCTACATCTTTTAGGAGATCTATTTTATTCATAGCAATATCATAGAAAGGGTATTGATGAAGTTGGGCAGCCAAAAAACACTACATCTGCGAATATAACGTTATGATCTGCGACACAGCCGTGTTAAGGATTGTTTGGCTGGCAAATTATCTCAAGCTTTAAAAATAAACTCACCCATGTGTTTGTGTGTTTCAATCTGAATAAACATTTTACCTCATTGTATATTTTTAGGCTGAATTTTATTCCTTGATAAATTAGAGTATTGAGATAGGATAAAGGGATCACAGTATCTCTTTCAAGCTTTTATTTGAAAAGGAACCAACCACATGCAATAAGAAAACTGATTAATCATATGCAAAATGGGACCACCCAACATTTGCCTGTGATAATTTGGCAGCCAGTGCTATGTTTCTCCACAGTAGGCTGGCCTGGGTAGGAAATTAATACCAAATATGTATATGGGCAGGATTCTTCCCTTTTGTTTAATCACATCCAGAACTGAGTGGTGATCCATTTTGGCTCTCCAGTACTTCGCCTAAAATTTACTTTTATGTGAATGAACTGTTTTGTGATATTCTAATATATCGTAAAAATATTTTAAAGGGCCTGATCTATTCTTCGTTTGTTTTTTTCCCTCAGAAATTCTGGAAGCTATTTTAAAATGAAAAAAAAGAAGAAGAACCAACTGATGGCAGGGCTTAAAGCAAGACTGTGTTTTAAACATGTACTTCTACAAAACTACTTTTGTATTCTCCAGTGCAGGAAAATTATATCACAGAAATGACAAAACATCTAATAAATTGTTACCTTTTTTTTTCATTATGCAGAACACAATCAAATAGTCAAAATTCAACCTGGGTCATTCATCCACAAATCTTCAAGTCAAGAAGGCTCTGAGATAGGAGGTCAAATGACTTTGCTTACAATCCAAACTTCCTCACTGATGAGCTAAATCCTGTAAAAAGTGTGGGACTTGCCACTATCCAGAACTTCATTTCACTGCTCCGCAGATACGGATGGCTTGAGCATGCCATGTATGAGTTCGTAAAATAGTTCATACTGAAAGCATTGCTCTATAACATAAAACCAGCAATTTTTAAAACTTCTGAAAGCTTAAAAAAAATCTGAAAGAGCAGCACGAGAATATCCTATAACATCAAAATATGCCTAAAAGGAATGCTTATCCCTGTGATTAAGATATCCCCCCCAACACACATCCACACACACAATGGTTTTTCCAGAGAGAAAACTGTTAGCCTTGGTTATCAGCTTTGCCAATTACAGTAAGCCCGTGTTCACCTGGATCACAAATAAAAGCATGCTAAGTGTGAGATGCATGGGATGAGAAAAACCATGTGCCATGGCAACTACAGATTTTAAGGAAATGCCTCTTTCAAAAACTTTATAGGCACATAATCTACTTTGACTCTAAGAGCAATTAAAATCAGAGCAGTAATAAATTAAACTCCATAAGCAATGCCCAAGCATGATCCCATAGGTGAAGGTATTCCTTCAAATAAGCTCATCCCAAACTATTTAATACTTCAAATACTAGCATTTCAGAGGTGAATAGGCAACCAGTGCAAATTAAGGTTGGACTGAAGTTCTGGGCTCCATACAGTTAGCATCAACAATAATCAACTGCAATGGCCAGTGTAATAAAGTTTAAAGCATGTTTTTTTCTGATATTAAAAGCAAAATAACAGATTTATTTTGTGCACCCACGAGACAACTTTCCTAGAAAGTCCTTCTAGACACTGTGCCAAAAATGTTCAGCCCAGTCATTCTTATTCATTAATTAACACTCAATTAAGTGAGTGTTGATGCCAAGAACCACTGTGAGCTTCACATTTATTTCCTTTGAAAAAAGAATGCTGGAAAGAATGGTTTTGTTCCCTTAAATTAGAATAGGAACACACTCTTTATGGAGAAAAATATTTAAGAAACATTTTAAAAATCCCTCAGCAAAAAAATCACCCCTCAGTAGGTTGGCCTTAGTATATATTGAAACTAAAGCTGCACTAAAACTGCTTGCCATGCCTGTATTTGCTTGAAAATGTCAAAAAGCAGTTTTTACTCCTGGAGATTCCAGTTATGAATTTTTCTGTGCATTTTGGAGAAGTGTTTCTTTTTAAGCACTGTCCCTGTTTTCTTTTCCACCATAGTCCTCTGTCACATTGACCTACACTGCTATGTTTAATGCTATGTGATTTTTGTCAGTTACATCGCAATGGCTGATGTGATATCAGCACTAACTGATCCCAGCCCATTTGTTTAAATGACAAAAAGGGAAAATGTCTGGGGCTTCAGAGAAAAGAAAACAGTATCATAAATATATAGCAGCAAGAGGACAAACCATACGTCTTTTGAACAGCATTTGGAATAATTTTGCTGCATCAAATATCCTGTTTTGGCAGTAAACATCAAAATTACAGAATACTCCCTGGATGTGTAATGAAAATAGCTCTCAAAGAATATAGCATTGGTCATATTAACAGGGCAAGTCTCAGAAAATTAATTTCAAAACTGAAAGTATAGGTTTAAGTATTATGTACATGGAATTTTCAACATTTTAATACTGTTTTGCAGAAAATTAATCAATTAGAATATTGAAACTAAGTGATATCTCAAAAAGGAGTTTTCAAGCATGGGAACAGCTCAGCCATTAAATCTTGAATAACCCTGATTACAGAGGAATAATTTTTTGGCATGTCTGAACATGCTAACAGCTCAGTCCCAAATATTATGCAGGCATACATTCCACTGATTTCATTTATAACGTAATTCCACATAAAATGCTGCAGTCCAGTGAACTGTGAGTGCATTGGGAGATTCCATGAATTACTTAATTGATGGGTGTGGTCTTTTTCCCCCTGTATAGGAAAATCCATTTTCTGCATCAGCTAGCAACTGGTTCAGTAGTAGTCTGCTGTAGTCTGTAAATGACATGTTCTGGCTATACCCAAGTTCGTTTTACAATACCTGAACCTGCGTGTATGCAGAGTTTGCGGTTAAAATCCAGACTGCTCTTCCTGGGTTGGAGGTAATTTCTGACAGATTTCCGATCAGAGTGCAAGGAGGTAAAGCGCAAATGTTTCTCCCAGCAGGAGAGAGTGAGACATTCCCTGAACCAAAGGATCTATTAAAAAGTTTTCTGCTGCTGTTTCATGTCATGGATTGTCAAATGGCTTGAAATAAAAATAAACAGAGAGAAAATTAAGAGAACCATAGACCTATGCCAAAGAAGACTTCTGCCAATATGTCATGGTGAGATTTACTGCTCAGTACCCAGTACACCAGGGACGTGGTGGCGCTGCGGGTTAAACCACAGAAGCCTCTGTGCTGCAAGGTCAGAAGACCTGCAGTCGTAAGATCGAATCCACGCGACGGAGTGAGCTCCCGTCACTTGTCCCAGCTCCTGCCAACCTAGCAGTTCGAAAGCATGCAAATGTACGTAGATAAATAGGTACCACCTCGGTGGGAAGGTAACGGCATTCTGTGTCTAGTCACGCTGGCCACGTGACCACAGAAACTGTCTTCGGACAAACGCTGGCTCTATGGCTTGGAAATGGGGATGAGCACCGCGCCCTAGAGTCGGACACGACTGGACTAAATGTCAAGGGGAACCTTTACCTTTACCTTACCCAGCTTACATCTTATTAGTACCAATTATTCTATTTCCAGTTACAAGCTATCTCTCTGCCTTTTAAGCAAGCATTATTTTCCCTCCATTGTAAACTGTGGATTTATGCTTCGTGCAATGTTACAGGATAGTTGACTAGTTCACATCACATGGATATTTCTAATTGCCAATGTGTGGGAGAGGGTTTCTTCATCTCAGCCATGATTGAAATATACTGCTTCACTGTCCAAAGATCCTCACAGGATGCTGAGAAGCAACCACTGTGCACCTTGGAGAGCTACAGCATTTCCTTGATTCAAACTAAAGTGCTTTCAGAACAGTGAACTACTGGTTCCCCCTTGGTCATGATGACCAATCGATAATTAAATCTACAACAATGCAAGGCCCTTTTCAGGAAGAAACAGACAGGTACCAATTATGTTGAGGAAATAGCAACTAAAAATAATAACCCACTGTATATTTATTAGAGCTTGGAAATGTTAGTTTTCAGGTAACAACTTTTTGGAAATGACAACCTCATTCTGGCTGGGGGCTTCTGCCAGTTGTTTTAAACAAACCAACAAACTTTTCCAACTTCAAAATTTATCTGATCCTTGCTCCACATACCTTAGTACCTTAGTGTAGCTACATGGTTTTCTTTCCAGCTTCTTGGAGTGTTTTCCTCCTAACAACCCAGTGAGGTAGGCTGAAATGTAGTGACTGGTCCAAGAACACCTAGTGGACTTTATGATGAATGGGGAACTTTAACCCAGGATTCCTCAGTTTTAGTGCAAGACTGTAAGAACTACAACATATTATTCTCAATAGGAATGACTATGCCATAATTCCTTATTTCTCCTGTTACTAAAACATCTTGTAGGAATGAAAATTCAAGGGAATCCACTTTAGGGATGCCTAAAAAGGGATTTTCATTTTTTATTGTCTCATGATAGATTTTTCAAAGTAAGAAAAATTTAGAAGTGTCTTTGCCTTTCTCTGTATGATTCTAACAAGGAGTTAGCTTGAGTGTCACTGTTACTGTCTGTGAAAGATTCTCTGCCAGTGTCACCTTCCACTACTGCTGCTGGCCAGTAGCTACCTTTGGGTGACCTTGCTAGGAGTCTGGAATCAAAATGGAGCCTAGTTTTCTGATGGCATGCTCTCATCTTCCCTGATACTCTCAAATTCCCTCACCACTTTAAGATGGGCATCCATGAGAGAGTCTGAGATTAGACTACTGTAATGCTCTCCACATGGGGCTGCCTATTAGACTGCTATGGAAACTTCAACAGGTCCAGAATATGGAGGCCAGATTGTTGAGTGGAGTGAAGAATTGCCAACATATCTCCTCTACACTGGCCACCTTGCACTGATAACCTGTTTGTTTATGTGCTGGCTTCAAGGTGATGATGTTGACATCTTAAATGTTTTGGGACACTGATGCCGGACAGAGTGCCTCCTTCCAGTAAGATCTGCCCATCCTTTATGATCTTCCCAGGCCGGGCAGTTGAGAATATTGACCCTGAGAAAGGCCTAGAAAGAGAAGACCAAAAACAGGGCCTTCTCAGTGGTCGCTCCTCATCTTTGGAATAAGCTCCTACCTGAAATTCACCTGGCCTCTTCATTGGGAATTTTTAAATTATCATTGAAAACTTGGCTTTTTAGACAGGCCTTTCCAGAGTTTACAACCTCTTAACACAGTGTTAGTCTCAGCGTTTACATAATTAGTTCTGCCACCTTGCCTTAAAAATGACTTTTAATTATTTTAGTTAATTTTTTGTTGTTTTGTATATTTGCTTCATTGTTTAATTTTGATTTGCTAATAGCTATCCTGTTCATTGTCATTAATTGTTGTTTTTTAATTTCTGATTTTTTATTCTTTTCAATGGGGGTAGGATTATGGGGAAGGGAATTTAGGGTTATGGGGGTAGGTATGGATAGGGAAAGGGTAAAATTCCAGAGAGTGAGATAGTACATTTACATCAACTTGTACGATTATACTAAAAAGAGAGATAAAAAGAAAAACAGCAAATTTTCCAGTATTACTATAGTTATATATATATAAAACATCATATAAAATATTTTATCTGGGGGCCGCTGGAGGCAGAGGCTGGGTGAGGCTGGGCCGCATCAGGTTTTCCGCCAAGCGGAGCAAGAGCCCGAGGAAGCCGCCCAGGAGTTTCCTTAGCCCGGCTGGGGCTCCGAGGAGGAGGAGGAGGAGGGGCGCGCGAGCCCTCATCGCCGGCCACGACCCCCTCCGGCTCCTTCTTCACTTCCACCACCACCACCACCACCAGGACGAAGAAGCGGAGAAGGGAGGGAGCGCCTGCGACCGCCTAGCGGGGGGGGGGGAAGGGCATGACAGAATCGCCTTGCCAAAGGAGAAAAGCCCCCATTGGTACCCGTGAAATTAAACAGAATGGGGTGGCCCCCCCACAGGTACGTGCACGTGCATGCGTGCATGTGCGCGCATGCACACACACACACGGAGGTCCAGCAACCTTCCTCTGAGGGCCCCCCTCAAAAAAAGGCATACTCAGCAGCAGCAGCTACCCTCACCACGACAGAGGAGCAAACTTTGCGAGGCGAGCCCAGGCAGCCTCCAGAGCCGAGGCGGCTGAAGCAGGACGAGGAGGAGGAGGAGGAAGCACCGCTGCGTGCTGAGGCAGCCGCTGGCCGGGCTGGTGCTGGGGGGTGCCGAGAGAGAGAGCCAGAGAGCCGCTTCCCTGGAAGAGGCGGCGGCAGCTGCTGTTGGCGGCTTGGAGGCGCTCTTTGAGGATGGGCCGGGAGCGAGCTCCGCTCTCAGGCATCGCTCAGTGGCGGCTCAGGTGCTCGGGGAAAAGGGCCGGCAGCGCGCCTCGCTCGCCGGCTCTCCCCCAAGACAGTGCCTCTTGCACCCTCCATCCGGAACTGCAGCCTGCCAGCTGGCAGACAGGCGGGCTGGCTGGCAGGCTGCAGTTCCGGATGGAGGGTGCAAGAGGCGCTGTCTTGTGAGACAGCCGGCAAGTGACACGAGGCTTTTTTTTTACTCTTGACAGCAGAGGACGCGTGGGCGCTTCAGGGGGGGCAGGCAAGGCGGGGGGCCACAAACTATCATCCGGCAGGCCGCAAATGGCCCCCGGGCCGCATGTTTGAGACCCCAGATTTTGTCCATCTTTATTGTTGAGGTTTTCTTTCTTCCTCCTGGATCCTCTTGTTTCTATAGTGCGCTTTCCTTTAAAGCTTCTTGCCTGCTCTTCTGCTCTAGTCAAGCTTCTTTCTGCCTCGGATCCTGATGGGCCACTTGATTTCTCCTCTTCTCATTTCTCATCTGCTTTTTTCTCCTTTTTTCTACCCAGCCATTTCTCCTTTGTTTTCATAAAATCTTCTGCCTTCAGTTTTGAGTATAATATAATAACTCTGCTCCTGGAATTCAAAGAGGATACCTTCAGGCACCAAGCACTTATACACCTTTATCTTTACAACTTTATCTTGAAAGATCTTCTTGTAAATTTTATTTATTTATTTATTTATTTATTTATTTATTTATTTATTTATTTATTTATTTATACCCCACCCATCTATATGAATTTATCTGGGGAGATTTTTATTCCTGGTATTAATTCTTCATCTTGTGTCTATATTTTGTTGGACATCCTCTGGTCGCATCTCCATGACTGATGCTAAATAAGTAGTAATCACTTGTGCTGTGTCTTGTCCTTTTTGTTCTGGTAGATTCTGGAATCTAAGTATGGCATTGGCTGTTTCTATTTGTAGATTTAACAGAGTAATTTCATCTTGCTTTCTTTTCCATTTTAGCTCTCCCATCTCTGTATACAAGATCTCCAGTCTTTCTTCCATTATTTTTGATATCCCATCTATTCTGGCTATTTGTTTTTTATTTTCTGTAATTTGATTTTTAATATCAGTCATTTGCATCCCTAAATCTTTCATTTGTACACATAGCTGAGCCATCCCTCCTTGTTGTTGCTGTAGCCCTGTTGATAACATCTCTTGAATACTCTGTTGCCAGTCCTTAAATGACTCTTGCCCCAATATCCCGCTGAGATTCTGATCCAGTGCCGGTGAACTTCTTTCTCTCTCTTTTCCACCTTTTGTCGCCATATTGATTTTTTCCCCTTTTTCTTAAGTTAAGTAAATAAGGAATGCTATTTAAGTCTTTTGTCAGCAGCTGTTTTCTTTTTCTTTAAAGGGTGCTGTTTAAGTCTTCTGTCAGCAGATTTCACTGTAACCTTACTTTTCTTTCTCAATCTTATTTACATATCCGATCCAAGAGGGGTGGTGGAGTTTCCCTCAGATTTGAACGTTCTCACAGTCACCAAGTCACAACAATAAAAATTTGAATGATCCACAATGCTTTGAAGTAAATAGGATTTAATATCAATGTTTCAGATAGTCACAGGAGCAAGGCTTTTATCTTAGATTTATCTCCTTTCATGAGGAGGTAGTTTTTTTCACCTCTCTCCTCTTCTCCTGATCAAAACTGGGGTGAGGGGGAGGCTTGCTTCTACTGTAAGATTTTTTTAAAAGTAAAGTCCATTTTGCTGACTCTTTATATCTATCTCTTTTCTGTGTAGTTATTTGGGTCCATGGAAATATTCCTTACATGAACAGATATTTTAACTTAGAGTTGAGATATTTCGAACATCATTTTGCACTTTCTCACTCTCTGTTTGGAGTGTTTCCAGCTCTTTGCCAAGATGGCTTCCTCCTCAGTCTGTGCACTCAGATGCGACTTCAGAGGGGGAACCAGCCTTTGCCAGTCTAATTCCCCCCTTTTGTCATCTCTGCTGCTTCAGACGTTGCTTCTCTTAGACGCCCCCCCCCCGATTGGGGGGCAGAACTGAGGGGTCCCGGACAGTTTCAGGAGCTTGCCTGAAACCCAACCGGTTCTCGCCGTGATGAAACCCCACCCTCATTAATTGTTGTTTTTTATGTTATTATATTGTAAACCACCCAGAGTGGCCTTTGCAGTCAGTTTGATAAAAGTCAAACAAACAAGCAAGCAAGCAAACAAACAAAGAAACAAAGAAACAGTCAAGAAATACCTTACTACCTTGAATGAGTTCAACTCTCTCTGGATGAACTGCATCCAAGAGTATTGAAGGAGCTGGCTGAAGAGCTCTCAGAAATACTGTCCGTTATTTTCTTGAAATCATAGGAAATGGGAGGGGTGCCAGATGATTGGAGGAGGGCTAATGTTGTCCCTATCTTCCAAAAGGGCAAAAAGGAAGAACCTGGGAACTACAGACCTGTAAGGTGAATACACAGTTGGCTACAGAATCATAGTAAGAGGGTGATTATTAATGCCTCCTTCTCAAACCAGGTGGAGGTAACAAGTGAGGTACCCCAGGACTCAGTCTTGTGCCCTATGCTCTTCAACGTTTTTATTAATGACCTGGATCAGAGGATACAGGGAATGCTAATCAAATTTGTGAATGACACAACATTGGGTGGAATAGGTAATACTCTGGAAGACAGAAACAAGATACAAAATGATCTTGATAGGCTGGAGCACTGAGCTAAAAACAACAGAATGAAATTCAACAGGGATCAGTGCAATGTACTGCACCTAGGAGAAAGAAACCAAACACACAGTTATAAGATGGAGGATAACTGACTCAACAATACTACTAGCAAGAAGGATCTTGAAATCACTGTAGATCACAAGCTGAATATGAGCCAACAGTGTGATGTGGCTAGAAAAAAGGCAAATGCTATTTTAGGCTGCATTAATAGAAGTATAGTCTCCAAATCCCGTGAGGTATTAGTCCCCCTCTATTTGGCACCGGTTAGGCCTCACCTTGAGTATTGTGTTCAGTTCTAGATATTGCTCTTCAAGAAGGATGCTGACAAATTGGAACAAGTTCAGAGGAGGGCAACAAGGATGATCAGGGAGCTGGAAACCAAGCCCAATGAGGAAAGACTGAAAGAACTGGGCATGTTGCGCTTTGAGAAAAGAAGACTGAGGGGTGATATGATAGCATTTTTCAAATACTTGAAAGGCTGTCATTCAGAGGACGGGCAGGATCTGTTCTCAATCATCCCAGAGTGCAGGACACCCAACAACGGGATCAAATTACAGGGAGCTAAATTTTGGTTGAATATCAGGAAAAGCTTCCTAACTGTATGGCAATGAAACCAATTACCTCGAGAAGTGGTGAGTGCTTCAACACTGGAGGCATTCAAGAGAAATTTAGACAACCATCTGGCAGAAATCCTTTGATTTGTACTACTGCATTGAACAGGGATTTGGACTTGATGTTGGGCCCTTTCCAACTTCATTATTCCATGATTCTATTATTCAGGTGGTAGTCTCATTGAGACATGTACAGGCAGTTCAGGACTATGGTGGTAGGTGCACCCCACAGAAAATTTGTGGGAAGGCCCATCCCCAGGAGTCATCACTGGAGGTTTCTGCATGATTCCAATACACGGGGCCTTTTCCATGCTCAATAACTCTCACTGGAAAAGAGATACATTTAAAAAATCTGCAAATTTTTACGAGATACAAAGAGTCAGTATATTTTAGGCCCAGCTTCAATATGAAATAGACCCATACAGCATCAAAATATTCATACTAGTGCAGCTTTGGCCCGAGACAACTGCAACCCTGCTCACAGTCAATGCTAATAATAAAACCTTGCCATGACATTTAGGAAGAGCTCAATGCTTTCCTTCATTTCTCCTCTCATCCAGCCAAACACCACAATGGCACTGCCTGAAACACAGTGATTTACCCTGTTGTGTGGCAGGGCTAGCCCAGGGTAGACGACAGCTTACTGGCAATTCTTGGAAGTGGAGATGCTAAGGATGGAACCAAAGGTCTTTTGTGAGTCAACAGGCACTTTGCCACAGATATGTGTTTGGCAACAACACAAAGTTTAAAATAGATCCTATTTTAAAAGGGAATAAAAGGACTCCTTTTCAGTGAAAAGATATTTTACAGATATTGCCTTATGGTGAAATATATGCTTTGTGGTCTGTACATCTAGCCATTGTAGGGATTCACACGATTGTTAGGCAAATGTCCTTACTGGAGGTCCTCTTCCTACAATCCTGCTTTAATTGTGATATTTCAGCAGGTTGTCTGTTCACTAGAATATTGGATTCTAGCGACCCATCACAGTATATATTTTGCCTTGTGTTTGATCTCCCATTCACTTTTGCAACAGAGGGTGACTGAAAAGATCAAAGATTTTTCAGCTTTTTCCTTCTGTTTTCCCTGATGACAATTCCTGTGTGAGAGTTTCCTTTGGCAGAGAAAGGGGGATACTGAAATTTGTTCATACAAGTGGGCCATTTGGTTCGAAAGTTGGGGGGCCAAAATTTGGAAGTACATATGAGGAGCTCATACATTTAGAAAGTTGAACCAGAGTATACAAGTAAATGGCTCAGTAGAATTAGGGGCATGGCAGAGAGAATGGAAGATCATTTTGGGCTGGTCACATCTCAAGAGAAGTGAATTCTCCTCCTCTAGAAATAGAGCACATTGTTTTAATGGCATGCCTACATAAATATACAGGCAAAAAGGTGGGAATTATATTTATCTATATATCCCTTTATGACAATCGTGTACCTGTGTTACATTTACGAAGTTGGGTGCTTTGGCAGGTTTTATTGAGAGCTGAAATAATGTTCTAGGTAGCCAGGCTCAAGTAGAATATACAGACTGATCCAATTTCTGCAGGAATAGGAAGAGCTGCAGGCAAGATTACTGCTCCCAACAGGAGGCAGCATTCATTGGATAGATTCACTGAATACCAAAGCATGCCAGCCAGTGATCAAGTTCTGCTATATAACTGAGACTCAGATGAAATATTGAGGAATAATGTCTTGGCTTGGAAGCTCATACTTGGGTGTCACTAAGGGGTTTACCCCATTGGTCCTCTATGCTAGTGGTTTACATGAGAGTGAGGTAGCTGACAAGCAGAGTTCAGAAAATCTACTTTCTGGACTATATCTTTCAGAATTCCCCAGTCAGCATTGTCTCTGTTAGGTAGGGGATTCTGGGATTTGTTGCCCCACAAAATAAATTCAAAGGCCAGTGGTGAAGTCTGAATCTTCCCTTTCATTTAAACATCTGTCTCAAGTCCTCTTATTTATAAAGAGAGATCTCTCTTGACCCTTAGCTTGGGGGAGTCTAGAGGTTCCCTGTGTTGCATTTCTATGTGGCTGATCTCTGTAAATCCCTGTTCCACTTTTGGAATCACTGAAAATTGAGGCATGTCACTGATAAGCCTGCCTGTGGATTAAAACACCAAATATTAACAGCAGATATTTCAACGGCTAATTTCTATCTCCACTCAAGTTGCCAGGGCATCAACATCCCATTTCCTCTGATTTCAGGGTTAAAAACGGAGACCAGGCAGCTGTCCCTTGTGATCTCAAAGGCTTGGAATATGGAAGGGCTCAGAGAAAAGCGAGGGTAGCACACATGCAGGTATCTTTGTGATGAGCTAGTGAGTAGAGATGGGTGCAAACTGGCAGTTTGGTGGTTCGGCGTAGTTCATTTCCTGTCTGATCACTGATCTGCAGTTTGGTGCCCTCCCTCCTCCAGCAGGTGCCCACTTGGCGGCAGTGCATAGAGGAGTGGGAATGGACCAAAACAGAGCAGTGCAACTGTCAAAGCTACCAGTGCTCCTTCCAATTGAATTTCTGGTATTGTGAAGTAGCTTAATAAACAAGTCACTTCAGGATATCAGAAAACTGAACATCTACCAATAATGATAATAATAAAATCATAATAATTAAAAAAAGGGGGAGACTGAGAAACATCCCTTCTCCACTTCCATTCTCATGATCTCCATTGCATTGGAGCTGGCTCCTTAATCGGAAAGATCCCATCCATTCAGAAGAGGATAGGTCAACATCCAGGGAGCTAGGCATTTCCTAAGTGCAAATAGTACTTGTTTGTCTTTCTGGAAGTCTTAGGCATCTTAAAACCTCTCCTTTACATTAAATTAACAGGTCCTGTTTGTTTCAAACTCCAGTTGGGACAAATAATGAGTTTCACCTTATAATCCTCTTCTTGTGTGGGATTCCTGACTGTCCTTTATCTGGTAGTTTGATCAGATTGATACCTGCAGAATAAGAGACTCTCAAAACCCAGACTATAGGCTAAATGGTCATATACTTAACATTTAACCCCACTCTGTTAAACAAGGACTAGATGAGTGGACAAAGGCATTAGAAATGGGAATGTAATATAACGTGCATTATTTTCTGTATTTAAACTGTAATCCTATGGTCTTTGGGAGTGTGTCTTAAAGATCATAGTGCTCATTAGCTCTCTGACTATGAGTGGCAAGGGGGAGGTCCACCCCCAGAGGGGAAAAGCACTCATAGATTGGCCCTCTTAGATTGCCATGAAAATGTCCTTAGCCCCTACCTGTCTAATCCTCAAGAAAAGAAAAGATTTACTGGGGACATACATCCTCAGCTTTTTTGTTCCCAGACACACACCTCAGTTGGCACCTCACCTGAAATTGAGAGAGATCAATTCCATTGATATCAATAAAATGAGGGGTTCCCCCCCTCTTTTTAATGGCCAGGGAGGAAGGGGGCTGCCAAAATGCTTCCCCTACCGCTTCTCTTTCCTGCCAGCAGAGATCTGGTATCCTGTACAGTCCACAGCACAAGGCAGGGCCACCCTATTAAATCAAGATCAAACTATGCTACTGAACATTTTGATGGAACCTTGTGTCCTACATATTACAATGATATCATCATCATGATCATGATCATGATCATCATCAGCCACAAATTGTTTGCTTATTTATTTTGGCTGATTGATTGATTGAGTGGCCTTGGCTTCAGATTTATCTGCTTTCTAGATAAAAACACACCCGGCCAAATGACCAAGGGAGAATCAAGCAACATAAAACCACGTTAAAAATTAGCAACTGAATACAAACGATATCCTTTCTAAATTATTGCTTGTTGACTGCTTTCTTCTCAAAAGCTTTGTTAAAAACAGTACAAACAAGTTGAAACAATTCATAAGGAGAGGGAGAAAAAGATCTCCAATAAATAGTGTCAACATCAAAGGCAACAATAAGCAATTTTCTGTAGAGCAAAAACTGTGAAACCTTCTGAGCTGGTTAAAAACTGGCAATTATTGATATCATTTTGACATGAATTATGGTAAGGATAGCTGTGTGCGCTTTAATCTTCTAATGTGCAATTTATAACAAACAAAACAATTTGTGGCATTTTTCTTTCAGCATTAAAATGCAGCTGAACTGACATATGCAAGAGATTGCCCTATGGAAAAAAAACCCTTCATACTTCATATGTTTGGCCTCATTTAGAGCATGCTTTTATAGACATCCTTTGAATTACATTGATGGTAAGCATAGTAATAGAATCAGGTAGTATTTGATGTAGACATGGTTCAGTAGGTATTGAACTAGCCTGCTCATTTCTTTAAGCATATGAATACACTCATTTCCTGGTATCAATAGCATGCCACCTTCAGACATCACTAGATGCTGCTTTCCCTCAGTCATCCCTTAATACCTTGCAGAAACACGTTCATGTTATCACATGTTTGTGTTTTGCTTTACTTTGCTTCACAAAAGCTATCTGCTATATTTTCCCACCACTAGTGCTATGTATTTCATTCGATGGAGCATAATCTTAGAATAATCTTAGAACTACAGAGCTGGAAGGGACCCTATGGATCATCAAATCCATCCCCTGTCAAGGAGGCACAGTGGGGGATCAAACACTCTACTTCTGGCTTCACAGCCAGAGTTCTAAACCACTGAGCTATCCAGAAGACCCTTATTTTCATATTCAATGAGAGAATTATTCTGCACATGCAAGGACATGTGTACACATGGATTTGCCTCCATCAGGGAGATGGGCAACTAGGTTTTCAGTGGCAGGAATATGTTATTATTATTCTTGTCACACATTAGGAAATGCTTATCTCCCTGGATTTTGACCTGTCCCTTTCTAAATGGATGGAATTTTCCTGACTAAGGAGCAAACTCCAATGTAATGGAGGTCTTGAGAATATAAATGGAGAGAAGATGTTTCTCAGTTCCCCCTTCCTTCAGTAGCACCTAGTGCTGCAGCATCCCACATAATTCCAAAGGACCCCCCAGTCTTACAAAGCAAATATTTGTGACAGGAGGCAGAAGGTAGAACTGTCAAAAATACACTTTCCACTAATAGGAACTTTCCTTGAGTGTTGTACAATTTTAAAAACTAACTTTAATAATAATAATATGAATAATATCATTAAACAGTTTCAATTACTTCAAAAACAACACCAGAATCTTATAACCTGCTGGTATGTGTGAGGGTTCGGTCTCCAACTCTTGTTTTTCTTCAAATAAATCAGCAGACTTCTGTGGTTTTGAAACAGGGGTAACATTTATTATTTATTGTGTGTTTAACAAGAAACCAGTATCAGCAAAACCAGTCCAACGTTTGTCTCCTTCCAACAATGGGTTGGCAAGGGGTTTCCATTCTTCGGTCCTGAAGGGGTTTCCCTCTCCTGAATTCCAAGGGCCCGGCCAGTCCAAAGAAGTGTCTTGGTTCAGTACCAGTCCTTGTTCAGTACCAGTTCAGTACCAGTCCTTCCAGTAAGGGGACCGTGTCATCATCCCGGGTGTCCAACCAGGGGGTGTCCCGGGTGGCGGTAGAGATCTGCCAGGGTCCTCCAGGCATTCCCTCCTCTGCATTTCCCTCACCCTCCATTCCAATCTTTCACGTCTCTCTCTTTCCACCTTCTCTTTCTCCTCTCTCAATCTCCTCCTCCACTCTCTCGCCTCAGCCTCTCCCCAATATGAGGGTCTCGGTGGGATCTCCCTCCGTCTCCGATAGTCCGCCTCCTCTTTCGGGACTCTGAGCCTTTCCCAGACGCCAGTCCATGGGTCTTGCATCCAGACCCACTCCCAACCTGGCAGCAACTGCCCTTCTCTTCCTTTTATATCTGCCACCCCCGCCTCTATCTCTACCCTTGGCTTCCTCTCTATTCCCGCCGTTTCTTCCCCGGTTCTTCTGACTGTCAACTTCTGCATCCCCTTCTCTACTCTCTTTGGGTCTGTCTCCGGTGGCTCTGCTTTCTTAGGCGGGGAGACGGGAACCGTCTGAATCTCCTTCTCAGCAGTGAGAGGGAGGGATGGCACTCTGGCGAGAGTGGTAGTGCTCTCGCCTCTGGTCTCACAGTATGTAACATAAAAGGTATCAAGTAATCAGACTACATATAAAATGTAATCATGAAGGTAACAAGGAATACTTACAGTCACACCGAAAAAGGACAAATCTATCCTTCCTTATGTTAGTACTGTAAAGCAATGTCTTTGCTGTTGCAAGAAGAAACTCATTAATAAAAATTTTTTATTTGTAAATAGTTACTGCCAGATAACTAGATTTAAATAGTAGTTAGGCCTCTCTCATAAGTTGGCTGCATGACAGTACTGATATACAACTGGCCTTCTTAATGGCAATCTCTTTCTCTCTCTCTAAGTGCTTTGAAAGCTGTAGAGTCCCCCATTTGAGAAAGATTGTTTTAGAACATTCTGAAGCAAAAATAGTACAAACACACAGGAACTTGTAGACCCTACTAACAGACACAGTTTTTTTCCTGATAATATTGCAGGCCATTTGGAGAAAAATAAAATGGAAGCTACAAAGAGGCAGCCACAGTAATTAGTTCCACTGCTGCTGTAAAAGACAAGTGTTTCCCAGAGGACCAATAAATGGGGACCAGCTAGATGACAAAAATGAATGTTACTGTGTGGAATAATGCGTACCCAAATATGTACCTTTGGAAAACATGCATAAAATGTTGGAAAAAATTGCATATGTATTTCCGTGTAGGTGGGGAGGTTCACAATCCAAGGCGCACCCAAGGTGGAATGAACTTAATGGTGGAAAAATAATTTAACAAGATTTAACATTGACAGATTCACATATTCCGAATAGAAAAGGGAAAGGATAAAAACAGAAGGAGGAAAGGTGAAGGAGAACAAAGATTAGAATAAGTACAGATGAGTTTGTGAATTTTGCTTTCTCAAATAGTCCATTTTAAAAACGTTATCCTCACTTATATGTAGAATTCTGAGAATTTTGTAAGTTCTGATCAGAAGTTAACCATACAAAAGCAAAGTGAATTCCCTCCCTTTGCATTTCCAGAGCAGAGAGGACCATGTTATACCAGTCTGCCTTACAGCTGTTACAGATGAGGAGCCTGTAAGGAAAATAAGTGGTGGCAACCCTAATTCAGCGCCACAAGCTTTGTTGAATACATAGCAGTCCAAGGAGATATGTTTATTGGTATAATTCAATAGACTTGATCCTGGATGGATGGATGGATGTAACTGTCCATTTTAGCTTCTTCCATGCTCAATTTGCCAGTGGAAAAGAAAACTCAAGAATTTAGTTGTTTTCTAGTATGCACGTGTCATGAAGAATAAAACCAATGTTATCCAAACAAAAAGAACAACAAAAGAGAAAGGACAGTCCATGAAATAAAAGAAATAAACCAGAGACTTAAGCAAGAGTGAAGCTGATGAGAGAAAAACAAAACAGAGACAGAAGGAAGTCAAAATATTAGGAGGTTTAAAAACAGAAAGTAGTAACCTAAAGTGGAACCAGTAAAAATGTGGAAGCCAAAGAAGGGAGAGAAACAAGGAAGTAATATGAAATAAAAACAGTGATGCAGTCAAAGAAAAATCTAGAAATACAATCACCAAGCTAGGAAAAGTGCTAGTCTGTCATTCTTAAATCATGGTGGTTCCACATGTGATAAGGGGAATTCACATGCCCCACCCACTCCATTTTTGCTTTCAACATGCAAAAGTGATAATCTGAAAAAGGAGAGGTTGCTCTATTCATGTAGGTTCCCCTTATGAGGCAGAACGTGAAAAAAAATGGGATTTGGCTCACATGGAGAGCTTACATGGATAGAGTGCCTCCTCCTCTTCAAATTATTACCTTTGTGTGTTGAAAGTGACTGGGGGGGGGCAGGGATAGCACATTCCCTTCAGTGTGTGTAGAGACCACACCCTTTAACAACCGTTGAATAGAGAGGGCTAAAGTATAGAAAGAAAAGAAACAACAACAATCTGCTTCAGTGACAAATGATTTTCCAGTTATTTGTTGTAACCCAAGAAATAGGTAAATATTACATTTCTCAGTCAAAGTCTCAGTGGACTCAATGTGTGGAAGAAAAAAATGTTTCCTTAGGGGCCAGGGTTCAGGGCTTTATTTACATACATTTTAACAAGACTCCAAGCAGAAAAAAAAATTGAATGATTCCCAAAGTGTGTCAGAAGCTGAATTACACAATGCCATTTCATGAAGTACTACATTTCTCTTTAAGACTAGCAGTTTCTGACCAATTTAGGTCAGGAAGCAGCAATAACTCAGTACTGTCTCATAAACATATTCTGTTTTCAACTAGTTTCTTTTTGAGTGCCTTTGTGTACTTACCTCCTCATTATATTTATACTCACTAATTGATTCTCCAAGGCTCTATGCTCTTATTTATTCACACAGGGAGGATGAAGTCAAGCAACATGACCAAGTTTGACTGGTAAGTGTCCCCAAATCCTATTGTGATTTCTTAAACACTCCCCAAAATATAGGGAGTTGATACTAATCACATTTCCCACCATATTTATTGCCTCTGGTTTGCTCCAGATTCATTCCAAGTAGAGCCCTGAGGTTGGGTTTTTTACACTCGTTTTACCAACTTAAGGACTAATTGAGGCACTCACCACAGACCTGCATGTGTGAATCATAGAGTAATGACATTGGAAAAGGCCTATAAAGCCATTGAGCCAAACCCCCTGCTCAAGGCAGGAATACAAATCAAAAGATATTTGCCAAATGGTTGTCTAAATTTCTCTTGAATGCCTCCAGTGTTGCAGCACTCACCACTTCTCAAGGTAATTGGTTCCACTGTCGTACTGCTCTAACAGTTAGGACGTTTTTCCTGATATTCAACCTAAATCTGGTTCCCTGTAACTTGATCCGGTTGTTGCATGTCCTGCACTCTGGGATGATTGAGAACAGATCCTGCCCGTCCTCTGAATGACAGCCTTTCAAGTATTTGAAAAATGCTATCATATCACCCCTCAGTCTTCTTTTCTCAAAGCGCAACATGCCCAGTTCTTTCAGCCTTTCCTCATTGGGCTTGGTTTCCAGCTCCCTGATCATCCTTGTTGCCCTCCTCTGAACTTGTTCCAATTTGTTAGCATCCTTCTTGAAGTGTGGTGTCCAGAACTGAACACAATACTCAAGGTGAGGCCTAACCAGTGCTGAACAGAGGGGGACTAGCACCTCACGGGATTTGGAAACTATACTTCTATTAATGCAGCCTAAAATAGCACTTGCCTTTTTTTGTAGCCACATAACACTGTTGGTTCATATTCAGTTTGTGATCTACAATGACTCCAAGATCCCACTCTCTTGTACTATTGCTGAGCCACGTATCCCCCATCTTGTAACTGTGTGTTTGGTTTCTTTTTTCTAGATGCAGTACTTTACACTTATCCCTGTAAAATTTCATTCTGTTGTTTTTAGCCCAGTGCTCCAGCTATCAAGATCATTTTGTATGTTGTTTCTGTCTTCCAGAGTATTACCTATTCCACCCAATTTTGTGTCATTCACACATTTGATTAGCATTCCCTGTATCCTCTGATCCAGGTCATTAATAAAAACGTTTAAAAGCACAGGGCCCAAGACTGAGCCCTGTGGTACCTCACTTGTTACCTCCACCCAGTTTGAGAAGGAGCCAATAATCTTGATCATGACAATTCAAATAGAAGTTTTCACATCAGAATACAATACTTTCCCCTTATTCAGTTGTGAGTAAAGCTATTGTGAATATTTGTGATTCATGTGCAAATTCTCTTGACTCTTTCCATCGCCACAGCATTCATTCCTCATTTGTGTTCTAGGGCTGAGCAAAATGTCACAAGTGGCAACTTGCAATAGGTGGCAAGTGGCACTTTAACATCTTTTGGGTGGCCCAGTAACCCCAATATATTGAATTGACCCCTGCCCTGGCAAGCTGCTCTTCTGTGCTCACAATCCATGCCACAGATGAGGAGAAATCAAGTTTAAATTAAAGTGTATACAAGCAGCTTTTTGATATTTTCCATCTTTTTTGTGGACAGAGAAACTGTAAGAACTGTTTCACCATCATTCTCCAGGGGAAGCAGAAATTCTCCAACCATTTCTTGGAGGTGGTGCTCACTCCTAGCAGTGGAATGACACAATATCCATCTTTCTTTTAAAAAGGATTTTATTTTAACTTTGTTTTGCACATGACTCCACGTTGCTTCCTCCACATTACCTACTATCAGGTATATTCTAGGGTCCCTGGTGGCGATAGATAGCAGGAGGTGGCTGCCAAAACCAGAAGAGTAAGCAAGCAAGGAAAGATAAATTGCAGAAATAATTCTGCAAAGTAGCTTTTCATTTTTATGGGACTATGTAAAAATCTCAGGATGTTTTCTGAGAATATTTGGCTTGACACTTCTAATTCACCAGGTTTCATCTACTTCCCCAGGCCAATGAAATGTTGCTTTTCTGAGAGGCTACTTCTGATGTATTTTATCTCTATTGTCGGTGCTTATGACATAAGGATGTTTATGTAAGTCCTTCAGGAGGTATAAAGGTGGGCAGTCTTGCTTCCAGCTCCAGGAGAAAAGTTTTAAAAGTACTGTGCTGTAACTTGTCTTCCAGTGTCCTCAAACTTTTTGTTTTTTCATGTGGGTGGTTTCCATTTTTTAATGTCTCATTTTCAAGGTCCTTCAGAATTGTTTTAAAATTTATAAATTTTGGACTTATTATAACATGAGGTTTGGCCCTACTGTTTGGTTGGGTGAGGTAGCTGCTTGAGGTGATGGGACATCAAAGGCACCATTCCCGATTCCACATGACCAAGGATCTTGCTGCTCTAGTGAGCTTCTCCTGCTGCTCCACTGAATTCTTCAGAGCCAGCAATTTCATCCAGGTATGAAAACCTGTGAGGTCTCCTCAGGAACAGTAAGGATGAGAGAGAGAATGTAGAACAATGTAGGCAGCAGCAGAAACCATCCATCACAAGGCTGTCGGTCCATCACAAAGGAGTTGGATGTGGAGGCACTGCTGCTCCTGCCTACTCAAGTATCCCTGATGGGGAAAAAAAAAGGGGGGGGAGGAAGACTTCCACCCAGCCAAAGGAGGGAAAATAGAGGGGGCAGCCACAGCAGGCACACTCTCACCTGGCTTGAGTCCAGATCTACTGTGTAGGGCAAAGTTGGGCAACCTCAAGAGATCTGGGGACCACAGATATCCATCCCTGAACCTTGGAAGGTTACAACTGCTCCTATGACCCTCCGGATCTTACAGAAATTGGCATTTTAACACAACATCCCCGAAAAAGCCCTCTTGTGCTAAGAGTTCAAAAATATTGCAAAATTTAAATAAATGTTTGGGTGAGGAGCTTCAAAACAATTGCTCCCATCACCCATTGAGGGCACATGAGAACTTTTTGAGGGCACATGAGAACTTTTTGAGTGATTTACCCCCACCCCAAATTCATGTGTGGCTGCTCAGAGGCCCCAGGGGTGAGGGTTGCATGCAACCCTCAAGTAGCATGCTGCCTGTTCCTGTTGTAGATCCAGCTCTCTCTTTTCCATTCATTTCAGTAATGGGCTTGGATGGTTCCTGTGCTGTGATACAGGCAATTATTTAAGTTTTCCCACTGTCTGTGAGCTCCAAGGGCCTCCTGGAGCCTGACATTCAACTGAATGTAGAAGAAATGCTATGTGTGGCTTTACGTAGCAGGAACCAGCATTTGACAAAATGAGAGGCAGCATTTTTGCTGTGATGATCAGGCTTACAAGTGCCACGCCTCCTTCTTCACATCTTCCTTGAGGACTAAAGGACCTTCCATTCATCCTCTTGCTCTTTCCTCTCCTTTTCCTTCTTCTATTCCCATTTTGACAGGGGTGCCTTGGATGGTCATGGTACTCTGGCACAGCTGTATCCTTCTCCTTTTCAGCAGGTAAGTGAGGTGGGCAGCACCACTGCCTAAGCCTTCTATTTGGGTATGGATGGGGAAAGGGTGCTGTCATTGCCTCCCTCCTTTGTCCTGGCTGCAGTAGGTGGGCATCCCTACAGCCACTACCAATTCCTTCCCTAGTGAGGATGGGTATATTCCACCACTGTACAACAGGGGACTTTGCTTCTGTCCTGCAGTAATAGGAGAGTGTTGACAGCCCCTGAACAACACTGCAAAGAGACTGAGGACACTACCTTTTCTCTTCCTTCACTGGAAGTTCAACACACTGTAGCTTCCCTGGCTGCCCACACCTCCTGAATCTGAACAAGCCCTGTGGGAAGAGCTACCTTATGACATATTTGCCCACGCTTTAATTGAAATGTGGGAAATGGTGGGTGGGGGACTGCTAACTGCCACATAAATAATTGTACACTGAGAGGTAAGATAAAGGTTAAAATCCAATAATTGAGTTGCAACTAGAATAGGCCTATTGAATAAGTAGAATTTATGAAGGGGTTGACTCACTAAATCCCACTGATTCCACAGGCCTATTGTAATAGCAAATTTCTACTGGATTTCAGCCATACACTCCTCAGCTGTTAAGCAAGCACAATAATTGTGAAATTCATCTATAAGAATTTCTCCTTCTTTGAAATTCTTTCTGGATATAAATTATTTTATGTCAAAATAAATGAGAATAGCCAGAATTCTTATAGGAGGAATTTCTGAATTTCTGGCACACCATTAGTTAAAATGTCTGCATGTGCATATCACTTGATTTCAGATCTATCTGTTATCCATCAGCTGATAACTGCAAGTCAACCACTATGACAATCAGATTAAAAGGTGCTAGTTTTTCTCCTGCCAGTTCTTTTAATGATGCAAAGGGAAAAGATACTCTACTCTGTGGTCTCCACCAGTTCAAAGATGTTTCCACCAACTGAGTGACATCCTTATTCAATGTTCCCAAGACAAATTAACATGAAACTGTAATTTTAATACTTTACTGTAGTCTTTTGGAAGGTGGCATCCTCAATTCATCAAGAGATTAGTTTGTATTGATCTTACATTGTTACATTTATGATAAGTCTATGGTTCCTTTATTTAGTCATATCCACACCACCTCTTTCTCTTCTTCCTTGCCGTTTCCCCATTTCCCATTTGTTCCAAAATCTATTCAAGCAAGGGCAGCTAGCAGAGGGGCACTCCTGCCTGAAATCTTGGGCTGAGCACCCATATCCCTGCCCTTGAGTTCAAATATATCTTCAAGGAGTCACTGATTGCAGAAAAAGCTTAGTTAAATCAAAGACATTTCCCCTAAAAAAGCTCACCTTAGGATACTTGTGTTCTACTTTGACAGTAATAAGGCTGGGGGAAAACTTCTGCCTAAGACCTTGCGGAGTCATTTGGCAACAATGAAATAAAATTAAGTGCAAAGCAAGACTATACTCCACTGACTTATGGTGACCCTAATAGGGTTTTCAAGGTAAGTGAGGCATTTAAGGAATGGTTTGGCCATTTCCACTCTCCAGTGAGTTTCCATGGCAGAGCCGGGAAATTGAACTCAGGTCTCATGAACCCTAATCCATTACTCTATCCACTACACCACACTGAGTACCCATTTCAAGCTCCTAGCTTCCCACAAATGATATTGTTATTGTTATGTGTGGCTGTCAACTCACTTCTAACTTGTGGTGACCCTTTGAATTAGTGGCCTCCAAAAGGCCCCACCTTTAACAGCCTCACTTAGATCTTGCAGAATTAAGGCCACAGCTTCCTTCATGGGAAACATGAATATGATAAAGAGCTGAAATAGGACCCAGAAAGCTGTTCTGCCTACCCAAGTGGGCCTCTGGAGTCACAGGTTTCAAAAATGATCCCATCGTGACACATGACAAGATCAGACACATACAATCCCAGTATAAATCCTTTGCATCTGAAGTCAGGATTAGAAAAGATTCCTGTCTGAAACTCTGGAGACCTGATGCCTGTCATTGTAGATAAGTAGTTCCCTTGGGTTCTTGGACTGCAATTCCCAGAAGCCCTGGCCAGCACAGGTAGTGGTGAAGGCTTCTGGGAGTTATGGGCCAAGAACACCTGGGGACCACTGTTATGGACGATACACAACTGAACTGAGCAGCGGCCTGACCCACCAATTGCCTGACCCACACATTTGCTTAATTTCCCCCCCCCCCCATATGAATACCTAAGAACATTTTCTTGGAAATTATCCCTAATTTAGATGGTGCCCAGATCAAAGAGGTTGATTAGAACTAGAGATGGGCATGAACCGCTGGTTCGGTGGACAGCCAAACAAGTGTTCTGTGATCTGGTGCTCTACCGCCCTCTGGCAGGTGCCCACTCAGAAGTAGCTGCCCAGCTTCCCTGCCCCACCTTTTCTGGGCCTTGCCTCTATCTGGGTTCCTTCCTTCCTTCCTTCCTTCCTTCCTTCCTTCCTTCCTTCCTTCTTCTTCTTCTTCTTCTTCTTCTTCTTCTTCTTCTTCTTCTTCATATTAGCCTACTGATCTTAATTATATTATTTCTTTATTTCAATATTTACTAGTCACCTTTCTGGATCTAGTCAGGCATGTGCAGGAAAGTCCACAAAGGATTTGAGCATTTCACTGCAGCTTTATTTAGGGGCCTTCTGTGTTTCAGAAACACATGGCCTGAACATTAGGAGCATTCCATCATTTGAAAGTATCCTCTCTTTTTTTTGTATTTTTAGCACTAAATCCACAAAGCTGTTACTGTCATTTTTTTCCCCTCAGTCAGACCGTCATCTAGTGGGAATGCAAAATTGTACTCAGCTGCAAACTATTGACACTCCCCTTAACAAAAATGGTTTTCATAAATCTTTACATTAGCCTCTGAGATAAAAAAAGAATCTTTACCATGAAATATACAAGTATGTAAGTGTTTTATGAAAAGTTTTATTAACTTTACAAAAGAAGAATTGGCAGTGAACCATGAACATCCTGTACTTCTAACACGTGGTTATAAATTACATGTTCTTTCCAATAACATCTGAAAGAGAGACTGTAATTTAAATTTCAAAACCACTTGGCATACCTACTATATAGTGCTGACATGAAGTAAAGGGAGGATCTGGAGAGACTCAGACAAAGAGTGAAAATATAAAGACATCCTTAGCTTAAAAAGCTGCTGATGAATACAATTCCTTTCCAGCTGGACAGGGATCAAGTACTTGCTTGTCATATCATTCAATGCACTGTTCAATCAGGGATTCTTCCTTTCAACAGAAAGGAAACTTAAGTGCTGCTAATCATCCCTTGTACAACTTTATCTTGCAGATACCTTCTTTATGTCAGGATACATCTCTTCCCCCCCGCCGCCCCACAGCTCCCCCCCCCCGACCATTTGCCAGCAGCAGAGCAATCAAACTTGTTATTAAGAAGAAGAAAAACACACACAAGCACTCCTTTACCGATTTGGGGCTGGAGAAGGAGAGTGTTGTCATACACACACATGTCACAATATTACCTCTCGTTTCATAATATTTAAGAGGATTAGACTACAAGATGCACAGCCACAGGCTGGAAACCTTCGTGCGCAGAGGAGGGTTTGCACAGAGCAGGTAGAGAAAGTTGGTTGAGCAAGGAAAGATGACCGTTGGGTTGGCCTATCAGTGTCTGTGAGAGGAAGCATTGCAAAGTATCCTGAATGCAAATCTCTGTGCACTGAAGAGCAAAGTTGAGGAAAATTATCTTTGGTTGGGGGGGCAGTGTAAATCTTAGCGTTACCTCCAACCAGCATGGACAATGGCTATGTTTTCTGGGATATTATGCAAACTGCAAGCCAAAAAAGTAATTTTTCCAAGCTCTGCTGAATAGATCACATTTTACAGCTGCTGTGTGTACACAATGCAGGAACACAGGAAGCACCCTGTTGCAAAGTCAGACTTTCAAGCTGCCAGGTCAACATCAACCTATAGCAGGGCTCCATGATTTCAATCAGGATCCTTTCCCAGACCTCCCTGGCCAGACCAGGGATTGAACCAAAGGCCTTTCTCGTGCAATACATGTGTTCTACCACTGAGCTATGACCATTCCTTCTAGGGGAATTTTGATGACTTTTCCCAGCAGATGTGATCGTAATCTATGCAAAGAGTTGCATGTTATGTGCTGTCAAGTTTAAACCAAACTACAGTGACCTTCATAGGGCTCTTAAAGTAAGTGAGATATTTTAAGGAGTGGTTTTACTAGTGCCACCACCAAGTGAGTATCCATGATCAAGTAGGGATTCAAACTTGGGGCTCCTGAGTCCTACTCTGTCACTCTATCCACTACACCATGAAACTAGGTACAGGAGGCTTTTCTCCCTGCATCCTCCTCCTATGAACCCAATGCAAGCTTATATCCACAGTTTGCACATGCCTTTGAAATGCCTTGATCCTGTTTCACAGGATTCCCCTTGTCTCCAAACTTTCATACCCAGATTATTTGGTTTGCTGCATTCCTTTCTTGACTTACAGTGCTGGGATCCATTTTAAGAAAAATGATCATTATTTACTTGCACTCATGGCAACCCAAACATTTCTGATGCTACCTGGCCCATGTGGACAAAGTAGATGGCAGCGTATTTACCTGCCCTTTTTTCCAGCATTCAGTTCTGAATCTGATGCCACAGGACATGAACCTTATTATGTTCATGCAAGACTGGAGAACTTGCTCCAGATGGTGCTGGATTCTGGGTCAAATCAGCCTCACCCAGCATGGGCAATAGTCAGGGATGATGGGAGTTGGAGTCCGAATCATCTGGAGAACTGCAGGTTCATCTCTCTGGGTCTAATACTTTGTATGCATCTCTTTCCCCCTACCACAAATGTAAAATGAGTGACTCGTGACTCAAAACAGTTGGCAATCCCTAGAAATAGCCTATGATAATGGCATATGTGGTTAGAATAAATCCAGCACTCATGCTAGAACTGTGGAAAAACATTTAACAAAGAGCTCATCTCTAACAAGGGGAGCTGGATAGAACTAGATTTTCCACTTTGTAGTGCTGTGTTAAAACCCAGAAGGCAGTGCCAGTCGGTTTAGTGGCTGGAACTGAACATGAAACCAGACAGAGGAAGCCAAACCACAGACAATCATGCAACACTGACATTCCTTAAGACCAGTAGCTAAAGCAAGGGAAAACAGGGGAGAAAACACTGAGGAACAAGGCAGAAAGGGGGGAGAAGGGAAGCATGATTTGTGACATAGAGAGAGAGAGGAAAAAATTGCAAGCATATGTAGAGGAGACATCAAAAGAGATTCGTGTTTATTTTAGAAGGGAAGCACTCTTGTGGCAGTTCGTACCTGATTTTAGAAACAGCTTCATTTCAGAGGAAAACAAAACCGAACCAAGAGTTTGAATGATAGCAAGAGAAGATGGGAAAGTTTTTAAAATACCTGGCCGGCAATTCTACAATACAGTGGGAATCTTCATCCCATTTAGATCAAATGACAGTCATCGTATCAGGCTCAGTTTTTATATTATTCACATGTCATAGGCAGCTTGGGCTCCTCTGCGGTGGTCTGCAGAAGTCCCTGTGGTTCTCTTACATGCAGGAATCCAGGTGGCCTGGAAAAGATGGGAGCACAGCTGTAACTAGTGATTTTTCCACATGGGGTAATCAGTGCCATCTTTCTTCCCTCCACCCACAGGCACAGGCATGAGTCTCCCATGAAAAAGGAGAAGGAGAATACAGTGGACCCTCGACTTACAGACGGCTCGACCTGCAGACTTTTCGAGTTACAGACTTCTCTGGCCGCAAAATTTAGGTTCGACTTGTGGCCGGAGAATCGACCTACAGACCGGAAAATCAAACAAAATGGACCAAAAACGGCTGGTTACGGATTAATTGGCTTTCAATGCATTGTAGGTCAATGGAGCCTCGACCTACAGACTTTTCGACCTGCAGCCACCGTTCCAATACGGATTAATTCCGTAAGTCGAGGGTCCACTGTATGAAAGAAATATGAAAGGAAGAGAAAATGTGCCCTTTGGGGGGGGGAAAGGGTGGGAATGAATAGGGCTAGAGACATTCCTGCCATATATTCACCAATAGGTTCATCTCTAGATTTTGGCACCTTCTAAATGTTGGTGCCCTGGGGCAAAGCCCCAGTGGCTCCTCCTTGTTGTGGCACAGTAAAAGACTAAGAGCCCAATCCTACACATATTCAGTCAAATGTTTGCCACTTGTACATAGCAAAGAGGCTGCTTTCACTTATAGGAAAGGAAGGGGAAAAAATCTTCCATTCCCATCCTTAAAAAATATATCATTTTTTAAAAGGAAAAAAAGACAGGTATTGGATGATATCCTAGAATATGCTGTACATTCACTAAGCAAAGTATCAGAAATATGGCTGGTATCCTATTGCCTAAACTTGATGGGCAATTATATATGTATCTCCCCTGTTCCAGTAGGCTTCCTTTTCTCTCTGCATTCAGTCACACAACTGGTGTGGCACCAGTCAAGAATTCTATAATGGCAGTGGCTATTCTATGCAACACTTTCACATGCATTGTTGTTGTTATTCAATTGTTTAAAAACAAAACAAAACACCCCACTCCAGTTTATGAATGTAGGATATTGTGTCTCCGTATCCACAATTTGAAACACCAGGAAATGGCCAAATATTGCTGCACAATATCATGTCTGCATTGCCAGCAGGAAAAAGGATGGCAAGCTTTATCTAGCAAAGGGCAGCCTGAATGTTGACAACATCAATGGCAGCAGGCAAGATGGTCTACATCAATGGTTCCCAACCTTGGGTAATCCAGGTATTCTTGAACTGCAACTCCCAGAAACCCCAGCCAGCACAACTAGTGGTGAAGGCTTCTGGAAATTGCAATCCAAGAACACTAAGGTTCCCCAAAGCTGGGAACCACTGGTCTACAGGATACCCTCTTGTGTTCACTACAATTCACAAAGTGACACCAAGCAAGGCAAAATCCGAGAAGCTGATTTGTATTTGAGTGAGAAGTGGTTAACTCCTTTTTTCACCAGTTAACCACTTCTCGACCACACACAAAGCAATTGTCAAGTTGTGTTTCAACAATTGTTCTTTGCTTTTGTAATGAAGAAATACTTTAAATATGTCTTACAAAATTGTATGCCAGTTCCCTGGAAATATGTGGGAAAATGTCTCTTTCTGGAGGACTGTCTCCATTATATTCTTTAAAGCAAGCCTGTTTTTTATGATTCTTCAATGAAAGCTTGTCTTTTGACTGTTTCCGTGACCTTTCATTGCCCTCTAAACATCTCCCTTTCTGGCCCATGAAGCTGCAACAATGTATCTACCTTTGTATATTCTTGCTGGTAAACCTGTTCCACACATGCTCAGTTTATAATGAAGTCACTTTTCCTCACTTTTGAAAGGCCTTTTTGAGGATCAATACTTCAGCCTCTGCAGCCTGGATTCCTTCCAGATTAAAAAAAAAAAGCAGGTGGAGCCAACCATTCTCTTTCAAGATAAGCAAGATTAATCTGTTCAATTTATTTGATCTATTTTAAATCTGGGGATGTTTAAGGTAGTTTGTTTCTGCTCATGGGTAAAATGTTTTTTCTTCTAAAAAAAAATCATAACTTCAAAACTCGTTGCCCAAACTACCCTATATTTGGCACAGAGCAAGAACAGTCTGTCTGCTACATCTTGGTGCTGATCTGAAGTCCAGTTTCAGAGTTATAAGCTTTTGTTTGGGTTTACAGGAGATGTAACATACACAACTCACAGTGGGATATATCAAGAAATGGTCTTCTGCATATGGCTTATTCCTCTTGCAGAAGAGCTTTTTGTGACTAAGTGTAAGAGTCTTGCATGAGAAAACAGAACTGCAATTCAGAAGTATGTTTCTCTTTGAGTAAGGCATTGTCTAGATCTTGGCACAAACAATTTCACAGGGTCTCAAGGTCGAGGCTAACACAAGGTGTTACTGAAGCTCTTGCATTTTATCATAACTTACTGCTAGAAATCCTCTGCTGTATCTTTTCAGATCCACAGCATGTTAGCCCTAGCTATGGGTGTCCAGAAAGAGGGAATTTATTTGCTTTAACCTCCACATACACATCCAGCTAAGCCCATTTCTATGCCATCTGGGTGTTTTTTTTCTTTCTCCCTACAGCAATCAGAAAGGTCTAAAAGAACATTCTACAATGCAGGATTCAAGAAATGCAAAACCAGTTTCATGTGAATTCATGTAAGGAAGTCAGCAATATTAGCCCTCTGAAAACAATGTGAAAAGTAAAGTGAACAGTCTAGGATCCTCTAGAAACCTCAAAGCTGACCAAGGGTGGTCATTTCTCCCTCTTCCTCCACCAAACATACTCCATGCCGCCTCCACTCCCTATGCTATGTTTACCAAGTTCCAAGTTGAAAGGTTCTTGTAATATATGTGGCAATGGCAAAAAATGCCTGGTAATTAATCTACCTCACCCCCTGTAACTGTTTGTTTCCTAATGCCCCTTGTTCCATATAAATATTTACTGAATTCCATGATGCTTCTTGCATTCTACACTTATGCTATCAAGTTCTGTTCTGGGGATTCTCCTCTCACTGTTCAGAAGCCTTGAAATGTCATTAGTATTCAGTTTTAAAGCTTGTGAAGACACTTGCAAATAAATATACAGGTATGTTATAATAATGCAGGGGTGGTGTCCACATTATGTTCACAAACCACTATAATGCTTTGCTTTGTCTCCCACAAAAAATTCCTGCAGACTTCTTTAGCTGTATAATCAAGCTTAAATTGTCTCAGTAAAGTAAGGCAGGGCCATATTGCCTTTGAAAGAGAAATCTGGCTGTGACCTTTCTATTTAGGCCTCCATTCAAAATTAGAACCAGAAATTGCTTCATAAGGTAGCGTACAGACTGAAACGAAGAACCTCTGTTTCTTTCTCCATCAAGCCATTGCAATAGCCCATAACTAAGGCAGGGCAACTGGGGCTTTGCCCTAGAGTGCCAAAATGTACAGCACAACAAATTTAGGGATGAATTGATTGGAGAGTATTAAGACAATAGATAGGTGCTACTCACTTAAAGGGGATGTGCATGGGAGGTGATACTACATATTTCAGGCACCCAGATTGCCACTTACAGCTCTGCTGTCACAATCCATCACTAGTCACAGAGAGACACACTTTACCAGGGTCTGGAGATCCAGTGATGTCTGTCCCAGGCTCCTATCACCATATCTCTAGGACGAAAAAAATTGAGGTTCATGCCTGAGGATAAGTATGGGATGAGAGATTGTGGCGCTGGTGTGAGGAGCATGTTACAAGTTTACGCCAACCAACAAAAAAATAATGCTTGAGACCCACCAAGTGCCGTCGTGAAAGGACAAACCATCCCTACAGTGGTCTTGGGACTCCTGGATTCTAGGGGTGTGCAGGAGACTCACAAGCCTCTCTGTACCCAAATAAAGGGCATCCAAATCAGGGCAGAGCCACTTGGTGCTTTTTTGAAAGATATTCCCACTTGTTCTGTTCCCTGGTCTGTGACCTTATCTGTGCATTTCTTGATCTTTGTTTAAAAAAAAAGAAAAAGAAATCCTACAAATGAAGGAGAAACTCAAATGGCTATGATGTAGGGAGTCTATTCAGCAGAGTGATTTTTTTTACCTACCCATTCAAAGTCATACAACAAACATTCTTCCGCAATCATGCACACATACATGTATGCACACGTATGCACACAAACACACACACAATCTTAATAGTCTAATAATATTTAAGAAGAGTGAGAGAATAAAGAAGAATGTTCCAGAATGCAGAAAAGGTTATAAATGCAAGTCATTCTCTTCACCATACAGGTCTGTGGAATGGCTGATGGTATGGCTGCAAGGAGAATCATTCATGATGCATGGTGAGCTCAGTCTGAGCACTACCTAGTGCCTCAGTGATTAGAGTATCCAGAAGAGAATTTGGGTTTTATTCAGGGGGCTCAGCTGTCACTTGCCTTCTCTTTTGGCGCCAGCAACTCAGTCTACTATATTACTTTTCACTTCCCCTTTCTCAGTTCATATTTGTGGCCATTTTATTAGGCCTGTGAATACTGAAATTGGATGTGATGGACCTGTAGTGATGAAAAGCACCTTCTTACTCCTAGGTGCTCTGGAACCACACAAACACCCCTGATTTGATCCACATTTGCCCAAAGACCATGCACAAGCCTGCTGGATTCTGTGAGCCTGGTCCTAGGGTCCAGAGATGTATGATTTTGTCTAAAACAGTGTATTAAACCAACTTTGTGAGAGCTGAGCATACATTGGGTGATCAGGTACACAGCTCCCTATGCTTCCTGATGCCTCTAACAGGCAACAGACATGAAACTCTGGTTGTTGGATTGAGCTGGAGAATGAGTGATCACCCAGGACACATTTGGCTGTGTAGTTCATCACGTGGGTTTTGCCTGTTTTGGTTTTTATACGGTCCCCTGGCTTTATTGGACTGGTGCTCCTCTGTATATATAAAACTGAATAAATAGCATTGATTTTCAAGATTCAGATCTCCTGAGCCTGTACACTCAATGTGGTTGAGAAAAATACTGTGCATTCCTTCCCGTTATTGGCTTTATGTGGAGTGTGTGTGTATAAGAGCCTTTGACCAAATAAATTAATGTTTCCAGTTCAGAATAAGTGATACTCCTTACAAACTAGAACTTGCCCTTCTACCAGACGTGTTAAAGAAAAATAGTATCTATATTGCGAGTCTATGGAATTACAAGGGCATGATGCTAATCTTAACAGATAGGACTGTGTTGCCACATGGGGGGAAAATAAAAGAGGTAAAGACAAGGAGGGACATGTATCACAATTTAAAACAAAACTCATAACATTGCAGCAACATCACACTAATGTATTAGACAAGCACAACCTCCACAAGTGACCTGTAACAGTTATTATGCTGGATGCAACACATAGTGGGTTATGAGAGCCATTCAGCTTCACATAGACAGTCAACATCTCATTCAGATCCATGGGAGGGTACAGAGCAATTCCATTTTAGTTCTTTAATAATCCTTTATTTAATGAAACTATTGTTGGCACTTGGATATAAACCAGGAGGAGGTAATCTACCTGGAATCTCACATCTCTTTTCTGACCTCTGTACTGCTTTTGGAACCTTGCATAGTTTTACATTTTATTTTCTGTTAATGTTTCTTAAAAGGGTTGTTCAAACACCATTTAGTCTAGAAAGTTTGGTTTTAAAAAATAAAAGGTAGGAATGACCACAGCAGCGAATGGATTTGCTGCTTAATTATACGTGTGCAGTTACATAGTGTGTGACTGTTCTAGATTCAGCTAATGCAAAACCTTCTCAGGCATCACATTTGGAGATGCACACTAAGTTACGACTGTGTTGCAACCTGCATGTTAGTGCAGGACTGCAAATCTGGCTAGTTAACTTAAATATGCGGACTAAACAAAATTAACTCCTTTTCCTTCCAGTTTCTACCACACAGGTCATGTGGTTGCACATGTACTGGATCCCCCCACATTTCTTGGCATTTGATTCTGTAATGGTCATATAATATTGTGGGAGGTTTTCCCTAACATTATACTGGGATAATAGTGATTTTTCATACACTAACACTGGTTATCAGTAGGAGTGGGCTTTATAGCCTATTGTTTTTTGCCACTAACTTGACTGGAAAAGTTCTTTTCCCCCCTCTGGCATTTGAGGTAAGCCCACCACCCCTCTTGCCCTTTGTTTGGTTTTTTTTTGCTCCCATTGTTTTGTTAATAGTTTCTTCTACCTTATTCTCTGCTAATTGAAGGAATAATTAACTTCCTAGAAACCCTTTTCTTTTTTCCCTGAAATCCCCAACAAATTGGCCTGAATCCAGCATGCAATCTCTTCCTGTCCAAAATGATTTCTCATCAATAAGAACTTCCTTCTCTTCCCATCCTTCCTGCAGCTTCAGAGTTGCTTGAAACCAGCTCCATAGGTTTTTCCCTGTATACCTCTCCAGAGCAGTTCTTGAGCTGTGCAAGCAGGTTCTTGACTGCCTGTGGGGAGGGAAGAGCATCTAGTTTCCCTGCACTTTTCTGATCCTACCATTCCATCCAGCCCAGTGCTGGATCCTGCCCATTATCTTAGCTAAACGTTTTGAGTTAAATTTTGCAGGACTGTTAGATAATACTGATGATTGTCTTCTATGTGAATACTACATTAGTTTACACACAAATTATAGCGTTTCTGTTTAAGTAACTAAAACGTCAGGGTGGGGTGGAATGAAGATCTAGTATCTGAATAATCTGCTGCAACTTTAGAAAATTGAAATCCAAAACTTGTTGAAAAGCTATTGGGAGCAGTACTGATTCTGCTGTGCCGTGATTCTGGCAGAAACACAAGTGCACTGGTGGGATGATACTGATTGCACTGAAGGTCCACTGGAGAACCCCTAAAAAGTTCTGCCAGTGTGGATATTCTACCAGCATAGGTGTTGCTCTGGTAGAGTATGCGGAACTAGGGTGTGGTGCAAAAATGCAAAGGGTGGATATAGGTATGCCATGTCCCAGAGCGCTTTGTTTCCCCAGCACCCCCATCAAAATGGGTCTCACCTGTCTTGGGCTGGAAGAAGAAAAGTGGCCTTCCACCCTGCCCACAGTGAACTGGAGGGGTACAGCTGTGGTCTGCCTCCTGTAACCATGGTAGAATTTGCATGGTAGAATTTTTTTGTTAAGCATACTTAACTGTGGTTGAACTATGGCTGTAGAATTTTCTTTTCAGGATCAGGGACAACATGCAGTTTATATAGTGCTATTTATTGTATTCCACGCATGTGATTTTCTTCACCTGTGTTATTTATTTTACCAGTGTCCTTAGATGTTACTACTAGAGATGGACACAAACTGAACTATAAACCAGAAAAACTAACAAACCAGGCTGGTTTGTGGTTCGGTTCTTGACCCGGTTCAGGATGCCCCCTGCATCCCACTGCCCCAGTTGGCCTACTTTCTCCTGCTGCCACTGCTGCCACTCTGCCACCATCACTGCCACTTCCACCACCACCTCCCTGAGTGCCTGGGTGCCATGCACAGAGACAGCACCTGGGCTCCTTACAGGAAAACTGGTCACTACCTCTGTGCATGTGCCTGCTTCCCAGCTGTTCAATCAACTGGGAGGTGGGCACATGCACAGAGGCATCAACCAACTTCCTGCAAGAAACTTGGGCACTGCCTCTGTGAATGGCAGCCAGAAACCTAAGGAGGTGGTGGTATGGCAGCAGTGGTGGAACAACAGTGGTGACAAAACAGGAGCAGGCAGGGCTGCCCACACACTGGGCATGAACTGAAAATTGAATTGTGAACCAGTTCGGTTTTCCAGTTGGTTCATGGTAGGTCATGGGTCATGGTTCGTGGCTAACCACAAACCATCATGAACCACCATTTTTTTTTTCATTCATGCCCATCTCTAGTTACTACACATTTTCCCTTGTAACTCTCAGAAAAGCATTTCAAATGACTCATTCTCTCCCAGTGGTCACTCTGTGACTGCACCATACTATATTCTTTTCTCTCATATGTAACCTTTTCTGCAGCAGTTCTCCTCCTCAGGCAGAGCTGGACATTAGTTCCATATTTTCCCAATCATGTTAGGAATTGAAGCCTGGTCATGTTGAAGTCTTAGACATCTGTCATCTCAAAAGAAATGGCAATAGAGCAAAAACTTCCACCTGACTCCACCTCCTCTTGTTTGAAGAAGATGTCAAAACAAATGAGGGGTGACACAAAAAGGCAGCAGTGACTGATGGGACTGATGTGAAAAATGCAGGGATAAAGGCTGAAAGCCATAGAAAGATGCTTGTATATAATAGGTGTTTTGAAACCTGAATTGGGACAGAGCAATAGTGGAATAAATCGGTTTTTCTATTTCCTTTACAGTAAAATATTTCCACTTATGCCTTAAATGACATTTGTATAGGAGTAAACAAGAATGGTGTGGAGAAATATATATATACACACACACACTTTCAGATATACAGTAAGGTTTATAAAGAGAATCATCCACACTATGACAAAGAATAACATTCTCCATGAAAGCAGCGCCTTCTCTCATCTCTTTTATTATTCTCTCTCTATCTCTGCAGAGGTCTGATATGCATGGAAGCTCATGTATACGATGAACTATTATTTATTTATGGTATTTTTATCCTATCCATTGGCAGAGTCTTCTGGGAGGTTTACAAATGTCCTGATCAAATTAAAAAAAAAAAAAAAAGAGAGGAAATCCCATGTTTCTATCTCTCTCCTCGTGGTGCAAGAGCTTCCATGGAACTTTAGGTAAAATACACAACTATTTTAAATCTTCACATGTGTGTTTGATGAGTGTACAATTATCCCATTAGCCATTCCTCTTCTTCCTACACTAATGCTCCACAGTAACAGCTATAGGTCCCAGATTAAGGTGAGCAGGCATAATCAGCATGTTGACACATGTGAAGGCAGTGCATCTGCGCCAAGAGATTGGGGCCTTGGCCTGAATATTTAAGCCAATCCTACCCTGCCTTTTCATTTGGCAGACATTTATAAGCTTGTCCTTGATAGTGCTCAATGAAGATGATGCTAGCCACTTGTTGGGCAAGAAGGGTTTTCTTTCAGCTTAGGATGGTTTCCCAGCTACTCTGTAGAGATATGGGTAGGACTCAAAGGGAGCTGAGTGATAAGAAAAGTACCAGATGTGCCTTTCAGGAGTGAATGACTTCAAGAGGTATTTGGGTTGCACATGCCCCCATTAGGAGGGCACACTTTCTGCCCCAATGGAATTCTAGAAGTTTAGGTAAATGCTGTTCAAAGATAAACTGAAAGAAAACTCATTGTTAGTAGAGTTATTATTTGTGGCCGTTAAGCAAACTCCACAGTAAAAATACAAAACACAAACTCATAAAGTCTATGACAATGCTACCTAAAGTCCTAACAGCCATTCTCAACCTTTTTTTGACCATGGCCATAAACACAATATGAAAGAAATATAGGCCAAATCAGGGTTGTATAAATCGCATAACAAACTTTATAAGGTGGTGTGTGAAGAATTGTTTCCAGTTTGTGACTCCCTTCAAATGTGCCAGGACCACACCCCAGGGGGCCATTTGCCTCCTGTTAAGAATGGCTGAGGTAGGGGATATTTTTAACTCAAAATAACTCAGAAGGATTAACACATGTTAAAAATACATTAACATAATGGAATTAGGTTATTTGTACAATTAACACAATGCTAAAATGCCCCAACTCAGATCATGAATGAGTTTTCACAAAGCTCTCTGGGATCTTTTCTTGCTCCAAGAAGAAAATGGGTGATGATACAAAAGGCTATTATCCATAGGTCTTGTTCAGTAAGAACAAGAACATTTTCTGCTTTGAGCTGCTAGCCCAAGCTAACAAATACTGAGGAAGAAAACGCTCTGGGAATTGTATAACGGACAGTGAAAAATATAGTGAACATGGTCTTCAATTTGGCCAGCCAGTCAAAAATCCTGAAGACGTGGTCTGAATTTGCAATTCAATGAATGCTTTCCCTGTCTTCAAATAAAATCTACAATGATTTCCCATATCAGCATATACTAGGTGGGAAAATAAGTGGACTGAATTAGGCTGTTATCAATACATTTGTTATGACAAAGCTTACATTCCTGTAATTCATTCCCTGGGACTTGGTTGGTCATCTAATCTGGTGAAAGACCAGATTCTGACATTCTTGAAATACAATCCTGAGCCCATCCTCCCTTGCATAATTGCCCAAGATAAGAAAGCTCGGAAGGACTGCTATCCTCTCTTCAGTTCATTCATAACTGAGCCAAATGTGCAGTCCAGGTGTCCAGTACCTCCTTGCACATGGATAACACTATTCTTTCTCTGCCTGTGTGGCGGGAAGCTAGAGATTTCATGGAATGACCCAGCAAGAATGTGCTTATCAGATGTAAGATATAAACACCAACAACTGGGAATAGGAAACTACCAGTGCTACCTTCTGTTGATGTTGCTTTATAGATGCACTTCAAATGGATGCTGGTACAATTTGGCTAATTTTATCAATAAGAACATGCTAAGCTTAATTATTCAAAGGCTGTTCTTCAATATGTTGTGAGGTTACCAGAGGCTAGATAGGCAATCCATCTTCATGAACTATAGATTAAGTCAGTTATTTACCATATCTTTTCTAGAGGTGTGCAGATTTGGGCTTTTGTACAACAACTCCCAGAATTCTCCAGGGAGCATGGCATTAGCCCATGCAACGTAGCCAATGCCCACGTTCCCTGGGGCATTCTGGAAGGTGTATTCCAAAACCACCACTCTGCACCACTCTGATCCCAAAAAATATTCTCAAAATAAGCTGCCCAAGCGATAGCAGATGTTTCTGATTCTACACAGGACTTCTTTTCCTCAGAATTTATGGGAAAAAATATTCTAAAATTTCTTTCTGTGTCCTACCACTGTCTGATTTAGTTAACTGAAAAAAAAAATTCTCACCCATCCCTATTCGGGGCTCAGGAGGAAATGACTCCCAGGCATCATTTCCAAAATATTTATTTATTCCATCTTCAGGTGGCTTCTTTTGCAGTGTGTATACACTGACAGACCTTCCTTTGACTTAGGGATAATTTAGGAATAGAACTTAACAGCATTAGGAAAAACAACTTCCCCATTATATTTCTGCAAGGCAGGAAGGTTCTACTTTTAGAAATGTTCCCTCTTCCAAATTTCTGTCCCAGACCACCCATATCCGGACAGTTTCAAAACAATAATTCTCTCTGAAGAGGTATCTGGTCGGCTTCTTTGGTGGCTGCATTTAGGAGGTATTTTAAAACATACCTGTTTTCTGTGGCTTGTGATTGTATTTGCTCTTGGTAGATATTTCAACTGTATTGTATTGTTTGTTTTTCATTGTATTATAAATGGCTTATTTGAAAATATGTCTTTGTTTAAATTTAAGGTGGCTTTACTGTATGTTTGCTGATATTAAATTATTATTTTGGAAGCCAGTGTGGAAAGACTGCAGTCTTGAAAGATGTCTGGGAAATAGCTGATAATCTTTACTGGTTTAGATTAACTGAAATGAGTGGATTTTTAGAGCATTGATTTCAATAATTCTTTAGCAACCCGCTTCAGTCAGTTATACTCTAATAATTATATCCAGACATTTACTCCACCATTATGAGTCACCCAACAAAGGTCCACTCAGAATGGTCCTGCTGATGGAAGGGGAGAAGCCAATCTTTACTGATTACTCTCCTCTGTCTGGAACTGCCTACCAGCATCATCTCCTCTTCTGTTCCATAGTCTCCCAACTCTCCCCCACTGAAATGTTCAGGGGCATCAGATGTCCCTCACTGATAGAAGGAACTCTTCTATCCATTGGAGGATTTTGCTAGATCCAACCTTTTGTTTCTTTATAAATGGAAATCATAACACAGATCCTTGAAACCAAATGTGGACGTCTTCTTCTAAAGATCTGAGAATTGGAGAAAGGAAACCATTATTTCAAAAAATGCAGTTATTCTCCCTCTGAGGGAGGGAATGTATACTACAAGATTTCAGATATTCACTTGTAGAAAAAGCCATGATTGCTAGGCTAAAAATGATTTTGTTCAAGTTGAAAATCTGACTACTTTTTGGCCATAGATAACCATTTATTACTTAAAGTTTTGGAATGGACACAAAAATGCATCATTGTGCTTTCTCTTTATTAGCCGGATGCAAATAAAGTTCACAGTTCAGATAACAGTTCCTGTGATTTGGGGGACACAAAAATAAGCTGGCCTTATCTTGTTTATGTCTACAACTTCCATGAGTATTGTCTGCTCTTTGACAGTGTCAGAGAAAAGGCAAATGTGAGGACAAATCTTATCTAAAATCCAGTTAATGCTCTGAGGCAGGACTAGAGTGGGCGGATGAGCATAAAGCCAAGAGAAGTAAAAAAAACCCAACATATTAATAGGAGAATAGATTCATATCTGAACTAATGATAAGTAGGGCTCATTTACGGGATATGTGAAGTAAATGTAAGAAATTTATCTCTGAGCATGAACAGAGTGTTCTTCCCTCAATGCCACAGCCTAACTCAGGAAGGATTATAGGTTTAGGTTAACATTTAGGGCATGCTTGTGAAGACATGTCCTTATTTATTTATTTATTTATTTATTTATTATTAGATTTCTATCCCACTCTTCTAGACAGGAGACTACTCAGGGCGGCTCACAATATATTGTGTACAAAACGGATTTAAAAACAACAATTAAAATCTACAATAATAATATAATCAAGATGGGGAGATAACAACAAAAAACCAAGAAAAGTGGAAATCAAGTATTGGTAGGAGGGAAGGCCTGCCTGAAGAGCCAAGTTTTTAATTGGCTCTTGAAAACACCCAGCGAGGGTGCCAGGCAGATATCTGGCGGCAAGCTGTTTCAAAGTCGAGGGGCCACTGCCGAGAAGGCCCGGTTTCTTGTTCTTTCTTTCCAGGCCTCTCTCGGCATCAGGCCCCTCAGCCGTCTTTCCTGGCCATAGCGAGTGACTCGAGTAGATCTAGGTGGGAGAAGGCGTTCTGCCAAGTATCGAGGTCCTAAACCGTTTAGGGCTTTGTATGTCATCATTAACACTTTGAAGTCAATGCGGAAATGAATGGGCAGCCAATGCAAAGCAGCCAGAAGGGGAGAGATATGCTGGAATTTTCTTGTTCCACTAAGTAATCTGGCTGCCGCATTCTGCACCATTTGAAGCCTCCGCATCAATCTCAAAGGTAGCCCCACGTAGAGCGCATTACAGTGGTCTAATCTCGAGATTACAAGTGCATGGACCAGAGTGGTGAGGGCCCCACCATCAAGATAGGGACGCAGCTGGGCAATCTGCCACAGATGGTAATTGGCGGAGCGGACCACTGACGCCACCTGGGTTTCCATGGTGAGCGCCGGGTCCAGATGTACTCCCAAGCTGCGAACCTCACTCTTTGCGGCGAGAGTCACCCCCCCCAAAAGAGAGGGAGTTTCCCAAGCCGCCAATGGAGGGGCCACCCACCCTCAGGACCTCCGTCTTGTCCGGGTTCAGCCTCAACCCATTCTCCTGCATCCATTGCAGTACAGCCTCCAGGCAATGCTGAAGGGACAGAACGGCATCCACTGAAGTAGGTGAAAAGGAGATGTAGAGCTGCGTGTCATCAGCATACTGATGGCATGAGGCTCCACACCCCCTGATGACCCCACCCAGAGGCCTCATATAGATGTTAAACAGCATTGGGGAGATGATCGAGCCCTGCGGAACCCCACAATTGAGACTCCACGGGGCTGAGACATTCTCCCCAAGCTGAACTCTCTGAGGACGGTCCTCCAAGTAGGATCGGAGCCAGGCAAGCACCAGGCCACTGATTCCCAACTCGGAGAGCCTCCCCAGGAGGATACCGTGGTCGATGGTATCGAAGGCGGCTGAGATATCGAGGAGGACCAACAAGGACATTTTGCCCCTGTCAGCCTCCCTCAACAGGTCATCCAACAGTGCGACCAGTGCCGTTTCTGTGCCGTGGCGCGGCCTGAAGCCCGACTGGAATGGTTCCAGGGCATTGGTTTCATCCAAAAGAGCCTGAAGCTGATCAGCCACCACCCTCTCGGCCACTTTACTAAGGAAAGAAACATTGGCGACGGGCCTATAATTGCCAATATCGTCCGCCGCCAAATTTGGTTTCTTTCTAATGGGCCTAAAGAGTGTCTCCTTGAGGGCAAGAGGAACCTTGCCCTCCTGGAGAGACCCATTAATTATTGCAGTAGCCCATTCCGTTGTTACAGGCCTGGCTACTTTGATTAGCCAGGCCGGGCAAGGGTCAAGAGAGGAGGTGGTGGCCCGGCAGCGATCAAGCGCTTTGTCCACCATATCTGGCATCACAGGCTGAAAAAAATTCAAGACTCACCAGGCAAGGCGGAGCGCTGGACATCTCTGCTCGATCCACTGTATTTAAAAAAGGAGAGAGATCCCGGCGGATGGCCTCCACTTTAGATTTTAAAAATGCTGCAAATTGGTCAGGTGAGATATTAGGAGGAGGCCCGTCACCTAGACCAATTCCGGATAGATTGCGAACAATACGGAAAAGTTCCGCCTGCTGATTTTAAGCTTCGCTTATCCGGTCAGCGAAGTGTGATCGTCTAGCAGCCTTCACCTTGGCGAGGTAATGGTTAGTCGCGATCCTGACAGCTTTCTTATTATAATCCGTCGGTTCCTGTCTCCAACTGCACTCTAGCCGCCTCCTATTTCGCTTCATAGCTCGCAGCTCCTGGTTAAACCAGGACCCTGGCCGAGCTCTGCGCCGGAGAGGGCATTTAGGAGCCATCGTGTCTACAGCCCTAGTGGCGGCAGCAAACCAGCCGTCTACCAGAGCCTCGACAGGAGTGTCAGACAGATCAGCTGGAATCCCTCTCATGGTATCCTGGAATCGTGATTGATCCAGTAACCTTTGAGGGCGGACCATTAAAGTAGGTCCATGCTCCCTGCGGAGAGGGAGAGCCACTGAGAGGTTACATTTTATTAGGTGGTGATCTGACCATGACAAGGGAACTGAACCGAGGTCCATTACCATCAGACCACACTCCCTCCGCTCAGTGGAGAACACCAGGTCTAGCGTATGACCGCCCACGTGTGTGGGGCCGTTGACATGTTGGGACATGTCCAAGGAAGCCATGGTTTCCAAGAACTCAAGAGCTGGACCGGAAATCTCTGCCTCCGTATGAATGTTGAAGTCACCATTAATTGTTATCACAATTAATGGGCCAAACTTAGAGAAAGGGCTAGTCTCTTAAGACTAGATCTGATGTGCAGTCTGTTGTATTTGTGCGTGAGCATGGGTTTGAGTGCTGATGGATAGATTCTGTAGCTTTGGGATAGGCAACTGGAAGCTCATCTAGACTCCAGGGGAACCCCTCATCTTAATTGTTTTCTGCCACACTCCAAAGTCTCCCAGAGCTTCCGCCACCCATTATATATCTTACTCAGCTGGCAGTATGCAAAGTATTAAGGGCATAAAGGAGGAATTGCCATTGAAACATGAGAAATTAGAACTAAAGGATCCATTTGTCTGAGTCTTCACGCAAGAGGTTCAAAGGGAGTATGTGTGTGCACAATGAGTATGCCATGAGTCTATGGTGATATTAATTTGGCTCCAGGCACTGAAAGAGTCCTTTGCCTGACTCATTTGGTTTGGGTTTGGGTTGGTTTATTGAGTTGTGCAGTAGTAAGTAGTGGGAGGAACCACTATGTGGCCATTCAACCTCTGCTCAGTTCTAAACAGGACACCAGTAAAGAGTTAGCTGGCACTCGGCCTTTAGATCAGGATTCGGAATCATGTAGCCCACATGCAGCCCTCAAGGCCATCTTGGTCTTCCTGGCCCACTGGCATCTCCCACCCCCTTAAAAAAAATGAAAAGAAGAGATTTGCCACTCTCACTCCTGGAAGCCTCCAAAAGTGACAATTCTTCTACCAACCCAAAGGCAGGGGCATTTTACTAAAATAGCAGTGAATTCCAGCTCCTTCCAGTTTTATTTTATCCCTAGTTTTTTAAAAGAAGGGTGGGAAATTGGCCTCTAGGCCTCTGGTCTTTTCTCTCACCTCTGTCTTAGATATTTAGATAATGCTCCTTGACATCAGAACTCATGGAGTCTGTAATGTACAGTGAAGTGGCAACACTCAATGAGCAACTAGGAGAAACCAAGACTGCTAGCCTGTTTCCAACACATTTTCTTGGAATAAAATCTGTTGATTCCAACAGGAAGTTACATCAATGTGAGTGTGGTCAAAACTGCTTACTTAGATGTTCAAGAAAGTAAAGGACCAAGCATTGCTGAACCTCTGTAGTAACTTTATAACTACTTCCACCTCTTTCTGTGGTTTAGAATAGTTTTCTTAGGCAACGGAAATCTAGGAAATGTTACCATTCAGAGCTCCTTGAGTGAACTGCAGTGCATGGGGATACTATTAAAGTCCAATCCAGACATCTGGTTCACTACATAAAAATGGTGCTAAGTGATGATTCAGGGACGGATAAAATATAAAGAATTAATGTATACATGCGTGCACATGTGATTGAAAGGTAGAGTAGGCATCACGGTTTGAACTGCAACCATTTTCCACAGACAACTGATGCATTGATTTCAGTATCTGTAATTCTTCCACAGGAATCAATGGGATTTCAATATGTTTATTTTTGTCTGGGCCCTACACTCCAAGTGATATGCACTGCAATACTATGCATGTACACTTGGAAATAAGTCCTGCTGTGCTCACTAGGACTTACTCCCATGCATATTGTACACTTACCTGGGATTAAGCTGATAAAGGTCTGACTTCTCTGCCTAGCTTTCTCCCCATTTACTGAAAAGAGCACTAAGCATTTAGAAGTTCCAAATGCAGAAAACAGATACGCACGTGTACAATGCACACTTCTGCTCCTTCTGCTTCAGGGGTTTCTTTCAGATGCCTTCTGTTCTCAAAATAATCTTACAATAGCAGCCAACATATGCTGTGGTTTGCAGATGTAGGAGCAGTAACACAGCTGGATATAATGTTATAGACATCTGGTACACAGATGTTTGATTGTGTAGTTGGTAGCCAGCCAGCATTTTGCAGGAGTTTAAATGCAGAAGCAAGAAAGTGTCTGAGAACAACAGTACTGGCTACTATGTTTTGCTTGCCTGCTCTTAAGGTTTACAATACCCTTGATTTTAATGGAGAGTTTGTTGGAGTTTTATCAAGCTACAGATGTTACTGTCTGATGGACATTCTTAGCCCTTCAAACTTCCTACTGGTTTTTCATGACTTGCTCAGTTTAAGATACCTTGCTGAAAACTGAAAGGTTTCTGTTCATTTTGGTGGTACTACACATGAAATTGCATCATAGGGCTTTCAAGATATAAAATATTCAGAAGTGGTTTACTATTGCCTTCTTCCATGCAGTACTAAGAAAAGTTTAGCTTGAATGTCACTGCCATTTTCTATGAAAGTCCTAGGAGGCCTTCCCCAAGTGAAACAGCCCAAGAGTTGCCTCCCTAGAATTTCACTGCCTTCCTGGCCGTTGGAACTCTCATTTCTTTTCTGCTTATATGACCTTTAATTTTGTTTTGAAAGGGATGGATGCATCTTAAGCTTGTGTCTCACTTTTACCATTCTGCCTTGTTTGACCCTACTAGGATTCTAGATTTGTAACAGAGTTTAAAAACCTGAAGCTATTGTTTTCAGTCTCCCTGACACACTTCGCCTCACTTATCACATCAAGGCAGGTGTCTAAGAAGGGGGATTTTATAAATCATAGAATTTTAGAAAGCAAAATAGAAACCACTTTCAAAGCAATTGGAACTAGTAGATCACTAAGAGTGGATAGAATTATTTCAAGGTACAGATGATGAATCTATCAAAATCCAAAAAAGAGAATGGCAAAAATTATGGAAAATAAAATAATGGCCCACAGACTGGAAAAGCTCAATGAACATTCTAGTCCCCAAGAAAGGAGATGCCAAAGAGTACAGCAACTATAAGATCATTGCATTTATTTCTCACACAAGAAAAGTGATGCTCAAGAATTATGCAACAAAGATTTTTGCCACTTATGAAGTGAGAAACACCAGATGTTCAAGCTGGAATCCAAGAAAGGAGAGGCATTAGAGATCATATTGCAAATATACATTGGCTACTGGAGTACATAAAGTATTTCTGAAGAAAAGCTATGGCTTGTTCTAAAAGAAATGGATATGCCACAATGTTTGATTGTCCTGATGCATAACCTATATACTGGACAAGAGGCTAGGGTTGGGACAGAATGTGGACAAACAGAATAGTTTCCCATTGACAAAAAGTCAGGCAAGAGAATATTTTGTATCCCTTTTTTCTTTAGTCTATATAAAGAACATATCATACAGAAAGCTGGATTAGAGCCAGGTGGAAAAGGAGTGAAAATTGGTGGAAGAAACATTAATAATTTAAAAGGCACAGCAGAGACCATATTACTGTTAGAAAGCTGCAATAGCTTCTGAGGAAACAACTACTGAGGAAGGTTAAAGAAAAAAATGCAAAACAAAATTATGGTTGAATATTAAGAAGACAAAATTCATGACTAAAAAAGAATTACATAATGATAATGAGGAAACTGAAATAGTTAAAGTTTGTCTATACCCTGGTTCAGGCATCAGTCCCAGTGGTAGCAGCAGCCAAGAAATTAGAAGGAGCCTGGGATTTGAAAGGGCAACTATGAAGGAACTAGAAAAGATTCTAGGAATAAGGATGTATCACTGGACTCCAACACCAAGATAATTCATATTATAGTGTTCTTAATTACTAGGTACAGATATAAGAACTGGACAGTGAAGAAACCTAACAGGAAAAAAAATAAATTCATTCGAAATGTGATGTTGGAGGATTGCTTTATGGATACCAAGAACTGTCAGAAAGATAAATAAGTAGATTTTAAAACAAGCCAAGCATCTCTAGAACTTTCTTTAGAAGTGAAAATGACTAAACTGAGGCATCATAGTTTCAACACATCATGAAATGACAAAAGTCATTGGAAAAAAACAATAATGTTTGGAAAAGCTGAAGTCAATATTGGATGGTATTGGGTAAGGAGCAGGACTACCTCAGATTCTGCAAAATAATGGTGTAAATTTCAGTGCCAAAGGAGACCATGTACAGCAACTAACTCACATTCAATTCAATGGAGAACCAAATGAGCATCATCCCTTCCTCCTCTTCCCTGCCCACACCACCATCATGGTGTGTAGGATTCTGTGGTTATCTTTGCAAGTTTGCAACCAATCACACTGGTATACAAATCTGTGACAGGGATGCCATCATTGAGGTGTCTGACAGTGTGTGGACTGGGACTTTAACCTTCCGCCCTCTTGTATAGAATATACAAATACATGGGAAGCTGATTGTTTATACTTTATTTCTTGCACTCTCCCAGCTTTGGGTTTAAAACCTCTAGCCCTATATGACCTGAGCCCATCATATCAGAAGAAGTTCCTGTTCTTATACCAGTTCTCTTGCCTTTTCATATCTCAGGTGGGAGAAGAGGTCCTGCTCCAGGTGCCACTCATTGAGCAGTTAGGCTCTGTCAGGGAACAGAGCAAAACCCTTTTGGTGATCTTCTCCTGGGTATGGAATTTGTAACCCAAAGAAGCCACTGGCATGACCATATCTCTGCCAATTTTTGGACAGCCCACAAAAGGGAGAGAGGTGTATATTTCTCTTTTAGATAGTTTTGAAAATGATTCAGTTACACACTACAGTGGTGCCTCGACTTATGAACTTAATCCGTTCCGGAATGATGGTCGTAACTCAAAATGGTTGTAAGCTGAAGCACCATTTCCCATAGGAATGCATTGAAACCCCATTATTCCATTCCGGCTGGGGAAAAAAAATCACCAAAAAAGCACAACAAACACACTGCAAGCCCCATCAGAATGCGTTGGGGCTGGAATTTTTTTTTACAAAAAAACACAAAACAAACAGAGCAAGCCCCATCGGAACGTGCTGGGGCAAAACAAACAAACAAACAAACCCCCCACACACAAAAACAACAACACAGCTAGCCCCATCGGAACACGCTGGGGCTGAAAAAAAAATCATAAAAAAACCCAACAACACAGCAAGCCCCATCGGAATGCGCTGGGGCTGGGGGAAAAAATCACAAAACAAAAACCATAACACCACAGCAAGCCCCATCGGAACGTGCTGGGGCTGGGGAAAAAATCACACACACAAAAAAACACAAAACCACAGCAAGCCCCATCGGAAGGCGCCGGGGCTGGAAAAAAAATCACCAAAAAACCACAACAACAACACAGCAAGCCCCATCGGAAGGCGCTGGGGCTGAAAAAACAAACACACCAAAACACAGAAAAAATCACAGCACAGAAACATAACCCCCCCCCCCAGCCCAAACCCACCCTGCAAAACCCTGTATGTACTCACTCAGAAGCAGAAAGCAGCACCAGGCAGTCCAAAGCCTCGCTGCAAATGCACACACTCTAACCGTTGGGGTGAAAGAGCTACAAAGAAGCAGCCTCTTCGCCGACCAACGGTTAGTACATTTGAATTCCCCTTTTTCCCAGTCATAACTCAAAGCTCCGGCCGCAAGTCAAAGCAAAATTTGGCAGCTGGAGCTGGTCGTAACTCGAAATGGTTGTAAGTCGGGACGTTCGTAAGTCGAGGCACCGCTGTATGTATATATCAGGAAAAGGTTGTAAGACTATAAAACAAAAAAACAAAAAAAAATAGTGAGTTTTCGATGATAAATCATCTTCTTCAAGGCTGTGCATCAAGTTCTTGTGGACAGTTGCAAACTTAGGTGCTGTTTTTCATGTCCCAAATTCACATGACTGATGATGTTGAGGCCAGGTCAGGTTCTTAGATGGAAGGAGCTGCTGCATGCATGTTGGTTTCAAGCTCTCTTCAGCTAACAATTTGGAATTTATGGCCCATCTCTTAAAACAGAGGACAGTCACAGGTTCTGTACATATACACTATGTATAATCTCATGTCTAAGTAAATTAGGTACTGTGCAGAGGTAAAAACAATGAGGGCTTTCCCACAGTCATCCAATCTAATGATCTATTGTTGTTTAGTTAATGTACAGTCATGTGTTTTATTAGTTTGAATTGTTTCCTCCTTTTAATGTAAAAAACAGACTTGTAAATTTTTGTGAGTTGTTTTGATATACAAGAGAGAAGTGGCATAAAACTGAAAACCAAATGTTTGATGCTCTATACAGTATATAATTTATTTAATGTATTTTTTATTTAAAATATTTTTACCCCACCTTTCTCCTTAAAAGAACCTGGGGCGGCTATATGAAATATCTACAGTAGTCAAATTCCTAGGTTACCTGTCTTTATTTTATATGAAGGCATAGTTATATTTTGGACTGTCTCATCATAGGGTTTTCAGGGTAATGAAGTTCAGTAGTGGTTTAGCATTGTCACTTTCTGCGCAGTACTAACAAAAGTTAGCTTGAACATCACTGCTGTTGCTTTCTCCGCCAGCATCACTTTCAAATAACACAGCTGCCCAGTAGCTGCCACCCCCATCACCACTGGAACTATCCATTCTCTTCTGCTGATGTGGCATTACCATTGAAGAGGGGAGGGATGCATCTTAGTCTGGTGTCTCTGCTGTGACCATTCAGCCTTGGGTGACCCTGCTCATAGTCTGGGCTCATAATGGAGTCTGGTCTTCTGATGGCACTGCTCTCAGCTTGGCTGACACACTCAAACCCGTTTACCATGTGTCATCACAGGTTGGAGGTGACTTGACAGCATGTAACAACAATAATAGTTACATAGTAATTGGATTTCTCTCATTACATGCAAAGAGTTTCTTCCCACTCAAAAAACCTGAATACGTACTGTCTCCAGAGGAAAAGCAATCCCTGTGCTGGTTTTCGATATTCACAAAGATAAAAGTGCACTCCTGTGGCCTTGAAGGTGGCTGATATGTTTCTAATAAAATGTTTACTTTGTAGGATCCCCCCCCCCAAAAAAAAGATACAAATCTGACCTCAGGAATGTTGCAAATGAAAGCCAGTGTCAGAATACTTCAGGGGTCCAGGACACTGTCACTGATCTCAAAGTGATTATTGCAGAAAAAAGAATTTCAAGGAGAGATTATGAGGGAGTGAGTGCTGAAAGTAGGGTATATTCACATATTCAAATCTATAAGTGCAGGTTTGAACAGAGACAAGGGCTTCTTATTGCACTACATATGTTCATAAGCCAGTTTTTACATCCTGAGTCACATTTTAATTGTTGTCAGCTGCCCAGAGTAGTGCCCCAGCACTAGATGGGCAGGATATAAATGTAATGAATAAAATAAAATAAAATAAAATTTGTTTTTTTTTAAAAAAAATTCTAATTTTAGCATAAAAGATTCTCTCTTCAGAGCAGAACTTAACAACTTCAATACTTCAAAGACAAAAGCTTAACATTTGTGTATTAGCCCACAGCAAATTAACTGCAGCTAAATTGGTCTACGTATTTGTAGAATGCTTATGTAATCAACATTTTGGAAGGTGTTTTTATCACTGTTAATAATAGAGTTGTTCTTTTTTGAAGAGCCGATTTAATCCTCGACTCACCCAAACAGCCATGCACATTGTGTATATAAACCTGTGGTGCGAGGATTATATCCCATGTATCTGAAGAAGTAGAACGTAGTCCATGAATTCACATTACTAATTCTTTGGAAAAGAGTTTCTTAAAAGTACCACTGGAAGACAGAATGCAAAGGCCAAAGCTGAAAATATTTTAAATTCCAAAAGGTAAGTTTTTATTCTTAGCTTGTCACTTCCTGATATTCTGGAAAGCAGGTAAAGAGTTTTACCCTCACTGACTGTGATAAGGTCTCTTTTAAGGCAACCTCTAGTTGTGTGTCAGCCTTGATTTACTGGGAACTTTCTTGATTTGCACCTTGGTACGTGCAACATGCCTATTGCAGGGGGAAATGAGAGATGATGAATAGCTTTATGTTTTGACATTTTGGAATATCAGAAGGATCAAATAAGGTAGCATTAGAGAGTCCCCTGAAAGCCAGAACTGCTTGGCTGTATATCTTGATTTTAACAATTTCTGTTTTTTAAAAAAATGAAATGAAGTTTCTTCTCAGCAGAGTAGCACACCATGAAAACATGGCCCAAATATATGTAGCTTAATGGACTATATAATTTAATAGGTGGTGTCAGTGATTTAAAGCAAATGTCAGGGGAGGGGGGTTTAGGACCTTACCTGTGACCTTGGAATGATTAGGGCTGATAAGACTTCAGGAGTCCCATTATAATTGACATAGCAAGTGCTGATTGTAGACAGAGTGTGAAAAGTTGAGGTAAGTTGTAGGCATTAAGATAACTAATTAAACTTTTCCAGAAATATTTGGGGAAGTATTAGCTTCCTTGCCTTTGGCAACATGTTCTCTATTCTGTAACAAAATCTCAGACAAGTTTTGCTTTCTGGCAGTAATCCTGGCAGTCTATTTCTCCAGGCCCTCCGCTACAGCAAGATCCAGACAAGGTGAATAGGGAGGATGCTGGATGGGGTGTTTTGAGGATCCAGCTGAGACGAACCCAATTGTTACCATTGTAAATGAGAAGAAAATTCAGCACACTCTGTTTCAATTTTCACTCATGCTGCTTTTGTGCTCCAGGGCTAAAGCATATTTAGCAGGTAGGAGAACATAGAGAAAGTCCCAGATTGACAGCCGTGGAAACACTGTTCCTCTATCAGACAGCAGAAAAATACAGCTGGGCAAAACTGCTGGATTTCTAATGATGCTCTGTTGACATGTATCAAAACTGAATTAAAACCGTTTCTTTTTTGTTGTTCATTTCTTTCTGGTCTTAATTCCAGAGATGAAGAAGCAGGGTACCAAAACTTGCATAGTTTTGCAACTTCTTTTTTTTTTAACAAAAGGTGTCTTTAACTCTCGAGGCAGAAAAGCTGGAAATTAGAGAATCCTAATAATTCTGCAGGATGTCATGGCTGGAAATGCCAGAGAAGCAAGAATAAGGGGTGAGAAACTGGCAAGAGGAGAAAAGATAATAAATGCACTGAATATATTTTGGCATCGCTCAGGAGCCATGTTTGTATAATGAAGATTCAGTTAGTTGTAGTGCTGAAAAGTGCTGGATTAGGACTTGGGAGAACTGGATTCAAATTCCCAATCACCCTTGAAACTCACTGAAACCTTGGGCCAGTCGCATTCACAAGGTTGTTGTGAGGATGAAGTGGGGAGAAGGAAAGCCACATGTGTCACCTTGAACTCACTGGAAAAAAGGTGGGTTATAAATATAACATGGTCTGTGTGATTAATCTACCACTGGTGCAAGCTAATGCAATATATAATGTGTATATTAATATGGTTTATGAACACAGAGAAGGTATGTTTCCTTCTCCCCCATGATTCAGTATCTTTTAGCCCAGGAAGAATCTCTTCAAAATGGTCATACTATCTTTGCAAGTGATTTGTACCACACCCTCATGCAGGTAAATATTAACTATCTCCAGGTCCTGCCCTGTCAGTCCTCTCCTGCTAGCTCTTACAAGTCACAGATGACAAGTTCTAGACAGCAAGGTCACCTTGCTGTCTAGAACTTGTCATCTCTTCCCCCCACCACTATGCATTAATTCTGTTGTTCTCCAGACTCCCCTCCCCAAGCCACCTTGTTGTAAGTGATGAGGAAGCAACCCTGTGTGACATGATCTTGTACAGGCATAGCTTTGGGATATTATGTGGCATAATCCAGCACTACCAAAATGTCACTGTGGCCACATATGGATCTTTCTAGGGGTCCCACAACCACTGAAAAGGCTTTTTCAATATGGGCATGGCCCTTGCCCCTAGCTGGGTCCTTTGGCATTCCAAGCACAATGTACAATGTTGCCTCACTTGATAGTGGACCTCTGGCCAGTTGAAGCACTAAGTGACATTTTATCAGCTGCTAGGTACCTGAAGATTGGGATGTAAAGGGGTAATGGAAGGATATTGGCCCTTAAAGTCTAAGAAATCCAGAATTCAGCCATTTCTGTCTTTTCTTGTTCCTCCTGGATTATCCAATAGAGGAATCTTTGCTGAATCTCAAACCAAGGCCCTTGATCCCCTTCTTTTATTGGCTCTATTGCTTTTGTCAGGGCTTTAAGGAGAGTGGAAATCTCTCTACCACAGGTACACCAAATGAGCCTTAGAGATCGTGGTCAGTGCTTCATTGCTCTTGGGAGGATCAGGCCCTGATTAGGTTATTAGTGACTCCTGTTGCACATTCCTTACTGGGTGTGACCTCCACCACCAGCAGCCCAAAAGTTCCATCCTACTATCACTTCCTCAGCTACTCTGGGGCCATCTCCAACTTGACCTCCTGCTTTTTGGTCTGGACTTCCAACTGAACTCACAGGGTAGGCTCCGCATCCCTAGGATGTGCTTTACCCTTCAGACACCCCAGCAGGTTCTTCCATTGGTCATTGAATCAACATCCTGATGGATCCTGTATTGAAGAGAACCCACACTATCTGGTCAGCCCCACAGTGGGATGGCCCTCTCCAAGGCTGTTAGGTGATGGCTACAGACCCAGCTATACACCAGTAGAGACAGGAATATTGTGAGTTGTTCAATCACCAATATTTCCACCATTTGCTCTGTGTCCTTTCTGCTGGTTTCAGATATTGTAAGCAGTTGGTTCATATTTTGTTGCAGAGTCTGGGTTGGGGTGCCCAAACAGTACCACAGATCTCATATGAAGCAATGGTAGGTCTTTCTAGAGACATTCAGATGTTAAGGGGAGCTAGTCAACAGTTCCCCACTTTCCGTCAAAGTGTGTACTGTTTCCTGCCCAAACAAGTAGCCAACATCCCAGTCCACTGTTTTTTATATTTGTTTTTGTTTTGGCCTTCTGGCCATCAGAGCACCCCATTAGAACCTGTTCCATGAAGGTCTCTGGGTCATTATTGAGTTCCATTTTCATAATGCTCATATGGGAACTTGACTGGGCAGGAAGAGTTCAGAAACTTGATGTCACATCTATACTTGTGCCCACTGTTACGTGGTCAAAAGCTGGTCCACTGTTGCACCATGTACCACGAACTGCTCAAATAAAACCTTTTGTGACAGGGTGCCAGCTCTGCCCCTAGGCACCATGTAATTATTCTCTACTAGTGTCAATCCCCTGGGATGGCCTGGGTGATGGGGACACCATGTGGCAGTATGCTATCACAGCATCCATGCATTCCACTGGAGTCTCTTCATCACTGAAGCAAGTGGAACTCCTGGCCTCTTTGTCCCCTGGTTGCCCAGGAAGCCATTAAGTGGACTCCTATCTATGTTATAGGAGTGCTATGGCTGCCACCAAATAACAGTGCGAGGAGAAGGGCAGCAGGTCTGCCTAGCATCAGATAGGGATCAAGATATGAAGAACACGAATGACTTTCTTCTTAACATGTCTCACAGAACTAGCACAGCCTACTCTATAATGATGAGCTCTCCCTTATCCAGAACCCAGTCCTTGACCAATTAAACCCATAACTATTTAGAATAGCTCTATGCATTCCCTAAGAGGTGATGAAGGTGTAGACAAATACTGTCTTTGCAGCTGCCACCACCAGGCAGAAAATACAATTATGTACTCTTGCCTATTGCATTAACATTGATGGCAAGTGTTCTCTCTGCACTTTACAAATCTCCAGCCCACTTCATTACCTAAAGTTCCTTCATTTCAGAATCATGACAATGACATTTCTCATTGTACCATTTGTGGGACAAAGGCCTCAACAGCAGTGGCAGTTATTTTGTTGGAAAATCTCACAAGGCACTCAAGAATTCCATAAATTTCCAGTTTCCATAATTTTCCAGTTGAATTGCTATCTCCCTGATGTCAGCCTCAGCTTCAATCAGCCCCAAAGTCCTAAGGAAAGTGTAAGACTATGAAAATAGGATTCTGTGTTCCCCCTACTGCTAAGCCATTCTTCAAAGAGACATTCAGTGTGGTCTTAATACTCCAGAATAAGAAAAGCTAAACAGAACATAATGTTCTTTGTCTGTGATTGTCACAATATACAATCATTTTTTAATATCTAAGTTTTGAAGTTGTTCTACAAAGTAGAGAAATGGGAGAAAATGCAACAAATTTAACAAGGTTGTCTCTTCATTGGCCCATGGCTTGGAAATCTGTGGAATTGTTCTGGGGGGATATGTTGGCTGGCTCTCCTTTAGTGTAAATATATATATGCTTTAGTAGTATTAAAAAAACATATCACCAATATCCACTTTTTCATCAGAGTTGTGTTGTATTCTCTTCCTCTGTTTGGATTGAGACAAAAATCTTTCCCTATGAGGCACACTCTAATTAATTAATGTGATGACAGTAGAATATTGGAAAAGGTTCTGTTGGGGGTTGTGCCTATCCTTCTGTTCCTTAAAAAAAAAGTCAGTCCATTTTTTTTACCCAAATGTGAAACAGCATGCTCTTCTTTTGAGCTATTTGAGTCTCCAATTCATTTGAGAACAGTTCCTTTTAAAGATACAAGGAAACCTACCAAAATACCAGATGTTTAATCAATACTCTTAGCATTCTGAAAGTCTAGAGCATGGAAACAAAATGTCAATTGAATCACTCTGGAAAAGCAGATCTTTTGATTTCAACCATCCACAAAGCACAGTATTGACACTCAAGGAGCATTTACATTTTTGAAAAATGCAAACGGATTTGACGGAGGGGGTTTGAGTCAATAAAGCCTAAGTATAGCTTGATGGCATGAAGAATAGAAGAAAGCTCACATGTCCCTCTGGTTGTTTTCTACAAGAAAAAGCTAACCTGAAAAAATTCACATATGGCTTTTAAAAGCAGGAAGAAATGCCTCCAGAATTTTTAGTGCCCAATGAATCTGTAGTTAGGCATTTTAAAGAGTTATTTATATAACAAAACCAGCAAGTCTTGTGACACTTTAAAAATTAACAGGTTTTACTTGGCAGAAATGTTTGTGGGTGCCTGTGAAACACAGGTCGGCAGTCCACAGAAGCTTATCCTAAATAAAGTTTGTGGTCTTCAAGGTGCCACAAGATTCCTTGTTGGTTTGGATGTGACAGAGAAAGACATCAACCCACTGAAAATTTATATAATAGGAAACCAAGTATCTCATTCAACCCACCTCTTCCATCTAAAGCCATAAGATTAGAAAAGAGACTCCTAGAGCTGTGCAGAAATAGCATCTCAAAAGTGTCCACCCCTTCTGTGGATAGGAAGTATGGGATGAGGGATTTCATCAAGTTCCTCCAGAGACAGAAAAAATATTCAAGATATATTTTGTGTGTGTGTGTGCATAAGCCTCATCTGTGGCAGTAGCATATCTTATAGCTCTTCTTTTCTTTTTTCTTCAGTGGGTAAATGCCACTGGCAGACTGGACACCATTTTGCATCCTGCACAATGCCTTGGATGTGTTATTCTGGAATATTGCATACTTATTGCAGGGAGAGGGAGAGCAGCTGCCCCAATAATAATGGAAAATATTGAAGGGAAACTTTGCAAAGCAACTTCCTCTTGGGGGTAGGGGTAAGGACCTAAGAAAAGAAAAATCTGAAGAATTCTTGAAGAAAATTGCCATCCAAGAAATTATGTCTCTTTAAATGTGACTCAAGTGCTAATCTATGATTTTGTATCATAGGATTGATACTTTTTTACTGACGAGCTTCTCTCTTCCAAACTGCCCAGAGTAGTGTTTATCACTATTCAGTGTGGTATACAAGTTTAATAAAGAAATTCTCCTCTCTTCCTAAAGCATCACCACAGGGCAATGACTGAAAGCTGTTCTCTTATTTTCAACTAGCTATGGTTTATAATATCTGAACTCAGACAAACTGTGGTTAATCTTAACTACAGACTGAAGAAACAACCCAACGTCAGATTAGGTTTTTATCATGGTGTTTTTAGTATGCCAAGTTTTCCTAAATCAAAGATAGATCTGGATTTCCACATAGGAAAACACAATGAGTAAGCAAAGCTTTCAGCCTCCTCACATTCACAGCAGAAAGGATGGGGTAGTACAAGGCTGAGGCCAGTGAGAATAATGCTAAACCACAACTTGCTGAGAATGTTTGAAACTTTTGGCTGCATTATGTTTTTAGTATTTTGTATGTGAAGTAAAACATACTTCCAAAATATAATTATCCTGGCAACCAATGCCTTTCATAGTTCTAGTTTTAGAAGAGGTTGCCGTGTTAGTCTGTGCAAGCACATCACACAAAATTCAAAGATACAAAACAAAACAAAGGACAAAAACATGGGGCCCCTTAAAGACTATTATATTTAAATGTAAGCTTTCGTGGCCATGTCTACTTTGTCAGACATAAGGTGCCACATGTTTTTGTCCTTCTTTTTGTTTTGTTTTGTTTCTTTGGATTTTGCCTGATATGCTGGCAACCAATATCTCAGTAGATTTATGACAAAACCATTACTTTTAAGACAAAGCATCATTTACCTCAAGTTAGTTTAACTTAAAAAAACACAGATATTTCCATTTCTTTGAATGAGGCACAGGTCTGGTTTGCTCCTTCTAACTTACTTTTAAAAAAATGGGCTAAAGAAAGAGTCTTCTGTTATATACTGTAGATTCCAAGATATAATAATAGTAAAAATGTTGAACTCTTGAATATCTTGTTACCCATAAGGGCACCAGAGCCCACAGTGATTCAGAGCAGGGCTAGAGTTCTTCCCTGTTCTCCAAGTTTAAGATCTTCCTAAAACTGTTTTAAAATAACTACTGAAATGGCAATTGCTAGGGCCCAGCTGTCTCTGAAAGCACTTCACATCCTGAGCTATATTTCTCTGTTTATGTTTGTGTGAAAATTTGAAAACCGTCTGAATACAGGACAATTGGGATGTCTGCTCTTGTGCTTTTTTTTGCCATGGTGTGTGTTCATGGTTAGTTTTTCATCCAGAAAAACAAAAAGTAAAAGTAAACAGGACATATCAGAACCTTCAGTTCAATAGACACTTCCATGTAAAACAGTCAATAGACACTTCCATGTAACTTTTCAGTGATTCAAATCGTGAGCCTTCAAAATAGGGATAGTTCTACTCTGTTGACAAATTCCAACCCCAGTATACAGAAGGAAATTTTACAATTAGTATCTCTCTTTAAGTTCATTAATCAGATTCTTGTGGATTTATATGTTTGCATAATAGAACAGAATGGTCCTCCTATAAGGCAGAGTGAATGCCTCACTTCAGGCAGTAGGCCAGGAACTGCTTCCCCCTCAAGAAAGAAGATGCCTCACCTCATGGCTTGTTCTCTGGCACTGCCAATGTACAGCAAGAAAGCAGTTGGCAAACCCCTGGCATGGCTCCCCAGAGAACCTGCCAAGCTAGGATGGCCACATGACCCATTTCACATAGGATAGGACTTCACTTGAAGGCCTGCCAGTGAATGGGTCTCTTTTTGAAGATGACTCCCATTTGAAAGGCTGTCCACTCAGAGTCTGATTTAAAGATAAACTATAATCACATGAGCCTTGAAGATACTCATCCACAGTGAGTAGCAGGACAGTAGAATTAAGATGCACTTAAATTACATGGTCATGTTGTCAGAATCTTATTTTAGTCAAGTGAGGTGCATTGTGATTTAAATTATAAAATTCATTTCTAATTATGCATATTTGCAAACACAGCAGCATATGCAATTTTGTGCAGGCAATATTTTTCCTTTGCCCTCTTTTTGCATGTGTGATAGATGTGCTCATTTTTTGTTACATGTAAATGGTCAACCAATGTTGGGTCTCAATGCTTCTTTTGTGGACTCTTCAAAGCACAGATAGCTCAAAGCTATAGCAGAAATGTTCCGCACATAAGCTACCTCCATGCACACTTGCTCCACAAGCTGCTCCACCTCAGATGAAGCGGAGGGATGATGGGGCTACAGAAGTGGCTGCGAGGAAGGGCATCTCTTCTACACACTTGGGTGTCTGGACATTTTGTGCTATTTCAAACAGCGAGAAACTGTGTGTCTTCCCCCCCCCCTTTCCAGTTAAAAATAATTTGGAGAAACATTACTGTGTAATATATATCACTGAAGATACATTTAAAAAAAAAACACCAACATTTTCTTCCTATGTATTTGAGCTCCAAAAAAGAGGGAGACTCAGAAAAGTTTCTTTTTAAAAGTTACCCATAAATTATCCAAAAGGACTGTGAAAGGTTAGTGTAGCCAGTTTCTTTCTCTTTTTAAGAAAAAGGAATTCAGTTAGGAAATATACAATCAACTCTGTTTCCCTTAGGAGTATAATACTGGCTGGATAGCTCAGTGAGTTATGTATTTGGCTGCAGAGCTAGAGGTTGGGAGTTCAATTCCCTACTGTGTATCTCAGAAGAGCCATCCTGTGTGGACTTGGGCAAGCTGCGCAATGTCAAGATGCTCCCAGAAGAAGGGAATGGTAAAGCACTTCCAAGTACTCTCTACCTAAGAAACCATTAAAAAGCTTGTCATAAGTCAGAATTGATTTGATGGCACATGATTATATAAAATAAAATACAGTTTTCCACAGGTAGAAATCTTTATCAAAAATAGTGCATTAATACTAGCCATGTGTAAAGGGATTTTAAATGATGAGTAAAAAGATTGTGGAGTTCCTATGTGGCCTCTATAAAGGACTACCAGCACTCCCTCAATTGAGGGGTGGCCTCCATAGATGAAGTGATAGTGAGTGAGGTATGGAAGTTTAATCTGGAGTGTAGCAACACAGCAAAACTTAAAAGAAAGTGGAGTAAATCTGGAAATGTATTTTACATTGGAATAATGGGACACAATATTCAGGAAATCTCCTGCAGTAGCATACATCGTAATAAGACTACACCCACCTCTATATGTTTGCCCACTCTCTCTCCTCTTGATTCTCTCACACATCTCATATGTCAATTCTTATCCTCAGGACCACCATTATTTTCTCTTGAGCTCTGCTACCCTTTCTCTCTTCTCAATCTTCTTAATTTTTGTAAGCCACCCAGAGACCTTTGGGTAGTGTGGGCAGCATATAAAATAAATAAATAAATAAATAAATAAATCCTGCCAACACTTCTCTCTCTTTCTGTTATTCTGGAGTTCTTCTCTAGAGCTACCACATGTGCTGCCACTGCCATATCTCAGTCTCTGCTTACTGTTTTCCATCTCAGTTTGCTCTTTTATTCTGATTCAGATTCAGTCTCCTTTGGAACAGGCCCACTCTGATCTGGCCATCTACTAAACCTGTCCAAATAAGCCCAATTAGGTTCAGAATTCAAGACTCTTGTGAATTCAAAGCACACCCCCTCACAGGAACTCTGATTGCCAATGCTAATTGAATTCACCAACACAACTGAATCACAACTCATGATGCTTTGGTTCAAGTAGAACCATCCTTGCTGCCCCTTAATGATTCAAGTCATGTTAACTTCCTTCATGAATACAACCTGCCTTAATTATTCAATAGTTCTTTTATAGCAACTAATGAGAATGACTTATGAGATACCAAGATAGATAGATAGATAGATAGATAGATAGATAGATAGATAGATAGATAGATAGATAGATAGATAGATAGATAGATAGATAGATAGATAGATAGATAGATAGATAGATAGATAGATAAATAAATAAATATCCAAAAGTTTAAAACTAGGGGTGTGCTCTTTCATATTTGTGCACTGCAAATCCTAGATTTCTGCAAGAATCTGTAGAAACTCAAATCTGCACATCTACCTACACCATTGGCTTCTGCAGCCTTACTTCCTGTTGTTGATTTGAAAACAAGAAGCATTTGTGGTACTTGCTGGGAGTCATAAATCTTTAGGAGGAGCTTTTTATAGAGCCTATTGGGATTGAGGAAGCAGTATGACAACTTCCTTTCAAAAAAATAAAATAAATCAAGAACAGAAGCAAGGCTGAAGAAGCTGATGGTGCAGGTAGATGATTCAAAAGCCCTTCTGGGGGTAGGGATGGGGTGCAGATTTTGGTTTCCGGGCTGCAGTTCCAGGAATTTTTGGAGAATTCCAGGAATTACAGTCCAAAGACATGAAAGAGCACAGCCCAACTTAAAACTCCATACAGTTGATCTACAAAGATTTTCTGTAACTTTTCCCCCTGCTGTGTTATGACAGGATTCAGACTTTATCTCTGTGCTTATAAGGCCTACAAAGAAAGAAAACAGAGCATCAGTCACCTGGTAATTATATAGCAACTGAAAGGCCATTTAGTTACTGTGGGATAAGCAATAGAATGATTAATAATTTAACCAATTACCATTCATTATAATATCTAATTTGGCATTTGATGAGCCACGGGGGTCTCGCCTGCCTCTTTACATATTTAATGTTTAACAATTCTGCACCAGTTCTGCTCACACCTCTCCACCTCAATGTGTCATCTTCCAGTTTAAACACCTATTTTTAGGAAATAGCAGGAACGACTTCACAAAGGAGGTACAAATTATATAATGCCCTGCAGAAGTCAGTCACACAGCATCCATCTAATCTGACAGGTGTATTGTTGCCTTTTCCTGGGCACAACACTACTTTATAGATAGAGCTTAAAATGAAAAGAAAGCTGGCCAGTGGAAAGGAATGAGGAGCTCTGGTGGACCAAAATATGAAGAACAGCTTTGATGTTCTTCTTTCAAACCCATGGTTGAATTTTGCCACAGACAGTCCATTAACAGTGTGTTTTAACAGCTCCCCTGAACTGTGTTGTATGGGAGGTCGCTACATCAACAGCTTCCAACGGAGATTTCGGGGTCAAAACCTGAAACCAGAAGCTAGTAACTTAAACCTGCTCAGGTATTAAGATAATCAGGGGAGACCTTCTTCTTGGTACCACCACCTTCACAGGTGCATTTGGTGGGGACACAGGAAGGGCCTTCTCTGCTGCTGCACCTGGACTCTGGATGTCCCTCCCATAGGAAGCTAGGCTGGCCCCATCTTTGCTGTCCTTCCACAAGCAGACAGAGACCTTTCTCTTCAGACAGGCTTTCCCTTAGTGACTGGCTGCCTGAGAGGAGTATTTAAATGCTGTGTTGTGCCTTGTTGCTCTGAATGTGTTTTTGGTGTTGATCTCGTTTACCATTCTTAGAATGGTATTTGTTTGATTCCTTTTAAAATTTGTACATTTACTGTTTTTAGCTTTCAAATATTGACCTTTAATGATGTAAACTGCCTTGGGTTCTTTTTAAAGAGAAAGGTGGGCTTAAAAATATTTTAAATAAATATTTTTATTTATGTCATAGGGGAAGGCCCTTGTGCAACAATTGTAAAATAATATGCACGCCTACCTGTGAATGTGAGAGTTATAGACAATATGGATTTCCTGTACCAGTGAGTCCTGTGACCAGGTAGGAGTGGGAAGGAGAAAAGCACCCAGCCCTTAAAGTCACTATACATAATACAATCTAATCATTTCTTTCTCCAGCAGTGCTCACTCTGATTTTTTTTTCTCCCTACTTGGAGACCTACAGAAGCACAGCAACCTCCTGAGACTTCAGCTGGCAGCCTATGGTCTGGCAATCCTATGTTTTAGTGAGCAAAGGAGTATCACTTCTGGTCATTAGAGTTCAAGATAAGAGATACTTTTCCATTTAAACAAGCACTGGTAGGCTAGTATTGCTTATTGTGAGATTGTGGTATTGCTTTGTGAGAGAGAAACATCTCTGAAGTCATGAAATAAGAACTATGTGCAAGCCCACCAAAAGTTAGCAAGAAAATCTTGATTTACTCAGATGGGAGTGATGGATGAGCTTCACATGACTCACACCATAATTTGTTCTTTCATACCAAATTCTTGGAAACTATAGCAACCTTTCCAGGACCACCTTTAGGGCCTACAATCAGACACAACAAGGCAGCTACTTTAGTTCAGGTGAAAAGAAAGCAAATTGTTGGTTATTTGATGCATTGTTGGTGCATTTTTACTATCAGGGAAGAGGGAGAAGTGCCTGCCCTTGGAATTTTCTTCCTTATATGTCAAAATAACGTATCCAGCTTTGGGTACTGCATGCTATGAGCTGAACGAACAGCACATAAGGGTGGGAGCTCCATTTGCTTCTTTGTTTCAGGCAGCAAAATGTGTTGGGTTGGCACAGTGTTTCAGGATTGCCATCAAACAACCAGACACAGTTGATCCTACTGTTAGCTGTAGTGAGGTGGTTGCCTCAGCTGGTAGAACATGGGGGAAGCGGGATACGTAATATATTGTTCTCCTCACTGCTGCTGCCAACTCAGGTGGACCCATTCTGTTTCAAAGAGCTGCCACTATGTTCAGTTCTCCAATACCTTTGCATCACCCATCACCGGAGTCGGAGCTGTCCAAACTCCTTCTGCTTGAGGTAGTGATGCTTCCACACCATTGCACACACATTGGTGCCAGAGAAGGAAGAAGCAGACAGTGTGGAACAGCAACCAGCAAAACACACACATCCCTAGCTATCTATCTATAAAGACATACGTGGAGCAATGACTGAGTTGGAGTGCCCTATAAGGCCCTAACCTGCCATGATATTATTTGGCTTAGCATGAATTTGGCATGTCAAACAGGTTTATTGTAAAGCACTGTGTACATGGATGAAGAAAGAAAGAAAGAAAGAAAGAAAGAAAGAAAGAAAGAAAGAAAGAAAGAAAGAAAGAAAGAAAGAAGTTAACTCTGTTACTCATGAAAACTGGTACGAATGTCTTCCCAGCATCTGTACCTCAAGCTCCCTTGAAATAAGCAGGCTTCACTGGCTGAATGCTTTGGCTTATCATCTCCTCATTTTGGCTCCAGAACTGATACCAGGTGGTAGGTACGAGACTATGTGGTAATCAGTCAGACAATCAGAACTTTTCCTCGACTTTCTTAAATTGAGTGTGCCTCTCTGAGGTACTATAGCAGTCATTACGCTTGGTACTTAAGCAAATGGACTGTTAATAACCAGGTAGAGGTGATGATGAGCATCCCAGACCAGCTGGAATAATCCATTAACAACAGAATGAATAAAGGAGTTGTCCATGAACAAAGAGAAACTGGTGTCCATGCCTCTCTTCACACTTCTGGTGCTTATGTGATATTTGATTCAGCTATGATTCAAATGTTGTTACATGCTTTCAGGTTGCCTCTGATTTATGGCAACACTATGAATGAATAATCTCCAAAATCCCCTGTCCTTTTTTTACCTTGAAAACCCTATGATGATCCAAATACTCCATGAAAATTTTAAAGGCAAAAGGGCTTCCTTCTTCACCTTTAAAGCAATCTAGATGAGAATGTCCCCTTCTCCCTTGTTCTATTCATTTTTTATCCTCAGGGGAAAGGAGTTAATGTTTTAGAGAGAGAAACATAATACTTTCCCACACACACCATGATATTTTGTTCCCCATGCACGATACTAGTGGTATACTCTACATTTATGGACAGGCATTCTAGATAGTCATGTCTACACTAACTTACCTACAGCTCCTTCGCCAAACATAAACTCTCAAATTCTGACTGTGAGAGCTTTCTAAGCTTCTCTTATATTTCACCAAGATTTCACAGGCTTCTTGAGATTACTGCAAGTGCAAAACAACAACAAAGTATTCTGTGGCAAGTGGACTGTAATCCACTTCAGTCCACAAAACTTTATGCCTCACAAACCTTACTAATTTTAAGGTGCTATAACATGCCTTGTTTTTGCTTCAACTTAAGATCTTCTTTCTGGAAATCTCTACAAAATACAAGTGATTTACAGGAGTGGGTGGATGGATTGAGCACTTTTGTCTCACAAATGTGTGAAAATATATTGAATCAGGGGTATTTGCATAATTTGGGGCTCACCATAGGTAACAGCAAGTACTTGCTGATTTCCCATAGAAAAGACCAGCCTTTCCATGTCCAATGAAGCATTCATGAGGTATTTGTTTATTTATTTTTAAAGATACACTATGATTCCAAATGAGAAAGGAAAACTGAAGTCTGGAGGAAATTCTGAAAAGGGATTTTATTATTTTTTAATGGGATAAATAAGGGGCAAAAAGTGGAGGAGGAAATAGTAAGAAACAAGTTCCTTGAACAGTTCTGTATTAGCTCTACAAATATAGAATGAAAAGTACTAGAAAACTGTTTTAGGTGAAGCCAATTCTGCTTGCACTATATTGAAGCTGCTTTAAAGAAGGGGAGGGAACTTGACTCTCCAGATGTTTCTGGATTACAACCCCCATAAGTCCTAGACAGGAGAGAAAATGACAAGGAGTCATGCGAATGGAAATCCAGTAACAAGGAGAACAGCGAATTTGAGAAAAATAGCAGACTAATTGGTACAGAAGTAACAGATGGTTCCATGGAAGGTCTCACAGGAGGGAGTGGTACATCCAGCATCATGGAAGTTTTTTCTTTTTCTTTTTTAAAAGAAGTACTACTTATAAGCATATTGATAAGCAGTGTTTTTGTTTCTCCCTTTAGCATTAATAGTGATTTTGAGGTATTCTATGAAAAATCAAAGGCTTATTAAATCTATTGTGAATTTGTTTCACAAGAAACACGTATACTTATTTCCTTTGGTTCAATTTTAAAATATCCAAAGGGTAGGGATGAGGGAGACTTCCATTTCAACTCATTTTAAAATCAGAATTTACCGAAATCTCCAAAATCGAATGCAGGAAGGAGTGAGACTGGCAGATTTGCTCATCCTGGCCACGGATATAATTTAGTCCTTCCCAATAAGATTAGTTTAAAAACATCTTGTGCAATATACCCGAAGATGCCGATGCACACCTTTCACTTCTTTGGGCATGCCATGAGATCTGAACACAATTACCAGGAGAAGCCATTTGACGGCTCGGTGTTGATAGCACAGTTATAAAGAAGCACTGCAGCAATTTCTATATATTCTGGAGGAGATGTGAGGAAATAATAGCATTATGAATATTCATTTGCATTTTATATATATATCAGTGTGGGCAGCTTTTTCAAGCCCACATGACAGCCCTCATGATAGTATTAAATTATGTTTAAAGGGTGGTATTATTTTATCAATCAATTTAAAAGCTCATCTAAAATACTTGTAGTGTACTGTGTGTGCACACGAACGTGTGCATGTGTATTTTAAAAAGTCTCATAATTTCTATGGCCATTTTCTGTTTAGGCTGTTAAAACTCATGCTCTCTCTGTCAGGGCCTCTTTCTGCTGCTCTCTTTGCATTTTCCCCACCCATTGATTTATTCAAAAGCTCAGTAGGATTTTTTTCCTCTCTTGACCAGATTGCTACTAGATGACCAATGGATGCTTTTGTTGTTCTCAACCATTTTACATACTTTCTCCTTGGAGATATGTGTCAAGTAATGCCTGGGCATGTCTGACAAAACATCTCTGTGGAAAACGTAGGGATAGCAATCTTGCTTGTGTTATTCTTGTGTACACAAATGAGAAATCCAACATTTCTCTCCTTACCCGATATTGGTGACAATTCTCACATTTACATGAATGATTTATTTTTTTATTTTATTTTATTTTATTTGTAATTTGGGCAAATTGCCTTGTTGCACAGACTTTCAACATTTAGCATCGGGTGGGTTGTTTTAGTCTTTTTGATTAATCAGTTGGTCCCTCTGTGCTTGCTCTGAGCGAGTGTTTTGCTTCACAAAGGGAGAAGATCTCTGCACACAAACATGCTGTAGTAATTTCAGAAAACTGGGGGGGGGGGGGAAGGGAGGGGTTTTTCCGTCATTCTTGTGCTGGAGGTGAGAAGTCTCATTGGGGTCAGCAATTTTTTGACAGGCTATCTTGGGATGTCAAGGTAGTCTGTCTTGTTATAAACAAGTAATTTTGTTGGTATTTTTCAGATCCCCAAGGAAAAGTAGTAGACACAGGTAAGGATGCTCTGAGGCAGCTTTAAGGTGATGAGGGCTTTCAGGACCTGGATTATTTCGGAAAGAGTTCCTCAGTGCCTGAGGAGAGATGGCTGGAAGGGAGAGACACTAATCACTGGGAGTGTTCCAATCAGGCAATTATGTGATCATGTCAGTATCACATTTATTCAGTCCTAAGTGGGTTCTGTCCAATTTCTGCATCATTTTGTAATATTTTTTAAAGCATACCAATGTGTGTTTATTTTCACACAGAACTTTCTTTGATATATGCATTTATCCTGCCTCTTTCCTTAATATATGCATTTCTGTAATATATGAATAATCTTTCTGAAATATACCCAATTTGTACACCATTTCCCATCATGTAAGCCTCTTTGTATGCAGTTATTGATCTGAGAATGTAGTGCAAAATACAGAGAAGTGCAGAATCCAAATAATAACTATAATCCTACTCAGCTATTACCTACCACAACTGTTGTCACAATTGTGGCTGTTTTAGGCTTGAGCAAGTTTCTTTCCTGCCTTCCTGTAGGGCTCGCCATTTAATCTCAGCTATGAATTTAGCATAAAGTGTGCTCATCTGCACTTTATGCTTCCCTCCTAAGGTGACTCCTAAATATTTAGACTTGTATCTAAATGGGAGGATCCAATAAATTCTTGGAAGTCAGGGAAAGCAATAGGTCCCAGTCAGACTGACTGTCTATCATCTCCTGCCTCTCTATAGCAGCAGGTGGGGAGTTTGAGATGGGGTACTTCACTGCAGATGGTGACAGCAGCCACGAAATTAAAAGACGCCTGCTTCTTGGGAGGAAAGCGATGACAAACCTAGACAACATCTTAAAAAGCAGAGACATCACCTTGCCGACAAAGGTCTGCATAGTCAAAGCTATGGTTTTTCCAGTAGCAATGTATGGAAGTGAGAGCTGGACCACAAAGAAGGCTGACCGCCGAAGAATTGATGCTTTTGAATTGTGGTGCTGGAGGAGACACTTGAGAGTCTCCTGGCCTGCAAGGAGATCAAACCTATCCGTTCTGAAGGAAATCAACCCTGAGTGCTCACTGGAAGGACAGATCCTGAAGCTGAGGCTCCAATACTTTGGCCATCTCATGAGAAGAGAAGACTCCCTAGAAAAGACCCTGATGTTGGGAAAATGTGAAGGCAAGAGGAGAAGGGGACGACAGATGACGAGATGGTTGGACAGTGTCATCGAAGCTACCAACATGAATTTGACCAAACTCCGGGAGGCAGTGGAAGACAGGAGGGCCTGTCTGAATACTCACATCCTGGTGATGGCTTCTTGTAGGCAACTAGTTAACCTCTGTGTAAACAAAAAGTTAGACTAAACAGGTCCCTGAGCTGATCCACTGTGGTTCTTATTTTCTCACCAACACATCCTTCTTGAGAACAGTTGCCGAGAAACAATGTCTTTCAGAGTACTGTTGGTACCTGTCTGTCTGCCTCCTGTACTACTGTAGACATAATAATGGTGTTGCATGTGAAAAGGATGGAGAAAGAAAGCAGCTAAGAGGCCATGTGTCCGTACAAAAAAATAACCTGGTTGTCACACTGAATCAACAGACAACTTTGGCTTCACGAAGACAATATTTCTTGCATGTGACATGAAGGAACTAAAGGCACGAGGCAAGGGCGCTTCTTATGGGAAAAGATACTCAGATGTTCTAGAACTGTACTTCCAGAGCATTGCAGAGCACTTTATAAAGTAAGAAAAGCCTGAAATGCTGGATAATTTCAGAGGCGCAGATCTGGTCTGTTAATATGCCAGGAAGAATGAGCAATTATGATTTTCCATCTAAAGCAACATATGCTGTTTGCTGTCCTGTTCTGAACAGCTGTAGGTTAGATGCTGTTAAGACTAGGCCCCCCTCACTCCTCAATATTTCAAAATTGAAATTAAACTAAAATAACAGCACCTGCTGAACAAAACACTATTTCAAAATGTGTACTTGCACACAATTACTGTGAAGAGGCTGGCCACCATTGTTACCAGTCTATTCTTTTTGAATGGAAATGGCAGTGAAGTTTTTCGATGCAGCTGCAGCTCCTCAATTGTATAACTAGTGCTGGCCCCCAGCCAACCCTCAAGAACTCAAGTGGCACCAAAAGATACTATATTGATTTGCAATCGAACATAATAGGCCATCAGCTTAATTATTACTGAAGTGACAAGGTTCTGGATATTTCATATTTATATTTCAGAGGCCTGGGAAGGATGAATGTAAATCTTTTAAATGCCTGCGTTTGCCTTTCTTCCGAAAGGTTGAGTGCTCTTCCTGTATTCAGAGGCGCTGAAAGACCAAAAGGACTGGCGATTCCCTGATCACACCATTACTTTCCCTGCCGTACAAACGGTTAAAAGCTACAAAACCCGCCGCTCCCCCATGGCCAAATGCCCTCTGACCCCTTTTAGCCAGTAAAAAGCAAACACGGGTAATTAATTTCAATTGATTCCACAGCAGGGGCTGCTTTATTCTAAAGAAATGATGATTTAATTGAAATGAATGGAATCATTGGCACCTAACTCCCCTTTGAATATATGGGAGATCTAGAGGCACTTGCTTCACAGCCGTGCACACCTCCTTGTGTTTTACCTCTTCCTTCAAAGCCACAGACTACCAACTGGCCAGGTACAGTGAAAGGGACAAATTTATTGGAAGAAAGTTATCCATGCATAATAATAAGACCTCACCTTTTTCTTATAATTACTTTTTTTTTAAGGAAAGCAGATGTGACTATGTGACTATATCCCACTCGTTCTCTCCATAAGATGAGGTTCCTGCTATGTCCACTACATCTATGTTCTCCTTTAAAATCAAGGACCCCAACCTTAACATTTTACCTTGGAGACACCAAACCTTAGTGGAAAAACATCTGAATGGCATATCTCTCCACATGTTTCTAGCGTGCATATTTTGCATCATAGTCTTTAGGTCTCCTTGAGAGGCCACTAAACTTTAGTATAGCATATCTGTCCCATCCCAGGCTCAGGAACTGGATTTTTTTTTTCCACTTTTATACCCCTGGCCTTTTTCAACCCACTTTAGCACAGGCGTGGTTGCTCCCCAGAGGTCTGGGGACTTGGAGTGCTGCAGCTCATCCTACAATCCCGACCCCCTAAATATATATATATTTATATATGTATGTATGTATGTATGTATGTATGTATGTATGTGTGTGTGTGTGTGTGTGTGTGTGTGTGTGTGTGTGTGTGTGTGTATGTATGTATGTATGTATGTATGTATGTATATGTATATTTTACAAAAATGGCATATTTCACTGGAAAAGACCCAATAATTTGCGAGGAGCACCAGTGATGCTAGATCCTCTTAAAGCATATCAAAATTGCCTTCTTAGAGGCCACAAGGAGGATTTTAAAGGATTTTTTTCTTTTAAAAAAAGGTTTATTTAGTTTCAATGGGTCTGAGACCCAGGAAACCCCTGGGGTGTTGATGACACATTTGGGATCTTAGGGGACCTTAAGTCTTGGATGGAACATTTACCACCTTTTCTAAAATCTAGATGATGAGGATGCTCCTCAGCTCTTGTCAGCTTTCCCAGGTTTTTTCTCTCAGTACCTACTATGGACCACAGGAGGCCCACATATGTTGAATTTTAAAAAAATAAATAAATAAGGAAACCATAAATAAATTTTAAAAAAATGCTTAGCTGTCCACTTTCAGTTTTGAGTCTTGGGATTTGGAGCAGTTTGTCCTCTGAACAGTTAAATATGAAACCTGCCGCTCCTGGATCATTAATTTTGTTTCAAGCTTGTTGTTTTTTTAAAATGGCACTAGATACATGGAGGTGGGTCTGCATGGGGGCTGGAAGCAGCATCAGGTGATAAAAAACAAGCTTGAGGATTGAATGCAACCACAAATCTACCCATCCATCCTCTGAAGGCATATCTTTGGTAAAAGAGAAAATCTGTTCATCCTCCAAGGAATAAAACCCTTCCAACATATAATTTCTGTCCTTCTTGGAAGCTAAAATCTCCTACACTGAAACTCTCACTCTCCATGACACAAAAAGAGCAGCCAGTTGGCAGTGTAGCAACTCCAGAGACTTCATTCACCAAGGTCTCTGACTCTTCTTCAAGGCAGTGAGTGGCCTTGGTTTTAAGGAAATGAACTTGTTTCCTTCAAACACAGAGTTCATTGCATAGTCCTGTAACTTCTGTCCTACAGGCTGATAGTCATATGTGTGGCAGTCAGCACATTTTCACAGGAATTCACCTGTCATTTTTTCAGAGCTATTCTGACAGAGTTTCTGTCATTCTCTTATTAGTCCTAAGTATCATGGGGACACTTTGTGGTGCCTGTTTTGTTTCATCATTTGTAATTTCAGTGTATTTTCTGTGTGCAGTATCAGATTTCGCCACTAGAGGAAACCAGAGAGCATTCCCCTGTATTCCTTACTTGCCTGTTGGTAGTAAGGTCAGTATAGTCTGTTAATAATGCACAACTATGAATTAATTACCTATGCAACTGGAGTAGTAATAATGAGAGTGGCAACTTGGCTGCCTCAGAGTAACGAGCAACATGGCTAGTTCCTTTTAAAATGTTATGTTCCAAGCTATGATTGCAAAATAGGGTGTGCAGTAGAAGTGAAGCATATTGGCTTTCTAATCCACATGTTAACCCAGAAAGCGCCTATAAGGACCGGCTTTGTTGGCTCTTTTTAATGGCTGTTCTTGATCTTTTTGTGATTCTGTTTTTAAGCCTAAAGGAAGGGTGCACATATGTGTTAAATGCCTTTGAACTATCAGTTTTAATACAATATAGGTATGTATTCTCGAAGGCTTTCATGGCCGGGATCCGATGGTTGTAGGTTTTTTGGGCTGTTTGGCCATGTTCAGGAACATCCAGAACACAGCCAAACGGCCCGAAAAACCTACAACAACAATATAGGTATCTTTACATGTCGTTCTGGAGGATAGGGTGAAACCCAGATAATGCTTTTGCAGGAAATGCCTGTATAAGGTATATGTTGATGTGGATGGGATAGCCTATGATGCAACTACAGTCATCATGTAGGCATCTTTCAGTCTCGAGAGACTATGGTAACATGCTCTGAATAGAGGTCTTGGAACAACATCTAGTGTGGCTGAGAAGGCCAATTCGAGAGTGACAATCCCTTCCACACTGAAGTCAAATACAATCTGTCCCCTGTCCAGCTCCCTGATTTTGCTGCTTTCGGGATTGCCTCTTGGCCTCAGCCTGCTGAGCAAGTGTCTCTTCAAATTGGGAGAGGCCATGTTGCACTGCCTGCCTCCAGGCTGAACACTCAGATATCAAGGTTTCCCATCTGTTGAGGTCCATTCCTAAGGCCTTCAGATCCCGCTTGCAGATATCCTTGTATCGCAGCTGTGGTCTCCCTCTGGGGTGCTTTCAACTACAGTCATGGGGTCAGTTACATGCATAGGTGATGAATCAGTTTGTACAGAAGCTTCTGGTGTCAGATATGTTGATTTAACATCCCTGCTCTCTGAGATAACCCTTTATCAGAACTGCCCTTAAAACATTTTGTTAGTAGATTCTTTTCACGCTAGCCCAAACCTAAGTGTACCTAGCAAATTAAACATTGATTTGTAGCCTGTGCAGAAGAATGTCTGGAGAAACACTCAGCGTGGATTAAAGTGACCAGGAATATGTAAATACGGGTTAACTAATTCAAGAGGGGGAAACTTACATACAAGCCATGAATAATTTTCTTGTTTTACTTCTCATCCAATGTCTTTGCCTTTCTCTTTTATCTCTCTTGCTGTTAATTAATTTACCACTCAACAATGCAACAAACAACATTCAGTTAGCTGCTGTAGGCAAAACTCCTCACCGTAGCACAACAACAGTTTCAATGGGTTCACACATTTAAAGAAAAGAAAATAACATTATTAATATGATTTCCAGTGGCTCCTGGAGGTAAAAAGGGGAAGACGCATCTACAAGCAACCCAGAGCTTTGGGGTTTGAGAGGTGGATAGCAGTGCCCTCTTTTGGAAGAAACATGTGAGGCCCATTGTTATCCAAACATCACTGGGAAGCAAAAACTATGCAAACATATAATTATCTTCTGTCTATATTACAGGCATCTCTTACTTCAGATTGCTTTTAAAATTAAATTAAAATTATGTAAAGGAACATAAACTGACTTTACCGTGCTCATGAAAATCATCAGTAACTATGTATAGATGCAGCTGTGAGAGAACAATCTGAGGGGAGATACGAAGTTGGTAGTCCTACCTGCAAATAAATAGAGGCCAAAGAAGATAGGCTGGGTTATAAAGATATATTTTTATAGGTTTAATGCTCATCAAGAAGGTGGGCTATTCATTTAAGGTCTCCTTGAAGGTGTCCTAAAATGAAATGGATTTCAGTTTATACAACAGACATAAACACAGGAAATTGGTGAATGTGTGGGCCTGTAGTGGAATAATTTGATATTGTATAGCTTAGGTAAAAACCTTTGTATCAGAGCTTTAAGTTCCTGGTATCAAAATGACAATGGCCTCCTTCTTAGGGAAGAAACACAGTGCAGAAAAAAATAAATAAATAGAACTTTTGCTGAAAGTGCAGTGCAAATTCTAAATCGGAAATATGTCCTCATAAAACAGCTGGTTTTGTCTGGTCTGACACCTTTTTAAAAAAAATCAGCAGATGATAAGATTTAAATTAAAGGGATTGGGGGCATTACTACTAAAATGAAGAATGGAGAAATGTCAAAAGAATGTATCAAGTTCAGCAGTAACATTTTCAAGGTTGTTCAGAAACAGAAGGAAATAGCCATTTAAATTCAGTACTAGCTCTTTTGTCGCCCTTTAAACTCACTATTGCAAAATACTGGGGAATATATCAAAATGAACACAATCAAATGCTTCAACCATAGTCAGATCACACTAAACTGGAAACCAGAGCCATCTTGGGGCATTGACAAAAGGACCAGGATTCTTCAACTGAGCATTTTTGGCATAATGAGCTCTCTTTAAGAAACAAAAACAAAACACACACAGAGAAGGAAAAAAATGATGACATTCAATTGCACTCTCCTTTATGAAGGAAGAAATGGCAACCACCTGCTCAAGTAATTTTGAAATAAAAACATGCGAGAATAGAAATTGAGCAATTGTTCCGTAGTACATGAGAATCCAGCTGAACATTTTTTGAACAAAGAGAGGACCAGGATCAAGAGGGAAAAGCTTATTTATAAAAGCAGACAAGAAGAATCCAGGAATCAGGGAAAACACAATGACATGTTATACAGCCCACGTCTTAGACATATTTTAGATGCTTAAAAGAAATAAAATTATACTTTGAAAATGTTTACAGCTTTTCGGGAATTGAAAATGTCTGTCAACGATAATAATAAAGGACAGTGTGCGCGCATATATGTAGATACAACATCATGAAATTGAGAAAACTGAAAGAGGGTTGTGCATGGGCTTTTGATCAATGCCAAATTCTGGGTGGATGGGAGTTATTTGTGTCAACTTGGGCATGCTCCAGATCAAAGCAAACACCATTGACTTGTCTGTAGTGTGGAATGGGACTGTACAAATTGCACTGGAAAATTTCAGAATTTGGAGGATGGAAATATTTCGCTTCTGAAAAACTGATACAGGTGATGATGTAATCAGCCTTATGCTGTGTAACACTGCAACAGGATTTCAGCTTATATGACCAAATTTCTTTTTAAAAATTCACTCCTCCTCTCTTTAAGAAATTTATTTATCTCCATTTTCTTGAAATCTTTAAGAATGTATGTTCTTGTTCTGTATACATATCTCAGGATGGATCAAAATATATGTTATGTATTCTGTATATATCATGTGTTTTTAGAATTGCTGAGGTAAACATTTAAAAAATTAAATTAAAAAAAATCTTTAAGAAATCCACTTCCCCGTTGGAGCTTCTCTGATCCCCCCCCCCCCCAGTGCTTATTGACTGTTAATTGAAAGCTTTCAACTACAGACTCCCACCACTCATGCCAACTGCAAATGCAAAGCACTAAACTTGATCTCTATAACAAAATCAACACTAAAATTCAACCATGCTTTCAGGAAAGACAACAGAGAGTGTAGTCTTGAGGGGGAAAAAAGTTTTGTGTCAAACAAGATAAGGATAAATGTCATAAGAAATGGCAGGGGAAATGTTGATAACATCAGTGCAGAAGCTGATACTTTAGGAAGACAAATGGTTTATTTAGAATGGCCTTACAACTTTGTTGTCTCTCAGCCGGTAGGCAGAGACCTTTCTGTTCGTGTGGGTTTCTGACAATCACTAACAAAGAAAGAATAAGCTTTAACTAGTGAAAGCTGTACTTTTTCAAAAGCTGTGTTTGTAATTGCTTTTGATTCAGTTTTATTCAAACTTGTTTAACTGTGTTTCAACAGTCAGAGATGGTGAATTGTTATGCCCTCAGAGGAGATAAGATGTCCTTACAAAGCAGAGTAGTATAGTATTAGGCATCCTTCAGTCTCGAAAGACTATGGTAACGTGCTCTGTATGGAGGACTTGGAACAGCGTCTAGTGTGGCTGAGAAGGCCAATTCGAGAGTGACAATCCCTTCCACACTGAAGACAAATACAATCTGTCCCCTGTCCAGCTCCCTGATTTTGCTGCTTCCGTGACTGCCTCTTTGCCTCGGTCTGCTGGACAAGGGTCTCTTCAAATTGGGAGAGGCCGTGATGCAACGCCTGCCTCCAGGCTGAACGCTCCGATGTCAGGGTTTCCCATCTGTTGAGGTCCATTCCTAAGGCCTTCAGATCCCGCTTGCAGATGTCCTTGTATCGCAGCTGTGGTCTCCCTCTGGGGCGATTTCCCTCCACTAATTCTCCATACAGGAGATCTTTTGGAATCCGACCATCAGCCATTCTCACGACATGCCCAAGCCAACGTAGACATCGCTGTTTCAGTAATGTATACATGCTAAAAATTCCAGCTCATTCTAGGACTACTCTGTTTGGAACTTTGTCCTGCCAGGTGATACCAAAAATGCGTCGGAGGCAACGCATATGGAAGGTGTTCAGCTTCCTCTCCTGCCGTGCACAAAGGGTCCAGGACTCACTGCAGTACAGGAGTGTGCTCAGGCCACAGGCTCTATAGACCTGGATCTTGGTATATGTCGTCAGCTTCTTATTGAGCCATACTCTCTTTGTGAGTCTAGAGAACATGGTAGCTGCTTTGCCAATGCGTTTATCCAGCTCGACATCTAGAGAGAGAGTGTCAGAGATCGTTGAGCCAAGGTACACAAAGTCATGAACAACCTCCAATTCTTGTGTGGAAATGGTAATAGAGGGAGGCGAGTCCACGCCATGGCCCATGACTTGTGTTTTCTTCAGGCTGATTGTTAGTCCAAAGTCTTGGCAGGCCTTACTAAAACGATTCATGAGTTGTTGGAGGTCTTGAACAGAGTGGGCAACAATGGCTGCATCATCGGCGAAGAGGAAGTCCCGCATGCATTTCATCTGGACTTTGGTCTTCGCTCTCAATCTAGAGAGATTAAAGAGCTTTCCGTCTGATCTAGTCTGGAGATAGACACCTTCTGTTGCAGTTCCAAAGGCGTGCTTCAGCATGACAGCAAAAAAAGATCCCAAAAAGGGTTGGTGCGAGGACACAGCCCTGTTTCACTCCACTTCGGATGTCAAAGGGATCTGATGTTGAACCATCAAAAACTACAGTGCCCTTCATTCCCTCATGGAAGGACCTGATGATGTTAAGGAGTCGAGGTGGACATCCAATCTTGGGAAGTATTTTAAAAAGGCCATCCCTGCTAACCAAATCAAAGGCCTTTGTGAGATCTATGAAGGCGACAAAGAGTGGCTGTTGTTGTTCCCTGCATTTCTCCTGCAACTGTCTGAGGGAGAATACCATGTCAGTGGTGGATCTATTAGCTCGAAATCCACACTGTGATTCTGGATAGACTCTGTCTGCGAGCACCTGAAGCCTCTTCAGCACAACACGGGCAAGCAGCTTCCCTACAACACTGAGAAGAGAGATGCCACAGTAGTTATTGCAGTCGCCCCTGTCTCCTTTGTTCTTGTACAATGTGACGATGTTTGATTCCTTCATGTCCTGTGGTACTCCACCTTCCCTCCAGCAAAGACAAAAGATTTCATACAGCTCGGTAGTGATGGTCTCTTTACAGCACTTCAGCACTTCAACAGAGATGTTATCCTTTCCAGGTGCCTTGCCGGAGGCGAGGGAATCCAAGGCCATTTTTATTTCTGCTAAGGTTGGTTCTCTGTCCAACTCTTCCAAGACAGGCAGGCACTCAATGTTATTTAATGCTTCTTCAGTTACTACATTCTCTCTGGAATATAGCTCAGAGTAGTGCTGCACCCAGCGGTCCATCTGCTGTGCTCGGTCCTGGATGATCACGCCTGTAGCAGACTTCAAGGGAGCAGATTTCTTCTGTATTGGACCTAAAGCCTGCCTGATACCGTCATACATTCCTTTGATGTTACCTGTGTCGGCTGCTATCTGTATCTGAGAGCAGAGCTGAAGCCAATAATCGTTGGAACATCTCCTGGCAGCCTGTTGGACTTGGCTACGAGCAGCTCGAAGAGCTTGCAAGTTGTACTCGCTAGGACAGGCTTTGTATGCTGCTAGAGCTCTCCTCTTATCCTCGATGGCTGGCATCAGCTCCTCCGAATGGGCTTCAAACCAGTCGGCCGTCTTTTTGGTCTTCTTGCCAAATGTGGACAAGGCGGTGTTATACACAGCGTTCTTGAAATGTTCCCATCGTTCAGATGCATTTGCATCAGCCGGGGCTGGAAGGGTTTCCTCAAGCGCTTGGGCAAATTCCTCCACTTTTCTTTGATCGCGAGTCTTGCTGATGTCAATACGTGGTCTTCCTTCCTTTTTCGTGTGATATAATCTCTTTGTTCGCAGTTTTACTCTACTACACACCAGGGAGTGATCAGTATCGAAATCAGCACTCTGGTAGCTGCGTGTGATCGTAATACTAGGAAGGCTAGAACGTCTAGTGAGGATCAAATCGAGCTGATGCCAATGCTTCGATCTTGGATGTCTCCAGGAAACTCTGTGTTGAGGCTTTGTATTAAAGAATGTGTTGCTGACGCAAAGACCATAATAACAGCAAAACTCCAGCAAGCGTTGGCCATTTTTGTTCATCTTTCCAATGCCAAAACGGCCTAGACAAGTGGGCCAGGAATTGTGATCAGCGCCAACTCTAGCATTAAAGTCTCCGAGAATGAACAGTGCCTCTCTTTCAGGGACTTTTTTGATAGTAGCTGCCAGATCGTCGTAGAATTTGTCTTTCACTTCTGTAGTGGATGACAGTGTTGGTGCATATGCACTAATGAGGGTGACCGGTCCCGCTGATGAGTGGAGCTGCAGAGACAGGATTCTTTCACTCCCCACAGTAGGTGGAACAATGGATCTCAGCAGAGTATTTCTGACTGCAAAGCCAACACCATATTCCCTGGTCTCATTCAATGGTTTTCCCTGCCAAAAGAATGAGAAGTTTTTTTCTTTGACAGATCCCGAGTCTGGCAATCTCGTCTCTTGCAGGGCAACAATGTCCATCTGCAGTCTACTCAGTTCCATGTTGATGACAGCTGTCTTGCGCACATCGTCTATTTCCTGCAGGTCGTCAGAAAAGCCGTGGTCAGAAAAGCCAGGGGTCATTGTCCGTACATTCCAGGTGCCCAGCTTTAGGGCAGAAGTTTTCTTATGATTGTAGAGGAGGGATGACAAAATAACTGTAGAGCCTCTGATGACACTTTCCTGTGAATAATCTTTGGGTATATGTGGAAAGGAAAAATGCTAACATTTAGTCTCAGCTCCAAAAATTACACAAAGATCCGATTCCATTTCTGATGAAAATAAAAAGAGATAACCTGGTATCCCATCCCTTCCCTCCTCTTCCAGTCTTTCTCTTTCTTTCTCTGCCTGTTTCTACTCTGTTAGCAGCAAATTGATCCTGGATCTTCTAAAATAATACTAATGTGACATCAAGTCAATTCTGACTTACAGTGATCCTTTTCAGGGTTTTCTAGGCAGAGAGTACTCAGAACTGGTTTAACATTCCCTTCTTCTGGGGGCACCATGGAACTATGCAGCTTGCCCAAAGTCACACAGGCTGGCTCTTCTGGGGTACTCAGTGAGGACTCCCAACCTCTGACTCTGACTCCATTGCCAGACACCTTACTCACTAGTAGATAGCCAACACATCTTCTAATTCACTCACCTAAAATGGTAACTATGAACTTGACACTATAATGCTTTACAATTCAGAGAGGCTGGGAAACTTAGAATCTGTTAAATTAAATAGGCTAGAGGGAGTACTGTAGGACTGCACAACACCATGCATCATCACAAATATATTATCAATTATTATTGTAGTCCATTCAGTTTTCCTTATGATTCTTTCAGTCACATTGCATACATTTTTGTTTTATGCTCTTATGTTCACAGTTATTTATGAGAAAGCAATTCTATCCATTAGTCTGGAGCACGTGGAAACTATAGTTCTTAGTGTTGTTTTGCTGCTTCCTTTCTGTTGCCCGTCCATTCATGTCATACCCCAAGCTCACCACCTTTCCCCTTATCCTGCTATTTGGAGGCCCCATGCTGCAGAGACAGAGATCATATTGTGGGATGGAGTGTGAGAGAAGGGGACTTGAGAATGAAGCCGAAGTTTGCTTGTCTTCATCATTTTTAAAGCCACTGCTGTTGGTTTCTGAGTCCTGACAGTTCAAGGATAGACATTCCTTATAATGGAGGTTAGGTCAGGCTGCAACAGAGGCATCTGGTGTGTTGGGCAGGAATTTAGCCTGCGCTGTTGCCAACTCAGGCAAGGCAAATGGAAAAGGGGGGAAAGAAAATCCCACAACTTCTTTAGTTTAAAAAAAGGATGCAGGAAAAGAAAGACATACTCCATTTTCTCCCCTGAAGGTCTCAAGGCTCCTGTGGAATCCCTTTCATCATCAGGTGGACACTGGGGGCAGTCCCTGGGATGGACGGGGAAAATTGACACCAGTAAAATCATCCCAGCAGCTGCAATTTTGGGTAATTGCAAACAACCCCTCCCATCCCATGCCCCCCATGGCTTCCTGACAATGAAAGGGATTTCACAGGAGCCTCAGGACATTCAGGGGAGAAATCAGGAATATTTTATTTCTGAAAAATCACTGTGGCTGGTGATGTCATCAGCCTTATGCAGCAGAACTTACAGCAAGAGGATTTCAGCAGCTGCCTGGTAAATCCTGAATTTTTATGGCACCAAGCAACTGGGGGTAGGGTGCATATGCTCCACTTGGAAGAGCCCTTAGTAGCCTAGCTTTCCTTGGAAGACAGTTCCACAGGAGGCAACCACCAAGAGGTCTCTGGTAATTAGGATATATCAAAATTGCTCACTGATTGCTTCAGGAGAAAGTCATTTTAATCTACAGATCCAGGAAGTGTGAGGTAGAATTTGCTTGTGCAGTGTGGAATTCCTTCTGAACCTAACAGACTCAATCTTTCTATGACTACAAGTCCCAGTTTCCTCCTATTTCCTCACACCTTCCTCCTCATTTCAGCCCCTAAAACTTCCCATCCTCAAGTTGCTCCCTCCTGTAGAAGAGCACAGGATATGACATGGTCATCTGCCAGTGGGGGCAGGAATTGGTGGAAATTGAAGAACTCCCTTGCATAACTGAAAGGGTCTCCTCCTCTTGCAGGTTTCTTTATAGATCCTGCAAAAATCTAATTTTTGTATATGATGTTGGCTATAAGTCAATATATTTTGAATATTTGAAGTCATAGAAGAGAGAAAAGAGCAAAAACAGGCTAGGTAACCTAGTCCATTGTGTTACCTTGATCATTCTTTTGATATTTTGGAACATGAATTCTCATGTTCTTACAGGTCCAGTACCACATGAAACAAAGAAGAAAGTGGGAGAATGAAATACAAAGGAATGCTTAATGATTTTTGGTACTTTGAAAGCAATCTAATAATGAGCTTCCACCTATCCACTTTGCTTTACTGTTCTGAGTTGTCCTTTAGATCAGCGTTCCCCAACCTTTTCCTTAGTGCGGCCTGGTGGAGCCTCTGAGGAAGGTGGGGCGGCCCCCCGCGCTCGCGCTCTCCGCGGCACGCGCGAAGCGGTGGGGGTGTGCGTGCGCCGTAGGCGAGCGCGCGCGTCCCCCACCACTTCACGCATGAGCAGGAGTGCCTGCCCACCCCTTGGCCACCTCCCGGCTCTAGGCCACCACCAATCCCGTTGCCCGCCGCTGCCGCCGCCAGGAGGCCAGGAGCAGAAGCACCCAGAGGGTGCTTCAGCTGCTGGCCTCCCGGCTCTTCTCCACCCCCCACCCCCTCCGTGGCCGCCGCCGCCGGGAGGAGAGCAGCTGGAGCACCCGGCTCTTCCCTTCCTCCCGGCTCTTCTCCACCCCCCCACCCCCGTCGCCGCCGGCACCGCCGGGAGGAGAGCAGCCGGAGCACCCGGCTCTTGCCCTGCCTCCCGCCTTTTTTTTTTTGGTCTGTCTTCGCGGCCCGGTCGGGCTCAAGCCACGGACCGGCAATGGGCCACGGACCGGGGGTTGACGACCTCTGCTTTAGATGGCCTGTATCATATATGAATGGCTATTTTTTACTTACAAAGAAGGAGACAGAGACAGCACTAAGGAGAGAATGGAAAAATATAATGCACATTTGGGTGTTTCTGATTTCGTTTGGAATTTCTGCTCTTAGAGTCCCTTACAAGAGATCCTGAGGCCTGCAAAGAAAATGGACACACTTCCCCATCCCCATCACTCTTAGATGGTGTGAATTTGTTTGTTGGTTTGTGTGTTTGTATTTATATCTTGCTTTTCCTGCTAACAAGTTCTCCTCTTGACTTTATCCTCACAATAAACCCAAGATAAGTGAGTCTGAGAGAATGACTGTCCCAAGGTCACCAAGGGTTTCACTGGCTCTCAAAGATGTCAAATATTTTAGGAGGGGGGAGGTGTTTGTCCAGGCTGTGGTAGAAACAACAAAAAGCCAAGCATCAGAAAAAACTAAGACTTCTAATGTCAGGTGCCATTTTGGCTCAGTTACTAGCGTCACCACTATAGAAGATTTCTGTGCCACTGAAATTTCTGTTATCCCTCATTAATTGTGTCAAACTCTCCTTAAATGAGGCAAAGAAGGGGTTGGTAATAGCTGTCACAAACAAGGAAAACTACAAACACTGCAATTTCCAAGAAAATATCCCAGATGATGCTGGAGATTCTGCTGCCAAAAGATGATGAGATGCACTGCACCTTAAGCATTGCTTTGCCTGGTAGTATTGCTAATTGTCTAAAACTGTAACAGCTGTGTAGTCATTTTAATAACTAAAAAGGATCTCGATGATTGTAATTTTGAACATCATTTTGACATCATTTAGCATTTCCAAGATTTAATTTTCTTTCCCTGCCCTAGAGCACATACCCATGGAGAGTGGGAAATGTTCTTGACCTTTATTTATTAATTTTTATTAAATAAAAACTGCTAAGTAGCACTTCAGGGCAATTGTACTAGGCCAGGCTTGTAATAATAAAATGAAGCACTCCAGTTGAGAAGCATTCTGCACCACCCTGGCTTTATGTGATCATTGAGCATTTGCTCACTGTTCAAGGTTTGACTTAATAGTCCCTGCAGAAGCACTTACACTGATCCTTATATTCTTCTGAAGCAAGTGAGAAAAGACATTCTTCCCCAACTTGTTTTGCTCACATTTTCCACTGGAAATTTTTAGTTCTTTGCCTGGAAACAAGCAGCAGATTTTTCTGCTGGGCCAAAATCCAGTTACACTAAAAGGAAGAGCTGTTGTCTTTCTAGCTGCAAATTCCTTAGTTTGCAGCTGGTTTTGCATCAACCTCAACTGAAAATACTATCCAGAAATACTACCCTGAAACTATATTTGGGTAACAGCTGTTTGGAGCAGAAGAGCAGGGTCTCAAAGAACTGGCTAAAATCACTCCTGCCGATAGATAGATAGATAGATAGATAGATAGATAGATAGATAGATAGATAGATAGATAGATAGATAGATGATAGATAGATAGATAGATAGATAGATAGATAGATAGATAGATAGATAGATAGATAGATTTTTGCAGTTGTTAACACAGTGAATTAACTGCAGATAATTAATCATTGATTGTACATTCCTGCATTTCTGGTAAGTTTCTTGCCCTCAGAATCTTCTGTCAACAAACCTTTTGTAAAAATTACCAGCCCCACCAAAAAAATAAGTACAGAAACATGAGGGGATACATGTTCTTCCCTCTCCCAACACAAACACTCCTATGCCAAAAAAACAAACAAAAAACAAAACAAAGCTCTGCATCTGTCCTGTTGAAATGCTGCCATTTTCCTAACTACGGCAATCTCTATGACCAAAAAACCCTAGGGGGACAGGGAGACAGTCACATTCTTTTTAGAGATGAAGAATGAGAGCGAGGAGAGACTCTCTGTTGCCAAATATGTGGGGTTAGAAAAGGGAGAAGAGTATAAAACCATATTAGTAGTAGGTGTAGAAAGAGAATAAAACCAATGAGACAGAAAAGGAATGTTCTACTCACCTGGCTAGTTTGTACTTGAATTCCAGCCATGCCACCTAAAGGCTGTTTCACTGGCCTAGATTCCCAGCTCTCATTTTTTTGTGTTTTTTGTTTTAAACTGTAAAGGTTTATCACTGCTACTGTATATATCAGTTTTATACTCCTTTCACTGCCATGGCTCTGTTCTAAGGAATCCTATAATTCATCATTTGGTTAAGAATGCAGAAGGTTGTCAGGTATCCTGAGGAACAAGGGACAGCAGATTAATTCAGTTTAATCCATCTGACAGACACTTGGGGTAATTGTATTTCAAGGGGACAGACTGGAGCTCTCTAGCAGAAAATTCTAAGTATCTCATCAAACTACAAAACCCAGGTTTCCTTGGCATGGAGTCATGAACATTCAAGTGATATGAAACTGAAGTAAAACCTGCAGTCACTGTTCTATCCAGCCATTTTGGGAGATATCGACCTGTTTTGCCGTGCCTTTAACAAATGAGTGAAGTCACAGTCCTGATGATATATTTTTGGACCTTTGAGATTTGAAAGGATAAACTGATCTGTTGACCATTGCGCTACATGAGCACACACACTGTGCACAACTGTGTCAGATACTATTCTATTAAAGCAGTGGTTCCCAACCTTGGGTAATCCAGGTGTTCTTGGACCACAGTTCCCAGAAACCCCAGCCAGCCCAGCTAGTGGTGAAGGCTTTGGAAGTTGCAGTCCAAGAACAGCAGGGTTAACCAAGGTTGAGAACTGCTGTATTAAAGGTTTGATGTGACAATCCTTAACTGTAAATGCTAAAACAGCCCAACATAATGAGTTATGGGATGATGGGGTTTTCTTTGTAACCACATGTTGCTTGCGATGAGAGAGATTAAAATATGTGTATGAAAGGGAAGAGGGAATGGGATGAGGCATGGATGCTCTAATTGATGTGACTGTTGTCCCCCCATTAGTTTACAAGTCACCTTGAGTCTCTGAATTGGGAGAAAGGCAGGATATAAATGCAATGCAATGCAATGCAATACAGTCCCCTTTGCAAAGTCTCTTTACCTTTCAGAATATAATCCATCCTATATCCAAATTGCGAGTAGACATGTGAAGCTCATGTTTAGCATTTCAAATTTGTTGTTTTTGTTGGAACTGGGAAAAATGACATTTCTGGACCATTCTCTTTATGATCTCAGCTGTTGTAGAACTGTACCTGGGAATACAATACCTGTTGAATATCTGCATCTACTGCAGTTTTCAAAAGACAGGAAAACTCTGTGAAGAGAAAAGATGGTAAAGACCTCAGGGACTCAAGGATGCATTATATGGAAAAAAGCTAAGACAACTCAACCTCTTCCTCTCTACCTATAAAGCAACTTTGAAAGAAGTGCTTCTGAGGCTAAATTTTGTGTGGCGAGCATGCATGCTGCATTCATCTTTGATGAATGACCCACCACAATTTGCATAATAATCAAATGATTCACATAATAGGCAGGTGTGACTTCCTGAATTCAAAAAGGCCATGTTATTTTGAGGCACTGTCTCTCCCACAGCTTCACTGAGCCTTCACTGAACTTAGATTTTGGCAGATGCCCTCTGCATATCTCAAAGGGAGATACAAAAGAATTCCAGTTACGGAACACAAATATGTATTCGGCTGCAACCAGAGAGAAGACATAATCCATTATATATTGTTCTGCCCCCTCTATAAGGACCCCAGGGAAAGATTTTTGTTACTTATTATCCAGTTGTTCCCTAACTACTCACCCAAGGAATTAGCATTAAGACTGCTTATTGACAATCAGCCATTGCCCCCTTACCCTGGAATAAAGATGCGAGACAAATATTATGGGATAAACATGGGCCACACTTTATTGAATAATCATTCTTGCCCACCGTGAAAAAAGGTGGGTCCTGCCATAGTGCGGAATCAGGTTTTGCACAGGGGTCTCAACGGACCCCTTACCAAACAAATGGGCGAGTCCCTAGCCCCAAGTTCTCACAGTCGTGAAGACAGTGAGAACCCGGCCGGCCCAAATTTGACCACCCCCGGACCTCGAGCCACATTCTCTTTGTTGACTGTTGGTCCGGGTGTGGCCCCAGCTCATCTTCCCCCCCCCCCCAAGCACTGTAATCACACGATCCACAGTGCTGGGAGGTCAGATTAGCTATACATTACCTGTGATTGCAAGGGGACTCACCAAAACCTGTTCTATCTGCACTACTCGCCTGTGTGACCAAATAATTCCACCTTTCAAAATGCCATCACACCTTTTCCAGTGTGGGATAGGCAAAAAATCCCCACATCCAAAAGCCAATCAGGATACAGGTCAAAAATTCCTATCCGGCCCCCGAAGGTGACCAAATAAAACTCACACTAGAACATAGGGTGGGCAGGTGGATTGCCAGCAAGGAAGAGGATGGAGGGAAGGGGGAACGCCATTTAAATAGCTCGCTCGTTCCCCCCTCCTGTCCCGGGTCATTTTCGCAAGACACCAAGCATCTCGCGATATCCCAGGAAGGAGGCAATGGCGACCGCGCTGCCGAAGCGTGGCTCGCCAGTGGATCGAACATTCATTACAAATGCTGTAGCACTATTTGCGTTGGCAGCCAAGAAGCTGAGGTCTGGTTTTCTCAAGGACCACAATGCCATTTAATTTAATGGTCCTTAGTTTAGTTGGAGATGCTCAAAGAAGGAAACATTTTAAAACATATATTTCTAAAATGTATATTTTTAAAACCTGGATTTTCTTTTTAGATCATATGTTGTATATTGTAAAGGCCTATGGCCATTAACAATAAAGTTTTGACTGACTGACTGACTGCCTGAATTCAATTTTCTGTCACTCCTCAAAGAGAGAAACTCCTGGTGCTTGTTGAGAACCAGAAGGAGAGTTAAGGGGCAACTACGTTGACAGATTTTGTGGGCTTCTCTCTGAGATTGGGACAGTCAGATTCATGTTACACTGGTCTACAGCCAAAATGATTCTGAATTAAATGTGGTTAAACTTTACTAATTCTGGGTCACTGAGAATGAAAATGGTGCTTAAAATTATTGATTGGCTCTAGTTTTAGCCTTCAACAACATCAATGGTGTGATAGCAGCCCTCAACATTGTTCATGATCCAGATGTGTGGAGACTAGAGATGGGGGTATTCGTATTCATACTCTTTGACCTGGCAGAGAGGCTCGTCACCCCACCTTCTGCCAAGAGTGGCTAATCCACCGTGAGCTCCAGAGCGATAGGAAGGAAGTGCGAAGCCCACGGCAGCGGTGGAATGGTGAGTGGTCGGTCTGGCCCCAGGGGGCCGGACGCTCGTTATCTGCACCTGTGGGGGGATATTCGTATATGAATACGAATACCCCCATCTCTAGTGGAGACTATTCATTGATTCATCAGAGTCCTAAAGCTGTTTTGGTGCATAATGGCAACGTTTTGCCATCAATTCCAGTTGGTGGTGCAGTCCATATGAAGGAAACGTCTGACAACATGAAACAACTTTTGAGGTGCATAAACTATGACCAACATCAGTGGCAGCAAGTCTCTTGTATTCATTAAATGGAGCACCTCTTGTCACTGTCCAACAATAGTCTGCAAGCATTCATGGGCAGCATTAGTCCTGATAACGTTTCTCCATTTTTGCAATGTCCTGGTGAAATTGCTTGCCATGCACATCACTCACTGCTCCACAGTTCAGTGGAAAAAAATGTAGATGAGAGTGCAAAAAATGAATAAGACTAAACTATGTAGGTAATAGTTTTTTTGCCTTTTGTTTCAGAATTCATTTTATTTATATAATACTTCTGCTGATTTTTAAAGTGTTACATAAACAGGACTGGTGAAATATTATCATGTAAAGCAACCATAAATGCATGAAAGCCCTAGGTTTACAATTAGTAGTATAAAAACACGCATATTTCATTTTCTGATACAACTGTCAGATTTTGGACAAAAAACTATTTTTGGCCTAAAATTGTTGACATATTAGGGGATTGTAGTGATTCATGAAAGAATACACAAATTTATGATTTGAATGAAAGTTTTGAATTACCAAGTGTTGGTTTGGCATTTAAAGGCATTCTTTGTTAGCATTCAAAAAAGGGGGGAGCATATTTGTTTTCTGACAGTTCTTTTTTTAGGGTCACAATGTTTTTGGAATACATGCTGCATATTATATATATTATGGTATTGCCACCTGGGATTTGTAGTTGGGTTTCATCTGCCTTAAAACCAACCCCATTGCACCAACTTTTCTTGCCAATCTGCTTGGATATCCAATGCCTTTCCCTCACCATATAAACATAAAAAGAAGGCTTTAAATCTGAACAGAGGGCAGCAACCTTGTGAAATATTTGGAAGAACAATCAAGACAGCTGGCCCCAGTAGAGCAAATACTTACCAAAGGAAAAGACCTACTGCTTGACTATCAAAAGTTCCATTAAAAGTCAGAGGACAATGTTAACATTAATGTTCATACAGTTTGACTGCAAAACAGCTGGCTTGCAGGGAAAATCTTGTTTAACTTTCCAGCATGAGGAAGAATCATCCGTGAAAATGTTGCTTGACTCATTCTACAGCTGAGCATTGCGATTGGACACATTAGTATATTGACCCAAGAGATGACACATTTCCATGCCATCACTACTGCAGTCACTGTGGAGCTTTGTCTATGAGGAACAATTACCCTCTGTGGAAACTGATCAGGGAGAGTTAGTACACCACAGGAGCTGAGACTGAGTTATGATCCAGGAAACTCCCCATTGAAATATCAGCCCTATCATCTGCAATTTGGGGATAATACAGGTTTATAATTGTTGAAATGTTGTGTACAAAATTCTTTGAACATTCCAATGTATCGTATGCATGCTAAGTATCAAAGGGTATTATGACATTGCATTACTTTGATGAACGATACATTTGTTGTCATCTTTGGGTGAAACTAGACAATACTGTTGGTACATTAGAAGCAGAGCCGCCTTAAAGGGTAAAATATATCTTAGTTGAGTATAAGCATTGCTCACCTCTACATGTTGCAAATTAGGTTGCTTTTGTTTTGTGATTGGTCATTGTGAGGTAAACATGGGCTTCATTTGCAGATCTGATTGTTCAACTGTGTAGCTTTGAGGAAATCTTATCACGGTAGATCTAATGTGCTATCAGGTTCTTACTGCAAAGCTAGCATCTTGTCTAATTCGACCCTTAATTTTTCTGACTTTGTGGAGACTGTTGGGGAAAAAATGCAATCTTGTATGCCTAAATCTTGCATGTATCATTGGAGGGGGCATACCCTATTGTAATTTACAACGAGTCACTAGTTTGACCCGTAAAGCTTTTCTTGCTTCTGTCTGTGGGTCAGACCTTTCCTCCTGTTTGTGTGATCCTTTGTTTTTGCTTTTTCTTGCCAGACCACCTCTCAACAAGCAAGCAAGAAGCCTTTTTCATGTGAGAAACTCAATTTTTCTCCCTTTCTTTCCTATTGTGCCTATAGCTGATAACTGTGAGTAAACTTCTTTATTCTACATGGACAGCTAGAGTGATCATTTTATTACAGCCTGTGTGTTCCAAGGAGGCAGGCGAGACTGAGCTAAATCTCTCATGCTTTCTCTCTCTCTCCCTCTCCCTCCCTCCCTCTCTCTGTGTTTGCATTGTGCTTTGCTAATAAAAGAAATAATCAAATTCCTAATATAAAACTTTCTTTTTTTACCCAAACCCTTAAGAGAGGCATCATTCTGGCCCTAAACCAGCAGGCTTTTGATAACTGAATTATAATGGGCACAGCCGGTTGGAGTCCTGGTGACCCCATCCCTGTTCCTGCTGGAGTTCAGGATTGAAACAGCAACTATGAAGTCTGGTTTTATTGTCTGTCGGGCATATACTGAGTAGAGTGAAGAAGATGAAGAGGACAAAATGGGCTCTGGATGTCTAGAGTCTGAGAAAGCTTTTTATTCTTCTCATCCAGTCATAAGAACATGGGGAGTGGGGAGAGAATCATTCTAACAATGACAAGAAAGAAGCTAAAATATAGTGGCAATTTGCCTCGAATAACCCAAGTTGACACATAGAGAACAGTCAATTTTGAATTTGCAGGGATACTAAAAATATGCTGACAGGAATATCAACGTGGAAATTGCTTGATCAAAAATCAAGCCAGAAAGGCAAAAGTGTTTTCTAGCTGACATTCACCTGATCTTTCAATAAATAACATAGAAAGGAGATAATATATCATTGCCTTTTAATTTCCTCTTACTCTAATGCTCTTTTATATGTCTTGTGGCTGACTCGAGCAGAGGCCAGGTAGTGACATTCTAATAATTTGGATGTATATATTTTCTCAGATGTCAAAAACCATCTGCAAGTGTCAAAAGTAGCAGGGAAAATGGTGTGAGACAATAAGACATGAAAAAAGAATTTGAAGATGTAGCCTGCAATCACAGGCATCTTTCTGGATGCCTGTGATTCAGGTGAAGTGTAGGATAAAGGATTAATTGTGTCGATGAAAATACACTGCCTCATCTAAAGCAAACATACACGTTAACCCATGAAAGAAAGGTAATATTGTTAAGTAGGAGAAGACAGTTTAAACACAGATGTTGTGAATTTATCAGCCTTCAGAAAAAGGAGGCTGTAAAACAGTTTGCATATGGGTTTCAGATGCAAAAATGAAGCAACTAAACATGAAATGCCCCAAGAATTTTGTTTTACTGGCTACATTTGAATATATATTGTATATTGAACATTCCTGATGCTCATAACTTAACAGAGTATGAAATTTACCTCTAAAGGTTTAGACAAGTGTACACAATGGCTGAAAGCCTATCGCTTAGCATAGTCACAACTAGAGTAGGTCCATTGAATCAGTGGAATATATATGATCTTCACATAGAAGTGCAAAAGCACACATTTTATGCCAAATATTACCAGGAGCCCTCTCTCTCTCTCTCTCTCTCTCTCTCTCTCTCTCTGTGTGTGTGTGTGTGTCGTGTGTGTGCTATGCTTCTTTAAGTCAAAGGGCACTAGTTTCGCACAGAGTCCATTTGTGCAAATTACGCAAACGTGATGAGAAGACGTAGCATTTCTTGTCATGCTCTTCTCTGGAGGTGAAATATCTGGAATGATTTAGAAATCTCATGTTGCAGTATTTCACTGAATTGAGACAACCTAAATCCAACAGGACAGAAATGTAGTGAATATTTTATTTATTTATTTATTTATTTATTGCATTTTTACCCCGCCTATCTAGTCGAACGACCACTCTAGGTGGCTATATCCTTTGTATCTTTCAAATACACAGGTAAATAAAATGCACATGTCCTAGCATTTGTAGAAAAGCAGATAAGTAAGAAGCAACGCTTCAGAGGTGGTCAAAAATTCATATGGCTGAAACAGAGAAGGAAGGGACCATATTTTGGAAGTAGGAAACACTCTTCATATGTGAAAGGCTGCACAATCATTCACTGGTATCTCCCGTTACTAGTGGAAACCACCCTGCCTGAAAACTGGGAGAGGCACTGCCAGTCCATGTATAGTCTACTGAGATAGACCAACAGTCTAACTGATGTTAAGCAGCTTCCAATGCAACTGAATAGTCAACTGCCTGTTGCACCTCTGTCACCCAAGGTGTAGCATCCCACATTTAAAGCATCCTTGCCATATACTCAGTTTCTACTGCTGTTGAAAATCATCAGAAGCCATAGCATTGATAGCATCTTTATATGGCTGACACCATTGGTAATGTTTCTTTCAGTTAAGAGGTTCTTCTTGCTATTGAGGTTAAATCTATTTCCCTTGAGTTTAAGACCATTGGCCCTTGCCTTATAATCAGCCAATTGTCACCCATCTGCCTTCTGCTAAAAATCCCCCATTGTAATCATGTTTGTTCTAGGCCAGGATGCTCAGCCTGTGGTCTTTAAGAGCCTAAGGGCCCCCACGGGATGCTTCATTGCCCTTGCTGAATTCCCAGCCTCCTGAATTCCTCTCTGGTTTCACCTAAATAGTTATTTTCCTGCCCTTGTCAGAGGATGACCAGGGAGTGAGAGGGAAATCTCACCATATTATCCTCCAAAGATTCTCAAGCAGACCCATCTTTTAATGCAGAGGGAAGGCTGTTCACACCATCCCAGTAAGGAAAACGAATAGCCAGGATTTGTTTGCACTCAGGCATTTGCATGTGGATTGTATCTGGGGGCCCTGAATTCCCAGCAAACATTACACCAGATGCTCAGGATAAACTCTGTCCACCCTGCTGCAGTCTGAATGAATGCATATGATGATGGTGATGGTGATGATGGTGATGATTTTTATTAGTCTTGAACAAAGGACCAAATATGAGATGGACTGGCTCCCTAAAGGAAGCCACAGGCTTCAGCCTACAATTGCTGAGCAGGACTGTTGAGGACAGGATATTTTGGAGACTTCTCATTCTTGGGGTCACCATGGGTCAGAGGTGACGTGATGGCACAGAACAACAGAGGAGCAATATAGGAATCTAGCTGCTTATATCTTAGCTAGTTATATTGCATCTTTTCGCATACACCAAAGGACTAGTAATATGTAAATCCTGAGTTACACCTAAATCTGAAGTACCGCTTTGCAATTGCAGAATGTACGCAAATATGAGTTGTTTAGTATGCAATGTATTGACTTTTCTACACACAATTTCATGCCTTGTTTTCCAGCTCTGTCGCTACAATGGATAGCTTCATGCAGCATGAAGTAAATCTCTGGTGTTAAGCATTTATTATGTAGTCTCTCCTTCTACCTTTCTTTGACCATCACAATATTTCTTTGATGTCCCCACATTTTTACATTTCAAAGGCTAAGATAACAATGTGCTTTAAGAGTACCGGAGGGGGGTGGGATAAAAACAGAATGCATGGCTGTGCTATATTAAAAAGAAACCCCATTCTACCACCATTTCTGCATTTGTCTTAGTTTTGAATTTATGAGCTTTGGAAAAAAAATTCTTTAAAAAAACTGAAACAAAAATGCCTGTGCAAATCACAATCACAGAAATTGAAAGAGCAATATCCTTTCAGATCATCAGCTGCATTTCTTGTGTTTCAGATCAATGAGATTGTGATGGCGTGAAGCAGCTCTTTTGCTTCATTTTCAATCCTCTGCAGCTACCAGGATGAAAGGAATTTGACGGACACAAGGGATCCCCCACTTTCCATACAATGCTCAGAATTGACTCCTTTTGTGGAGTCTAACAGAAGAGAGCAAGAAAAACAGAAGTGAAACATGAACAACTGCAGCACTAAAACCTTGTAGATCCCGAACAGAAATGCTCCTGGGCTACTGTAGTACAGTTCTGCCACATACAAACAAACAAACAAACAGATTTTACGGTGAATTCACCCCAGGAGCTGAGTTTGAGGTGGATGAGAGAACAGGGCAAAGTAAATTTTTCTCACTGCAGATCAAAACGATATCTGTAGAGCTAGGAAACAGTGCTTTTTGGACTGCAGCTCCCATAATCCCCAACCTAGGACAACCACTGAAAGTGCTGGAAAGCTCAGTGGTTTTGGTATCTGGCTGCGGGGCCAGAGGATGGGAGTTCAATTCCCCACTGTGGCTCCTTGACAGGGGCTGAATTTGATGTTCCATAGAGTCTCTTTTAGCTCTGCAGTTCTAAGATGATGATGATGATGATGATGATGATAAAGTTATAGCTCTTGAAACTCTAGATCAGCTGTTTTAGATACAAAATGGCAAATCAATAAGGTGCTGGTATATGGAAAATATTTAATATGAAATATTAGTAACAGCCAATCACTTGTTCGTTTTATAGGTCCTTTGGTATTTTTGGACTATGTGTTTTCTTTGTGGGTTCTACTGTGTTGCTGTGATTCTTAGAATGATTTTTGTCCTAGAAGGTGAGATACAGATTAATTAATTAATTAATTAATCAGTCTGCCTTTTTAAAAAAAGTGACCCAAGAGACTTGCCTGCTTGTCAAGATCTATGTATGTACCCTGGTTTGAGAATAGTGTGAATTAAGGATGTGCTTTGGGTTAGGAATTATTTTGAATCCAAAGCAAAGTGGGGACATTTATCAGTTTTTGAACCAAAATTGCACACAGTGAAGGAAGGCTGTTATCTTTTTAGTGTACAGGATGCCAGGTCCTCCTTCCACACCATGGAGAATCCTATGGACTGGCAAGGAAGAATGTCTCCTCCCTTCCAGGAAGAGAAAGGTGACATCTTTGGTGCTGCCAAATTTCAGCAGTACCATTCTGCTTGGCAGTCCCAGAAGCATTGGCAACCTGGACATCAGTGAATGGGCACGGGAAGGTCACTGAAACAGCCAGAGCGGGCTGCATATGTCACATAGCCCACATGCTACCTATTTTTGCTTTAACTAGAACTGGAGGCTGTTGAAACATGGAAGGGAATTTGGCAGACTGCAACTACTTTTCCATGCAGCTACTGATAGGTACACAGACGGTTGCTTTCATATACATTTCTGCTAGAACAGCGGCATTGGGTCACAATAAAATTGAAAATAAAGATAAGAACTATTAGCAGTACGTCAGATCTTAACGTAAGATGTTAAATGTTAGCGTCTGAGCAACATGAAATGTCTACATGAATAATGAGAGTTTGAGTGGAAAACATTGTGTACTAGTAGAAAAGCTCCTAACATGAAATACTAAGAGAATAGCCCCCCTCTCAGTCACAGGAAGGATGCTGCACCCGTACTTAATAATATGCACCGATTCCGCCGGTTTTCAGTTCTTCCAGGCTTCTTTTAAGTACCGAACTTCGTCAATAAAAGAAAAAGCATGTCCTTCCCAAATTCAAATCTGCAGTTTAATAATAGATTACAAGCAAAAGGTATAGGGAAATGCACAAAAGGAGAGACTGATCTGTCGAAGTTGTACCATGACAAAACAAAGTTAAGGTAATGGGAATCACACAAAAGATTTAAAGCTCTGTACAGAATACTTTCGTGTCAACAAAGTCCCTTTGTTTCAAATGTAAACCATTATCTTCTTATCTACAAAAGGCACCAGAATAGTCAGAGGAATGAGTGCTACACAATAATACTGAAAAGTTTTCTTGACAAGCTTTTCCCTAGTCTTGCGCCTGACCAAAGGAAGGGCATTCATATTGACAAATGACATTTTTCAGCAAAACACAGAGATGAGGCAATGTTCCAATGTACAACCAAGTCATGTTGGTGCTTTCCCTTCCAACAGAAAAAAAATAGAAAGCAGGGTGTTCTGTTATGCTTAGAGTCAGTGTGGTGTAGTGGACAGAGTGTCGGACTAGGTCTCAAGAGACCATGGTTCAAATCCCTGCTCAGCTCTGGAAACTCATGGGGTGTGGGCAATGGTAAACTACTTGAACATCTCACACATATTGAAAATGCTATTAAGGTCACCATATGTCTGCAGTTACTTGAAGGCATATGATTCCAACAATTCTGTTAAGTTCTTTTATGTATTTTTGTGTGTCATGCTCTACCCCACAATGTCTCCTCAAGTATCAAGGAAACTGGAAAATATACAGAAGTTTGGAATCCTATGTACAATAAATCCTCGTATTTATCTATGCAATCACATAAGAATAATTACATTTCTCTGCCCTTTCACAGGCTCTTCTTCATGCCCCATTTTTCACTGGTTATAAAATTGGGAATGCAGCTAATCACACTCTTGGTTGTATGGTGGACCCACAGGAGGAGAAACCCCATTGTGTCATTGTTGTTTTATGAGTGGTTTTCCTCAGTTGGATTTTGGCCTATTTATTTTTCAGGAGGAAAATGGAAAAAAGACTTCTTGTTCCACACGCAAATGAGCTGAGGACCACAAAGCTACTTGGCACATAACCATAGCTTCTCCACATGCTAAAAGCAACAATTTCTAATGCTGCATTTACATTTCAATTATCCTTTTAAGAATCAAAACTAAAGATCCCACATGGAGAAATCAACATTGTTGCTGTTTGTTAGACCTGCTTTTTGTTTTGGGTTGTTTTTTTGTTTTGGAAAAATGGGGATCTCACACCAGTTGCAGTTTTCGGGGGCTCAAACCACCAGTGGGCAGAGTAACTTGGCATTCTATGTCTGGATACCCAGTTTGGTATAGTGGATGAAGTAATGGACTAGGACTCATGAGGCCTGGATCTGAATCCCTGCTCAGCCATTGAAACTCATTTGGTGGGCTTTGGTACTATGTACCTCAACTGAGAAGGTGGTAAGTTTGCTATTTTGCCTCAGGTGACACAAAGTCTTAGGGTGGCCCACCACCAGGAACTTTGTATGAGTTCTCTTGAAACAAAGAGGAAGCAGACTGGAACACTGTACATCTTTTAATCTCAGTCTCCGGATTTTAGTTTGAACCATTGTGAGTATGCAAGAGTTAATAATGTATTGCTTCACAAGATAATAATCATTGGCAATGCATTTGAAAATCCTTTTGAAAATCTCTTCCTCTAGCTTTTTGGGATATTGTCCTTTTCTGTAAAGGAACTCAAAATCCTCTTCAAAAGGGCAGCCAATGGTTTGTGGTAGCACAAGATTCATAACCAAGGGAGTCATTCTTTTATTAGTGCTATCTGGCTTCTACATAAGAGCGAGATGAAGCAATCTTGTTGCTAATGAAGGAAGAATGAGCCTGGCAAAGCAAGAAAAAAAATGGTAATTAACTTTTAATGGAAGCCAAACCAGAATTAATAAGTTATTTCTGGAAGTTTTAGAAGTTCTGTTTTGAAAGAGATTTTGGAGTGATTCAGTTGCATGATCTACAAGATTCAAAAGTACTGCCCATTTCATTCTGATCAACAGAACCTTGAAAGGGGGGAGAAGACACAGTCCCTCTATGGCCCTGTAAACAAGCATTCTTATTTTGATTGTTTTATTTATTTAATTTCACATTTATGCTGCCTTTCCCCTAGTGAAGGGACCCAAGATGGCTCCCAAATTATTTAAAAAACAAGCTAGCTAAACCATGATAAGCTAAAAACAGCTAATAACACAATCTTCCTAGTAACCCGACGGGGTTTGTACAAGACCATCATTCCAAAAAATACTATCTCTTGACAGGCAATTTTTTTTCAAAAGACTGATGTTTATAATACCTAAAGGAAACTGGATGGAAATTTAATTTCCCAGTATAACTGAAATGTATCAATGAAAGTTCTATGATCTGAGCTATTTTCTCAAGGAATTATTTTAAAAGATTGCTTTTTAAAAAGAGTAATCTTAATTTCTTGCCAACAGATGCATACACAAAAGATGACCTCATATGAATAAAACAGTGTAGGTCTACTCAAGCCATGTACCTATAGCAGCTACATAGAGAAAAAAACAAAAGACAGTACATACACACACACACAAAAAGAAAGAAAAATGAGACACTGTACCTATGTTTTTAAGCAGTTCCCTGCTATACCAGGTGGCTGCTACATCAGGGGTAAAGCCAGCATGATATCATCATAATTCCATGCACAATCAGCAACAGAATCAACAGCACAACAGCTGTAGAAACAACACCTGACACAACAATGCAGACAGATATTCTCACAGTCTCCCACGCAATCAGCCCATCCCTTGAAAAAGTTACTTTGTAGACTACCGCTCCCAGAATCTCATGGCCAGCTGTGCCCACCATTAATTATATATGTTGCTGCACATCAACAATTGTGCTATGTTTTGTGTATGAGTGATGTATTTCAATGCCTCATGAGGGCCAAACAACTTATCCAAACAACTCATCAGCTAAATGACTATACTCGCACTCTCCACTCCAGACACAATAAACAGCTAGGCAGCAAGTGAGACACCATGGAACCTTAATTTCTATAAGTCAACCCAGTATTGTAGATACAAGGAGATGGCATTTCATGATGGGAGCAAGGGGCACCTCCCCAGAAATTCTGGTATACCCTGCCTCCTCCTCCATGATTTACTCCTGCTTGAGGACATTCATGAAGATTCTAAATAGGTATCAGAAGAAAGTGATACCGTGAAAGCAATGCCTCTACACAGAAAAATACTAGAAGACAACAGCTTTATCCTTCGTGAGGATCTGAATTTTGAGGAGGCAGGTATGTGGAATGCTGATGAAGTGACAATATGTTCATTGATGATTCTGTTGGCTTTTCTGGAGGATGAAGCTGGAAAATGGGCTATGTGGGCTATGAAACTCACCAGTGTTCTTCTATGTCACCATTTTAAAACTGCCATAATAATGCAGTCTTAACAAACTATTTTATGATGTAATGCCATTTCATGGGGTTGTTAAATATTTGAAGTTCCACTGGAGCACACAGAAAATTGACAGAAGACTACTTCCTCAGTGAAATATACATCAGGACCTGGGATTTCCTCCTTTTTTCTTAATGTCTACAGAGAGGGAGGGAACAGCAGCATCTTTCTGAACATTTTGTGAATATTCACACCAATGTGAGAGCATTCTATGCACATATACAACAAACCCTCACAAAGCCTTTGATTGCCGTTGCAGTCATTTGATTGGAAGAGCCACAGAGGCTTGGCCAAGCAGAAGAACACCTATATGTTCACAGGGAGTAAATTTAAAAAGGCTGGCTACTACCTCAGTCCTCCAAAATGCCTCAGTCTCATTCCCTACTCTTTCACTGACCATCTCTCTTTATACCTCGCTTTGGAAAAGCCCTTGCCTTCAACTGCTGTAGGAAGGCTAAAGAATTATTTTCTAAGCAACCTCTGATGAGTGGATACTGACCCCCATTTCTAGTAAAAGCAGAGGCAGAGATTGCATGGGCAAGTGGTTCTCTTAGTACCAGACTAATTCTTCCACTGTTCTTAAGCAAAGCACCCCTGGGCTATGAAATCATATTTGGACACATATCTCTGTTCTCTCCACTTTAATCTTCCTCGTGGTTTCTTCATCTCTGAGACTTTGCCACCACTTTTACTGAAGGGAGCCTTTGAATTAAGAGCACCAAAATATAAAATGAACATATAGGCAAGACTTAACAGAGTTTACCAATAATCGCAGATCTGTAGATACCATATGATAACAATGGAAATATTTACTTATACCAGAGTGAGCTTGAGAAGAATGCTTGCAGTTTTCATCGTGTGTTTGCTTTCTGCTGCTATATTTACTTTACAGGTTTTTTAAGTGAGCACATGCACAATCATAAAGATTAATGTGCAGTGGAGGTGTCTCAGAGGAAAGAGAAAGTAGGTGTGCGTGTGTGCGTGCACTCACATGTTGTAGTGGTGGAAATACCCATTTCCTTCCCTTAGCCTAGGACTAAAAGCACCAGTTATCTATTGTTTGATAAACATGATATTTTGAAAGTTTGCATTGATTTATTTTTGTTTTTCTTTACAGATGGATCACTGCCAGGTAACTAAAATCACATTTTGTTGAAAGTTTTGTTTAAATATCTTTTATGATGTTTATCTGAATTCCTTAGGTTGACTGTTCATAAAAACAAGGTCCCAAACAGCTGATTACGTTGGCATACGGCAGAAGAAAAACATCTCATGGATAAGCCCATAATCTCACATTAATTTCCTGTCTCACCCCTAGCAGTAATGGTTAGTGGGAACTATTTGCAAAAGTACAGGTATGTTCTAGCAGAAACTGTTCCAAAGAATCCACTAGAGAAAGGCATAAAAATCTGAAGAAAACAAAATAACAGAAGAAACAACAATAACAATCTCTGGTCACAGCAAGTGATGCTGGAGTACTTTGTTTTGTTGGCAACTTTAAACAAATTGACCCAATTCATACAACCTGGATATGTGATTGAGGATGCAGTTTGCCTTCATGTTCCTGTCTGAATATTGCAACGCAATTTTCCATTCAAAAATATACACAAATATGTGTGTTTTGGGAATAACTGCTCAACCATCAGATTGTTATGGTTTATGAGAAGTTTTCCTGTTATCTCCTCTCAGAAATGAAGGGTGCAGGCCGTGTTTTTAGTTTTTGCAACATTTTTATTGTGGCTTTTAATCACTGATTCTGTGATCCTACTTCTGTTCTGCCACTCTAAAGTCTCTATTTGTATCTTTTACCCAAGTGGATAATGTGCAGTAGAGTGCCAATTGTGGAGTAAAACATGTGATTTTCTGCCCCTCCCCCCATTGGGTAAGAATAACTTTTGGTGAAACACATCTGAATGTGTTTCTTCCGGAAAGTTCTGGATGGCATATCAGTATCCTATTGGGGCAGATTTATGAGTAACACCTTATTGCGTGAAGGATCTTTAAGAGTGTGAGGGCGGTTGCCTTTGGCACCCCTGGAAGGATGTCTGCTCTCACCCCACACTCCCTGGAGCTGCCTCCTGCCAGTTCTTAGGTGGACACTGAGGCTTCTCAGCCAGCCCAGGGCTAAGAGGGAAAGCTGATAAGGACCACCTGGGCAGTGGGGTGGGGATAAAGGTAGAGGGGGAGTCTAAGGTCTTATGTATTTTTATAGCTGCTGTTGTTTTTGAAGGCAGACTTAATGCATTGGAACACAATTTAAAACAAGAAGAAATGATTAATATAAGCACCAGATCACACCAATGGCACTGGAAAAGGAGTGGGCAGTGTCTTAGTAAGTTCCACAGGAGCACCAGCACACAGAAAAATCAATCAACAGTAGCAAAATAATGGTGAAATGCTTGATAGTAGTAGGTTTTTACAGACCTTTTACACTAATTAAAATAACAGCCCTTTTATCAAGTATGGGAGACAAGGAGGCCCTATAGAGAAGTATCAGTGTGGAAAAGTAACAGGGATTGAGCACCATCTTCTGGGATTTATATTCGGATAGCAGTGGAGCTATTATTGAAATGGGCACTCACTCCATTCTTCCCTGATAGCCCCAGACAAGGCCATGATTAAGGCTATCAAAAGCCACTAAGAAATCTTAGTCAAAATCAGCATTGGGGTCACACATTCCTGACTCTTTGATGACACAGGTTCCCCACTATGGAAACAAAAGCTGCTGCCAGAAGAGAGATCAGGATTGAAATGGATAATTTGTTCTAGCCAAGTGTGTGGAACTTGAGTCTTTCCTGCTTAAAACCAATATATATATTTTTAGGGCCATCTCCAAGTCCAAGACAGCCTGGCTACAGAAGCCATGTTCCTAACATCTCTAGCTGGGTAGGTCTGGCCACATTCTTGTTTCTTATAATGCCACAGAAGAATGCTAAGTCATGTTTTAGGACATCATGTTGTAACTTAATTATACCTTTCCGGATGCAAGCAGAGAGAGCTCAAGTGGCATAGTGGATGGGGTGATAGATTAAGACTCAGGAGACCTGGGTTCAAATCAGTGCTTGGTCAGGGAAACTCATGGGGGAGCAATGGTAAAACACTCTTGAAATATCTCACATGGCTTGAACGCTCCATTACTGTTGCTATCAATTGGATGCGACTTTGCAGCACACAACAATTGCAACAGAAATCTGTGAAAAATAACTAATTGCCTGTAACTAGTTACTGCAAAGATTGCATTCTTAATTCTTATTCATAACCTATTTACAATTATTTCACCATATACTTCCCAAATGTTGAAGGAAGCTTTTGAGGCAACTTCCAAACGCAAGCTGTTCATTATCTAAGCCTCATTTTAAAAAAACCAAAAAAAAAAACAAAAAACCCAAGGTGCCTTGTGATAAAATTCCTGTATTTGTATTTAAAACCTTGGCTTGGCTTGGTTAAAACATCTAAGGAGCATCTGTTTATTTAGTTTCGACAGGTGCCAAGAAATCATTTATTATATTGTTGCTGTCGTCCTTGTTATTCCCCTATGGGAACTATTTGAAGTGTGAATACTTTATGCTCCAAGTAATACAGGCAGAATTCAAAGGCAGGCTTCCTTGATGCAAAATTATCCTTGCATTCCTACAGAGTAGCATAATGTTGCACGTAGGACTGTAGAAGTGGGTTTATCACTTCCCATCACACTACCACTACTCAACAAGTCCTTGTGCATGTAATGTGACTGGACTGAGATTCTCCACCACTTTTGTTTTCTCTTTTCATCATCATCATCATCATCAAAACACATATCCAAACTGCAGTTTCTGTCTCTCTTCCCCTCTGCTCATTCGTACACGAATGTATTCTAAATGTTTTCACAGCTGCTTGGGAGGTGTTGATTCTTAGTGTCAACTCATTCACTCAGCTTAACATAATCACTCCTTTTTAATGGAACAGTTAGCTGGAAAATGATGTCTATCATTTTTGTTGCTGGGGGTCCAAAAATATGGGTAAGAGGGAGAGGTGACAGAGGCATAATTACCAGGCCTGGTACCATTTTTCCACTCCCCCCCTTACACCTTCTTCTTCTATAGATGATGCAGTGTTGTGCAATGTCAACAATCAGGAACGGAAATGAAGGCAGTGTGAAAGGCCCAGGTGAGTAATTACTGGGAGGTGGCAGCCGCACAACTGCTTCCAAAAGTGCCGGGTTGACAAGGTGCAGATTGTTTTTATCTTCGGGTGTGAAGCATGCTGATTTGCTGTTGATAGATCCAGGCGGCAATATTAATTAAAGCACAAGCAGGAGCTAATCTGTCCTGTTGACAGTGCTTTGGGGGAGGGTGACATTGGGTGGATGGTGTATCCTGTGTGGCACACCAAAAGCAAAAGTTAGCTCAATTGTCTCTGCCTGCAAAACAGAGAGCCCTTGTATTTCCATGTATACTGGGAAGTAAATAACAAACATGATGCAAGGGCTTGATTGCAGTTTTAGATACATTCTCTCTGCACTAATAGCCTTAGTCCAGAGGACAGAGGGAGCACTTGGAGAGGAGGGGCTCTGCTCTACCCCTTCTAGCCAATGGCCTACCTCACTGCCTTGACCTCCATTTGCTTGGAGTTGTCCTTACTTGTTATAGGTGTGATCTGGATTCTACCCAAATTTATTGTACCTATGGTCCTGAACCTATCTGTTCTGATGATATGCTTACAACTTAGATTCTCTTTTGTCAGAGCTTAGCTCATTAAAAAAGGCCAAGCAACTTGCTGGAGTATGTGATGTTTCTCTGACACAGGCATGACTGCAATTGGCTTCTGGCTTCCCAGTGAGGGCATGAAAACCTCGACAAGGTGTATCCTTTGATCCCTTTGGGATAAAATATCAGGTTCCAAGGGGGTTCAGACTAGAGTAATAGTATGGACAAACAGTGAACCCTTCCTCCCATACCACCATGGCCCCAAACCTCAATTTAATGCTTGGTGCCTCTTTTTATTTTTAAAGGGAATGGTTGGAGACTCAGGTGCAGACCTCATTTATCTCACCCAGCTTCTTATGCAGTTACCTAGCTGGTCTGAAAACATTGCAGCGCAACCCATACATACCATACTGCAGCTTCCCCATTCTGGCATGCTTCAGATGTGTTGGACTGTAACTCCCACATGACTACTTAAAAAGAAGCAACAACAAGTCTTGCAACACCTTAAAGACTAACAAGTTTTATTTGACATAAACTTTCATGGACTGTAGCCCAGTTCTCCAGATGTGGACGCAACTGAAGAAGCAGGACCTAGTCCACAACACCTTATATGCTAAATAAAAAACTTGTTTTAAGGTCCCCACAAAACTTCTTGTTGTTTTGGCTGCAACAGACAGCTACCCCCCTCCACTGGGACATTCTGACTTATCTTCTGAAGTCAGTGAATCATTTGGTGAAATTCAGCTTGATCTGATTTTTGCCATTTTACACACTCATTCCCCCCCCCCCCCTGGTTTATTCTACCCATAACTCCACTTCTCCTGAATGTGGGTTAAACTAGGAGAATTATTACTACCATGACTACCATTACTACTAACAATAATATAGTGATGGAGTTGCAGCAGGCACAATTTGCAACCATGCAAATATAAAACACTGAAAAAATAAGCATGAGATGACCATTTGCTTGCTCATCTGCTTTTTGCACAATGTGTTTTTTTATTAATTCACACGTAGGTACCTCGGTTCCTGCAGAATGGTAAAAATGCCTCACAATGGAGTCTTGATACAATAGTATGTGTGCAGTTTGCTTCACAGTATTTATCAATCAAGTTACATAGGTTCACAAACACATTGGTAAAATATTGCACAAAAAAGAATCCCAATGCAATCAAAAATGTTGTCAGGTCAATATATTACCATCAAAAAACTCACACATTACAATGGTGAGAAAAGCAAGAATCGATTCAAAGTTGCATGTGCATGTTGTTCTCAGCAAACTTTTGAAGGGTAAACAAAAAGAACAATGGAGAAATGCTTGCTGTTATGTGCTGTCAAGTTGCCTTTGACTCATGGTGACTCTATGAATGACTGATCTCCAAGAGGCTCTGTCTTCAACTGCCCTGCTAAGCTCTTGCAAACTTAAGCCTATGCTTTCCTTTAGGGAGTCAACCCATCTAGTATTTGGTCTTTCTTTTTCCTGCTGCCTTCAACTTTTCCCATCATTATTATCTTTTCCAGAAAATCTTGGCTTTTCATGATATGCCCAAAGCAGGACAGCCTCAATTTCAACATTTTTGCCTCCAGAGAGGCTTGTTTTGACTAGGACCAACCTGTTTATCTTTCTGGCAGTCCAGAGTATCTGTAAAGCTCTCCTCCAGCACCATATTTCAAAATAAACTCTCCCCCCCCCCCGTCAGCTTTCTTTACTGTCCAGCTTTCACACCCATACATAGTGATCAGGAATTGAAGAGTGTGGATGATCTTGGTCATGATATCCAGTGACACATTCGTACACTTGATGATCTTTTCTAATTCCTTCATTGTTGCCCTTCCAAAATCCCAATCTTCTGTTTTCTTAGCTGCAATCTGCATTTGCATTGATGATTGAACCAAGATATACAAAATCTCTAACTAGTTCTATTTCTTCATTGTCAACACTAATGTTACATAGTACTTCTGTACACATGATTTTGGTCTTCTTAATGTTCAACTGCAGTTCTGCTTTGGCACTTCTTTCACTTTCACTATAAATCATTTCAAGGCATTGCTGCTTTATGCCAGTAAGATGGTGTCATCTGCATACCTTAAATTCTTGAGGTTTCTTTCCACCAATTTTCACTCCTCCTTCATCTGAATCTAGTCTGGCTTTCCATTTGATATGTTCTGCATACAGATTGCATACAGGTAATAGGGACAAAATGCATCCTTGTCTGTCACCTTTGCCTATAGGAAACCATTCTGTCTCTCCATATTCTAATGGTAGCATCTTGTCTACAATACAGCTTACACACCAGGACAATCAAGAGCTGAGGCACACCCATCTTGTTCAGAGTAACACATAGTTTCTCATGATCCACACATCAAAGTCTATAAAGCATTCTTTGGTGTTGCCTTCAGTAGTCAACAGATATTTGCAATATAATCTCAAGTGCCTTTTTCTTTTCAGAATCCCAACTTTAACTTCAGGCATTTTTCACTCCATATAACGTAAAAGCAACATCTTGAGCATCACTTTGCTAGGAATGGAGACATGCTATTGTGCACCAATTCTTCACTGAAAACAGAACCAGGTAATCTGGAATGGCATCTGCTGCTTGGAACTGGGCTTGAAATAGGGAACAAAAACAAATGAACCTTTTCAGGTTATTATGAAAATAATATGATTAAAATTCTAAGTATGCAAATGACACTATGGTCAATATTACATTGACTAAGCATCACAGAACAGCTCTCTGTACCCCACAGCAGCATCTGTAATCATATAGTTAATGACCAATTATTTGAATCTAGGCAAGATGGAAGTGATGCTGGTAGAAAATCCAAGTTGTGTGGGTGGGTGCATGGTTTATTTGCTTCTCATTGAAAAGTACCATGTGGCAGGTTCAAAGTTTATTCATTTGTTTCTTATTCATGCTTATTATTATTTTTCCTTCCCTCCTTCCTTCCTGCTTTGATTTGTGGTTTGTTTATTTTATTTTTATTTTGGCTTATTACATCAGAGGTGGTGATAACAGTGGTCCTCTTATCAACTGCCCTTTGGTGGCCACCATTTTCTTTGCTCAGAATGGCCAGATAGTCACATCATTTTATGGGAATTTTGCAGAGAAAATGGCAGCTAGCCAATTTCCCCAAAGTGATCCAGAAGTATGGATCCGAGGCACTCTAGAAAAAAATTAAGTAGCAGCCCTCAGAGGATCTCCACTGTGGAATAGCCACTGCTTGTGGAGAAAATGAGGTTTCACAATCCCAAGTGGAATAAGGATTATGAACGCATTTTTATGTATATTTCACTCACATTAATTTAAAATGCTTCACAGTGAATGGCATTTGAGTTAAAAAGCCATTCCTGCTTAAAAGGGGGGGGGGGGCTGTGCTGGGAATGCCCCTTATCTTTCACCAGCATGACCTTTCCTTCAGGAGTATCAGTATCACCTATACCTTTGTAACCTTGAAAAGTGGCCTACTTTGAACGTCGTATGAAGGTCAGTGTGGGATAGGAATGAACTTGAACTAAACTGAATTTAATTCAGGTGAACTGAACTGAATTGATTAGTCAGTTGATCAATGAGTCAATAACATGGTCTAAATGGAGTGGTCCAAGAGGACAGCAACAGATTACCTTGTGTTTCAGTTGGACACAGTTTGAATTCATTAGGGGAGATCTTTCCAGGACAAGTCTTGATAGCTAGTCACATGTCAAACCACTAATATATCCAGTTCGATACCTATACATTTGTTGGAAAGATTACTTCCCATCTCTGAAAACCCTGTACTCTTTGCCGCAGAAAAACTCTCATTATAAGGTCTTATTAATTAGTAATCTATTCTATTCATATACTATGAACAGCGAGTGAAACAGAGAAAAGAAGTGTCTACCAAATAGATTGTACTTGAAACTCTGATTTCCAAATTGCCTGCTCCTATGTTTTTATATATATATGCATGCAAAAGCAATCTAGGTCCAGTGTTGCAAAGCATACAAGTTCCCATCTTAAAATTTTACACCCTATTGGAAGGGAAATAATAGTGTTAGGGAAAAGCTAATCCTGTGACTTGTTTCTTTATCAAATTTGCCTGGAGATGTTGGGGCATTTCCAGTGAGATTTGTTTGCCTTAGCTACTCTCTGCTCAAACAGCTATCGAGCTAGGCTTGACGCATCCTTCTCCTTTCCTTGAATAAAATAAAAATCTCCCTGCTTAATTGAATGCTCGACACTCTGGAATGAGAGGCTGAAACAAGCCTGTGCATGTTATAGTTGGAAGCAATGTGAAGAAGGGACTATCGACTGGCAACGCACGAAAAACAACAAGTAACAAAAGCCCGACATGATGGCTGAGGACTTCTGGTAATAGATATGAGAGCTTGTCTGAAGCAATGCAAATGAAATCTATGCAGGAGTGCAAAGAGAAAGAAATAATTTTACACCAGCAACCTGCAATAAGGCCCTTGATTATTGGTATTACACCTACATAACCTTGAAAGAGGAAGCCTGGAATTCTGGGACGAGACTAATACAAAGCCAGAATTGTTGTAAATATCTTGACCACTGAAGAAAGACAAAATAATTTGCTCTTAAGCAGACCAGCACTTGCCTTCAATGAAGTGGGAATTCAAGGGCCCAGCCCTGTGGGGTATATGTCATCTGCTATGAACCCAATTCAACACTCAGCAGCTGAAAAGCCAGTCACAATTGACTCTGCTGATAAAAATCTACTTTTGATCTGACTTCAGGCAAGTTCCTCTAACTGCTGGAACACAGACAGGTATTGGTGAATTTTGTCAACAGTTTTGATGGAAATCGCTCCCAAGCACAGTTCTCTGGGCTTACCTTAAGGAGACCAGCCAAATCAGCAATATTGCAATCCCTCCTATAATGAATTCTGTCCAATATGCTGCAAAGGGTTGCATTTAATTTCTAATGCTATCACATGTACATTATAGCTCTTCTAATATACTAAGGTCATTCATGGCATTGGGATCAAACACCACATTACATCAGTTATGTCCTGTGCAGCTGATTGTCTTCGGTTGTGTTGTTCTTGAAAGTAAACATATTGGCAAGAACCTGGATTGGGACCAGCAGGGATAGGAAAGGTCAGGGATAGGAAAGGTAGGTTTAAACCTTTGCCCAGAATCTTTATACAGAAAATTCACCCCACCCTCTGTATGAGGTACTAAAATGAATGCATAGATGCCCCCCCCTTTAACTCCCTCAAAAGAAGCAAATTTCAGGAAGGAAGGGACTGTTGAGAAGGTTGAAACCAGGATGGGCAACATGTATCCCCCAACATAGTCCTCAGAGGTCCAATTCTGATTCCCACAACACCCCCAACATTTGGCTCAAAAAGTCTCTGGTGGTCTTCATGGGGCAGAGGGGAGGCAGCTTTGCCAAGTTTTGAGGGTCTTCCAGAACATATGGGACTCTCTGCACTCCCAGTTTTTAATTTTCAATATATATATGTGTTTGTGTGTGTGTGTTTAGCGATTTGCTGGTGCTGGAGGGGGGCATTTTCAGTTAAAAAAATATTTTTGTGAAAAAATACTACAATTAGGGTGGCAGTGTGGAAGTGAATGCAGTGCTCCAAGGTCCACAGAAGCCCCCAGACCTCTGGAGATCAACTGCCCTGGTTAAAACCTTCCCTCCCTTTATGTGATCTTCCAGATCCTGATCAAGGTCCCCATGGTTACTTTTAAGTACAGAAAAAGCATTAGACATGGTTGTAGATTGCATAATGTGCAGTATGGCATCTTCAGTGTCTTACTTGTGTCAATAAATATTAGTGTGACAGTGACCATAGACCTTCTTTAAGATGTACGGTTCAAATGTGATTTAGTTTTGTGTATGGGCTCCGACATCTACATATTTGCTCCTTGGTATTCTGAACTTTATGGCAGAAAAGGATCAAACATATATGCTTTTTTAGAACTTGAGAATTTGAATTCTTTATATGTCTTGGGAAATAAATTCATATTTATTTCAACAAACATACAGAGAACCCAGGACTTTGAACCACAACTCTACCTAGTCCTGCATAGTTAGTCTTAAATTACTGGAATAATTCCAATTGTTGGGAGCTAGGGACAGAGTTTGGAAAGTCACTTTTAAAGAGAATGAGTAAAATGACATATTTAAGTAATTCATAATGAATCAGTGGTAGTATAGTGCTCCAGGGACCCAAAGTTCAGGATTTCTCAGCTAGTAAAATGACAGGGGATTGTGGAAGTCTGGAAGGGTAATGATTCCCCACTCTTGGACTATAGACTCCTTCTAAGTAGGCTGTTCAAATTGAAAACTGGGGTATCGTTGTTCAGCTATGTAGTTTTCAGCAATATGACACATCTGAGCAAGGCCATCTAGAGATCTGGTGGATCACCAGAATATGACCACTAAATAACTCTTTTTTCATTGAAATCTATAAGGACTTAACTTTGGCTCATTCTTAGCTACATGAGAATTCAAATAATAATGGGAAAAGCTATTATTTCATATGATCCGATTAGAATAAATCTATTTTGTATTCTCAACCTAGCAGCTTTGGATGATTCGTTAGAAAGACAAGCAGATCAAAGGTCACCAGAAGCAAACTCAGAGCACTAGATATACAACCAGTGTTTTTCCTCATTAGATTCACTGGATTACAGCTATAGGATTACAAAGACTAGTACAGAAATGCCACTTGTATGTGCCTCCTTGACAGGCACTGGACTTGATGATCTATAACGTTCCTTCCAGCTCTGCAGTTCTAAGAGTATTCTAATGAGGAGAAGACAGAAAGAAAAATGTATGCCATATTTCGACAGTTTTCATTGTAACTTTCCAAAAAAAACTGGGTAATCCGGAAATAGAACTTATGTCATCAGCAAGAGACAATTGTTTTAGTTATTTGTAATTAAGCACTTAGAAAAGGTAGCTCTTTCTCAGCTTCATTACTAATACATCTGTATTGATCAAACTTCCATTGCCATGGAAGAGAGTGTGGTATTCTAGACGGCAACATTTGTTAGATTTGTCTCTGTCCAGTGAGGCAAATCTAGAAAACAAGTGAACAACCAAAAGAGTTATCTTTAATGGAGTGCTAAGACTTAATTTCATTTTAGAATGCTTTTTTTCAAAGCAAGTGATTTGTCATGTGATCAGATCGATTCAAAGCCAGGGCCAGAAAATTACACTCAGTGCTCCAACTGTAACAGGAATAACCAACACACTAAAGCAGAAAGTGGGTGAAGTGTCTTAACTTGGAAATAGCTCATGAAACAGGCTCCACAATTTTCACCAGAAAATAAATTTATGCAAAGATAGAGCAAATAAAACTGTATAAAGTTCATGTCCAGTCCATTCCTACTCCAGAAGGGGAGATAGAAAGAGCATAGGGTGGCTGGAACTCCACAAGGATATGGTGCAGAAGATAGCATACGTTCTCTCCTGACCCCAAACACATCAATACAAAGATCACAACCCAGAGGCTTCATGTTTAATTGCATTTGAAACATATATACTTTATAAACACATTTGGTACCTCACTTGAAAGAAGACAGCTTTGATTTAAGGTCCGTATGTTTAATCAGTTCCATTCACTGTTGAAGGCCTGTTGAAGTAGAAGATGTGAAACTCAGGTTATTGATGATATTTATTGCATGCTGAAGATTAAGATGGTTGCAATGCTGGTTTATCACTTTAAGTGACCAAATTACAACCTCACCGTGGTGATTATGAAAAAGCAAATCAGATTCTCTACTTATCATTTAACAAACTGCTTAAAATAACCTTGATCCTTTTCTCCTTTGACACTATTCTGTAAAAGCTTCTACTATACAATATTTCGTTATTATCGTTTGTTTAATACAGGTTTCCACATCTATTTTGTGTTATTTCTTTGTTAATTAACATTATAGGCAAAATATAACTCAAGTCGCAAAATAAAACGCACTTCTACTTTTTTCTGTTGTCTCTCTTCATATAACATAAGTATTCTATTGTTTACATGTTTCATCATGAAAACTGGCTTGAAACTGAATGAGCTACTTCTGCTGTTATCAGTTACTTGTTGTACCAAAACAATTAGCTGTTTTGTTTTGTAATATCAACAGTCTTCACAGAGTGTGTTTCTAAATGTACTTTCACTTTTAATGCACATATCTGAGGCACCTTTTAAAAGGCAGTTTTCATTTTTAGGGCAACACTTCTGCACCCCATAAAATCAATTTTTTGAACTCTAACAATGGGAACTGTAGTCTTTAAGAGGAACTTGTCTGATATTATTCATCTTACTGCATTGCCAGGAGGTTTGTTTGATTACTATTGGGGTCCATTTAAGGACTATAGTTCTGAGTCTACAAGTCCATGATTCTATGGCCTTCCAGAAATGTCAAGTATAGTTTTCACTTGTATAGGTTTCTGGAAACTTAGCTAGATACTGCCCTGCAGAAAGAAATATATCATCTATCTATCTATCTATCTATCTATCTATCTATCTATCTATCTATCTATCTATCTATCTATCTATCTATCTATCTATCTGTCTGTCTGTCTGTCTGTCTGTCTGTCTGTCTGTCTGTCTGTCTGTCTGTCTATCTATCTATCTATCTATCTATCTATCTATCTATCTATCTATCTATCTATCTATCTATCTGTCTATTAATTATTTATTTATTTACAACCCCCTTAGTGTAAAAGCACTATTCTAGGCAGCTTACAACAGCTTAAACCTGTATGAACATAACAATGAACATTAAGATGACCTTACCCATCAAAATGATATACATACAGTATCTAGTAGAGATGGGGACAAATAAATGGCTTTAAATGGGGATGGGGACTTTAAATGGCTATAACACTGGCCGCCAATGACCTAGAGACACCAAATTTGCAGGGAAGGTTCCTCAGATGCCTTTCTACAACTCCTGAAAGGTGGGGAACATTGGAACACAGACCCCCGGGTTATATAGTCACAAATAGGACTCCCCCAGGAAAGCTCCCCCCAGGTACTTAGAGAATCCAGAATCACAACGGAGATTCCTACGCCTTTCCCTAACAAGCCTGCCAACTTTGGTGAAGATTGGATATCAGAACTCCAAGTTAATCACCCACTAATTGGGTCACCCCAGGAGAGTTTACCACATGGCACAGAAGCCCATGGCATTGAGGGAGTTATATTTGGCCCCAGCAGAATGAGAGGTCCCTTTGGCAGAGGCATGCATGAGGCATCAAGTTTGTCTTCAGCTCAGCACAACATTACATTTGCCAGTGAAGTAGAGTTTACCCTCAGGAGGACTGGAGGCGAGGAGGTATTTGGCAGCACAGCAGGCTTTTTGGCTCCGTCGGGCACTGAGGAAGTTGGCAGCAGGAAAGCAGGTTTTTTTGGCCCCATTGGGCACTGAGGGAAAAGGCAGCAGGAAAACAGGCTCTTTTGACCCCATCAGGCACTGAGGTAGTTGGCAGCAGTAAAGTGGCGTGCGTTGCCCCATCGGGCACTGAGGCACATGGCAGGAGGAAAGTGGTGTGTGTTGCCCGATTGGGCACTGAGGAAGTTGGCAGCAGGAAAACAGGCTCTTTTGGCCCCATCGGGCACTGAGGGAAAAGGCAACAGGAAAACAGGCTCTTTTGACCCCCATCGGGCACTGAGGGAAAAGGCAGCAGGAAAACAGGCTCTTTTGACCCCATCGGGCACTGAGGTAGTTGGCAGCAGTAAAGTGGCGTGCGTTGCCCCATCGGGCACTGAGGCACATGGCAGGAGGAAAGTGGTGTGTGTTGCCCGATTGGGCACTGAGGAAGTTGGCAGCAGGAAAACAGGCTCTTTTGGCCCCATCGGGCACTGAGGGAAAAGGCAACAGGAAAACAGGCTCTTTTGACCCCCATCGGGCACTGAGGGAAAAGGCAGCAGGAAAACAGGCTCTTTTGACCCCCATCGGGCACTGAGGGAAAAGGCAGCAGGAAAACAGGCTCTTTTGGCCCCATCGGGCACTGAGGGAAAAGGCAGCAGGAAAGCAGGCTTTTTTGGGCCGCATCAGGCACTGAGGTAGTTGGCAGCAGCAAAGTGGTGTGTCTTGCCCCTTTTGCACTGAGGCAAAAGGTAGCAATACAGACTCTGGTCTTCTTCAGCAACATCAGATTTGCCTGCAAAGCAAAGGTTTTTGCCCCCAGGCGGCAACTGAGGTTGCTTGCAACTTCCAACAGCACCAGCAGCACCATCAGATGAACAGGGTCGGTGCTACTAACAGCGGTTAATCCGCGGGGCTGTCGGAAACAGATCAGCTCTGCAATCTGAAGCCGTGAAATGGAGCGATGGGGCGACAAAGATGCTCGTTTAGAACTAGAAAGCTGGGGATTGCAACTTGGCTGCTGAGACCGCCCATATATGATAAAGATAGCCCTTGGAGGTTTGGGGGGGGGGGCTGAGACAGGCTGGCCCTCTTGGCACATTCGGGATGCCGGGACCGGCTTTGGGTGTGCCAAGAGGGTTGGCTGGCCCTCTTGCCACATTCAGGATGCCGGGACTAGCCTTGGGTGTGCCAACTGCCAAGAGGGTTGGCTGGCCCTCTTGCCACGTTCGGGATGCCGGGACTGGCCTTGGGTGTGCCAACTGCCAAGACGCCTGGCTGGCCCTCTTGGCACGTTCGAGTGTGCCGGGCTTGATGAGATGTCTGTCTGAGGCAGGCATGCTGGTCTGGTTTAACCCATGCCAAGAGGGCCAGCTGGGCTCTGCCCTACCCAAAGCCTTTCTGCGTGTCACCCCATCACCAAATCGCCTGGCTTCAGATTGCTGAGCTGATCTGGTATAACCCGTGCCAGGAGGGCCGGCCCCACCAACAGTTGGCTGCGCGTCACCCAATCACCAAATCGCCTGGCTTCAGATTGCAGAGTTTATCTGGTTTAACCCGTGCCAGGAGGGCCGGCTGGGCTCTGCCCCACCCAAAGCTTGTCTGCGCGTCACTCCATCATCGGCTTGCTGGGCCGACGTGACCCAGCAGGCAGGCAGATGTTAATATAAACTTGGCACGCTGGGGCTTAACCCACAAGGCAGGAAGAAGACGATAGGAGGACTAAGCTTGGCCCGCTGGGCCGACTTGACTCAGCGGGAAGCCTGGAGGTGGAACAAACTTGGCCTGCTGGGCCAACTTCACTCAGTGGGCAGGTAGGCAGGCAGACATTAATATAAACTTAGCGCGCTGGGGCTTAACCCAGCGGGCAGGAAGAAGACGATAGGTCTAAGCTTGGCCCGCTGGGCCGACGTGACCCAGCAGGCAGGCAGGCAGGCAGGCAGTCGTTAATATAAACTTGGCGCGCTGGGGCTTAACTCAGCAGGCAAGAAGAAGACGATAGGAGGACTAAGCTTGTCCCGCTGGGCCGACTTGACTCAGCGGGCAGGCTGGAGGTGGAACAAATTCGGCCCACTGGGCTGACTTGACTCAGCGGGCAGGCAGGCAGGCAGACGTTAATATAAACTTGGCACGCTGGGGCTTAACCCAGCGGGCAGGAAGAAGACGATAGGACTAAGCTTGGCCTGCTGGGCCGACGTGACCCAGCAGGCAGGCAGGCAGGCAGGCAGGCACGACTTGGTTGGAACTTGGCCCGAGGAGGCGGCTGGAATCGGCAGCTGGACTTCTGACTGAGGGGCAGGTTTACAGGCCAGCAGGCAAGTAGGCAGGTCTTTTTTTTTTTCAGGAGGACTGGATGGTGGGCAGGTGGGCAGGAAGGCAGGCAGGCAGGCAGGCGGGTGGACAGAGAGGCGGGCGCATGGAGGGGGCGGTGTGTTAAGGGAGAGACTGTCATTGGAACCCTACCTCTTTGGGTTCTGTGGGGGGAAGCCCAACATGGGAAGGTTCACCTCAATGAACGACAGTCTCTCCACAGTAATGTGATCCAAACGCGAGCGGCGTGGTCAGAGTATGTCTCCGAGATGGGAAAACATGCGCTCACTCTGGACGCTGGTGGGGGGGATGGAAAGGAGGTCCATGGCCACATTGGACAACTCCGGCCATATGACTAGTGTCCTAGCCCAGTAATGGAGGGGATCTGACTGGTGGGGTTGAGGGGGCTCAGCCAGATATTCCCACACCATTATCTCTGCCGAATCCTCCTCAGCCGGCTGTCTTTCCTCTGAGGCAACTGCCAAGGTCACCACAGAACTCCAGTAATGTTGGTGGTGAATGGAGCCTTCAACAGGTGAAGTCCTTTCCTGTGGTTCAGGCAAACCACCCTGCCCCTCTTGGCCTGATGTTTCCATTGCCCCATGCAAGCGTTGTGCCCCCAACGCCCTGTGGACCTCAGTGGAGAGCTCCGTTCTCCACTACTCGAGGTCTGAGGTACGTGCTGCCAAGCCCCCCTTGATTCAAGGATCACACAGGCAGGCCATGCAGTAAGCTCTGTCGCTGTAGACAGGATGGAGTCGCTTCTGCACGCCTGCCTGCAACCTCTTCACCAAAGCCCTGGTCCGAAGAAGGAGGGAACTATACTTCTCAGCTACCTAAACATCAGGTTAAGACATGCCCTGGCAGTTCTTCCTCAACATCAGCTTAAACATTCCGCGGTAGTATCTTATGGCATTTCTTGCCTTCTGTGTTTAACAAGTAATGATAATGAATGGGGAATACCACCTGTAAAAAGAAACCTCATTGAATCTGACAATGCAGTCAAGAGCTCCTTGGAAATGTTCTCATAATGGTAAAATAATTACTTGAAGTAAAACAGAGCTATTATTACTTCAAATAATAACTTGAAATAAAATAGATGGGCATGAACTGCTGGTTCAGCAGTTTCTGCCAGTTCGTTTACCAGCCACACAGGTGTTCCATGGTTTGGTGCCCCACCCCATTCAGTAGGTACCCACTCAGAGGCAGCACCTGGACAAGGCGGGGCAGGGAAGCCAGGGCACTGCCTATGAGTGGCTGTATGCCAGAGGGGGAGGGGCACCAAACCACAGAACACCTGTGGGGCTGGTAAATGAACCATCATGAATCGCTGAATTGGCAGTTTCTGCTTATCTCTAGAGGTGACCTATTTCTTTTTCAAAGCTGGATAGATAGAGCAAAAACAACTTTCCAGAATGGCTTTGTTCTAAATATTTAAACCAGCATGGAATGATTATCAAAGTGTTTCCCTTCTTTATAAGCATCAGCTAGACATTGCCTCTATGTGGGAACCGTCAAAGTGTGAACTCTAACCTCTTCTTTCTTGTCCCTCCCCCAAACAATATATAGTAAATCCAAAAGGCATAATGTGACATCACCCATCATGCCCCATGGGTCCAGCAATGGTCTGGATCTAGGCTTGGAGGCTGAAGAACTAGTAGAGGAGACACCTAACCAGATTCTACCCCAACAGTTAGATATCCTGCAACAGACCAGATCAACCATCCTTGAACCTGAAGGTTCCATGAATGCAACAACCTTGACATCTCTAGCACTGAGACAGGCTGGCTTCCTCCAGGAGCTCCGCAGTCCCAAGAGCCAGTACAGCAATGCCTGTAACTTATCTAGCAGGAGCTCCTATTGACTCCTAAAGAGGTAATTAAGTGTCAGGCTTCATGCTAGAGAATTGCTCCTTTAAGGTAGGGATAGAGCTTGAGGAGAGCAGCCCAGGACCTGCAGTGTAACAGCTCCCAGTTCCACACAAGCCATATTGGAGCAAAGTGCTTACTGGGAGCTATCCGAGGTGCTGCACTTTCTGGCTACCTTGGTGCCCTGTGAGCTTTCTAGAACAGTCTGGTAGGACTACTGGGCTTTGCACTTCTCCATCCCAACTCCACTTCATTGGTTACCACTACTTGTAAAGGCAAGAAGGTTTAGAATGGTAACATTACATCAGATGTTTATGTGGTGGAAGAATGAGATAAAAGTTTCTGCTCCTAATGGCAGTTGCAGAACTGCCACAAGATACGTTTCCAACCTAAAACGATGCTGTTACTTTGCAAAGTTTTGGGAATAACCAACAAAGCAAAGCAAAGCGTGCTGCTTATATACTGCCCCATAGTGCTTCAAGCACTCTCTGGGCGGTTTACAAGTTAATTATGCAGGCTACACATTGCCCCCCCCCCCCCCAGCGAGCTGGGTACTCATTTTACTGACCTCGGAAGGATAGAAGGCTGAGTCAACCTTGAGCCGGCTACCTAGGATTGAACCCCGGGTCGTGAACACAGTTTTGGCTGCAGTACAGCAGTTTAACCACTGCGCCACGAGGCTCAGTGAGTGTTTGCTTTAAAAAGGCACTTTATTTTTATTTGTTGCCTTCATAGCGGCAGCAACAACAAAATCATACAGTCTGAAAATTAATTGAAACAGAAACAACCTATTTGCACGGGATGTGACACCTCGCAGCAATTTTGTCACCTGCCTAGTAGCCAGAAATATGTTATCATTTTGTGCCAATTTCTACAATCGGTTTTGTCTGCCCCAGCTCTGTGACATCACAGGCCTGCCTCTAGTCTGAAGGTTTGACAAGAAAGCTCAGCAAATGGGATGCTGCTGCTCTGTCAGCCTTATGTAGGCTACAGCACAGACAACAAGATCTTTCCTCAAGGTGGCTGGGAAGTTGATCCAGGGCAGAAGTCATTACTATTGTCATGTCAAGAGCATTCCGTCATACACCATTGCTTCTCAAACTTGGAGACCACAAATATTTCTTTGACTACAACCCACAGAAGTCCTGACCCATGGCTGTGCTAGTTAGAACTTCTTGGCCCCAAGTTTGAGAACTACTGGTGTATGGGGAGATGCTCTTGAGCTTAGCCTGTCCCAAGCAGTGTAAGGCTTTGTATAATAAACATTCGTAAAGAAATGATAAGATACAAGGTATTGAGTACTGTTACACCAAGTGGGGGAGATCATTTAATCTCTGAGTCTTTGGAACAAGAGCAGGGCACTATATACAGCTGCATATGGAAACTTGGAGAAAAAGCCTTAGAGCTTTGAAAAGTTACTCTTTGAACTATAACTTTCAGAAATCCCAGTGTGCCCATCTCTAAGCTATGATTTGAACTGGCATTCAAATTACCATGCAAAATAGCCACTGGAAAGTTACAGCCTTGCCAAAGAAAATGGAAATACAAAATACAATACCACTTTTTGGCAAAGTGGAAATAATAAAAGAGGATGAAATTTAACCCTGGTCCCTGCACAATCACTACAATTACTTTCCTGTACCCTTGCTACCCGAACAGAGTACCTAAGAGTACTGTTACTAAACAGGATTATCACATTTCAGGAGTGGTTGTCAAAGTTTTAAGTTCTGTTTACATTTTTTAAAAAATGGCTGTAATAAAATCTGTATCCATACCAACTCTCCTCATCTCCAGCTACACTCATGCCAAGCCACCCAGTTCATCATGCTGGAACACCAGCTTCTTGGCAATTATGGATGTTGGGTTCTATTTTGAACCTGTGACATTTTGTTGCTTGGGAAAATCTTTTCCAGTGCCTAACTATTATATGCTTATTAAAAACGCTGACATTTCCATTTGGAAAAGTTATTTGGCTTACAGAGGCTTTGTGACAATTCTGTAAAGTAAGAGCTGCAAAGAGAAATTCGAAAAAGAAGTTTCATCTATTATGACTTGGATCCTCACCTCTGCTCATTTCATGGAACGTGGTTTCCATTCATATAAGGAGACCTGTCATTTCAGAAGGGATTTTGAAGTGTCTGAAGAAGTGGACTTGTCCACGAAAGCTCACATTATAATATAGTAGTTAGTTTTTAAGGTGCCACAACTTTTTTGTCTTCTTTTTTAAATTTTTGTTTTGCTTTTGCCTAACATACATAATCTAGCTCATTTTAAAACTAGTTAAACAACCCTTCCTAACATTGCAATATGAATAATGACTTCTGATTTAATCAAATGTCATTTATGCATGATGTAACAGGGAGTCCAGTGCACAGTCATCCTGAAGCATGCCTGGGCATATTTCTTGCTTGTCTGCTCTGTTTTGTCTTTTGTTTTAACCAGAACTCCTGGATCTGCCAACCAGAGCCAGGTTCAAGAGATGTACAGTAAGGATCAAAGAACAGGATGTCTATGAGAACATTCTGAGCCTAACATTTTGCTTTGAGGGTGAGAAGAGGATGGACCTTAGCTCTTACTCCTTTCACACCTAAGCCCATTCATGGTTATGTCCATTATCTTCATTTCAGCAGCCTAATTTAGGCAGCAAAAATGTTTTTGTTGCTATTGCTGAACAACTGGCAATCAGAATCTCTTTGCTGATCTACAGAAACCACCAGGAAAGGTCTAAAAGTAAATCCCTGTCTCCCTTCTGCTAAACTACTTACAAAAATTGGAGAGAGAGAGAAAGAGAGAGAGAGAGAGACTAGTGCTATGATTGAAAACAATCTTGGTGACTGGCAAGTCACCGAATAATTAATTCAACTGGAGTTGCAAATCATTAGCTGGTTTAAAGTTTGATTATGCAAGACATAGTACAAAGTAATAAAACTTTTTCTCATTGTTTTAATACATTAACCATTTTTAGTCTTTTCCAAAGAGCTCATTGCCCACACAAAGATACATTCATGGGTAATTCCATACTGTATATTTCAATGGCACTTTTGGCATTATAACAATAAACCATCTCAAACATACAGAAAAAGAAGTCTTTTACCAATGTTGTATTAGAGCATTTTGTTTAAAACCTTGTTTTAAAAAGTGCACAACAACATAAATCTGCAACATATTGCAACTTCAAGGGCCTGTTTTTAATGTCTGTGTTACTGAAATGAAAAAGAACACAATTAGACTACAGGAAGATACATGTTTTGGATAGCTAGACAACCAACTTACAGTATATATATCCCAAACAATTCTGCCACAGTTAAAAGGTATTTATATTCTGATGCAGATAAAATTGAACATGTCAACACTAATGCATTTTTCTAGAAGAACCACTACTTTCACGATAATTTCCATGGAAAATTTGTGTGCACATGCTGTAATAGACACATTTATAACATCAAAAGGGTTCAATTTTCTTTTCAATCAAAGTACCGTATGAATAGCTTTTCCTATTGAATTTAACAATAAGGCACATTACCAGAGTCTAAAGGATGGGGTACTTCTGCTTGCTCTTATGAAAGTATGTCAGACAATATATAATATATCCCACAATAGATCTGGGTTAACGGCTCCTTTACATAGGTTTTCTTCTTAATACACTTGTGTCAGCAGAATGCCATTTTTATTTAAATTTGCCTGTGAGATCAGCTACATTTCAATCTCTGGTTAACTCTCAATGTTATTAAAAGAGTATTCAAATGTTATTTAAAGGACACCCAGGGCATCTGCACCAAGAAATTAACATAAAGTGTTTCTCAGAGGGATCGATTTCTACTCAAAATTAGCAGCCATTTGTTGTGCACTTGCATTTGGCTCAGAAAACAAGGTTTTTGAAACAGGGCGCTCTTGCTAGGACATGATTGGTCCTCAAGCTGTGCCTGCTTTGTTCGACAAGCAACATGCTTCCTAACAGTAAGAGCTGTTTGACAGTGGAACAGACTGCCTCAGGATTCTCCTTCACTGGTAGTTTTTTAAGCACAGGTTAGATGGGCACCTGTCAAGGTTGCTCTAGCAGTGGATTTCCTGCTTTTACAGAGAACGGGGCTTAACGACCCTTGGGGCCTCTTCTTGTCTTATCATTTTATGAGTCTATGATTCTGTGCTCAGAAAGGTATACTGTGACTCCTGCTCTTTGGCTCCCCCTCTTGGTAGGTGTAGTCCTTTTTAAAAAATAGGAATAACTAAGAATAACTTAACTTGAAAGTAATAGGATGTAAATCACATGCATCTTCCAGATTTTCACTGCTGCCTATTAGGCTCTACAGAGGGCACCCCCAAAGAACTACTGTACATTTCTTACAAAGGCTGAGCCTGCCCAGGAACCACTGGCGCAGTTTCCAGGAAGTAGGCCTGAGATAGCCTAGAAGACAGGCCCTGTTCCAGGAAAGTGAAAAGCAAGAAGTATATGTAGGTGTTTGTAGGTGTGTGCCTGTGGGCTGGAACTCTCAGAATTCTGCCTGGGGAATTCTTTGAGAATTCTGGGAGTTCAAAAAAAAAAACCAACAACACTTAATGGCACACCCCTGCTGATGATTTTAATTTTGTACATTTACTGATTAGAATGGTTTTTATGATCTTGCTTTTTAAAAATTGATTTTAATGATTTTATGTGTGAGTCTGGTTTTACTGTTGCTTTTATTATGTTTTCTTATTGTAAGCCATCTTGAGCACTGCCTAGTAATGAAAGATGAGGCTTAAATGTTTTGGGGATGATGATGATGATTTAGGGCACCAAATTATTTTCCTAAATTGAATCTAGTAGACTTTGGGTTGTTTTTTTTGTTTTGTTTTTTTGCATTTGGTTCTGCATCCCTCTGATACTGGCTAAATGAGTATACGTATGGAAAATTACAAAAATGGCAGTGTTCTTTTTTCCAAAGGAAACTAAATTTTCAGGCTAGGTTGATAAATTTAGCAACACCCAATGGGATCCCTGAAAATGTGTTCGCAGCCTGGTTTTGCACTGAAGCAAGATTTGTTAAAGGTGCTGTTTGCATGAACTGTATCTTCATCCCCATGCACTTTTTTTTCTGGCGGCTGCAATTGCATAAATCATTGTGTTTGTGTGTAAAGAGTAGTGTCTCAACATGTCCTCTTAAATCTATGTCATGGGTTCAACCAGATGCATAAACTCATCTTCAAGAAAAGAGAAACACATAAAAGGAACTTCTTGAATTACCAGTTCAGAGATGGCGGGGGGAGAAGAAGGTTCCAAGTTGCACGTGGTATCATTCTTCATATATCTATATGCCATTTCTTTGTGCTTATTCCAGTCTCCCAATGTATTTTTTTTCTGCAGTACCCTAAGCAGCACTGTTCCAGGTGTTTTTAAAGTGAGGTAAAAGAGATGAATCATGTTACTTGGAAAGAAGCTGGAGCAAACCTTTAAAGTTCTAATGTTTATTTTTATATTTTGACCACAGATATAGCAACAACTGGCAAATCCCTATTGTGCTCCCATTCCAGCGGTACCTTCTCTCTTATTTTGACCTTATGGCCTATTGTTTGACTGACTGAATTGTGACCAGCAATCTGCAAAGGCATGTGTCTCTACAGAGCATCTTACCATTACCTCACCTCAGTCATTCCCCATTTTTCTTACCCCTGTTCTCTACCTTAATGTTCAAAGCGGTATCTTCAAAGAGGCATACATGAACTTAAAGGTAACCATTAGAGGCTTGATCCTGGTCCTTTGAAACCAATGAGAATTAGGCCATCAAGTCAGAAGAGGGACAAAGCGGGCATCTGAAGTAAATGTTCAGCAGAGTAAAAGAAGAGGCACCATACCCTTTGTAGAGCATACAGTCTATTTCCATTAACTCTGGTCAGTTTAGTCTATTGAGGAGCAGTTACAAGCTCTGGATGACCCTGTCATTTAGTGTCTTGAAAGCAAAATCTAGCCGATACTGTTTTTCTAAACACTATCTATATAGCACATGAGCAGCCAAGTGCTATATAGATATTGTTTAGAAAAACAACCCTTTCCATTTATATTGCAAACTTCAGACGATCTAGGTGCATCACACAGATTACTCTCCCACAACATATTGCATCTTAAGTTGAAGTTCATGCCGTTTTGGCTTCCCATGCTGAAAACAGGCTGTAAAGATTGAACAGAAGTGGGTAAAAGGATATGACTTTATGCTATTCTTCCTCAGTGGAAAAATGCCATGGACCACTGCCGACTCTCAAAGGCAGAAGGAAAGGACAGCAAATGGAAACAAAAGTCACCTCCAAGAGCCAAGAGACCCAAAGCACAAGGACAGCAAGAGCGTTACATCATGGCACATGCAGGATTTTTATCTCACAAAAGTTTCATCTTTTTCAAGGCAATGATAGCTAGAAAATGAATAGCAAAGTACTTGTCTCTTCCATTCCTTACAGGTACTTCTGGTTCATCTACCAGGTCTCAGCCAAAAGGAAGAATGCTATGATTGTCTCTTAATATTAACATGGTTTTTAAAAATCCCTTAGAAAGGACAACACTTTTTTTTTAACCACCTAAGATGTGTTCCTGCAGGATATCCTAAAAATCCAGAGGAGTAGTGATAGGAGGAAGGGAAGGAAACAGAAAAACATCAAGGTAACAGTTACAAGGAACAAGGATTTTTATGTAAGAGACAGGTGAATAAATACGGAAACAACTTCTGGATGAAGAAAAGCAATAATTTTCAAGAGCGATATAGGAAATACAATAGAGACCTTTGGCGTCTGTACTGCTTAGATAGTTATTTTCTTACATTACGTGAGAAATAAAGATTTTGAAAGACTGCACAGATCTGCTGAACTAACCAAAGATGATACTGGGCAAGCTCCCACAGTTAAGCTCCTTGCATACATAAGCATATGCATGAGCACAAGAGAGAACATGAAAAGTAGTGAAAAAGCAGCTTCCAAGGTGACATAACACATCTCAAAAAAAAGGGGGGGATACTGCTCTCACATATTACAGAAGATGTGACCTACGTCCCGTTGCTAGTTCTAACTAGAGGAGACCCACTGCATCAATAAGCTTTACAGAAGTGTTCCTTTATCATTTAGCAATTGAGTCAATGCATCTGCTGTAACTGGGACTCGCAGTTGGATCTGTGCCTATGCCTACATATGCCTATGACAAAAAGGGTTGTACAGTACTTCCTTTTTCTGTAACATGCTGAATCACTCCGGGTGAAGAAAATGGGGAAGAAGGCCTGAACCAGAGTTGGGAATAGTTACTTTTTAAACAACAAATACCAGAATCCCACAGATATGCTAGTTAAGGGGATCTGGGAATAATGAGGGGAGAACCCTTCTCTAAGCTCTGCCTACACTTGTCTCACAGCATTTATTATAGCAATGATTGCCAGCAGCACAAGATTCTTCTGTACAGAAGGGTTCCAGCAGCTGCATGGTGTGCATACATGTGTGTCTTTGAGGAGGGACAGGATCAGGAGGCTTACTTCAAACACATGGTCATCTACAGAACTGTGATGGTATCACAAGAAAGCAAGCCTGGTCTCCTGTGCATTCAGAGGCCTGAGAAGAAACCGATGAAATTAAAAATATTTGAAACATGCAAAGATTCACAGGAGAATTATCTTATGGAAAGTGAGCAGAAACATTACTCTTGAGCAAAGAAAGTGGAGTGGTATTTTGAATTCTTCTCTTTTCTTCTTTAAATGCATTTTGTAATTCCCATTGCTGGGAAGGGTGAAGCCTTCCTGCTTCTAAATGGGAGGTTCTTAGTCCAATTTCAGTGTTGCTGTCGCTTTATACTTGCTTTTGCTGTTGTTAGTCTGAGAGCAAGCAGTAAAATTGACAAATGGCACTGAAACCAAGTCAGCCTTATGGAGTCTTAGATTAGCGAGATGTGTGCAGAAAAGAGTCAAACACATAGTAATAAAATTCACTGATTGAGAAACCTATCCAGAACCAAGGTATGAAAAGAATGTGAGGAAGGACATCAAGGATGTAGGGTGGATGAGGGAAAGATTCCTTTCTCTATGGCATTTTATGCACTCTAATTTGTTGGGTTAAACATAGTAAAGTAATTGGTGACCTTCTTGGTACATAAGAGGAAAGTACAGATAATAAAACTGCACACTTTTCACTTTCTCATTGTAAACTGCTAATGATGGGTCTGCATGTAATGATGGCTACACAGCAGGTGTTACCAATTTATCAACCATTTCAGTGTATACAAAGATGTTTTATAGGAATGGGAGGGAAATTCCTTTGGTTCAGATTTTTAAGCAACCTAAAATTGTCTGCCATTCTGGGCTACTATGTAGATCAGAATACAGGTATACATTGGATTTTAACATCTTAATTTGCTTTCAAAGTTATGTGGTAATGGTCATGAATTTAGATATATTGAGAAGGGGATTAGACATGGAGCATAGGTTTTTCAGTTACCTCCAGAATCAGAAGCATTAGCCTTCTAGAGACAAGTTGCCGGGGAAACATAAGCCAAATAGCACTTGTTTGAGGACTCATGGCAGGCATCTGGTTGGCCACTGTGGGAAACACAATGCTGGACTAGAGAGGCCTTTTGTACAATCTTGAGCCTGGAGTAGGGATAAAGGGATTCCTTTGAACTACCACCATGCCCCAGGCAGTATAATTCATGGCCACATTTGCAGGAGAAGCCAGGAAATTGTATGTGAAGTTTTGGTATTTTATACATTTATTCATGACATGGGGGGGGGGGGGTGCTTTTGCATAGAGACCATCCATAGATGCCTGTGAGACATCTCTCAAATAAATCTGTCTGGAGTGTGACTGCCATTTTGTTTAATTAATTTCCATGGTATATCTTGCATTCCTGCAGCAAACTCCAGGAGGTATACATTGTTCTCCTTCCCACTGTATCCTCACATCAATCCTACGAAGTAAGTCAACCTGAGAGACAGTAACTGGCTTAAGGCTACTCAGTGAGTTTCAGACCCAGTGTGCTGTTGAACCTGGATCTCCCAAGTCCAGCACTCTCACCACTACTCACCACCAGCTGACCTTTCTTTTGTTGTTCACTGTCACGTGTTGTGTTCCATGAAGGCCTTCCACATAGCTCAATTGAAAAAAGCTCTGAGGGATGGCAATGCTCTCATGCACAGCACTTTTCAGCAGCTTGTTGTTGTTGTTGTTGTTTAGTCATTAAGTCGTGTCCGACTCTTCGTGACCCCATGGACACATCAGGCCCTCCTGTCTTCCACTGCCTCCCGGAGTTGGGTCAAATTCATGTTGGTTGCTTCGATGACACTGTCCATCCATCTCGTCCTCTGTCGTCCCCTTCTCCTCTTGCCCTCACACTTTCCCAACATCAGGGTCTTTTCCAGCGAGTCTTCCCTTCTCATGAGATGGCCAAAGTATTGGAGCCTCAGCTTCAGGATCTGTCCTTCCAGTGAGCACTCAGGGTTGATTTCCTTCAGAATGGATAGGTTTGTTCTCCTTGCAGTCCAGGGGACTCTCAAGAGTCTCCTCCAGCACCACAATTCAAAAGCATCAATTCTTCGGCGGTCAGCCTTCTTTATGGTCCAGCTCTCACTTCCATACATCGCTACTGGAAAAACCATAGCTTTGACTATGTGGACCTTTGTCGGCAAGGTGATGTCTCTGCTTTTTAAGATGCTGTCTAGGTTTGTCTTCGCTTTCCTCCCAAGAAGCAGGCGTCTTTTAATTTTGTGGCTGCTGTCACCATCTGCAATGATCATGGAGCCCAAGAAAGTCAAATCTGTCACTGCCTCCATATCTTCCCCTTCTATTTGCCAGGAGGTGATGGGACCAGTGGCCATGATCTTAGTTTTTTTGATGTTGAGCTTCAGACCATTTTTTGTGCTCTCCTCTTTCACCCTCATTAAGAGGTTCTTTAGAGAGTTCAGCAGCTAGGCTTGCTGAACTATTAAAATAATATGAGTATATTTATGTTAAGAGACTGTGGATGGTTCCTGGGGATTCCTGAAGCAGATAGCCCAGGCCAGAGCTTCTGGATATAATACATCCTCTGTGTTGAACAGAATGAACAATTTCAGGATATATAAAAAATGCAACCAACATGCCCACTCTCTCTTCTTTCAAATCACAGCTCTGGCTCCTTTTGTCACTCTAGTTTGGTTCCCTGTCATCACTGCTGCACAGATGTGGCAACCCGAATGTGACAGATACTGACATTAATGCAGTCAACATTTGCTCGCCTTACAGAGGCAGCTGTCAAAAGCCATTGCGCATTAAGCCAAAGTACTCGTCATCGTGAAGCTTTCCCAACATTAACATTTAAGCATAGATACCTTTGGAGAGTTTAAAGTAAGTTACGATTGTCACTTTGTGATCAAGAAAGAGACAGACAGAAAGTAAAGGGGAGGGTACAGTGGATTGGAAGTTTAGTAAAGAATAGACTTTTCTCAAATCAAACACATTGCTTGGATCCCTGAGCCCCAAACGACAGAGGTTCGAACTGATCGACCTCAGGGCAGCATCTTATGAAATATTTTACATGTGGATTAATAGCGGTCAAATCACAATGCAATTGATTTGTTTGCTGAAACTGATAAGTGTTTCTATCCTATATATGCCTACTTAGTTGGAAGACTTACTGAGTTTATTTATTTAAATTATTTATATACTGCCTTTCTCCTCACAGGGGACACAAGGGGGTTCACAACAAATAAAACAACAGATTTCAAAAACACTATATATAGTGTAATATAATCATATGTTTAAAAGACATATTTGCATTTATTTGAGATCGACCAGCACTCTAATCCCCATTCCCTTCAACAAAAGTAACAATTATTTGCAGACGGTACTTACACTGAAACAAATGAACAAGTAAATAGAGAAGTATCACCATTCTTTGAGATAAACATGTGGGATAACTGAAAAACAGAATTCTAGTTCTGGATATTAACTCTTCATATGTTCCCTTCAATATATATATATATCTAATGTCATTATGAGCCTAGTGTCGTTTAGCAAATGAAAGGACAGGTCCCTAGTCCACTGGATTTGCACTCCCTGCATTCAACACAGAGAAATCCAAAGAGGAAAAGGAAGCAGAGGCATCATTAGATACAGGGAAAATATGTGATTAGTCCAGCTGCATTTACTAAAGTTTGGTGACAACCAGAGATGTGAATTCAGATGAGGAAACATTCAGAAATCACTGAATAATGCCATCTTCAGATAGTTCAGAATAGATTCAAATCTGAATTTGATTGTACCGGATATCTGTAATAATGAATCGTAATATTTGGAGTCCCTCTTACTCCTATAGATTAGAAAGGAAATGGCTAGGTTCCTGCTTGCTAAAGGAAGAAATGAAAGTTAAACCATACATCCTGGAGTGATTCACTGTCTTTTCACAAGCAGATGAAGACCTTTCTCTTTAGGCAACCTTTCCTTTAAATAACTGGTTTGACTAAGGGAATTTTTTAACAGGGAGCATTTTAGTCTGTGTTTTATTTGTGTTTTTAATATTGTTTTATGAGTTTTAATAAGCTACTTGTTTAATGTTTTTTCAAATATTGTAATCATTTATTGTTTGGCTTTTAACTTTGTTTCTTTTAATACTGTAAGCCACCTTGACTCCATTAGGAGAAAGGCGGCATATAAATATTTTAAACACATCAATATCTTGAGGAATGAAACGTAAAGACACTCTGGCACCAAGGGTAATGGAGGCAGAGCACCCGGTGTCTCTTGGCTTGCAGGGCTCCTGCATGTATACCTCTGCCTCTGCCATGTCCTTCCTCTAGGATGGTGCCTCTGGAGGACAAGCCCCAGTCATGCTTGCCAAGACAGTATTCCGGAAAGCTTGCCCTCTTGTTGCATGGGTGAGGGACTGGCGCTCTAGAATACAACTGCTGCTACTTTTGGGGATATTATGAACATTGTTAGTTTCTTTCTGCTCTTTGTGATCCCTCAGTGCTAGCTGGACATTCTTCACTAGCTGCCGCCGCATGTGATGGAATGCTGGCTGGCTGGCATTTCCACTCCCCTTGTTGCGGCTTAATATTCATTGTCTACTGTTTAATTTGGGGTTCCAATAAGGTTGCTAGAACATACTCCTCCTTCTTCCACAAGGAGGCAAATCTGTAGTGGAGCAGGTCCTTTAGCTTGCTGTATTCTCATCAAGGCAACCACTTCGGGCTGGAAAAAAATGCTCTGGAATCCCCCATCCAACTAGACTGTACATTATGCCCTCCATCATGCCAACCAGTTCCTGGAACATTGGGACCACTTGCCTAAAGATGCCTGTCTGCCCACCAAGGACCTGTTTTGCACTATCAAAGCTTTGGAGGACATAGATCACTTGACCCATAATGTCACACTCTTCTCTCTCCAGGGGGGTGGCCACACCAATGGAAGTCTCCAGTGTCAAATCTAAAAGTGCTGTTTGCTGCTCCAGCACTCTTTCAAACAAGTAGAAAGTGGAGTTCCATTGAATTCCACCAAGTTGCCACATCCTGGATTGGGTGATGCAGTGGCAGTCCCTATTTTTCTTGTCTCTGCTGCAACAGCTCACTGCCCCAGACATTGTGATGAAAATGCCTTGCCATCTTTCTGACACAATCAATTATATTAGGTATGCATGTGTCTTCCATACACTGTAAAGTACTGCGAACTACCAGGTTGAGAGTGTGGGCCATATATCACATCCATTTCATCTTCTCAGCTTTCAGTGCTGCCACCAAGTTTGCCTTTCTGTAGCTACACTGTACTGCCACAGCCATGTCCCTCAAAGCCTCTTGAATGTTGTGAGCTGTGTGGCTGCCCTTCATCATAGCCACATTCTACAGAGCCCACCTGTACCCTGCCTGTGTATGGGTATCCTATGCCTAATGCCACTACCTCCCACCAGTGTCCTGCCAGGAAGATATCGGCTGCTCCTGATGTCACATGTCAAATGTACCACCTGTGCCCTGGCCAACTGCTACTGTACCAGCTGCCTAATACCCAGTATAAATCTTGCACCATCCTGCATCTAAGTGTCATTTCAGATGGCAATTATTAAGGGGGTGCCATTCCTGCCACAAACCTACAGAAACCAGTGTTCTCCACCAGAAAGGATGTCTAGTCATCCCGCACTGTTGTCTCCCCTAGGTGATGAATAATCCTGCCATTTTTACATTTGCAGGATACCTTTTCCTCAAAGCTCATCCAGGGTAGCCTGGAACTTATTCTTGAGATGTGGGTCTGACCTTTGGTACCTCCCAGCTCTTGCTACCTCCTTGCTTCCTTGGGCTAGTAGCTCAGCCTCTTTCCTCTGATTACACTTACTCTTCAAAATAAGGAAGCCACTTGCCGCCATTGTGCCCACATCTTTTGCCAGCAGCAAAGCCCTGTGCTGAGTCTTCAAGTGGCTAAGCATTAGAGTAATGGCCCATGTCCTGCCCACACTTGAGCACCTTATTGAAATGCATGCACTCAGCCATGTGAGCATCCATCACACACTGTTGAAAATGCTTCCAGCCCTAACAGGAATTGCTAACTTGTCATCACTACTAGCTCTCACAAGTGGTGGGACAAGTGCAGCTGGAGGGGCACGGGTGATTTCAGTGTCACATGCTTCTGAAATAGTGCCCACCTGAGTCCCCTTGGTCTCCTCCTCCCCCCCCATCAAATGTGTATGTACTTGAAGGGGAGTTTCCACCAACCACAATGCTGTTTTGCACAGGAGAGATCTGCTGGTTATGGGGGTAAACTCTTCCTTGAATTTGATGGAAGTGCATGGTACAGATATGGAAGGCAATGTCTGGTGCTCTTCATCAACCTCTTTCCCAACTACAAAAGTACTAGCACTGCTGCTGCCCAAGCTGTCAGCGTCAGTCTGAGTGGTGATGTCATTCTTGTCCTTCTCTGGCAAATCAGCTCTGTGGGAGAAAAGTCCCTTCTTCACTATCTTTTTTGGCCCCTTGTCCTGGCTGGATTGCACAAATCATTGGAGCACCCCATTCTGCTACAGTACAACACAAGCCCTTCCAATAAAACCCTTACAAACACAGACAAAAACCCCTTGATATATCTGTCTCTATATAACAACCCCTTCACGGATTGTTGCCTTGTTGTGGCGAAGGGGCTTGAGTAGAAGCTATGGGCTATGTTGTGCAGGGACACCCAAGACGGACTGGTCATAGTGGAGAGTTCTGACTAAACGCGATCCACCTGGAGCAGGAACTGGCAAGCCACTCCAGTATCTTTGCCAAGAAAACTCCATGGACAGAAACAAAAGGCTAAAAGATATCACACTGGAAGATGAGCCCCTCAGGTCGGAAGGCGTCCAACATGCTACTGAGGAAGAGCGGAGGACAAGTACAAGTAGCTCCAGAGCTAATGAAGTGGTTGGGCCAAAGCCAAAAGGACGCTCAGCTGCGGACGCGCCTGGAAGTGAAAGGAAAGTCCGATGCTGCAAAGAAAAATACTGCATAGGAACCTAGAATGTAAGAACTATGAACTTTGGTAAGCTGGATGTGGTCAAACAGGAGATGGCAAGAATAAACATTGACATCCTGGGCGTCAGTGAACTAAAATGGATGGGAATGGGTGAATTCAATTCAGACGATTATCATATCTACTATTGTGGGCAAGAATCCCGTAGAAGAAATGGAGTAGCCCTCATAGTCAACAAAAGAGTGGGGAAAGCTGTACTGGGATACAATCTCAAAAATGATAGAATGATTTCAATACGAATCCAAGGTAGACCTTTCAACATCACATTAATTCAAGTTTATGCACCAACCACCAATGCTGAAGAGGCTGAAATTGACCAATTCTATGAAGAATTACAACACCTTCTAGAACTGACACCAAAGAAAGATGTTCTTCTCATTATAGGGGACTGGAATGCTAAAGTAGGGAGTCAAGAGATAAAAGGAACAACAGGTAAGTTTGGCCTTGGAGTTCAAAACGAAGCAGGGCAAAGGCTAATAGAGTTTTGTCAAGAGAACAAGCTGGTCATCACAAACACTCTTTTCCAACAACACAAGAGGCGACTCTACACATGGACATCACCAGATGAGCAATACTGAAATCAGATTGATTATATTCTCTGCAGTCAAAGATGGAGAAGCTCTATACAGTCAGCAAAAACAAGACCTGGAGCTGATTGTGGCTCTGATCATCAGCTTCCTATAGCAAAACTCAAGCTTAAACTGAAGAAAGTAGGAAAAACCACTGGGCTAGTCAGGTATAATCTAAACCAAATCCCTTATGAATACACAGTGGAAGTGAAGAACAGATTTAAGGAACTAGATTTGGTGGACAGAGTGCCTGAAGAACTATGGATGGAGGCTCGTAACATTGTACAGGAGGCAGCAACAAAAACCATCCCAAAGAAAAGGAAATGCAAGAAAGCAAAGTGGCTGTCCAACGAGGCCTTGCAAATAGCAGCGAAGAGAAGGGAGACAAAATGCAAGGGAGATAGGGAAAGTTACAAAAAAATTGAATGCAGACTTCCAAAGAATAGTAAGGAGAGACGAGAGGGTCTTCTTAAATGAACAGTGCAAAGATATAGAGGAAAATAATAGAAAGGGAAAAACCAGAGATCTGTTCAAGAAAATTGGAGATATTAAAGGAACATTTTGTGCAAAGATGGACATGATAAAGGACAAAAATGGTAGGGACCTCACAGAAGCAGAAGATATCAAGAAGAGGTGGCAAGAATACACAGAAGAATTATACCAGAAAGATCTGGATGTCCCGGACAACCCAGATAGTGTGGTTGCTGACCTTGAGCCAGAATTGATGCTTTTGAATTGTGGTGCTGGAGGAGACTCTTGAGAGTCCCCTGGACTGCAAGGAGAACAAACCTATCCATTTTGAAGGAAATCAACCCTGAGTGCTCACTGGAAGGACAGACCCTGAAGCTGAGGCTCCAATACTTTGGCCATCTCATGAGAAGAGAAGACACCCTGGAAAAGACCCTGATGTTGGGAAAGTGTGAAGGCAAGAGGAGAAGGGGACAACAGAGGACGAGATGGTTGGACAGTGTCATCGAAGCTACCAACATGAATTTTACCAAACTCCAGGAGGCAGTGGAAGACAGGAGGGCCTGGTGAGCTCTGGTCCATGGGGTCATGAAGAGTCGGACACGACTTAATGACTAAACAACAACAAAAATATAACAAAATCTTATTCCCCTGCCTGATATACCCCAAAGGCGCCTAAACTTAATATATTTCCTTGTTGATTTATAACATATTAATCTATGAATCTGCTAATCCTGAATCTTATTCCTAAGTATGTTAATTGAAGAATATGCAATGAAATGTAGAGAATGTAAATGTCAGTTGAGGGTTCAGAAAAGCAGAGAAAACTGCTGCAATACAGGCTTGCACCAAAGCATATCCTAACAGCAAATACTCACGGATTTATAAGCAGCTATGCCTACCTTTCAGCTGGAAAGAACCAATGTGAAAAAAATTCCTCCTTATGTCTGTTTCTAGATTTCATTGGTGCAGACAGACATTATTTACAGGTTTTGTTCTCACCACAGGCCACCTCCTTCCTTGGGAAGGCATGGGAATCCCAATGAGAAAAGACCAATCCCTTGCCTTACTGGACTGGGAAGGAGACTATTCGGGGAGGTCTAGCCGAGGTGGCAGTGGAACTGCTGTCTTGCCCATCAACTAGTGTGCCCAGTTAGAGAGTATTCTCTCAGGCAGGGGATATGGTCAGTCCACACCACTCACACCTGGAACCTGGACCTGTAGAAAAACTTATTTTTCTTGAGGTCAATTTACCATTGCTGGGCTTCTCTGAATTCCCTTTTAAGTAAGAGAGAATGGCACACTCTACTCACCGTACTAGGTATGCTTAAATATGCTGCCCCTTCCTTCTGCCTCTTTCATTCTTCCAACTCCTACTCCAAGATTGTGCTCAGCTCACTCAACTGTGCTCTGCCCCATGCTATTGGCACTTTTCCACCCAGCACAGGCTATCTGCTGTTCCAGTCTGCCTGCCTTTGCTGCCCAGGTTATTTGCTCACTCCCCTGTGTGACCTGTCCTCTGCTTCCCCAGTGTTGCTGGCATTTCTTGCTGGCATTCCCACTGTTCAGGATTCAATAAGTATGCCCATTTACAGTCATTTCCTAATACCTAGGCTCTGCTGGCTGTTAAGAGTGTGTGTGTGTGTGGAGGGGGGCACTGTTTTTATTATGTAGTTCGTTGATGATCTTGTCTCCTGGCAACAACTTTCTTTCCCTGAACTCTCCCATACCTGACAAACTTGTAACTGATAGCTTGATGCAAGTTAAATTAAACACCAATTAAATTGTCCAATTATGTTAGAAAATACTCACCTCAATTGATTATAATATGTTTTTGCCAATTACTGGTTTCAAGTTTAGTTGACATGCAAGAATTTCCCTGATGACTAACACATGTTGTGGACTACAGTTCCCATTATCTCAGGCAGCATGGACGCTCCAAGCTGGGAAAGGCTGCAGTTCAGCCTGGGAATTGGGAAGCCATCACACACTCTTTGCAGAAACAGTGGGTTTTGAGAGGTGAACCAAAGAAACAGGTGGGATGTACCATACCTTAGCATGACCTTGGCGTAAATGAGTTTCTTTCTACTGCCCCTGGAGGACAAATCCTACTTTCTGCTAACTGAGAAATAAAATCTATGGAGCTTTCTATATGAAAATCCCCCTTCGCTGTCTGGAGGAATCTATCATGTCCTGTGAAACAGAAAGCAGAGTTTCTGAGTGCTGATGTCGCTCTACAGTATCCATGCATATCAAAAAAATGGTGACAATATATAGAGGGACAGGGAGACTATTAAATATCCATCATGCCACTTCAGATCAGGCCTAATGCAATCAGAAACACATGACTACATCAACTTATCTCCTTTGATCAAATGTGATTAAGTAAGTCATTAATTTTCAAGACAAATAAAATATGCAAGATCATTTTATTATAAATGTAAATGCCTGTCTTCTTAAATGATTTTTTCTAAAGGAAACCCTTCTAATACAGAACTTTGTATGCTTCAGAGAACAGTTGTTTTAACATTGGTTTTAATTTTAATGAAAGATTATGTATTTGTATGCATGTCTTCTTTCCTTTTTTCTCACACTGCTCATGTTGTCAAGCAAAATTTGTGCATCAGCTTGATCAAGATAATTTCATTATACCATTGTTACCATTATGACTTGGGCAATTAGTAGTTTATAAGAATAAATTTATAGCAATCAGTGATTGAGGCACATTTGCAGTAGTCAGGGTGTAATAAAGCCCAATCAATTTCTTTCATTTAATATGGAGGCTGTGACCCTAGTTTTGATGAGAACTCTTAGCTATTTCATCTTTAAATAAAAAAGAATGTCTGCAAGCAATTATAGTGGTGTGTTAATTAGATATTCCTTTTTATCTTTTATACTCCAGAATGCATTGCTAACGAAATCCTTGTTTTCTTTCTCATTCCCTTTCTCTCCATAATAAACTGACATTGACTGGGTGCATTTTTGCTAAGACAATGGACCAGATTTTTCATTTTCTGTTACCGTGGGGTAAATCTGAAGTAATCCATAGTCATAAATTGATGTTATATGGTATTTACATGAATATAGTTAGAGGCAGAATCTACACCATGGATCTACTTCTTCATTTCTTTTCTTTTAATTTTCATTCTAAAAAGTCTTCACTCCCACTCTGCACAGCACTCACCTAGTCTGTATCTCTTTCTCCTTGGCTAGAATCATATTGCAAAGACACACTATGTTTCCAGCTGTGGTCACACTCTATAAACTCATGCTTGAGAGATTTCAGTTCTGGGAAGAAACAAATGTCAGCAGATCTGACTGAGGAAGTGTCTTGTAACCCACAAAAGCTCACACTGAAGTAAATCTGCCAGCCTGAAAAGTGTCACAAGACTTAGTTTGCTGTTCTTACATAAACCAAATGTTAAGACCTCTCTCTTGATAAAGCCCTTCTTGCCTCAACTCTGTTGATTTATTACCTAGGTTACTGTAACACACTCTGTGTGAAGCTGCCTTTAAAGAGGGTTTGAGTGACTTTACTGGGTACAGAGTACAGTTGCTAGGATGCTTGTAGGGAAGTTCATTCAGGTCATTTTTGTCTATTCATTCCTGGGCCAAACTGAAAGTACACATCTTGATCTTAAATGATCCAGGAAGGCATCTCATCATGCACATGAATCTGCCTAAGCTCTAAGATTTGCCTGAGAAGCATCGTTCTCTGTCCTGTTCAACAACAATGGTATAGTAGTACTTTCTGTGGTTCAAACATACTTCATGGCACCCAGGTCAGCCCCCTGAATGCAAAGCCACACCCACTATAAGACAGATGTCTAAAAGTCTACAGCATGAAAAAGAAGTTCTCATCTGTTACCTTGCACTGAGTCCTATGAATACAGATTTAAGATATGTCCCAGACAGAGCCTCTACTGGCTGAAAACTGTCTTTGGAGTTCTCCTGCAAGGGTCAAAGATCAATGCATGATACCTCTTCCCCTCAATACAGAATCTGATGCCATGCTATTGTAGTCCCAAAGAAGCAATCTGGGTTGTTGTCATTCACCCAAGCCCAGAAATCCATGTCTGCTTTGTGAGCACTCTGCATTTTTCATGTAACTGGCAAGCACTTTGTCTATGACTATATCATAAAATTTTAGAACAATTCCCCATACAATAAATCAATAAATTAATTTCTTGAACTCAACAATAAGATCACAACAATGGCTGCAATCGTATACATGTTTATCTGGTAGTACAGCTCACTGAAATTGAGCAGATATACTTCTAAGCAGAGGTATATAGAGATCTGCTGCCCATTTTCGGTATAATTTCCTGTGAAGAATGGCAGTCACAACCCTTGTAAAACTCTTCAGCTTGACACCCAAAACTAACTCGAACCCAGAGTTTGCCTCATTGTTTTCAATTCTACACCTAGGCCCTAGGAAGTAGGTAGGTAAAATATCAACACCCAGAGGATGCCCAGAGGACATCTGCTCACTGATGCTGGAATGATAACATGCCATGACCTCTGAGTGGCAGTCTCTGTCACACCATTGAGCAATAGGTTCTTCAGGAGCCAACAGTCTGGCAGAGATGATTGGCTATGGTGTCCATGTCACCATATACCATGTCTGCAGGAATCCTAAGTGGTAGGGTGTTCTTCTCAAGACATAAATACCTCTTCTCTGGCAAAGGAAAATCTCCACTTCTTCCTCTCTTGCCTCGCTGTCCACTATGAGTGGAGAGGACAGCTCCAGAGAATACTTAAGTGTACAAACATTCATTTTTAAGCTATTATTCTATCCCTTTCTCTGTCTCTCTCCCTACCTCCATCTTGTAGCATGATGCATTTCTCAATATTAAGTTAAAAATATTTGGTAATGTGAGAAATAGAAGTTAGTCACACTCAGAGACCTTAATCAGATCAAAGCTCTGGCTATGAGATAAGCGCTGAGTCTCTAAAATACTGTATCCTGATAGAACTTCATGCCTGTTCAACATATTGGCAGGCACCAGAGAGAGAGACTTTTTGGTAGTGACCCCATCTTTTTAGAAATCTCTCACTGGAGAGTATCCATGCCCCTCATTGTCCTTTAACAGACTATAAAGACTTCTCCTTTGTTCTGTTCTGCATTTCACTGAGATGCTGCATGCTAGGTTTGTAAAGTTTTACGTTTGAGGTGGAATTATGTGTAAATGTTTAACTTTTTAAATAATAGCTATTTTGAAACACCCTTTAGAAAAGGGATGCAAATAATTAAATAAAGTATTAAAGAGGATGATAGAAAAGTACTGAAATGTGACCCAGGAAATGAAAATACTTGACCTATGCTGGCCTTAGGCTTTTTTTGTACTCAATATCAAAATAATGTCTCTCTTGCTATTTCCATTCCTCACCTACCACTGACTGGACCAGATGTTTTTATATAAAACAGGAATGGGAACTGGAGAAAGGAAGGAAAAATCTCACAAGACCCAGTGCATGAAGCTAAGGCCTGCCTGTACCTTCAATCTATAAATGACATCTGTCATCTGTGGCTTTTTAGTAGTTGCCAGTTACTCTGTTTGGAACAGCAGCAGCCTATTCTGACCCCTTTTCCCCTTTTAAAATGAGAACAAGGCCACAGAGAATGAAATAGATATTAATTTTGACAAAGAAAATAAGAAAACAGATTGCCAAATGTAGGTGCTCTGGTCAGGAAACCAAGCCAAGAAGAACCCTTGGGTATGTTTAGCCTGGAGAAAAGGTGTTCAGAAGTGTTATAAGATCTAATATTTGAAAAACTGTCATATGGACGATGGCACAAGCTTTCTTTTCTTTGGCTCCAAAGGACAGGACTAAAAGTAATACATTCAAATTACAAGAACGGGCATTTTGACTAAATATTAGGAAGAATTTCTTGATAGGAAGTACTGTTTGTTAATGAAATGAACTACCTCAGAGGGTGGTAGGCTGCCTGTCAATGATGCTTTGGTTGTGGATTTCCTGCTTAGGCAGGAGGTTGAACTCAACAGCAGTGAACAGCAGCATTCAAGAAATCTGCCAAGCAGTGAAAATGTGTCCCTCTATACATTCCTGTAGCTTTTGGGGAACATTTGTTGTACAGGCTGGCTTTCAAGGAACAACTTGGGTTGGTATTATGATATAATAGCTAGAGTTTGCTGATTTAAGTCATATATTTTTTCTAAGATGGACAGAAACAAAACCACAGTTGTTTTGTACCACCATTGATGTGATAAAGCAACTTTGCGTGTAGAATATGGCAAAGAAGCCACTTAATGGAAATGAAATGCTTTAAGAAATTGCAAGCATACAAGTATCTAGGTGTTTAAATCTCTGGTCAAATGAGACCATTTATAATGCTAACAAACTTAATTCCAGAACAAGCCACATTACAATTGGACCTGCCACCTAACTACAAGTAGCTGTCCCTCATGATTCATTATGATCCAGGCTGCTTGACATGTGGACAGAGTATGGCAAGTGAGTCGGGAGAAGGCAGATAACAGAGATAAATCTAAATTCATTCTGGAAGCAGTCACACTCAATGACATATTCACTGACTTCTTCAACAGCTCATTTGATAATGTTCTTTCTGCACTATTCATTTTTCTGAAAGATGAAAGCTGGCTGAAGATCTCATCTGCTCACTGATGCAGGAAGGGGATTTGAAATTAACGCAAAATAAAAGAGAGAGAGAGAGAGAGGAGGGGGTGGTGGCATGTGTGTGGAAGCAAGCACTTTCTGATTAACAGTGTCTTGGTCCAGACTTGGAAGGCTAAGAATTCTACTTATCAGGTCACCTTTAATTAGATATGCATTATAACTCCACAGTGGAATAGCTGTGCCTGGCAGAATTGTGTTTGGGAAATGGGAAGTGCATTCATCATGATAATTAATTGCTGGAAGAGTAGAAATGTTGCGTTCTTTATTATGATGTATACGTGTATATGTTTGTGATTAATTGCTACAGCAGCCTTAATCGAGGAGGTTAACAATGCAATTACATGAACATTGTTCAATGTGTCAGTAATTGTTTGTGAGCATTTTTCCCTTCAGACATACCAGTGGTAAGATTAAATGATGAATCAATCAGAAGGATATCCTTCAGTACCCAAAAGCAAGAAACAAGTTCTCCTAGTTCTATGAGTGGTCAGAAGCTGAGAGTAACCTTTTCTTCTGGAAGAGAGATCACTAGGCAATGTCAGTGTCTATTGATCTCTCCTCCAGAAGAAACAGTCACATTTTATTCCAAAAGCAATGTTTTATTTTGAAATGTACAAACTGAAACATCTGGATGTAAAAATATGATGCTCAAGGTTTGCTTTAGAGACACTGTCAACCATCAGGAAGACAAATTAGGTCCTAGATCAAATCAAGCCTGAACTCTCTCTAGAAACAAAAATGACTAAACTTAGCCTGTCAAATTTTGGCTACATCATGAAAAGAGAAGACTCACTGGAAAACATAATAATTTTGAGAAAAGTTGAAGGCAGTAGGAAAAGACAACAATCTAACATGAGATGGATTGACTAAATACAGAACGATGGACCCAAAGTTTGGAAGACCTAAGCATGGCTGTTAATAATAGGATTTCTGGGGGTCATTATTTCATAGGTTTGACATAAGTCAGAAGTGATTGCACAGCACATAACAACATAAACTGAAAAGATACTGCAGGAGGTGCACCATCAGTTTCAAAAACTTAGTACCAGTTCCAGAAAGCACAAAGCTTCTTTTGTGCTACAAAATCAAAACAATGTTTTAGAATGCCATATTCTATCTAACCTATTTCATTCTTTTTTTAAAAAAAACATTTTATTAATTTTTCAATCTTTCTGTTGTTTAGTTGTTAAGTCGTGTCCGACTCTTCGTGACCCCATGGACCAGAGCACGCCAGGCCCTCCTGTCTTCCACTGCCTCCTGGGGTTTGGTCAAATTCATGTTGGTAGCTTCAATGACACTGTCCAGCCATCTCATCCTGTGTCGTCCCCTTCTCCTTTTGCCCTCACACTTTCCCAACATCAGGGTCTTTTCCAGGGAACCTTCTCTTCTCATGAGATGGCCAAACTATTGGAGCCTCAGCTTCAGGATCTGTCTTTCCAGTGAGCACTCAGGGTTGATTACCTTCAGAATTGATAGGTTTGTTCTCCTTGCAGTCCATGGGACTCTTAAGAGTCTCCTCCAGCACCACAATTCAAAAGCATCAATTCTTCGGCGGCCAGCCTTCTTTATGGTCCGGCTCTCACTTCCATACATCTCTACTGGAAAAACCATAGCTTTGACTATGCGGACTTTTGTCGGCAAGGTGATGTCTCTGCTTTTTAAGTTGCTGTCTAGGTTTGTCATTGCTTTCCTCCCAAGGAGCAGGCGTCTTTTAATTTCGTGGCTGCTGTCACCATCTGCAGTGATCATGGAGCCCAGGAAAGTAAAATCTGTCACTGCCTCCATATCTTCCCCTTCTATTTGCCAGGAGGTGATGGGACCAGTGGCCATGATCTTAGTTTTTTTGATGTTGAGCTTCAGACCATTTTTTGCACTCTCCTCTTTCACCCTCATTAAGAGGTTCTTTAATTCCTCCTCACTTTCTGCCATCAGAGTGGTATCATCTGCATATCTGAGGTTGTTGATATTTCTTCCGGCAATCTTAATTCCATCTTGGGATTCATCCAGTCCTGCCTTTCGCATGATGTATTTTGCATATAAGTTAAATAAGCAGGGAGACAATATACAGCCTTGTCGTACTCCTTTCCCAATTTTGAACCAATCAGTTGTTCCATATCCTGTTCTAACTGTTGCTTCCTGTCCCACATATAGATTTCTCAGGAGATAGATAATGTGGTCAGGCACTCCCATTTCTTTAAGAACTTGCCATAGTTTGTTGTGGTCTACACAGTCAAAGGCTTTTGCGTAGTCAATGAAGCAGAAGTAGATGTTTTTCTGGAACTCTCTGGCTTTCTCCATAATCCAGCGCATGTTAGCAATTTGGTCTCTAGTTCCTCTGCCCCTTCGAAATCCAGCTTGTACTTCTGGGAGTTCTTGGTCAACATACTGCTGAAGCCTACCTTGTAGGATTTTGAGCATAACCTTGCTAGCGTGTGAAATGAGTGCAATTGTATGGTAGTTGGAGCATTCTTTGGCACTGCCCTTCTTTTGGATTGGGATGTAGACTGATCTTTTCCAATCCTCTGGCCACTGCTGAGTTTTCCAAACTTGCTGGCATATTGAGTGTAGCACCTTAACAGCATCATCTTTCAAGATTTTAAATAGTTCAACTGGAATGCCATCACCTCCACTGGCCTTGTTGTTAGCCATGCTTTCTAAGGCCCACTCCAGGATGTCTGGCTCAAGGTCACCAACCACACTATCTGGGTTGTCCGGGACATCCAGATCTTTCTGGTATAATTCCTCTGTGTATTCTTGCCACCTCCTCTTGATGTCTTCTGCTTCTGTAAGGTCCCTACCATTTTTGTCCTTTATCACATCCATCTTTGCACAAAATGTTCCTTTAGTATCTCCAATTTTCTTGAACAGATCTCTGGTTTTTCCCTTTCTATTCTTTTCCTCTATATCTTTGCACTGTTCATTTAAGAAGGCCCTCTTGTCTCTCCTTGCTATTCTTTGGAAGTCTGCATTCCATTTTCTTTAACTTTCCCTATCCCCCTTGCATTTTGTTTCCCTTCTCTTCTCTGCTATTTGTAAGGCCTCGTTGGACAGCCACTTTGCTTTCTTGCATTTCCTTTTCTTTGGGATGGTTTTTGTTGCTGCCTCCTGTACAATGTGACGAGCCTCCATCCATAGTTCTTCAGGCACTCTGTCCACCAAATCGAGTTCCTTAAATCTGTTCTTCACTTCCACTGTGTATTCATAAGGGATTTGGTTTAGATTATACCTGACTAGCCCAGTGGTTTTTCCTACTTTCTTCAGTTTAAGCTTGAGTTTTGCTATAAGAAGCTGATGATCAGAGCTACAGTCAGCTCCAGGTCTTGTTTTTGCTGACTGTATAGAGCTTCTCCATCTTTGGCTGCAGAGAACATAATCAATCTGATTTCGGTATTGCCCATCTGGTGATGTCCATGTGCAGACTCGCCTCTTGTGTTTTTGGAAAAGAGTGTTTGTGATGACCAGCTTGTTCTCTTGACAAAACTCTATTAGCCTTTGCCCTGCTTCGTTTTGAACTCCAAGGCCAAACTTACCTGTTGTTCCTTTTATCTCTTGACTCCCTACTTTAGCATTCCAGTCCCCTATAATGAGAAGAACATCTTTCTTTGGTGTCAGTTCTAGAATTTTTCAATCTATCTACATTCAATTCGTGCTTGTTAAACATCGTGTTACATGGGTTGCTTATAACTGTTTGTTTTTTGCGTCTTGGTGTCTTCTTAGTTGTCTCTTCAAAATCTATACATTTTTTAAACATTTAAACCATTCATGTGTGTATTTTAGTATACAATATTGGCTACTATCATAGTATTGCTCTCATAGTATACTATGTTCTCAAAATCCTCTAATAACATACCTAATAAAAGTAATTCTAGTTCCAAATCTATATAATTTTGAGGTGATTTAACCGATGAACTTTGTATTTTACACCAATAATAACTGAGTAGGTTCCTAACACATAATAGATGTTATCTAAAGCATTTTATACAGATTTTCTTTATATAAATGTTTAGCCATTTCTATCTCCACATTTTCTATCATGTTTATATCAATATCATATCTAATGTATATTAATTAAGTACTATCTGTTTTGCCCCATCCTTATATCTAGCTTCAATTTACCTTAAAAGCCATCGTGTTATGCCTTTACCCTGATTAGTGATCCCTTATTTCAGTTTAATTCCCTTTTTTAATATACAGTGGTGCCTCGCAAGACGAAGGTAATTCGTTCCGCGAGTAGCGCCGTCTTGCGAAATTTTCGTCTTGCGAAAAGCTGTTTCCCATAGGAATGCATTGCAATGCATTCCTATGGGAAACCTCGCAAGACGAACAAATTATATTCGTCTTGCGAGGCATCGGTCTTGCGAAAAAAAATTGTCTTGTGAAGCACGACCATAGAAGAAGCCGTCTTGCGAGTCACCAACACGATTGCAAAACGCTTTCGTCTTGCGAGTTTTTCGTCCGGCGAGGCGTTCGTCTTGCAAGCCACCACTGTATAAGATATGCCCCTTTACAATTCCAGAAGTTAAGTATATACATGCTTTCAACGCTTAGGGCCAGCTTAATATTTTTCCCTTTTTTCATCTTTCTAAATAACTCCTTCTCTTATTTGTCTTTCCCCGATTCTTGTTTCTATCTCTCTAAACATTCTGCCATCCCTTGTGTCATCTGAAAACATTTTATACACTTGATCTATCTCCAATAGATCTTTATGCACTTGATCTATCTCCAATAGATCTTCCAGGCTATTTTTAATTAATTCTGCTGATTTTCTCCCCTTATCTTCCCTTAACACAGCTAAAATTCTCCTCGGCTCTAGGGTTAGAATTAAATCTCCTAAATTTTCTCCTCTGATTTCCTCCAGCCCTTCTTTTGGTTGGCATACATAATCCACCACCCTCACATTTCCTTGTTCATTGTTCCCTGTCTCCTGTTGAATATAGTCCTTCTTTAGTTGCTCCTTGAATGATTTCACCTCTTCGTTATGGGATCTCACTATTTCTAAGATTGCTTGAAGGGTGGATTTTGTTTCATCCCAAAATTTCCCTTGTTGTAGCATTACGTCCGAAGAAGCCAAGTACTTGTATTTCAAGTGAAAGATGTCCAGTAGCTTAGAGCAGTCAGTCCAGTCCCATCAATAATTGCTTCAATAAGTCCACTTTAGTAAATTGATCACCTTTAGGGTTAATTTTGAATCCAGTCTCTGACGTAAGTTGACAGCCCCGTTCACTCAATGTTTGTATTAGACTTTCCAAAGTTAATTGTCTATGTTTTAGTCAGTTCTCAGAAGAAGAAAAAGGAAAGTCAAAGCAGAGTTCCAAGTTTGAGTATTCAAGGTCATGTTCTGGGCTTTTTGCCAACACTGTAAGATAGCCATAACAAACAGTTTTACTCCCAGTGTTGTTTGGCTAAAATACTTTTAAGAGGAAAATTTCTTAAGTTTAATGCCAAAGTAATACCAAACTTCCTTCCTTGAAGTATAATTAAGTGTTTAATTAATGTCCAATTTATTTTCTTTGCGTCCCTTTGCATCTCTTTCCCCTTCTCCAGATCCACCGCTGCTCTATTTAGTGTTGGGGCTAAGAGACGCTTATTTCTGTTAAAGGGATTATTCTGTCCAGAGATAATCATAGAGCAGTATAGTTAAGATTTTGTATCTCACCCAGTGGTAACAATGATGTTAAATTGGCTGATTTATCGCTTCTTCATTTACCGGCTGCCAACAACTTGCAAGCAACTAATTCAACTGCTTGTTTCCACCTGCTGGTTGACTGGGGAGTTTCCTGGATCAAACGTCGATAACTGCCATCCCCCCCATGATCAACAGGCTTCTCCCCCATTTCACCACCTCTTCAGGGTGGTTTTAACCCCCTAGGGGGTCCCAAACAGGTAGGAATTCAGCCCAGGGGACGAAGCTCCGTCCTCCTGCTGTTGTCTCGTCACAGCGTCAAGCCAGAAGTCCTAACCTATTTCATTCTGTTAGCATTCAACCAGACACTGGTTTCAGCCTTACTTTTGAAAGTGAATGGAACTCCCTTTATAAATTTCTTAGGTGTCTGTGGCAAAAGGCATCCTTATCTCAATTAATCAAACACTGATAGTCTCTCAACAGTTACTCAGGGGGATACAGAGGGAGCATCCCCAAAAAATGTGAAGACTGTGAGAATGTGGGCATTCCATAGGCAATGATAGGTAGCCTGTTACCAGATCCTTCTGGTCCAAAAGCACCATTGCATTGCTTCTATGAATGAAGAGGAAGATTACAAATAACCCATTACAGCAGCTCCACCAGCTGCCAATCCATTTCCGAGCTGAATTCAAGATGTTGGTTCTAACCTATAATGCCCTAAATGGCTTGAGCCCAAACTACCTCAAGGATCACATCTCCCTTTATGAGCCTGCTTGAGTGTTAAGATCATCAGAAGAGACTTCCCTCTAGGTTCTGCCTCCTACTCAGGTGCGTTTGGTGGGTACACAGGAAAGGCCTTCTCTGTTGCTGCTCCCAGACTTTGGAACTCCCTCCCACAGGAGGACAGACTGGCCCCATCTTTGCTGTCCTTCTGCAAGCAGGCAAATACCTTTCTCTTGAGGCAGGATTTCCCTGAGTGATTGTTGCTTGTGTTTTTTTGTATAGTATTTGTTTGATCCTTTTTAGTATTTGTTGGCTTTTATATTATCTTTTAATGAGATAGTATAAAAAGGACTGCCTTTGGTCCTTTTTCAAGAAGAAAGGTGTGGTAAAATACTTTAAATTAATTAATAAAAGAAAGATCAGTTATTCAGATAGAGCAGCACATGCTTTGCACACAGGTTCAATTCCTTGATATCTCCATAAATCTTTTTGATAGACTTCTTCCGCATCATATTGTCACACACCATTGAGTCCTAACAATGTCATCTGGGTATCCCCTGGCATATATGGCATATTTTTTTTCTTCTAACATTGTATCATATTTCACTCTCTCGTACTGTATGCCAATAAAGCTTCTGAAACTGAAACTGAAAAAACTGACTTCTACCTGAAAACCTTGAGAGCTGCTGCCAATAAAATTAGGCAAGAATGGACTAGCAGTTATTATTCATTATATTGATATTTCATCTTTTGCCTTACCATATTTCATCTTTCATGCCTGCTGGTCAGCTCAGCTGACAGGCGGGTGCCTGCATACAGGCAGCAGGCCTGTCTTCCATGCAAGGAGGCAGGCCTACTGCTTCTCAGGATTGTGGCAGCAGCTGCGGTGGCTGCTACCTCAAGATAAGGTAAGGGGGTGACAGGTGCAGTGGGAGGGGAGGGCTAGGCATCCTGTTTTGCCAAAGCAAAACAAAGCATCCAGGGGAAAAATGTTTGGCGCTTCCTTTTGTTTTGGCAAAACAGGCTTCCTGAACCAAATGATGAACCGAACCACAAACCAGCCCCGTTCTTGTTTTTTGTTTTTTGTTTTTTTCTGGTTTGTAGTTTGGTTCGTGCCCACCTCTAGCCTAGAGTCACCACTTATTTATTTTCATAGTTCTGTTTTGATTTCTGGTAGTAGTCAATGAGCAGCAGGAAGGTTTGGGTTTCAAAACTGACTTCAGACTGAGTGGAACCCAGCAGCCTCTACGTTAGTCCATGCTAAATTGAATTGCTTTTTGATTCACCAGGTTGAATATGAACTTGTGATTCATGGGAATTCCTGGCTTTTAATACTGAGTCAAAAATAACACCTAACACATATTTGTTATGTGCCTTCAAGTTGGAACCAAATTATAGCAACCCTAATAGGCCTTTCAAGGTAAGTGAGATACTTAAGGAGTGGCTTTACCAGTTCCACACTCCCAATGAGTTTCCATGGCTGAAGGGATACAAACCCAGGCTTACTGATCCTAGTCCATTACTCTATTCACTACATTACATTACCCATATAGCCACCCTAAAATAATAGCCGCTCACATAAATTGTAGTAACATAATTCTCATGGAAACACAGGTAGAAAGCAATGTTCCATCCCTTAGAAAGGATCCCTTATATCACTAGCAAGGAAATCCCAGCCTGCAGGTTTATGATGACAACAGGAAGGATGAGAGAGATGATTAAAAGGTATTTAGAGGTGAGGGAGAAAAGTAAATGCAACATGGAAAAAAAAAGAACCATGTAGTTACTGATAAGAAGGCTGGAGGTAGTTAAAGGCTCTAGGCCTCTCTGCTTTGGACTCAACTGAACAGTGTAAATTCATTCATCAACGGCTCTGTCTGGTCTTACTATATGACAGAGAATACTGATTAATTTCTGTTAAAACATCAACAGTTACATAGTTCTCATAATGAGTGCTTGAAAGAAAATGGTTTAGGTAGAGGGTGCAGTTGGTATCTTAGCAGAGCCAACAGATTGGGCCTTGCTTCCTACAGTTCCTGCTGCTGAGTGGCTAATATGGAAAAGAACAAGTTGAAATCAATGGGCTTAGCTACAGCGAACGGCTCATAGGATTGCAGCTTTTGAATCCTGCCTCACAGGTCCTTTCTCATCTGTTGCACGAACATAAAAGTCCTTATAAATTTCATTCAAGTATATAAACTTGTTCCTTGCCCTTTCTCTGGATTTCATGACTCTCACCATTCTATGCTCTTTACAGATTAGGTAGGAAATGATTCCTCATGTTGGTCAATTGTACAGATGCTGCTGCTATGGAAACTACCCTTCATGTGCCAGTAATAAAGACATACCATTGATGTGCAGTAACGGCAATGCAAAGCGACATTACTTTTTAATTCTGCCCCCATTAAAGTCTAATATGAATACCTGAAACATTGATCCAATACATAATGTATTTTCCAACCAAGGCAGGCAAGGTTTTAACCCTCCCCTTCCATTTTATCCTTACTCTTTATCCATCTACTCAGCACTGTTTCTGGAGATGACAGACTTTTGCTGAGGAAGTACAAAAGTGTGTTTTGGAACAGAAATCCGCACTTTGAAAACAGCTGCTTGTATGCTCTTGAAAGCAGACATGATGGCCATCTAGTTTTGCTCAAGGAAGCTCAGGACTGACATTCTCAAGGATATTTTCCCACTCACTCAGAAAGCATCTAGCATGTAGCTTGTACAGATAAACCATTTACCTCTGAGGAAACCATGACAAAATGGTTGTATCCAGCTGGGTTTGTTCACCAGTAGAATAGACAGCACTACTCATATGGTTTCTCTCTTACAAAGATGTTGGGGGAATGACAAAAGACTTTGTTGTCTCTGCTGAAAACCATTGCTCCTTAACTGCATTTTAATAACAGCTGAAGAATTGCTTTAGCACATCATGAATTTGCAGAAACAAGTGAAAGTGTAATGGGTCCAGTCTGGATCAGATGCACAGAGGCCTGAGAGTTATATTTACTGGGTGGGAAACTTCTAGAGGCACTTCTGGTTCAGAACCCCCTCCCAGACCTAAAGTGTGTGGGGGAGATAAAATGTGGCCAAACAAAAGTTGCTCTTGACTCCCAGGGGCGTTAATGTCTTTTTATGTCAAAGGATTTGGATGTGCATTGGGGAAAGTATCTTGGAAAATGCACTGGGCCCCCCAAAGATCCAGCAGCCCCTTTCCTGCTCTAAAGAAAAATGGGGGAGGGGAGGTTTGGCTGCCATGCCAGCTGTAATCCACAAAATATAATATTTGAAATCCAATAGTTAGTCACAACTAAAGTAGACCTATTGAATCAGTGGAACATGCAGAGGAGTTGACTTACCAAAGCCCTACTAATTCAATGGGCTTACTCTAGTTGCAGTACAGGAGCACACTCCTGTACTGCAGTGAGTCCTGGACCCTTTGTGCACGGCAGGAGAGGAAGCTGAACACCTTCCATATGCGTTGTCTCTGACGCATTTTTGGTATCACCTGGCAGGACAAAGTTCCAAATAGAGTAGTCCTAGAATGAGCTGGAATTTTTAGCATGTATACATTACTGAAACAGCGACGTCTACATTGGCTTGGGCATGTTGTGAGAATGGCTGATGGTTGGATTCCAAAATATCTCCTGTATGGAGAATTAGTGCAGGGAAATCGCCCCAGAGGGAGACCACAGCTGCGATACAAGGATATCTGCAAGCGGGATCTGAAGGCCTTAGGAATGGACCTCAACAGATGGGAAACCCTGACATTGGAGCGTTCAGCCTGGAGGCAGGCGGTGCAGCATGGCCTCTCCCAATTTGAAGAGACCCTTGTCCAGCAGGCCGAGGCAAAGAGGCAGTCCCGAAAGCAGCAAAATCAGGGAGCTGGACAGGGGACAGATTGTATTTGTCTTCAGTGTGGAAGGGATTGTCACTCTCGAATTGGCCTTCTCAGCCACACTAGACGCTGTTCCAAGTCCTCCGTACAGAGCACGTTACCATAGTCTCTCGAGACTGAAGGATGCCTAATCTAATCTACTCTAGTTGTGACTTACAACTGCATTTCAGCGAATGTTTTCCAATTCTGGTTAGCCTTCTAGGGCTGCTGAGCATAGTCCTCACTGCACTCTCTCTCTCTCTCTCCCCCCCCCCCCCGCCTTCCTTACAGAATTGTACTTCTGCCAGCTTGTGGAGCTCAGCCCAGCCCACTGAAGATTTCTCCCCCTCTATGTGGCCAACATGCTAGATAGAGTTGAGTTGACCCTTTAGCTCTGAACTTTGGAAGCTGAGGGAATGATTACTTTTAAGCATATGAAAATAGCTATGCCCAATAAGCCACCTGAAAGAATTGATGGGACATTGACACACATCACTCATGCTGTGGCCCTACTATACAATAGCAAGACTCAACTTAAACAACAATTGTGTCCTCCACGCTGTGGATCCTTTTGCAGACTCCCTTTCAAATTCCATTAATAAGTGTTTACAGTCAGACACCAATTCATAGCATGGATTTATCCAAACCAGTTTAACCCATTTGCAACAGAGAGCACAACTTCATTAATACTTTGAGCACTTTAAATCAATATTTAGACATTTAATAATTGTGCTCATTTTACTTGAATATATTAGTGAAGCTGCATGGAACTATTAGAACTCTCTCTGATTAACATACTTGAATCAGCAAAAGGTGGCAATTAAATAAAAAACTACTTGCTTCTTGGTCTACCATAAAAATTTACATAATTTAGCAATTATTTTATCATTTTGAATATATATTATGCACCCTCTTAATATATATTATGCACACTCTTAATATAGTGGGTTTTGAGCATTTTAATTGTGGCCTACATTCTACGTAGTTTAATGGTGGTGACTTCAGAATATGCTTGGAGTCAAAATGTTTTTTAAAAATGTCTGGAATTTCAAATGTGTAAACTTTGAATCGTTTATCTGCAAAAGGTGGCCATAAAACAGTGATTATATTAGGTATCATTCACTCATGAAAATGTATTTACAGATCACATTAGAATTTTTAAGCTTTGTGGAAGAATTCCTCCCTCCCTTAGTTTTAAAACATCTTTATATAGTAGGGATGCATTTGTATAACGAGGTAAGCAGCTTTATGTCCCTTTCCCCAGAATATACATTTATAGGTAACAAACCTATGCATGTTTACTTTCACAACTTCTTCACTGTGTTCTGTGGAGCTAAACTCCAGGAAGAGCAGGCATGGGACAGCAGCCATAGGTACATTCAAACCCTTTAAACAAGTTCCAGAAAAGTAATTCTCCCAGCAAAACACCTACCATACATAGCTGTGTGCCTAGGGCCCCTTAAAATTCTCCACAGTATTACAGACAGAGAAACATACATTTCTGGATTGACTAAGGAATTATCCAGAAGTTTTCAGATATCAGGCTTACAACCAGCAGTGATTGTAATGGCTAAAATACTTTTAAGAGGAAAATTTCTTAAGTTTAATGCCAAAGTAATACCAAACTTCCTTCCTTGAAGTATAATTAAGTGTTTAATTAATGTCCAATTTATTTTCTCCAGATCCACCGCTACTCTATTTAGTGTTGGGGCTAAGAGACGCTTATTTCTGTTAAAGGGATTATTCCGTCCAGAGATAATCATAGAGCAGTATAGTTAAGATTTTGTATCTCACCCAGTGGTAACAACGATGTTAAATTGGCTGATTTATCGCTTCTTCATTTACCAGCTGCCGACAACTTGCAAGCAAGCTAATTCATCTGCTTGTTTCCACCCGCTGGTTGACTGGGGAGTTTCCTGGATCAAACGTGGGTAACCGCCATCCCCCCCATGATCAACAGGCTTCTCCCCCATTTCACCACCAGCTTTCCTTTCTTTTCTTCTCTTTTCTTTTTTCCTCCACTGAGATGCAGTAACAATTGTGTTGGTCATGTTAGTAGTGGTGAGGTGGCAGCCACCAAAGTAATTAAGATAACAAGAGCAGTAACAGCATCATCATCAACAACAGATGAATTTGGACATTATTCTATATGGTGGGTTTTATTATTATTATTGCTAGGTGATAAGTAATGTTTGAAACAAAAAATGTCTCCTGAGAAATTTGGGCTCATTATTAATTTAGGATTCAGCACTTTCCCCACAGTATCCCAGATGCTACATTTTGGAGTGGCCATTGCAGATGATATTGTGTCTTTAGTACAGAAAATTGTACAATACACTTCCTTCCTTATAGGTATGCTAGCAGATATGAGAGAGGGCAGGAGCAGCATAGACCAGCTACAAAGTTGGATACTTTCAGTGGTTTCATGCCCAGATTGTACCCTGATAAGAGGGTACAATCTCATCATTTGCCTCAAGACAAACGGATTTTACCAACATAGAACTGCATTTCCGTGATGAAGGGAAAGAAAACAGGTGGAAGGTTAGGGGCAAATGTATGGGTTTTATACAGGGTTAACAGTGGCTAATTTTGCATGCTGTTACTGCATCTCATATATCTATTCAAATTATTAGGCAATACATTTTTTATTTAATCATTGCATTGTATTTTGCCTGAATTGCATCGATTCTCCTCTGATTTGTTTGATAATGTGCCTTCATTTCATGGATCTTGTTCCCTGTTTATCCAGTAGGATTTGAATAGTTTTCCAAATTAATTGCACCTGTGAACAGCCTCAGATAATCTCTGGTCGTATCCAGTGGGATAAATAATGAATCTAATTTTCAAAACAGGGTGCCCAACGTGCTACCTTAGGGAATGTGTGACCTTTGATTGCTCCCTTTATAAGCTCTTCATACTTCTCACCCCAGTCTGACTGTTCAGCTTGTCTGTGAGTAGGAAAATGCTGTCCCTGTTTTCTTAGGTTGTTGTTTTGTCACTGGTAGTATCAGTGAAGAAACAGTGGTCTCAATGGCAATCTCTGGGACAAGAATGGGAAACACTGTCCATGTGTCTCAATGAGAGGTCACATGCTATGCCTTTCCCTTTTACCTCTTCTGCAACTCTGGTGCAAACAATATGTTACAGATAGCCCATCACTGGAAAATAAAATCTGCCAGTGTTTCCCACATGTGATTCTGGCAGACCTTTGTCACTCAGCAATCATAACTGCACATGGCCTGTAATTATCTCCAGACAATCAGTCATGAAATTTGCTAATTTGTAAACTACAGGAGGTGTGGAAAACTCCTACTGTGACAGGTAGACATTCTCAGTACTTAAGGAATTCTATCTTCTAATAACATGCTGTCTATAACATAAAAGCTTAAAGACCTACTGTGTTACTTACACCTGTGAAAAGATGATGACGTCACTGGCAGAAGTGATTTTTGCTAATTTAATTACATGGAAACTGTGGGAACTGCAGGATGGAAAAAGGGAGCCTTTCATTAGCAAAAATATCCACCTCCTATAATGTCATTCAGTGGTGGTGATATCCAATAATTAAAGACTTCCTCCTTCCATCCCACAGTTTCCAAGTGATGGAAGGTTAATAGGAGTCAGAAAAATGTGGGACAGAATAGGACATTTTTAGTTATTGAATAAGAGTGTAGCTTAAGATGAAGCAGCCCCAGTGCTTGCTGCCTGACACATAACATTACTAAATAGCACTCCCTTGTGACATCATTATCCTTCTGTGTAAGTTGTGCAATAGGATTTCAGCCATAGAATGGGACTTAGTCTCTTCTCCAGAAATACATTTTATGTTATCATAACCCACTACAGCAACAGCCCAAGACAAAAAACTGTCAAGTCCACATGCAAAACAGAACAGAAAACGGGAGAAAAAAAAAAGAGAGAGAGATTTTCATTCCTCCTATCATTACTAGTTACATCTTTTTATTTCCCAGTGGGAGTTGGTAGTGGTGACTAAAGGGATGGATAAGCCCAGGCCCGCTGCAGAAACAGTGGGTAAGCTCAGCATCTCTGGGTCTTCTCTGAACATAACCTGAGAGGGTATCCTTTATCAAAGTTCAGCATAGTAATGGATCTCAATACTATCTAAAACTTTAAAAGATGGTTTCAAAATTGCAGGGACCTAGAAAACTCTGAAGTTGAAATAAATTTACAAGCCAATAGGCCAGTCCTATATACTGTTATTCAAAAGTTAATCCCAGAATGTTCTGGTAGGCTAATTTGCTGTTAAATATGTGCAAGATTGCCTTTGTCTGTTAGGCTGGAATCCTAAAATTTTACTAGTAAGTCCCCTTGAACTCAGTAAGAATTACTTCTGAGTAAATGTTCTAGACTGGACTAGAGAAAGTCCACATTGTGTAGGATGGAAAAGAGAGATGAAAACTAAAAAGCTTATTAGAGTGTTATGAGGTTCCCACAATAAAATACATTATTGGTACATTATTGGTAAACTATCCTCTAGAGTTTGAGAAGTTTTAATATCAAAGGGCTAAAGCTGACCTTGGCATGTTCTTTGTGCTGTTTATTATGGCCTTCACATAGCATTTACAAGGTGTACACATCTCTTCATCTTCTTCAAAAAATGTTCCGCAGAGATATACCATATGCATGATGAGACACAGGCCTACTTTGTAGCTATAGCTCCCGGAAATTAAGCCATTTGAAACATAATTTAATTTCATTGGGAAGAAATATACTGTCAAACCTTTGCAGCATTTGTTATCATAGATAAAAAAATAGTTATAAAATGTTGGGCTGTAATGAAACCTGTTATATCACAGGTTGAAGTCTCTAAATATGAATTTGCGGTTATTTATTTAAGATGCAAAGCCTTTGCATATGCATCAAAGTCTTTAGCGCAGTGAAACTGCACCCGTTAAGATGGAGCTCTTGAAGTTGGGCTGTTTATAAATAAACAATTTTAACATGATGTTCACAGTCAGGAAGCTAACACTAAAACTGGTCAGAGACCTCTAGCAGTTATTATGGTTAAACAGTTACTCAAATGTGTATGAGTTTTTACTATGTGTCAAAAGCAGAGTAGAGGGATGGGTGGGGAAAAGGAGATTTCTCCGTCTCTCTTGATATTAGGGTCCAGTGAAGCTGGAATTTTATGAGCAGCCAAAAAGTACTTCTGCTTCAGAAAACTCATAAGTAACTCAAAGAATTCAGGGTACCAAAATATGATAATCAGCACTGCTGCTGTTGCTGTAGAATTAATTCCATTAAAGTAACCAGATATATTACTTCCTGTTAAACTGACTCAAAGCAAGGACATCAGGATAATACTCTTGACATCAGTCTCATTGTTTCCAGTTTATGATTCCCTACCAAGTGTATACATGAATGCATTTAAGTAAAACAGAGTGAGCCCACTCTTTCAAGGAGTCCAGGGCTGTCTAGACTTTGTAACCATAGCTGTCCATGTGGGTCTGAGTAAGTTTCCTGGGGACATGAGGAGATAATACTTAGCAATATTCTATAGGGTTAAAAATCTTTTCTTGACTTATCCTTGCAAGCAAAGATTAGGAATCATGTGATACTTCTCTTTTCCTGTGAAGACAGTCTGAGATTTATTGCACTCTCAAGTCATTTTTTTTGGGAGAACAACTGTTTGGCCAAAATAAAGCAATAAACAACATTATAAATAAATATTTGTAAGCCGCCCCAAGTAGACTTTGTCTAGGGGGGCGGGATAAAAATCCAATAAATAAATAAATAAATAAATAAATAAATAAATAAATAAATAAATAAATAAATAAAGAGAGAGCACAATATAGCAGTAAAGTAAGCAATCTGGGATGCCTGATGCTTTGTTTTATGAATATTTGCCCATTGTAAGCCTTGGATGGGTTGTCTGTGTGTTTTTTAACAACCAGCCGGTCCTTCTGTGCTTTCTGTGTGTGCCTATTGTGACAGTAATGAAGTCTTCTGTCTTGCTGTGAGCACTGAGGACTCCTGTAAGGTTGCTAAATGTTGAAGTGTCTTGTGGAGCTGAAGCAACCAAAATCTCTGAGAATGAGGAATCTAGGGAGTATTCTTTGCATCTTTAGTATCCATGATACATTGATGGGTCTTTTCTAGCATTACATGGAGATAAAACAGATTGAATCTGAAATCTCCACAAACAGAGCATCACCAACAAATGGACATCCAATCTCTTTTTTAAAAATCTCCTAGGAAGAAAGCCTACCACCCTCTGAGGCAGTCCATTCCACTATCAAACATCTCTTATTGTCAGGAAAATCTTCATTATATTTAGTCACAATCAGAATCTTCTTTTTTGTACAGTAATTCCATTGGTTTGGGGTCATGCCCTCTGGAGCAGTGAAAAGAAGCTTCACTTGTCTTCTACATAATAGCCCTTCAAACATTTGAAGATGGTTGTCACATCACTTCTCAATTTTCAGTTCACCCGGCTAAACATATGAACCTCCTTCAACTGGTTTCCAAAGTCTAAGCTAAGATGGTCCCTATCTATAGTCCTAAGGCTTCCTGAAGAAGGTCCCAATAAATAACTCACTCACACTTGTCTTGTAAGTGAGGGCTCTGGTTAATGTTCTGGTGTAAAGGACAATACTTGCTGTGACATAAACAATTGACAGAGCTTGTGTAAAACAACAAATAGTTAAGCCCTCGACTTCATTTAGCAGGGCTACCTCAGCTCAGAGCTCTGGAATGGCACTGCACATTGGCTTGAATCTTAAGCCCAGCCTTACCCAAAAGCCTCTCTCATTGATTGAAATGGGAAAAAGAACAAATTCCTATATTCTCCTTAAATTTCATTGTTGGGAACTGAATGAAATACAAAGGTGTGGTAGCCTCTTCTGAGGGGAGAAAGCTTGACAAATTGCAAAATGTGCATGTGAATGTTTGTTCGTTGCTTTGTTTCTCTCTCAGATGTATGCACCCTGTAGCTCTCTCTGGGGGTTAGATTACTTACTGCAGTAAACATGTAAGGCACAGCTGCTGGGGATGTGCCATTTGTGTTCTCTCTCTCTCTCTCTCTTTTTTTTTTTTTTTGGACAGCAACTCCCAGAATCCACTCTCCAAGGATTAGGTCTTGATCCAGGAAGCAGAATATTGGTATCTGGAGGTATGGTTCTGTGGGCTAGAACTCCCACAATTCTCCCCTGGAATTCTGAAAGTTGCAGTCCAAAAACACACAAACAAACTGTACATCCCAAGCAGCTACATATCATCTTTTTGCTTCAGAACAAATGTGACTTTTCAAAATTCAGTTCTTCAAATAACCTCCATTTTATGACTGTGGGATATGGTGTTCCTGTATCCATGATTCAAAATGCAAGGATACTGCTGTACAATATCATTCCTGCATTGCCAGCAGGAAAAAGGATGCCAAGCCTTAAACAGCAAAGTCCAGCCTGAATGTTGAGAACACCCACCGCAGCAGTTGAGATGGTCTATACAATGGTTCTCAAACTTGGACCCCCAGATGTTCTTGGACTAAAACTCCCAGAAATCCTGGCCAGCACAGCTAGTGGTGAAGGCTTCTGGGAGTTTTAGTCCAAGAACATCTGGGGACCCAAGAATGGAAACCACTGACCTACAGGATATCCTTTGTGCTCATTACCACTTGCAAAGAGATACCAAGCAAGGGGAAATGCCAGAAGCTGACACTTTTTTTTTTTAATCAGTTAACCACTTCTCACCCAAATACAAAGCAAGTGTCATGGGTGTGTTTTGACAAGTTCTGCTTGATACATTTCAGTCAGTGTTCACTGCATTTGCAATAGATGCAAGAATTCTTGCAGTGTTCAAAAATTCATTGCTAAACAACCTCATTATGTCAAGGCAGTCTATCTCAACAAGAAACAATACATTAATGAGTAAAATAGGAATTAGGAAGAAAGTAGATGTTCTTCAAACCAAGGCAAGGATGTCTACGTTGTTTAGTACTGCAACTATGCAGTTTCTTCCACCATGATCTGAGCCACAAAGTAGATTGCTTGGAGCAACCGGAGAGCAAACCTTATGAAGAAAGTGGTTTTACACAAGCACCAGTGGATGTAGGGTAAAAGGAAATGTCTTTTAATATAAAGAATGAAATAAATAAGGAGACTTCATTAGCTGGGTTTGAAACAGGAAAAGTTGACTGCTTCTTAAATAGAAAAGCTGTGATAAAAGAAGCAGACTGCAAAGGAAACACATGGACGCCTTGTGAAATTAAACAGTGTTTCTTTCCCTCTGCCTGACCCAGTATCTTTGACAAGAGAGGAAGCCAATGAAAATGATAGACTGATGTTCAAGGGACATAACTTGATTATTCTAGCAGCCATGAAAAAAGAAAGAAAGAAAAAGAAAATGTTGCAAATAATTCATTAGTATACTGGAAAATAAAAAAAAACTGCAAAAGAAAACCTGTGACAATATATGCTGTATATTTTGGTATGATAAGTCACTTTCGATAGCAGATAATTTATCCAGCAGTGTGATACATCTCATTAAAGAAGCAACCCGCAAAAGTAACTTCTGATTTGTAGTGTGCAGCTTCATCTATCAAAGAACAATCCCCCTTCTCTACAGATTGTGGCAATGCAAACTGGAAGGCTTATTTTGAAATACATTGTAAAAAATGGTGTATGATTCTGCATTACAAAGAACAATGTTAACTGAACAACAAGGATTATAAGATATTTCGAATAATGCAACACAGATCTTTCTGAGATATATATTGGGGAGGGCAAAGAAAAACACTGCATAATCATGAGTGGGCTGCATTTAGTTTCTGTTGTTGTTTTGTCAAATAAGATCAAGATGTTGACATGATCCAGCTTTTCGAATGTCTCATTACTGTGATGGGTGGGAAAATATCACATAGCATGGAAATGCAATGCAATAGACCAATTGTGTAAGAATTTGATAGAGACAAGATGAGGCAGATCAACTGCGTAGTAGAATACCTTATGCATGAATTCTTTTGGAAATCGATATAGTAATTTTGGATTGTTTCAGGTTCAGGGGACGTGCCTCTTTTCTTTTTTGGGTCATCTGTGTTCCAGTCCTTTCATTAAACATGGAAGGGACTGGCTTTTTCAGATTCTTTTGTTTTGTTTTTAACCGTTCGTGTTCTACCTGGTACTCATCTGAAACCCCTGAAGAACCCTTAAACATGACTCTTAAAAAATGGGTAACACAACAGACACAATCATCTACTCCAAAAGTGGGTCGCAACAGTAAATGAAAACGATAAATCAGTCATCTCCAGACCTATGCAGGCACCACAGTACTTCAGATTATCACATTCAGCACATCACCACCACCATCCCCAATGCCAATTCATCATCAGGCAACAGTACAGATGACAAGGGGAAAAACTATCCATCACCATCATCAGACAAATACAAGGAGCAAGCGACATAACTCTCTGTTATCACATTCATCAATCCTCCTCCTCCTCAATGATCATGAATTGCCTTGCTTGCTGGGTTAGCTGCCAGTGCTATCTCCCTCTGCAACCTTTTGGGCACTGCCAGTGCAGCCTCCCAGTGCCCATGTCAGGGTTTGAAATGTTGCATATATGGAGTGTTAACTTTTTCAACTTGGCCACAGCTGTTTTCTAGATAGATTAGTTGTAGGATGGGTGCGTATGTGGAAGAGATGGAGAACTCAACCTGAGTAGTTGTTTAAAATGCTCACATTGGCCCACTGCATTACCCTACGGTAGCCTGCAGTTGTCAGTTCTGGACAACCATGCAGCAGTTCTGAATAGCTTTGAGTGCAACAGGAGGAGGGCAGATGTCTGCCATGTTCAGGATTCCTTTGATCCAAGCATACACAATGTGGTTGGAAATTTTATTTTCGTTATTTTAGCACTCAATAATAATGTTCTGTGATCACTGTGTTTTATTAGTGGCATGTGTTTTTCCCAGTGTTATCTGTGTAAAGACCTTTTTGCACATAGTCTGTTTGGGAATGGCTTCTCTTTTCTTCAAACCTCTTTTCCTGAGGCTATCAGTATAGCCCTGATCTGTATATTTTCAACAATCCTCCTTAAATGTGATGGAAAATAAATTGCTTTTCAAAACAATTCAAAAAGAAACAGAACTTTGACTAAATTCTCACATGTAGGATATGGGGTTCTTACTTTAAAAGATGGTCAAGAACGTACCTGGCTTGTCGTGAATCCCTTGTCACACGGACCAGGCTTCCTGCACTTTAAGTAAAACCCAAGGGAAGACAGAAGGCTCAGGAAAGCTCAAAAGTCCAACTGGATGAAATTTAAATAAATTTGAAAACATTATGGAAAAGCAGCAGAAACCTTCTTCTGATGAGAAATTAGAGGATAGGCTTGGGTGTTGGGTTGTTTATTTTTTGTTTTGTTTTATGACATTGAGGCTTTAGGGATGTCAGTCTGTGCTTATTTGTCATAATAAATGATGGCAAGGAACAGCAACATTTCCCCCTTTGCTAGATGACAAGGAATTTCCTGCCACTCTTGATAGAATTTTTGCCTAGATAGAATGTTTTGAGCTGAATTGCACCCCCCTTTTTTCTTGCACTTGTGTAAAGTATACAAATAGCCCAAAGTTAAGGTGAGTGTTGCTCTGCTTAAGCCTTTGGAGCATCGGATGGGTTGTTTGAGTCTTTCTTAATAATCGGCCAGTCCTTCTATGCTCGATCTGTAATGTTTTTCTCTTCACAAAAGGATACGATGCTATAGACTTTTTTGCAGAAGTTACAGAGGTCTTCGAAAATGGTGCTCTTTGTCTCACTCTTGGCTGGAGGAGAGGAGTCCTGCAAGAGTTTTAAATTCCTCATTGCAGTATCTCATCATGATAAGACAGCCTAAATTGATCATACTCCAAGATAATGTCCTGATGGTTTATAGTAAGTTTGAACTATAATAGTAACTATCTCCCCTCAGAAATACAAGGACAAGTCTGGAAGACTTGACAATCCTGGCCTAATTAGGATTCTTATGACAGAACTTGGAAAAGTTACTTTTGGGGCTACAGCTCCCAGAATGTCCTGACCAGGACTGGGCAATTCTGGGACTTGTATTCCAGACAAGTTTCTTCTAAGCTGTAATAAAACAATATCAGAAGAAACTGGCATGGCATGGCATTCACAGCTGGTCAAAAGCACGAAGCGAGCTGTTGCAGTCATTTTTCCTGACTCATTTGTACATTGAGAATGAAATACATGAAACAAATAGGAACTGCAGCTCCTTATTTTGTGTGTATGGTGTACAGCTTTACTTCCTTATATGGCTTGTTTTTTGTTACAGACCAAGCTTTACAGGGAGAGTGCAATTGAAGCTTCCATTATGTTAAAAAAAAATAAATCAAGAGTTCCAGTTATGAAACAGAGAACATATAATTAAGTTTATTGAGCAGAACAAAGCATTTTATAGAAACTCACTCAAACTGAATTAATATAAGGATACTTAGCATAATGTGTATAGTTTAAATTACTGCCTACTAATCATCAGGCAGTTGAGTGGTAAAGTTGTTAGACTTTCAATTTGCAAACAGTACTAAAGAAAAGCCCTGCTTTACTTTTTGATGATTTAATAGCAGATAGCACTGACTGGTCTGGCTGGAAGAGTTTTTGACTGAGTGGTATGCTTTCTTTAATCTAAAAAATCATAGACTGTCAAGAACACTTCAGAGGCATGCTGAGTGTCCATCATATCCTGATTAGATTACATAACAATGAGAAAGCAATACATTAATAAATCTTCCGAAGCACTGATTCTCCACCTTTGGCCCATCAGATATTTTGGACATCAAATCCCAGAACCTCCAGCCAACATAGACAGCTGATCAGGGATTCTGGGAAGTTCAAAGCATCTGGAGGGTGAAAGGCCAAAAAAACTATTTTCTAGAAAAATAGGGATGCTGTGTTTTATGATTGAAGAACTGCTGGATAGCTCAGTGGTTTAGGTATCTGGCTGAAGAGTCAGAGGTTGGGAGTGTAATTCCCCACTGTGCCTCCTTGATAGGGGCTGGACTTCATAGGGTCCCTTCCAGCTCTGCAATTCTAAGATTATTATTAATATTATAAATATAAGATATATATAAGAGTTAAGGTAATGTGCTGTATATTTTTGCTGCTAATTTGAGCCATGTTCTGTCACAGATTTATACACTTTAAGGTACCAAAAAGTTTTACTTATACCACTATCTCATCCAGGCACTGAGATCTTACAGTTTTGCCTTTTTGTGTATGGAGCATGTAACATTTCAGAAATATCCATGCTGGAGGTCTCTACCTAAGATTAGCTTTCCAGACATATATGTTTTCCCCACACTACCCCAAATCTCTTCAGATGCTTTTGCTCTAAATAGCCTATCTTTGAGACACTGTTGCCTATTATAGATCATGATGTATTAAAAGGCTTGGCTCTGTGAACCAGCAATCAGCACAGCTGTAAATTTTGTATTGTCACTGCACTCGTGGGGCAGTGAGTGTTTCCATGTTATTTTGCTGGTTGCATTTATGTAAGGAAGCCATTTACATGGAGAACATTACTGTATCTGTCATGTTCCATCCAGAAGCATTGATGCAGAACTGCTTGAAGACAGGCTACATAGCACTATTGATGCCCATGGTGGATGAGAGTCAGATACCATGAAGCACTAATGGTATTAATGATAGAAATCCTTAGTTTATATCTGAAGTAAAGAAGCATTTAGAAGAATGGCTCATTGTCATTTGTAAAGGAATTTCAATGCTCTAAAATAGTGAAAAGCAGTTAGTGTGGCAGTTGTGGCTTTTGTCTACTAATATTACACCAAAAAAAAAAAAAATGAATGAAGGCTCTCTTTCCACAGTTTAGATTTCAGGGTCATTGAGAAGGATCTGAGCCTCAGTTCTTCCATGTGCAGTGTTCAGATTGACTGCTGTTTTGGGAGTATGCCTCCCAGAATCAGCCAGCTATTATGGCCACAGGCTGTGGGTTTTCCAGGCCCTGACATCAGGCTTTTGGTTAAGTCAGAGTTCCAGAGATGGGAAAAATTAAATAAAATTAACTTACATTTTTTGAGGGGAATACAGTTCTCTCAATATCCCAGCCATCAGGGCTCCAAGCTACAATATTTGTGTGTAATGTGGCATCAAGTTAGAACTGACTTACAATAGTCCTGAAAAGTAAGTGGAATATTTAAGTAATGGTTTTGCCCTTGCCACCCAGCCAGTGGGAAGTTGAACCCAGATCTTCTGATTCCTGGTCTGTCACTCTCCCTACTACATAACACTGGGTAGCTAGGATCATCTGGGAATTACAATCCAAGAAAGTAATATTTCCAAGTTCTGATTAGCAGTATTAGTTTTCTCATAATAAACAGTATTTCCAAACATGGGGTGCATGAGGAAGAGTCCACACCAGCATTGCCTCCCCATTAAAGGGCAAAGTGCCTTTGGATGTACCCTGATTGGCTGCTTGACATCAACATGTGAAGTTAGTTGGTCCTGAAGCTGTAATACTACTCCAAAAAAAAAGATTTCCTGATTTAGGGAAATGTACTACTTTTCTGTGTAAAAGCCTTGAATGTACAAGTTGTAATGTCAGAGAAATGAGAACTCTGGCTATTACTAATTCAGACATGTATAAAAGCTTCTTGGAAGGGGGCACTAGAAAGTTAGCAGTACTTTTCTCTTACTTGAGACAATAGATCACCAAGGTCTTCCACTGATCATCATCACTCAAGGTTATACAGAGAACCTGATGGAATCATTAGTCCAGAATAAACAGCGCTTGGATTCTTGCTTGTTTTTCACTAATGTTTTCTATTTTATTACATTTGTTCAACAGCTATCTCAATGGGGCCTGATCCCCCAGCTGAGACCTCTAGTCATGAATGCAATTAAAACAGAGTGGAGTGGGATGTGGAATAATGTTTACATATCAAAGGGAAAATGAACTTCCAAAAGATCTGAACTGAATCAGAAAAGACAAATGTGCTGTGGATCCACCCTTTCAGGTAATTACTTGCTGCACTCCACAAAGACTTTGAAGAACAAAAACATCTCAATCTTTATATCAACATCTGTCTGAATATTTCTGACAAATTAGCACTTTGTCAACAACCTGACTCTTTCACATGTACTTTCTCGGCTTGTTAACATCTTTCTGTTCCACTGGGGTAATAATTTCCATTCATATTTTACATTGTCACTGAACCTTTTCCATACTTCAAACATGCATTTTGATATTTCATTATTTTCTTATCAAGTCTCACAACTATACCTGATGAACTTCAGAAGTTGGATTGAACCCATTTATATTTTCAAGAAGAAACCACTATGGCCTGGATATGTCCCCTCCCCTTGGTAAAAAAAGGAAAATGTGGTTTTAACCACTAATCACCACTAATGGAAGATGCACTTTGCTATTCCTGACTACAATGACATGAAAAATTTTCAAGGGAAGTCAATATTAGATCAATTTAAGAAAGGCACTCAGGAGGGTGTAAAAGGCACCCAACAGAGTTTTATTGTGTAGTACTTTAAGTACAGTGGTTGACTGGGGAGCATTTAAAGCTATTTGCCTTTGACCTATGAAGACTTTTAAGTGAATAAAGAGAACTTCTGCAACAGGTACAGTCTTTCTACATTAATTTTTTTTCTGCTGCACCATATCTTTCCAGAGGACATCAGGACAAATGTTTAAAGTTAATGGAGGTCATGCTGCGGCAATGTGTGCCAGGCGTATCACATGGGAGGGAAGCAGCCATGGGATGATACTTCCTAGAAACTACTGCAGTTAGGCAGATATATTTGGTCTAGGCTTTACACAGCCAGAGAACATCTACAAGTATACGCTGAAACAGCTCAGCAGACTTCAGAAATAACCTGCACTGTTTCATTTAACTGTGAACATTTCTTTCATATACAAAATAATCTTCACAAATTTGTCCTCATGTCCTCTGGAAAGGCATGGTGTGCTAGAAGTTTGTTTTTCCTCTCCCATCTTTTTAAGTGTTTGACTCCATGGCCCATGATAGTGCATTGGGAGGTAAATGGACCCTCACACTTTTATGGCTGGTAGCCTTTGACTTCTGAATATCTATGTGTATTAGAACATAGACTTCTTGCAGTACATCCATTGTAATCTATGGAGTAAAGGAGACATGAAATGTCAGTGGTGTACAGGGGTATGTTTTTCTCTGGACTCAATTCATTTCAAAAGATTTATCCCTGGGGCACTTAAGCACACAGTTGGGGCTGTGCTCAGAAGACTAAGTTGAGGTTTAGTGCTTTGTGAATATATCACTCAGGAAACATATACTTCTTCCTTCTCTCTACTGTGGAACAGCGGTGAAGATACAATTAGAAGTAGGGGTATGCAGAAGCACCCCAATCTATGTATGCAAATTAAGGGGATACGGATTAAGCCTTTTCCATTTATTAATGGAAGCACTGAAACATTTATGGAAGTCCATAGAATTTAAGGACAAAAACAACAACAACAATCCCATCAGCATTGCCATTTGTGTGGCAATGTCCCATTTAAGGGCAATACAGTGGTGCCTCGACTTACGAACGTCCCGACATATGACCATTTCAAGTTACGACCAGCTCCGGCCGCAAAATTTTGCTTCGACTTGCGGCCAGAGCTTCCAGTTACGAGCAGAAAAAGGCAGGGGAAAAAGGCGGGGAATTCAAATTGCTAACCGTTGGTAGGCGAAGAGGCTGCTTCTTTGTAGCTCTTTCACCCCAACCATTAGAGTGAGTGCGATTGGAGGAGGCTTCGGACTTCCTGGTAAGGTAAGGTGCTGCTTTCTGCTTTTTAAAAACTGTTCTGGGTGGGTTTTGCAGCGTGGTTTTGGGTTGGGTGGTGGGATTATGTTTCTATGCTGTGATGGGTCTTGCGGGGTTTGTTTCTTTGTTGGGGTTTTTTCCCATTTCCGATGGGTCTTGGGGGGGTTGTTTGCTTTTTGGGTTTTTTTTCCCCATTTCCGATGGGTCGTGCGGGGTTTGTTTGCTTTTGGGGTTTTTTTCCCATTTCCGATGGGTCTTGGGGGGGTTGTTTGCTTTTTGGGTTTTTTTCCCCATTTCTGATGGGTCTTGCGGGGTTTGTTTGCTTTTTGCTTTGCTTTTTTTGCATTTCCGATGGGTCTTGCACGGTTTCCTTGCTTTCTGCTTTGCTTTTTTTGCATTTCCGATGGGTCTTGCACGGTTTCCTTGCTTTCTGCTTTGCTTTTTTTGCATTTCCGATGGGTCTTGCACGGTTTCCTTGCTTTCTGCTTTGCTTTTTTTTGCATTTCCGATGAGTCTTGCACGGTTTGCTTGCTTTCTGCTTTGCTTTTTTTGCATTTCCGATGGGTCTTGCACGGTTTCCTTGCTTTCTGCTTTGCTTTTTTTGCATTTCCGATGGGTCTTGCACGGTTTGCTTGCTTTCTGCTTTTCTTTTCTTTTTTACATTTCCGATGGGTCTTGCATGGTTTGCTTGCTTTCTGCTTTGCTTTTTTTGCATTTCCGATGGGTCTTGCACGGTTTGCTTGCTTTCTGCTTTGCTTTTTTTTTTTGCATTTCCGATGGGTCTTGCACGGTTTGCTTGCTTTCTGCTTTGATTTTTTTGCATTTCCGATGGGTCTTGCACGGTTTGTTTGCTTTCTGCTTTGCTTTTTTTGCATTTACGATGGGTCTTGCACGGTTTGCTTGCTTTCTGCTTTGCTTTTTTTTTTTTGCATTTCCGATGGGTCTTGCACGGTTTGCTTGCTTTCTGCTTTGATTTTTTTGCATTTCCGATGGGTCTTGCACGGTTTGTTTGCTTTCTGCTTTGATTTTTTTTTTTTTTTTTTTTTTTTTTTGCTTTTCCGACGGGTCTTGCACAGTTTGTTTGCTTTTCTTCCCCCCCTCCTTCGGCCGGAACGGATTAATCACGTTTCTGATGGGTCTTGCAGTGTTTGTTTTGTTTTGTTTTGTTGGGTTTTTTTGTGATTTTTTTCTTTGGCCGGAATGGATTAATTGCATTTCAATGCATTCCTATGGGAAATGGTGCTTCGATTTACGACCATTTCGAGTTACGACCGGAGTTCCGGAACCAATTAAGTTCGTAAGTCGAGGCACCACTGTAGCTTGTTAACAGCAGCAATGAGCCCATTCATTGATTTGGGATATGAAAAATGGGGCATTTGGTTGAGTGCATTCAGAGGAACATACTTTAAATCTGAGCAGTATCAATTATTGTAGATTAGGGATCATGTACATGGTGTGGCAAGAGGGGTCCCTCCATTACCATGTAAACACAGAATCCTAATCACTTTCATTTTTGCTCTCAGGAAGTAAGAAAAGGAACAAGAAACTGGTTGCGTCAATTGCATGTATAGCTACTCTAGGTTAATTATTTAATTCAAACACATTCAATAGAGTTGGATGAAATTAGTACTCCTTGAAACCCTAGTGGATTTGGAAGCAATGAGCCATGATTGGGTGAGGGGAAAATTGAAGAAAGTTGTCTGTGAACAATTCTGAACTATTTCTCATTAAAAACTTTAAAAAACAACATTTTTGCACTGCATGCTTGTAGCATGATGACCTTTTATGTATTTGGTTTTGTATTTCACATTCATTCAGCATTTTTATAATAGATTGTTATTACAATGAATGTGGACTGTGAAGGAAAAATATAAATGAGGTGGCACTGGATATCTCCATTCAAGAAGTTTATAGGAAAGACTG